>OU015768.1:20278614-20765468 GCA_907173295.1 Fagus sylvatica
TTGACGCCTCTTGGGATTACACGAAGGATTAGTGCTATTGAAAGACTTACCTAATCCTCCGAGACCAAATAGGACTTATATGAACGATGAATGGGGAAATTCGCCAAAAATAACGCCGGAAATCTCAAGGGTCCAATATCTTATGAATTTGCATGGGGTTTAATACTATTGAAAGCCTTACCCAAACCTCCAACACTGGTCAAGATTTTCATGCCCAAATCGAAGTGGAAAAATGAACGATATTTACAATAATGTAGTAAATAATATAAATAACGGAATTTAAAGCAAGGGGTTTTTTTATGGGTCCAATGCCTTATGAGATTATGTGGTTGTTAATGTCATTGAAGGTCTTACATAATCCGCCACAACTAATTGAGATTTTCATGCCCAAATCACAAGGGGAAAAAAGAAAAAATAGGCAATATTCACAATATAGTAAATAATGAAAATGACTAAATTTAATGGGAGGTGTTCATGGGTCCAATGCCTTATGGATTTACATGGTTGTTAATGCCATCGAAGGTCTTACGTAATCTACCAAAACCACTAAGGATTCTCATACCCAAATCACACGGGAAAAGGGGACAATCACAGTAACGTAGTAAACGTAAATGAAAGCAATAAATGTATTTAAAGTATAGCGGAAAGCAATAAATGTATTTAAAGTAGGGAGATTTTCGTGGGTCCAATGCCTTATGGGATTATGTGGTTGTTAATGCCTTAAAAAGGTCTTACATAATCCGCCACGACCAATCGGGATTTTCACGCCCAAATCACAAAGGGGAAAAGGGGAAAAATAGACAATATTCACAATAATGTAGTAAATACTGAATTTAAAGTAAGGGAGACTTTTGTGGGTCCAATGCTTTATGGGATTACGTGATTGTTAATGCCTCATAAAGGTCTTACATAATCCGCCACGACCAATCGGGATTTTCACGCTCAAATCACAAGGGAAAAAGAGGGGGGAAAATAAACAATATTCACGACGTAGTAAATAATGAAAATGACTGAATTTAATCAAAGGGGTGGTGTTCATGGGTCCAATGCCTTGCGGGTTTACATGGTTGTTAATGCCATTGAAGGTCTTACATAATCCGCCAAAACCACTAAAAATTCTCATACATAAATCACACGGGGAAAGGGGATAATCACAATAGCATAGTAAATGTAAATGAAAGCAATAAACGTATTTAAAGTGTGACAAAAAGTAATAAATGTATTTAAAGCATAATAGAAGCAATAAATGAATTTAAAGCAATATTGAAAACAATAAATGAATTTAAGGCATAATGAAAGCAATAAATGTATTTAAAACAAAGCAATAAATGTATTTAAACAATGTTTAAACATGGATCATTATGAATAACTTCTCATTGTGGGATTATCACTAATCACTTCCATGAAATGAAAAAGAAAGAGGGTGTATGAGTGAAGAGAGGGATGAGAAGCTTGGAGGGGTAGAGAGAGATTACCTAAGTAGGATCTCTTAACTCTAACCTAAAACCTAATCTAAACCCAAATAGAGGACCCATTTCTCAAGTTTCTGTCCAAAATAGCCTAAAATCACTATAGAGACTCGAGCCAAACTTGCTAGAATGGGGGAGGGGGGTCTGATTTATAGACGGACCTCGCGCCGGGTGACCATGCGTGGCGCATGGTGAGGCTGCGCGGCACGTGTGCCTACCACGTGGCGATCTTATCCACCATGTGGCACCTACGGCAAATCCTCATCGATTTGCGTGTCTGTATAGTTTTTTGACCCAGTTTTCGAGACAGCTTTTGGGGGCCTTCTGGTACTTAAAATGGGTCATGCAGGGTACTGTTGGAAATCTTGAGAAGTCTACTTTCCAACGATATAAAGTTTGCATGAATCGGAGTTCGGACAGAAACGTTATGGCTCCCGGAAGTCGGGGCGTCCGAGTTGTTTTTCTTCGTTTTTCTGGCGAAGATTCCAGCCAAATGGGAGATGCTACCGGCGAACCAAGAGTTACGTCTCGTAGCCAGAGTTGCAGTCTTTCTCAAGTATCTGAGCTTGCAGATCAACTTGCAGCGAGTTGGAAGGAATTTGCGCATGAAGGCGACTGTTCGGGACGAAAAACGCGTCAGATTTTCAGCACGTTTTCCTTATTTTCGTCAGTTTTCGCGCGCACGGTTGACGTAGCTCCCAATGTCGATTTTCGACGTTCTTGGTGTCCCTGAAAAACTTACGATACCTTCTTTCTTAAAGTTGTGGACTTGCGGGAAGTTGAGCTTGGGTTTGAGAGATACGGTCCCGCGAACAGAGGCTATCGGAGTGTTTTTCGAATGTCGGAAAGCTGTTTTCTAATCAAGATTCCGACTTGACCGGGGAAAAACTCGATGATCCGAGAGTTGCACGTCATGTCTAAATGTGTCCTCTTTTTTAAAGTTCTGGACTTGCGGATCAAATCGTAGCGAGTCGGAAAGAATTTGAGCGCGAGGGCAACCTCCCCGGGAGGAAAACTATGAAATTTCAGCGTGATCTCCTTTCTTCCGTCAGTTTTCGCGTGCATGGTTGACGTAGCTCCTGATATCGGTTTTTGACGATCTTGGTGTCATTGGAAAGCTTACGATACCTTATTTCTTAAAGTTGTGGGCTTGCGGGAAGTCGAGCTTAGGCTCGAGAGATACGATCCCGCGAATAGAGGCTGTCGGAATGTTCTTCCATGCCAGGGGGTCATTTTCTGATCGAGATTCTGGCTTAACTAAGGAAGCTCTTGACAATCCGAGAGTTGCACGCTATAGCTGAAGTTACCCTCTTCCTTAAAGTTTCCAACTTGCGGACCAAATTGTTGCGGGTCGGAAAGAATTTATGCGCAAATATCACTTCCCAAATGGGTTGTTTTGTCAACAACACTTAATGAAATTTGGTTAAGTGTTAGACCGATTTTTACAGTTTTGCCCATAACTTCCTCGTTTCTCATCCATTTTCGACCCGTAAAGTATCGAATCGAAGCTCTCGATGTGCTTTATCCAATGGTTAAGTGGTGGTTAGTCAAATCTTGCTTTTGATCTAGTCAAGGCCTTGGTCAAACTTAGGTCAAACTTGGTTAACCCTGGTCGATTTTGGTCAAACTTGGTCAAACCTCCCCAAACCTTGAAAAATGCGCTCCCGGTCATGTCTTGAGGGTTCTTAAGTGCGATCGAACCCCTCTTGGGTTGAACCGGCTTCAACCTGGGTTGCCTCGTTTTGTGTGCCGACACCCGAGAAAATTCCGGGGGTAAAAATAGGGTTATGATAGTAGTGGAGAATTGTTCTATTAAAAGAGATTGCCTAAGCATAAACAATAAACATGTATGATGTTGAAATTTACCAGATCTGTATATGTAAAATCCTTACCATACTTGTTCTCAGGCTTGTTCATAGAGCATTCCCAACGGATTAGCCAAAACACTATTCTAATATGCCTAATAAATCCCTACAAAATATTCAATGGATTATCAACTCAATAGGCAAAGTAACATTTTGCTATAGTCATGGTTTTAAATCGGACCAGTAAAAAAACTGAAAAAGGGAGTGGTTACTAGTTTTATGTGGTTAAACTGATGACGTCATAAATAATTTTAGGACAAATTACACTGATACCCCCATTTTTTGGCGAAACTAGACTTGTTGCACCCTATTTTGGAGAAATGACACTTTGATCTAATTTTTCAAAAATAATTAACATTCTGCCTCCTTAAACATATGTTGACTAACGGTGTTAAGTTATACATAGAATATTCCTTTTTTGAGTTTGAATATTCCCATTTATTAGTTAGGTTATGATGAAATAGTGTTTTATTAATAGTTAGTTAGGCAAACAATAAAAAAAGAAAAAGAAGAAAGAGGGACACAACAGTAAATTGCCACTCTTCCTCTTCTCCCTCTCCCAAATCTTATTCTCCTTCCACCTCCATGCAGTTTTACTATTTACAACTCTATTACTTAGGCTTAGCTGTTTTAAAATTGTGGCAATGCTCTATTGTTTGTAAATGTAGGATTTTAAGCCCTATGAGTATTTTATTTTTTCAATGTGAGACTTCCTTTTTTGTGGGAATGATTTTTTTTTTTTTTTTTTTTTTTTTTTTTTTTTTTTTTTTTTTAACGTATGAAACTTTTCTAAAGAAGAGTCCAAACTAGGCAGTAAAACCTACATGCAACTGACCCCACCCGCTAGAATCAGTTGCTGGATAATCTAGAGGCATTCGCCCTTGACGGGTTAAGCATTTTATACTCATGCTCAAGAGCAATGTGAAATACTTCTTTAAAGTCTTACATTGAAAAAAAGTAAGAAGATGTTATACTAATTCTTCTATCAATGGATATCACACTTCCAAGAATTTTAATCATGAATGTATGACCTTTTTCATTTTATGGGCCTACTATTCATTAGTTTAATGTTAGGCTACCTTTTGTGTGAGCTTAATATTTTTTAGATTAATGTTGAGCTATTTTTTATGTAGGCTAAAAATATATATTTCGTAAAATTTTATTTAGTAAAAAAAGTAAAAAATAGAATTCAAAACTGGTTAAACCACCGTTTGCCTTTTTAATTTTTTTTAGACCTATTTTGATTTTTTAAGAAAATTGAACTGCCACCTATCCTTGGTTCAATTGGTCAAACTGACCAGTTCGATTCGATTTTTAAAACCATAGCTACAGTGTTTCTTTGTCTTTAGGGAGCATGGTAGCTTAGGCAATTATTATTTTATTATTTTTCTATCTCTCTCTATACCCGAGCCTCCCCTCCCTCTCTCTCTCTCTCTCCTTCCTCTTTCTCCCTTCTTCCCAAAGTGACCTGTTTTTTTTTCTTTAGCCGTTATTTATTCATCCACCATTCCTCCGTAGTTATCAAATAAATTGTCTAAAATCCTTTCTCTAAAATGGAGGTAGAGGACCGTGCCTCTAAAGCATGATTTCATTGAGTGAAGGAACAACGTGAAGTCCTCATGGAATTGCTTAAAGCATGCTTTCATTAGTAACGTACAAAAAAGAAAATTGAAAAAAAAAAAAAAAAAAAAAAAAAAAAAAAAAAAAAATCTCACCCTTGAGAGCCAGCGCAAACCATTTTTTGGGGAAAATTCTTCTATAAAAAGTATCACCATAACCTCCTATGAAAATCAAAGGACACCCAACATATTTTTTCTTTCTTTTCTAAGCTCTTTGTATAATTCTGGCAAGGCATTAAAGATATGAGTAAAAAGTCATTTGTTAAAGTCATAGGGGAAATGAATTGGTTTGTTGATTCCAATTAGTTTAACTGGTAAAATCTCTTGTAGTTGTATAAGGAACCTGAGTTTGAATTCCGTCTATATCAAAACCAACTGGTGTCTTAATCTGATGATAAAGTGCAATCATCATGAACCGGACGTCATAGGATCAAATTCTATCGTGTATATATATATCTATATACACGATAATGGTTTTTGAAAGACATAATAAAAAAGGAATGAAAAAAATAATCTATATCTATACTATAATGTAAAACCGAAACTTTTTTTACTTTTGGTTGACTTCATAATATTTCGCTACGTAAGCTTGTTCCACAATTTTACACCACATTAGTTTAATATATATTTTTAATTGAATTTAAATTTTATTCTATAATTAAACATCTCATTAGAATCTTGACATATTATATTTTCTTTAATAGAAATAATATATATTCCATATATAAACACAATCATAATAAATGCCTAATACTATAATATATTTTATATATAAATACAATAATAATAAATTGTTTTAATAATTATCAATTTTCATATTTAGACAAAATATAAAAGATAGAAAAAAATCATATTTCGATCAATAATTCTTTAGATTTCATTTTAAATAATTTTTTCGTGCATCGCACGGGTTTACGACTAGTATTTTAATAAAATAAGTAAGAAATAGAGATGTTAGATGTTTTGTAAATTTAGTAAAAAAAAAAAAAAAGTAGTTCTTTAAATAAAATTTGTAGAAAATTCTGTGTATACCGTTGGGAATACTCTTAGAGACTAAATCTCTTAGATATGAGGGCGGAGAAAAACCCTACAAAGAGGGCGGAGAAAGTGACATTCGTCACGGCAAAATACCCTACGCTGAGGGCAGAGAAACAGTACAAGAAAAGAAAAAACACAACTACAACAACTACAACAACAACACCAACAACACAACAACAGCAACAACAAGAAACGGCACAGAGCATGACCAAAATCCCGGAGAATTCAAGAGCAACCACAGCAGCTAATGTCCGGAACAGCAGAAGGTTTGGAACCTTACTCCTAGCCAAGCAAACCACTGTAAGGTCAAATCGGATTTTCCATCCGATTCGGGTGTGGTAGGGGCTCTTCCAAATGAAGAGTTTTGAATAATCTACCCCAAAAGTAGGGGAGTCGAAAGAAACTCGGCCTGGAATAACTCTCCAAACCCGATACCCACCGCACATCCACAGCCGAGGAAGGTCTCGATGTCCACTGGAAAGGCCAAGGCATGCCGACAAAATAGAGAGAGTCCGTTGGGGGCTCGAGTCACCCAAAGCGTCCAACAAAACTCCCCCATGTAAGACCAGATCGGAAGATAGAGAGGAGAGGCGGAGGGCGGTAGAAGATAATGGTGATGATGGCGGCTCGGAGTCGTCCGATCTGGTGGCCAAAAGAGGAGAAAGAAGAAAAACAAACACGGAAGACGAAAGGAAAAGGATAAGGGCCACGCTACCTGGATCGGTCCATCTCTGGACACGATCTCGGCGGCGCGGCCCTGATCGGTGCGGGAACCAGGTCAGATGGGTGTTAGCTGGGTTTTTTTCTTCAGAAGGTTCGAGAGAAAGGGGGATATTATCCTATCATTTTATTAGCACCTTCATATTCACATTCCTGAAATAGGATTTAAATTAATCAGTGTATGCACCCTCCACAAGACACTAATTATTTTTATTTTATTTTCTTATTAGTTACATTCAAAACCCATAACTCCAAAATAATATTGTGCAATTTGGGCCGTAGGGCTTATTCATGTACTTACTTCTTTTTCCCTAACCCTCATCTTCTCCTTCCAAACGAGCCACCCCTTCCAAGCTAGCCTTGTTCTGTCTGTGCTCCACGGTGACCTGACCTCCATGGCCAAATCCACTCACTCCAGATCACTTCTTTCTTCGCCACCGAATCCTCCGATCTTGCGTGTTCAGCTCCTCTATTGTCTCCGCCGATCTCAAGGAGCTAAATCTGGGAACATTTACTTGCAATTTATGAGACGAAGACGTAGAAGACGACGCTGTAACCTCCGTTGCGGTGATGTTGGTTCTGGCGGCTTTCAAGCAAGTCTGGCTCATGTTGTTGCTTGCCGGATTGCTTATAACGCCGCATTTGTTAACACAAAGAGGTAATTTTTCAGCGCCCTGATATAGGTCTCGGGTTTTTGTTGTTTGGCATTTTCTGCTATTTTTTCTTCCAATTAGGTGTCCGATTCAATCTGATTAAGTGAGTTCTTTTGCAGGAATTATGGAATTGGAGGATTCGGAAAGATTAAAGATTTTATTTATAGGTATGTTAAGTTACTTTTTATTAAATCGAAATTTAAATGTAAAATTAATGAAAATATTTAATATTTTGTTTGCTGCCTAAAAGTAGAAATGTAGTTTATTTTTTATAATCTTGGGTGTCCGTACCAGCTTGCATGCCATACACGGATCAGGTAGCTTGCGCGCACCTCGACTAATCCCATGGATCCGTGCACCGCACCCTCAGAAGTTTACCCGGATTAGGGAGCTTGCGCACACCTCGAGGTAAATCACTGGTTTTTTACCAGGGGATGTGGCCCCAAGGGATGTTTGCATCCAAGAAGGGTTGAACCTTGGACCTTGAAGGAAGCATACCTCCAAGACCAAGGCCTTCACCACTTGGGCCATCCTCCTGGGGTTTTCATTATGCAATTTATGAAACATGATGGATCTCATATACCCCAATTATTTAGTGTCAACTTTGATATATAAGATGTGTTTTATATTCATGTACAAAAGTTGATTTTTTTAATGTGCTAAATAGTGGCAATCTCCATAAATAATCTATTGCTGGTTTGCTATCTTGATTTTAATTTGATATAACATGTTGTGAAACTTAGAACTTCTTTATTTGTTTGGTTGTTTATATTTTGTACTTGAATTGTTATTCTTGTAATATTAACTTACATGTTTATCCTTTGTTTAGGGTATGATTTTATGGCGCTAGATGGTGGTGCGGACACAAGATACAAACAGACATATAAGCGTAGATTAAAAAAGAAGACGGCCCAACCAGTGGCCTTATGGTTGTAATTTATTAATTATTGGGCTTAGGCCCACTAATTAATAGTTAGGGTTTCACTAGGGCGGCTTGGTGCTGACTCCAGCCAACCCTAGGTGCTGACTCCTAGTGGTGTTCTTTGTTTGTCTTTACATATTCTATTATCTTGTTTGTCCTACGTCAAATTTGGTATCAGAGCAGAGCTCGATTAGAAAAAAAAAATTCCAGCAAATCGTAGGTCAAGCCACACACAAAACAAAACAAAACCAACCCATACCATGACCAAGATTACCTTCATATACCTACCTCATGAGATTTGTGCCGCCGCCAGAGCCGCCGCCGCTGAAGCTGCCGCCAAAGCAGCCGCCCCCACCAATATCCCCAAGCAAGAGGAGAAGGTCATTGTGAAACCCATCAATCACCTCCCCTCACGGATGTAAGTCAACCAAAACCCGAAATCAAAACCCCAGCAACCCGAAATCAAAACCCACAGAAACCCACATCAAAAACCCCCCACATCCCGCGACAAAACCCACAGCAAAAAAAAAAAAAAAACAAATTTTCACACCGTCGTCGCTGAAGCCGCCGCCACCAGACCGCGCCAATGGCCTTGATCTCATGCCCCCGTGCCGCCACTCCGCCTCCATCGCGAGCTCACCTCGTGGGCTCCTCTGTTGGAGTCCTGCGTTAAACTCATTGCCTTCCATTTTGTTGTATTTGAGATTCTACTCTTAGTTTTGTTATTTTATTTGTATTTTGCTGAATAGTTTTATTATTTTACTCATAGTACTTACTGCCAAAAAAAAAAAAATAAAAAAAAAAAAAAAAAGTAAAAAAAAAAAAAAAGTAAAGAAAAGAAAGAAAAAGTAAAAAAAAAAAGAAAAAATAAAGGGAAATACTGGACACACAGTGGCCAAATTGTTGCTTAACGTTTCTTGCATGTGGTTCTTCTAGCTTGACACGTGCGTATACAGGAGAACACAATTATAGCTGGTCCATCAGTCCAAGCAGTGCCGCTTATTCCCAAATCAGCAGTGCAGTCCATTCCCAAATCAGCAGCGTTAAGACCAGGTTTAACATACTGAATTCTTTCTCGTTGGTAGTTTCACTTTGTCATTTAAATATCATCTTTCTGTCTCTTTACGTGCTTGTTTAACCAGTTACCCATTTCAACTCCTAGTTACCCTTATTATTCCTGCTAGATTGCTTGCTATAATTTCCTTTTCCCATACCCTTTCAACCAAAAAAAAAAAAAAACCTTTGATTATTTGATCCAATCTAACTTTCATATTTTGAACTTTGTCACTACCTTGCTTGCAATATTCTTTTGAATTAGAATTTGAATTATTACTTTGATCTCAACTTGCACTTTCCAATTGACCTTAATTTTATATTGCGAGTTACTGTGCATCAAATTTTATTCGTGAATCTCAAACTTGCATTCATACTTAGTCTTCAGCATATTTGTGCATGCGTCTACGTAGTGGTCGTACCATGTCAAACCCCTCAAACCCAGAACGTACCATGTCCAGCATAGAACCCCAATCTAGCTCCGAGTCTAGGCAAACCTTAGAGGACATCACTAGGTCCATCCAAGATCTCTCGACCCAAAACCAAGGACTAGCCGCCGTGTTAGCACGCCTAGATGCTCGACTGGCCACAATTGAAGCATCTCAAAGGGGAGCAACTCATAATGACACACCACCACTTGGACATGATCGTCACGATAATTTTGATAGAGGCCCAGTGGGAGGACGAGGCCACAATGACATGCCACCACTAGGACATGACTGTCATTTTAATTGAGGTCTAGGTGGAGGGCAAGATCGTCATAATGATCATAGGGATTTTAGGGAACCGGAAGATAGAATGACCCATATAAAAATAGAAGCCCCGACTTTTGATGGTTCACTAGACCCATGGGTCTTTACTGACTGGCTGCGTCAAATGGAACATTTTTTTGAATGGTATAACTGGGCAGAAAACAAGAAGGTTCGTTTTGCCAAAATGAAGTTGACAGGCAGGGCCCTACTTTACTGGGATGAGGTCACAGATAACCTCATTAGGAGGCAAGAACCACCCATTACCGACTGGCCAGAGATGAAGCAACAACTCTCAAGGAACTACCTACCTCCAACCTATAGGATTGCCCTTTTAGAGAAATGGAATAGCCTTAGGCAAGGTCATAGGTCCGTGACTGACTATCTGGAGCAATTTCAAGAATACAAAAGGCGTTGTCAAATTGTCGAGGAAGAGGTAGTCACACTTGATAGATTTAAGCGAGGGCTCAATGACGACCTTAGGAGGGAGTTGATCATTAGAGGAGTCACATCTTTAGACCAAGCCTACGAACTGGCAAGGAATTGTGAATTAGCAGCCAAATCCTTCTTCGTGAGGCGTTCTGACACTCGCAATACCACCACTTATCCCCAATCTTCAGTTTACCGACCCCCCAAGGCAAACCTAACAAGTGCACCCCTAGGCAAGGATGATAAGGGAAAGGGAATTGTTAGTGAGCCTACCAAACCAGGTTCCCGTCTTCAGTGCTTCAAGTGTAATGGTTTTGGTCATGTCGCCTCTAAGTGTCCCTCTAAAACTCTCTTAATTCAAGAAGAGGACGGTAAAGAAGATAATATGGAAGAACTTGTATATGATCCAAACCTGGAGGGAATTCAAGATGATGGAGAGGAGTGGGAAGATGAACCTAACTACCTAGGATGCATTAGAGCCATATCCACCCCTACAGTTATTTTCGAGGATCATCCCGATGTCCCAAGAGTGAACGTGGTTAGGTGCGCATTGGCACAACAACGTGATAATATTGACTGGCGGAGGTGTGCCATTTTTCAAACATATACCAAGTGCGGGGATAAAACTTGCAGGGTGATTATAGATAGCGAGAGCTGTATAAATGCGGTGTCCTCTACTCTTGTTTCCCGCTTAGGCTTGAAGTTAGTCCTGCACCCTAACCCATATAAGGTATCATGGGTTGATACTACCTCCATACCTCTAAAGGAACGATGTCTCGTCTCAATTCAATTCTTGACATACAAGGACGACATATGGTGCGACGTGTTACCCATGGATGTAGGACATATCATCCTCGGTAGACCTTGGCTTTATGATCTTGATGTCACCTTTCATGGACGATCAAACTCATGTTCCTTTGTGTTTGAGGGTAAGAAAATCAAGCTCACCCCTTTACAACCCAAACCAATTGAGGTCAACAAGAAAAGAGAAGTGATGGCACCGAAAGGCTTGAATATCATAAGCCACAAGGCATTTGAGAGATTAGCTAATCAAGAATCTGTGGTGCTTGTCTTAGTCGCCAGAGAAGTCCCTCTAGAAATCCCTCTAGCACTTCATGAGGAACCACCCGAGGAAGTAAAATCTGTGCTAAATGAATTTCAAGATGTTTTCCCTGAGGATCTCCCCGATCAATTACCACCCATGCGTGACATCCAACACGCCATAGATTTTGTCCCTGGGGCTACCCTGCCCAACTTGCCTCACTACAGGCTGAATCCCACTGCACATGCTGAGTTACAAAGGCAAGTGGATGCACTCCTTCAAAAGGGGTTTATCCGGGAAAGCTTAAGTCCGTGCGCAGTTCTTGCACTTCTAACTCCAAAAAAGGATGGCACTTGGAGGATGTGTGTTGATAGTCGTGCCATAAATAAGATCACTGTGAAGTATCGTTTTCCAATCCCTAGGCTCGACGACATGTTAGATATGATGGCAGGTGCAACGATCTTTTCAAAGATCGACTTAAAAAGCGGATATCATCAAATTTGAGTCCGTTCAGGCGATGAATGGAAAACCGCCTTTAAGACGAAGGATGGATTGTATGAATGGATGGTTATGCCTTTTGGATTGTCTAATGCCCCTAGCACCTTTATGAGAGTGATGACGCAAGTCCTCAAACCTTTTATGGGAAAATTCTTGGTAGTGTACTTTGATGACATCCTCATCTACAGCAAATCTAAGGCACAACACCTCAACCACCTCACCCAAGTCTGCATTGCCCTTAGGAAGGAGAGCTTATATGGAAACCTTAAGAAGTGCTCCTTTTTCACCGATAGAGTCATCTTCTTAGGCTTCATCGTATCCTCTGAAGGTGTATCACCTGATCCCCAAAAGGTTCAGTCAGTTGTGGATTGGCCTCAGCCAAAGAACATGAATGACGTTCGGAGCTTTCACGGGCTCGCTTCCTTTTACCGTAGGTTCATTCGAGGATTTAGTACCATCATGTCCCCCATTATTGACTGTATGAAACAAGGGGAGTTTAAGTGGACAAACGCTGCTACCAAGGCGTTCACAGAAATAAAGAAGAAGCTGACTGAAGCACCTGTCATGCGTCTCCCTGACTTTACTAAACCCTTTGAAGTAGAATGTGATGCCTCAGGTCTTGGCATAGGGGGAGTACTCAGTCAAGAGCGTCATCCAGTGGCTTATTTTAGTGAGAAACTAAATGATGCTAAACTAAAGTATTCCACCTATGACAAAGAGTTTTATGCCATCGTTCGTTCCTTATGGCATTGGGAACATTATCTGTTGCCCCACGAATTTGTCATTTATTCGGACCATGATGCCCTCCGCTATCTTCAGTCCCAAAAGCATTTGAATTTTAGGCATGGTCAGTGGGTGGAATTCCTGCAACGCTACTCCTTCGTAGTGAAACATAGGGCAGGTATTGAGAATAAGGCTGCTGATGCACTTAGCCGTAGGCTATCCCTGTTATCCATCATGAGCGTTGAGGTTACCGGGTTTGAGAGACTTAAAGAGGATTACGATTCATGTCCAGACTTTGGGGAGGTCTATAGCAACCTTTGTAGTACGCCTCACCCTACCCGGGATGATTACTTTCTCCAAAACGGGTATTTGTTCAAAGCCAATCGGTTGTGCATCCCACGAACTTCAATAAGAGACTTCTTGGTCTGGGAAATTCATGCCGGAGGTCTTGCTGGCCACTTTGGGCGCGACAAGACAATTGAGGAGGTAGAACGACAATTTTACTGGCCTAGCCTAAAGAGGGATGTTGCTAAGATAGTTGGTCAATGTCGTACATGTCAATTGGCCAAACATCGCAAGCAAAACACTGGTCTCTATACCCCACTACCTGTGCCAGACCGCCCTTGGCAAGATGTGAGCATGGATTTTGTGTTAGGATTGCCCCGTACCTTTAGAAAGCATGATTCCATCCTGGTGGTCGTTGACCGCTTCTCTAAGATGGCTCACTTCATCCCATGTTCCAAAACCTCTGATGTGTCTAAGATTGCCAAGCTTTACTTTGATGAAATTGTCAAGCTCTATGGTCTTCCCAAAACCATTGTGTCTGATAGGGATGTTCGTTTTATGAGTTACTTCTGGAAGACCTTGTGGCATTTGGTAGGCACTAAGTTAAAGTTTTCCACTGCCTTTCATCCCCAAACTGATGGTCAGACTGAGGTAGTTAATCGGAGTCTAGGTAACCTTCTGCGGTGTCTAGTGGGCGAAGCCAATAGAAATTGGGATTTGATTCTTCCCACAGCCCAACTTGCATACAATAGTTCTGCCAATAGGACTATAGGCATAAGTCCATTTGAGGTTGTTCATGGTTATCCACCTAGGAAGCCCTTAGATCTCCTACCTATGTCCCCACATGTTAGAGTTTCTGAGTCTGCCGAAGCATTTGCACAACATTTGCATGACTTGCATCACGAGATTCGCAATAAAATTCAAGCAAGTAATTTTCAATATAAAATTCATGTTGACACTCGTCGACGTCATATGGAGTTCCAAGTAGAGGATTATGTCATGATTCGAATTCGGCCTGAACGGTTTCCTTCGGGATCCGTTAAGAAATTGCAGGCCCGTAGTGCCGGACTGTTCAAGATATTGAAACGGGTTGGTCCAAATGCATATCTCCTCGACTTTCCTTCTGATTATGGCATTAGCTCTACATTTAACATAGAGGATTTGGTTGCTTTTAAAGGTACTGCAGTTATCCCCTGATGCCCCCTTCGATGACCCTTTGCCTGACCCTATTGACATTCCCCTCCCCATTCCTGCCCCCCTTAATTTATCATATGCACGTAAAGAACATATTGATGCTATTTTGGATGAACATATTGTTTCTACCAGGGATGGTGGAGTTCAGCGTTTCTTGGTTCGTTGGCATGGACGCCCCACCTCTGATTGCACATGGATTACTCGTGATGAGTTGCAGCAGCTGGATCCAGACCTTCTTGAGTACTACCAGAGCTACCCATCCTTACACTCGACGGGGTCGAGTTCTTCCCACCCCGAGGGAGTTGGTGCGGACACAAGATACAAACAGACATATAAGTGTAGATTAAAAAAGAAGACGGCCCAACCAGGCCTTATGGTTGTAATTTATTAATTATTGGGCTTAGGCCCACTAATTAATAGTTAGGGTTTCACTAGGGTTTCATTGCGTTTTATCTTATTTAAAGAACTTTTGTGCTCAGTTGTCAGACAGCTTATTTTGATATATTATTTGAGGTATTTTTTACGGCTTGGTGCTGACTCCAGCCAACCCTAGGTGCTGACTCCTAGTGGTGTTCTTTGTTTGTCTTTACATATTCTATTATCTTGTTTGTCCTACGTCAGATGGTTTTGTAACTTTGTATTTGATTTCAATGAAATGGATTTGATTCTATTGTGGCATTTGTTGCTTCTTCCACTGGTTTGCTTTATTTTCTTTTGTATAATGATATTCATTAGTTGTTTGGCGGTCTTAGCATTGGAAACCATGTGAGAAGGTGCAGGATAAGTTGATAGTTGATATTGAGAGAATCCATACTCCATAGGTTAGCATTGATAGTTGATATTGAACTTTAAAAAGTTGAATAATTTCTTGCTAGGATCAAAATTCATTTAAAAATTAATAGTTTGAAAATTCCAATGTTGCAGGTGTTTTTGTTGCAGAGTGACTTGAAACAAAATGCTTCTAAAGTATTAGATGTATATACCACTTCTAATAGTTCTTGGTTCTCACTATAAAAGACAAATTGCAAAAAAACTTGTTTCTTGGAGTCAAAATAGATATTTATGTTATTCCTATAAGATTACATAAATTAGTATAGTGGTGAATTTAAGATCATGTGTTGTTTTTTTGGTCCAACTCCAATAGGAAACGCTGAAATTTATAGCACCTAGAAAATAATATGGAATTTTTTTGCTAAATAATTTATTTTTTAATACTATTTTGCAAAAAAACACTATTTCGAAACTATATGGGAAAATTGTCCTTTTTTGTAACTTGTCTGTTTACATTGACATGGCATGTTTGACGTGGCAATTTTTTTTAAAAAATTTACGACTGGAACTCGTCTGCACAAGAGCTCTACTATATTTCAAATCTCTCTCACCTTAAAAATAAAAACCCTAAATCCCCAAATCCCTCTTAGTCTCTCAGCTCTCTCACTCAGCCTCCACGCCGCCGCCGCCGCCTTCATGCCACCGTTGCTTCTGAGCCACCCTCCACGCCGCTTGACTCTTCCTTTGGCTATCACTGCCGACATCAATCTCAGCGGTCTCTTCCAGATCCAAATCCCTCTTAGTTTCTAACTCTCTCACTCCATCGCAACTTAGTCTCTCTCTCGCTTTGTCGGAGTCTATCTGTCGCTCCCTTGCTCGCTCGTTCAAGTAACAACCATTTTTACTTGATTCCTTCTATTTTATTTATGGTTTTTCTCTTATTATCATTCTTTGACTGCTTAAGCCTCAAAGTAGTGCCCTTGGAAAGGCATATGGAAGGCTAAAGTTCCCACTCGAGTATCGTTTTTTGATTGGACTGCAGTGTTAGGGAAAATACTCACCAATGACAATCTGAGAAAGCGATGGGTAGTGCTGGTGAACTGGTGCTGTTTGTGCAAGGTTGATGGGGAATCCATTGATCATCTCTTCATTCATTGCTACTTGTCAAAACAGCTTTGGGATATGATTCTGACACTCTTTGGTGTACATTGGGTGATGCCACAAAAGCTACAAGACCTGATCACTTGCTGGCCTGGGGCCTTGGGTCGGCATAGCCATGCTGAGATTTGGAAAGGTAATCCCTCACTGTCTTATGTGGAGTATATGGCGAGAGCGTAACCTTTGGACTTTTGAGGGACGGGAATTGTCACCTCTTGATTTGCAGTCCTTATTCTTTCGGATGCTTTTTGATTGGATCCAAGTGATAAGCTTATTTTCTTTTTCTTCCTTTCATGAATTTATAGATTCTTGTACTCCTCATTCTTTGCTGCCCTAGTATACATCTAGTATACAGGTTGGCTCTTTTCTAATAAAACATATTACTTATAAAAAAAAAAAAATTATTTATGTTTTATTTGCATGCTATAATGAAGGGAATGAATAAAATCTAGAGACACATGTTGAATGAACCCCCACATCTGAAAAGACATGCTATTTATGGTTTATTGATTATGTTGTTGTTCGTATGGGTTTCTATTTGAGATACTGAGATATTTGGTAGGGTGAGATGGGTGAAAGATTAGAGATTTGAATGACTGAAACGATTGTTGATCTGGATTTTAGTAATGTAGATTTCTGTTTGGAATTTTTTTTTTCTTCTGATGGAAAAAGTAAAAACCATATGGGACCAATCCTTAGGAAATCTTGCCTACCCACAATGACTAGGAAACTTTTCAATTTTGAATTAAGACCATCATATACCAATACCTAGCATGCGATGAGTTAATTAGATAAACCAAGAGTGTCAAGTACTTGAAATTTGAAAAGATCTCTGAAAACCTTGTTAATATATATATATATATATATATATATATATATATATATATATAAAACCTAATATTATCAATTCTAAAACAATGGAAATATTATAAAAATGTGTGATATTGCAAAATCACGGTTGTTCATAATTTAATACAAAATTATTGTCCACGGTATCTACCTACTGTATAACCTATATATAGTATTCTAATTACACAAAGATAAAATCATAAAATGATTGTCAAGAATATCTTGGGTTCTTATGCACATAGAAATGGTTTGACACACCTGTTAATCAACCATCACATTTTTCTCTACTTTTTTTATTTTTGATTTATCTATCTTAACAATAATGGAATTTAAACCTACGACATTATAATTAGCTTGTAATGGTAGTCAAAACATGCATCTCAACTCTCTAGCTGACATGGTTTTGGTACATCGTTTTTGTTTAGTGACTATCACATCTACGTTTCACAACCTCAGTGAGTGTCAACTATGTGATATTTTTCTTCTTCTCTTTGAAAAGGGAAAAAAAATCCTTGTAATATCTTTAGCACTTAGCAGCCCGACCCTTGACCTTCTTAAAGGGAAATGAAAAATTCCTCGCTTTTTCAGATATACATTATCACATATTTTTTAGGGAATTGTAGTAAGATTAAACGGTTCATTTTTTTTTATGCATGTTTTTCTGGTAAATTTGGTACTAGGAGCTTACATATTGATCCTGTGCTGGTGGAATTGCGGACATTACAAAATCAGTTTTCTGAACCATGGTTAATGGCTCAAAGTTTTGTTAGGTTTGAGTGCACATAGATTAACTACTTGATTTATTTGTATTGTAAATATCTTTGTATTCATTTATTTACATGTGTGGTTCAACAGAACAATAGGTGAGATGCTAGCAGAAGTTATGTTATTTATTTAATCCGAAATCTATGTTATTTATTTAATAAAGCCCTTTTGGGTAAATGGTTATGGCGTTTTGGGGTTGAAGAGTCTCATCTGTGGCGGAGAGTTATTGTTGCAAAATATGGGATGGAGTGGGGAGGTTGGCGTTCAAAACATTGTAGGGGAACTCATGGATGTGGGCTTTGGAAGAGCATCTCTTCGGGTTGGGATGGTTTTTCGGGGAGGATAGAATTCTCTGTTGGTAAGGGTGATCGGATCAGATTCTAGTTTGACAAATGGTGTGGTAATTTTCCCCTTAAAGATTTGTTCTCGATTTTGTATCTTTGCTCAACTGATCGTCAAGCTTCTATTGCGTCTGTTCTGTCCAGATCAGACTTGGATGACTCTTGTGCTTGGAATATCTCCTTTCTTAGAGATTTTAATGATTGGGAGATGCCGGAGGTGCTGTCTTTCTTTAACTTCATTCAACCTTTTCTTCCGAATAGAGAGACTGATGACAAGTTGGTTTGGCCGCTTCGTAAGTCTGGTAAGTTTGATGTGCGATCTTATTATGGGGCTCTTCAAGTCCCGCTCAGATCCAGGTTCCCGTGGAAAATTATTTGGGGTGTCAAAGCCCCGCGTCGCATTTCTTTCTTCATTTGGACAGCGGCTTGTGGTAAAATCCTCACTTGTGATAATTTGATGAGGAGGGGGCATGTGCTGGCTGCATGGTGTTGTATGTGTAAGAAGGGTTGGGAGACTGTGGACCACCTTCTTATTCATTGTGAGGTGGCTGCTGCATTATGGGGTTTTGTCTTCCAACGGTTTGGGATCCAGTGGGTTCTTCCGGCCAAGGTGATGGAACTATTATTTGGATGGTTTAATGGGTTTGGGAAACATTCTTCAGACATTTGGAACCTTGTTCCGCTTTGCTTAATGTGGTCATTGTGGCAAGAGAGGAACTCTCGTGTTTTTGAAGACAAGGAGAAATCCCTACTTCAGCTTCAAGAGGTCTTTGTGGGTCTGCTTTATGATTGTTCTAGGACGTGGGGTTTTACAACAACATCTTCTCTTCCAGAATTTGCTGTCTCCTTCTATGTTGATTAATGTGTTTTTCTTTTCCTATGTAATTTTCTTTCCTGCTAGTGCATACTTTATGCACTTGGGAGTTTTTTTCCAGATTTAATAAAGATCTTATTACCTATCAAAAAAAAAATCTATGTTATTTTACAAATTATGTTCTGACTGCAATTATAGCTCCAGCCTCCCTTTTTTTCTCTTAAAGTATTCAAGCTTCAAGTTATGCTTTATCGTTCATTAATTTCTTGTTCTTTCAGCTGATAATGTTATCATATTCAGACTTCTATAGATGCATTTTGGTGCATGACAATGATGCCAAAGCAGATGAGCTACTAGCATTTTGGATCCCTCTCCCACCTTGTATAATGCAACATGTTTATGTTGCCTGCCTTTATATAGTGTGTCATAAAAATTTGCTTTTATTTGGAATGCTTGCTTCGTAATGATAGTTCAGAATTGGAAACTGTCTGCCATATTTGTGTTTTTTTTTTTTTTTGCTTTTATTACCTTACTGTGTTTCACAAATTCCTGAACATCTGTGCTTATGCCATTTTTTTGGCCCTAATGAGAGGGGCAACTAAATTTATTTTTTAAATCTGAATGTGTCTTTTTGGATTTGATTTAAATTTCTTAATTAATCAATAGTGAGCTCATGTGTTGGAAATTTGGTTTGAAATCTAGTACCATTAATTTTGTATCATATTTCATTACACTTGCCATACATGGCTTTGGTGGTGACTTTTAAGGAGTTGTTAGTTAATGTTATTGGAGGTTGGGGTCATGGAGTTTGTAGGTACTGGGTGTGCTAGACCCATTTGCTGCTAGGGTTGCAAATCCTAGTAAGGATCCTTAAAACAAACAAACAAACAAACAGGAGACACAAAAGCCATATTTATGGGAAAATAATAAGAGAACATGCTCCCATTTAATTAAAAAGTATGGAAATGAAATCTCATTCTCATACATCTAGACGTGTTAAAAAAAAAAAAATTACCTTGAACCACGTCAATTGGCTATTCAAACAACAATGTCTTAGGTTTGTAGGGAGATTTTTTAACAACAACGTCTTAGGTTTGTAGGTAGATATCTCTGAAAATCGTCCTTGCTTGAATCTGAAAAATCAGATAACTCTTTATCAGAATCTAAGTTAGTAATTTCGTTGATAGAATTGATTGCTCGCTCTTGAGCCTCCCCATTTAGATGTTTCCTAGAGTTTTGGATTGCATGATAACGGTCTAGTTGCCTTTGCATTTGCTTGTTCTCTCTTCCAAGTTGATCAAGTATCATTATACAATCTTCTTCTTTAGTGGTCTGTGTAGGTTTGTAGTTGTGACGGAATTTGGTGATTGAGTGGCTCACACCTAGAATGTGATCCCAAAGCCTTTTTTTTATTTTCATTTTGCAGTACACTTTATTACATTGTCGTCGTCGCGAGGCCGTGAAAGAACGATTTGGACGACTTCATCCTCGTTTTATCCTGTACCTTCAGCGAGCTGACTTTTACGGCATAGCCAAGCTTGGGTTCATAAAAATGGATTGAGCGTTGATTACAACATTAGTTGAGAGATGGCGCCAAGAAACCTATACCTTCCACCTTCACCGTGGTGAAATGACCATCACCTTGCAAGATGTATCGGTCATGTTGGGTTTACCGGTTGATGGAGAAGCATTGGGAGGGAGCACTGATTTAAATTGGTCCGTGTCTCTCTTCCTCCAAATAAGTTAGATGGGTCATGTTTAAATATGAAGTGGCTCCATGACACGTTTGGTGTCCTACCTGATGATGCTGATGAGGTGATCGTGCAGCGGTATGCACGAGCTTACATATTAGATCTTCTTAGGGGCAGTTATTTTGCTGACAAGTCTGAAGAGAAGGTACATCTTATGTTCTTGTCGTTCTTAGAGGACTTTGATGCTGCTAGACGATATAGTTGGGGTAATGCAGCTCTAGCATGGTTATATAGAGAGTTATGTAGAGCCACTAACCCGGATTCATGTGACATTGCGGTGCATTAATCTTGGTGTAGTTGTGGGCATGGTCTAGATTTCCACATATATTACCTGCAATAAAGTCTATTTAGCCGATTGACAATGGTGTGGATGATGCTGATGCTGACCAACCATTGCTGAAGGGTCCTTATGGCACTAGGCAAGTAACTATTGTGGTTTTTGTATAGACATTGAACATGTTATATGCTGTACAAAATAAGGTTATGCTTGTTATGTGAAAAAGACCATGTTCATGTAAATGATATTATATAACTTAGTTCACAAATCTTAAAAAAAAAAATAATAATAATACTAAGAGACTGCAAAGACCTCAAATGTTCTTCGTGATTAAGACACCATCTCATTAAATTCCAAGTGCCTTTAGGAGTTTAGTATTAATTTATGTAGCTTTTTGGGGCATATAAATGAGGAATTAAAAGCAATCTGTACTAAAAAATAGGAGTCTTAATAGTTATAGATAAATACTTTTTATTAATTTGATATTATGGCAATAATGACATGCTTTTAAGCAAAAATCGACATTTTCATACAATATCTGTAGGTGGCGCAATGCGAAGGACGTAAAGGATGTGTCTACCCAGGTGCTTGAGCAGTATCGATCAGAGTTTGCTAGGCAACATCCTGATCAGGTAGCGTGTTTGTTTTAATTACATTGTTATTGTTATTATATTGTTATTCAATACATGGTTATTATATTGTTATTGTCTTTATTGAATATTTACTTATATAATAAGCGATACACAATATTTATAAATTTACTTCACAGTTACATAAATAAAATAATAAATATGATGTGTCAAATATATAATGTATTAATGCATTTTATTTTTATGCTTTGGTAGGTTATATAGCAACCATACACGGATGATGTGTTGAATTCCTTGCCTAAGTATTGTCGGATAGCGCACGAGGTATGGCGTTCAGTGACGCCTCTGATATACTTCCAGATCGTAGAGTGGCACGTACCTAATCGTGTCCTACGTCAATTTAGTATGCAGCAGGACATACCCCCAACCCGTGAATACAGAGGTAAAACTACATGAATGCGATCTTAGGGGTAAGGTACATGACAATTGGAGGCACCATTAGAGGAAATACATAGCTGTATGAAACCATCGACGTGAGCATATTGTCACTCGTGACCCAATGATATGTCTCATGGGATATCACAATCCATATATGGTTTGGTACTGTCAGATTACTCGACGCTTTATCAGTTGCAGGAGCGGATGTTATGAGATGATGGTAAATTTTTAAACTTAATAATTCCATGCATCTTGCTATCTTTGAATCACAATTTTTTACTGACATACTATACATTTTGACAGACTTTGTGCAAGATGTTTAATCCTGAACAAGAGTTGGATCTGACAATATTTATGGACCTAGCAGCGGAGGCATATCAATTGGCATTTAATGCACTAGAAGTTTTGAATGAGCTGCATCGGCTTGATTCAGTGAAAAGAAATAACACAGACTCAGACACTGGTACTCGTATGAGTGTTCCTCCAACTGCTCCTCCAAGGCGATGTCCATGTGCGCAACGCCCGCCACGTCCATCCGATCTGAGTACTAGTATGAGTGTTCCTCCCACTGAGCAGGGAGATGCTACCACTCTTACTGAGACCACACCCATTTCATCTACCCACATTACCAGTCCCATTTCATCTTCCCACACTACATTTTTGTTTGTTCCTACACCGTCACTTTCCACACCCCATCTTGAGCATACGATCAGTTTCCCTACCCCAGACATATAGCCCACCTTCAACATTTTTAGGTGTAACCCCATCCTCAGCCACGCTGTTAGGTGACCCATCCATACCCACCCAGTCAATTGGCCCATCCTTACCCACCCAATCAGTTGACCCATCCTCAGCAACCTAGTCAGTTGGCCCATCATTAGCCACCAAGTCAAATGTTCTAGCATCAGCCACCCAATCAGGTGGTCCAACATTAGCCACGCAATTAGGTGGCCCATCCTCAGTCACCCAGTAGGTGGCCCAACATCAGTCACGCATCAACCAGGTGGCCCTTCCTCAACCACCCAGTCAAGTGGTCTTGCATCCGCCACCCAGTTAGAGGACTTGATTGGGGATACTTATGTGGGAGATCATGGTAGGGGTAGGGGTATCCCACATGGTAGGAGTAGGGGTACGAAACTGCCACAACGAGATATGATTGGGGTAGGTGGCCCATCCTCAGCCACGCCATCCTTACCCATCCAGTCAGGTGTCCTTGCATCTGCCACCCAGTTAGATGATCTGATTGGGGATACTTATGTGGGAGATCATGGTAGGGGTAAGGGTAGGTACAAAACGGTGACAACCAAATATGAATGTTATAGTGAAGAGGAACCCAACTCGCAATAGGAGGCAACGGTTATGTGGGACTGAGTGATAACTTAGGTTGCACAGGTACTCCATTTTAGCTCACGTACCCCTACCTGTATCATACCTAATATCCAATATCCATTATATCCCACATGTTTTAAAAAAAAATGATGTATTCCTATACCTGTACCCATATCGGGTACGATACCGTACTCGTATCCGTGCAACTTAGGTGATAACTTCACTCGAATGGTACGTTTCTTTTCTATACTCTCCCTAATTTTTCAGATAAAATCTATCTCTAGCAGTCTCTATACTTGGGTTTATTTATTTATCTATTTTTTCTCTTCAGTGTGGAGACTTCAATTACATGTATGACGTTAATATTTTACAACACTAATTTCTAGCACAATTCACTAGGATTGAATAAATCAATTTACGCTTGTCGTCCTCTAATTGTAGTGAATTATTGAAGGTGTGAATTATAGATTTGGGGTGTCATTTGAAACAAACTATAGTAGAAGTATGAAATTTACCAAAATCTTTATTGAAGTTTAGGATCAATGTTGTATTTTCTCTTATTGTCATTCTGTTTTACACCAACTTTCCATTGAGGGAACAATACATGGAAACACCAACTTGACTTTGAAAATACATAACAAACTCTTGTAAAAAAAAAACCATTATCTGATCCTTTAAGCAAGATAGATACTAATTTCAAAATGATTTGCAGATTCTAGAGCTCCATAGCCCGAGCCAATGACTCACCTTCATCCACCATAGTCGAAGAAGAAGAAGAAGCTTAGAAACCAAGCGACCTCAACTTGGGCAAGTGGATGGTTATTTTTTTTCCGAAGTAGTGAAGTGTTTACTGATTATTTGCTTCTAACTACTTTTTGTATTTTTTATTCTAATTCTGAGCTCTGTTTTGGTAATATTTTATTCCAAATATGGAGTATTATGTCTTATTATGCTTCATTTTAAATAACAAAAGATGCAAGGCTAAACACAGAGAAAAAAAAAAAAGTCTTCTGTTTGTTAGCTAAGGGTACAGATTGATTAAATAATGAAAATGTCTTTTTATTTTTTATTTTTTTTAGCTTCTAGGAGGAAGTTGTTGCAAAAAGTGAGTACCAGCTTACAGTGAGCTCCTATGGAGAAGATGAACTCATCAATCTCATTCAGAGGTAAGTTTCAATATTAATGAGCATTAGTTGTTGAAAAAAGAACTTTTTTACTAATTGTTGTGGCTGGAAAAACTGTTTGGTTCTTGATTCTTGAATATATATCTAGAATATTGTTGGGTTTTGAGTTTTAGATTTTGCTATTTGTTATAATAAGGAAACGGTTGGATTTCTTTCCATGAATTTTCTCTTCTTGAATACCTAGGATATTGTGTATATGAGATTTATAAAAAATAACAAAAGTTTTAATAAAAGGCGAAAAGACCCACTTTTTTTTTGATGCTACGAAAAGACCCACTTTGTTGACCTGTGAAAAGGTACTGACATGTGAAGACATCTCTACATAGTCATCATAATCTTCTAGTCTTCTATCCCAAGCTCATAGGCTGCCTCCAATCTGAGTATGCATGCTTCGTATTCGACAATGTTATTGGTAGCTAAAAAGTTAAGCTTTATGGCTAGGGGAGTATGTGATTCTTCAGGAGAGACTAGGAGTATCCCTATTCCGCAACCTCTTCTATTAGCTGCACCATCAAAATACATCTTCCATTTTTTTTTTTCAGCCAGCTTCATAATGTCTTCATCAGGAAAATCTACTTCTGCTTCTCCCTCTTTAGCAAGAGGACATTGTGCTAAGTATTCTGCAATGGCTCTTCCTTTAATCGACTTCTGTGTGACATAAGTGATATCAAATTGGGTTAATAACATCAACCATTTCGCAGTTCTTCCATCTTGCATTGGTTTCTCTAGTAAATAATTCAATGGGTCCATTTGAGCTATAAGTAGACTAGGAGATGTTAAAGCATAATGCCTAAGCTTTTGAGTAGCCTAAACTAATGGAACACATGTCTTCTCAAGGATTGTGCATTTTGTCTCATATTCAATCATCTTTTTGCTAATATAATACACTGCATTCTCTCTCTCTCTCTCTCTCTCTCTCTCTCTATATATATATATATATATTTTTTTTGGTTGGGTCCTTGGCCTGACCATTTTGAAAACTAGCTGCTACTAGGAGATAGTGCACATCATAAATTTTATTTTAGATGATGCTTTAGGGTTTGTTTGAAATGAAGGGAAATATTCCGACCATCTTTGCCTTTACTTTCCTCTCTTCTCTTTCTATCTCTTTCCATACAGCATACGGATAAGTAAATTCACTGTGAGTTATTGCTAGCTTTATGAGCTCGTTACTAAAATTGATATATATATATATATATATATATGTAGGTGCCAAAAATCTAAAGTAACTGAGATTAAATTGGCCTTGAATTTGATCTTAAGTACAAAATTTGAAAAGAGAAAAGAGTTAGAAGTTTTTAGTGGACCTTTTCTTAAATCAATTTAGATAACAATTAAGAATATTGGACAGGAAGAAATATAAAAGATAATTAAACACAAAATATAAAATTCTACATTGAAAGTTATGGAAAAATATTAACTGATAATAATATTTGTGATTAGTTGTCTCATTAAACAAAAGGAACTCAATACAAAACGTTTACCTGTTAGATCTAAAACTCACTTTTGACGAGATGAATGAAAATCTTCTATCCCTAATTGGTGAAATATAAAGTGGAATATAAAAAGTGGGATAGAAGATTTTTATTCATAAAAAAAATAAAAGAAGAAGAAGAAGAAGAAGAAGAAGAAGAAGATTATATTGTGGTACATTTATTTTTTCGCATACCAAAGCTTTTAAAACAATCATAAATTATGTGGCCTTTTTCCTGGAAGTGATATGTGTAACATTTAAGTTGAGGGTTAAATTATTCTTGTTGAATAGTAGATTAGTAACCAGTAAGAGCAGTTTGGTTGATAAAGGACTCTTATTTCTAGATTACCCACCAAAACAAAACTCTTTCTTTGGGACAGGGTATATATATATATAACACACGAGAGAACATGTTTTGTTAACAATAGAGAATATTTACAATAAAATCTAAAAATATGGTGCCAAACAAGCTCAAAACTTTCCTCTCAAATTTTTATTCTCCCCTATCAAACAAAGCTTTATGACATAAGCATGTGACTACTTTCATTTAAATATACTATAAAAGCTCTAGACACTATGTTAACCAAAAAAGAAAACAAATGGTTTTCCCTTTTCTTTTATCATCATAAATAGTTTTATTCGTACAAATGAAAGTCGGATTAATCAATTATTGTCACTGCACCTAATTACAGGCAGATAATTTAATATAAGGTATTTGGGCAAATACAATAGAGAAAGGAGCGACGGTTATTGGATCTGATTGTCTCACACTTACTGGTTCCAAAGGTGGAAAAACCCCAGATGAATCTACAGTTAGTATTTTCCCATTTAAATGCATTGTTTGGCTGTGTAAATCCCCATCTTTTGGTGTTAGGTGATATTCTTTTCTTGTACCGTTACCACCTTTATTAGACCCAGCTCGATGCGTTGTAGCAAATCTTGTTCTTGCATTTTCAGTCGAAACATGCACATGAACTGTAGTGTTACCGTCTAGGTTGATCAAGAGCAATGTGATTCCCTTCTGCAATTAATAGTGAAAACTCAATGAGTTAGCCAAGTTAGTAGCTCTTTATTTTTTAACTTCTTCGTTCTCAGCTTAATCCATTATATGCAATTCTATAAGTTGTTACGGTAGACTATTATACGCACCGTTTTCTTTGAGCAGTGAGCATAAGCACGTATTTTATTTGTCCCGGAGAACCTTGTGGACAGAACGTTGTTTCCCATTAAACGGTGCCAAAGAAGGGCACTGTAAAATAAAACAACAATATTAGTTAGTAACTTTCCATATGCATCCTTTCACACGTCTTTAACTAAAATTAGCCTGTATAACAAATTACTGACACTAGCACTCAAAGTGTGTGCCTATATTGTAATTTTGTTTTATAATTTTCTTTATTCCACCTCTTTTTGTGGCTATTTTAAGAATATGACATAGATTATTTGAAGAAATTACTGCTTACACCCGAAGGACATCTCTGAGTGTCCTCCCTACTCACACAAGATGTGGGAACCATGAGCACAAGACATGGGCCCCACATAGGGGTCTCACATCTTGTGTGAGTAGGGAGGACACCCAGAGATATCCTCCGGTGTAGGCAATAATTTATTGGTTATTTTATAGTAGGTCCATTTGGAGATTCTATTTTTACCTTATGTTTGGATGTAGGGAGATGAAAGTAGAGTAAAGAAGAAGGGAGAAGAAGATGACCAAAATATACTAAAAATTAGTACATTTCATGTACCTTATTCTCTACTCTCTATCTGTTCCAAACGCACCCTTAAAGTAGAGGTGGATTGGGATTATTAACTATATATATCTCATTTTAAAAAGATGACATTGTTGAGTGAGTAAAGATGTTCGTGTGCTTATAATTAAGTGCTGAATTATCTTGAGAGTTGGAATACTCATTTTGAAGAGCTTATAAGGACTAGTAGGTAAGTGACTAACACTAAGAAGATAAAAAAATCATCTTGTTCACCACTTAATAAAATAAAAAAGAAAAAGCTTTGTTTGAAGCCCTTGAGTGTGCTTCTCAATCAAAATCTCCATCTTTTATTTTTATTGCAAAATGAAAGGTTTACTACTTCTTTTTTCTGTTAAAGTTAAATCTTTTACTTGAAAATTCAAGAAAAACCTGTAGTAATCAGGATTTGGAAGAAAGGTGGAAGTGTTGAGTAGGCCATAGTTTCCACCAATCAATGATTGTCTACAATATGTTTTGGTATCAAAAGATGATGCCATTCCGAGCTGGTCCAAATACCTGCTTGTTTATTTAATGGAAACAGATATATATCATTATCCGACAACAAATTAATTCAGATTCATAAAGGAAAATAGTTGGAGAGAATGTCAAGAAAATTACCAGAAACTAAAAACAAATGCATTAGTGACAAGATTATGGCCGCTATTATAAGCCCCGCCTGCTTCACCAACCCATGCAACTGCTGGACTCCCACTATTCTTCAGAATGCTTTGAAGGCTTCCAAAGGTCTGCGATATGTTGTCAAGACTAGATGGATCTAGGATCTTGTCAATAAGGTGATCATCAACCCCTATATTTGACAAAACAAAATATATATATATTAGTATCATTAAAAATGCTTGTCTAGGAAATGCTTTATTAGAACTTTGGAATTTTTTAATGGAGGGTAAAATGAAAATTTGTTTTGAAAAGTGAGGTTAAAAATGATATTTTCTCAATTTTCGTGAGTGGATTTAACTATGTCAAGTTGTAAAGGAGGTGAGCGTAGTTTATTTTGAAAAGTAAAAATAATATGTGCATAATTCAAAATGAGAGGGAAGGTAGTGTAATTTTAGTAAATCAAGGGAGTACAGTGCAATTTTCCTTTATTGAATTACCAAAAAAATTATATATAATGTATGCACAAAATTGTCTTTTAACTATGCTAATGTACCTGGACCAAGGTTATAAATGTGGTGGGAGACCACTTGAAGAGATTTTGGTGTTTTCTTTATGAATTCTGTGAACCAGTTTGCATCAAAGAAACCTCCTGGTGCTATGACTTGTGGTTTAACTTTAAAACCAGCATAAACATTTTGCACCACGTTTTGGAGAGAGTTTATGTCGGATGCATATTGATCTGCTGAAACTCTTGCTCCAACTCCATTCCCACTCAGTTCATTTCCTGATAAGGAACAAGAATTTTACATAGAATATATTATGCAACCTTTGACAATAAATTTAAAATGTTAAAGTGTATAGAAAAATATGAAATATTGTACATATACTAACCTTGTATTGTAATTGAGTTAGGATTACTTGCTTTGCAAGTAGGATTAGGTACAATAAACTTGGAATGAGACAAGCATTATTTTTTAAGTTAGTGTTTTCTTGAACTAAGCTATCCTCAAATTATACATATACTTCTTTATTCTTTTAATTACCAGGTTTTTTTTTTTATCAAATAAATAATTACCAGATTTTTGGTTTTTATTAAATTACCTAGTCTTTAGTGTGAGCTAAGAAATAATGCTATTAGCCAAAACATGTCTGATTGAATTGCAAGACGTAGCTATGAGCCTTGTAGCTTAACTAACATCTCCTAATATATCAACGGAAACATCCAATATTCAAATTCTCTCTTTTTCAACTATCGAATTAAAAAAAAAAATACATGACTCACCATAGTGAAAAGGCTGGATTTTATTATTGAACTAAAGAATTGACATATCAGTTATTTTTGCTTATTTACTTGAAGTTACTTTTGGATCGTGGGAAAAGAAATATTACTGTGGGCTGGGGGCTAAGGTGCAAGTAAAATTCTTGATTGGATTACACTGAATTAATTACTTGTGGAGTTGACTCCTAAAGAAACTTTCGTCATTATTAATACTAGTCGTAAACACGTATGATGCATGGAAAAATTACTTAAAATGTAATCTAAAGAATTATTGGTCTAAAAATGATTTTTTTTTTGTCTTTTATACTTTGTCTAAATATGAAAATTGACCATTATTAAAAGACGTTTATTATTATTGTGTTTATATATAAAATATATTATAGTATTAGACATTTATTATGATTGTGTTTATATATATGGAACAATATATTATTTTTATTAAAGAAAATATAATGTGTCAAGATTCTAATGAGATGTTTAATTATAGAATAAAATTTAAATTCAATTAATATATATATATATATAATGAGGTGTAAAATTGTGAGACTCATCTTATGTGACGCAATATTATGAAGTCAATCAAAAATAAAAAAAGTTTCGGTTTTACATTATAGTATAGATTATTATTATTATTAATTTCTTTTGTCCATGTTAGCGTACAAGCCCAATGGGCTTTAGGCCCATTGTCTATACTTGTAATGTACTGTCTATACACATGATTTGTACAATATTTGGTCATTGCCGTACAAAATCCAGATGGTAGGAGCATTTTATACAAAGACTTTGTATAGCTCTGATACGGTAATACCATGCCAACGGTCAAAAAATAAAAAGATTTTGTACAAGAATACTACTAAAAGCTAAAGAAAACTGTTTCCAAAGATACTATTCAAACTTGTGAATAAGAATTCTTACCTAGCTCCCAACCATGAACTATATAGCCCTTGTTTACAGTATATCGTAGAAGAGATTCAGCATTACTGGAATTCCAAGCTCCTACAGCAGAACCTTGGGAATCTATAGTCTTGCCGCTTAGGTCATTTAGACCAAAAACAAAAACAGCTCTGGATTTCAAAACAGATGGTAATGATGTTAACAAACAGATTATGGAACAACTAAACAACATTCTGATTGACTTACATCACCATTTTATACCACTATTTCACAACACTTAAAATATGAACAATTAATATTATCTATAATATTTTGTGAGTATATTTAAATTTATAGATAATGATGTCTATAATTTGCGAATAATATTATCTACATCAGGTTGGCGTGAACATATATTTTGTTTTCTTTTGAAAAAAAAAAAAAAAAATTCTAACAAGTTGATTATAATAAGAAAAATTGTTACCCGGCTTTCTTGAAGAAAACATTGAGTTCGTCCCAGCGAGACATAGGTAAGCAGGCTTGAGAGAAACCTAGGAACTCTGAATTATTTGTTACAAATGGGCTACACTGTTGTCCATTGGCTCTCTCGTATATGATCTTATCTTGTAATGTCCCACCTAATCTAATTTTCAGGGGAGAAAAAGCTGCAATATATACGATCAAAGGTGAGTTCTAAAGTCAATCTGGGTTTTATAAAAAAAATAAATTCTTAAACAAGTATTTTTATGCGTGCATCCCTGTGTTGGTTTATTAAAAGTTTGTGCAAAGTGACTACTTACCTTTGATGGCATTCAATAATTTAATGTTGTTGAGGTCCTACCCAAAAAACAAAAGAGAGAAATTAGAATAAGGAAAAATAACAAGAGCTTCCTCTTTACATCATTAACCATCATTTTGGTTCTTATAAGTCTAAACCCACAACAAAATTCAAAATTATTAAGATGATGGATTGTGATTGGATCAATGATGATTTTATATAAAATGATGTTGATCTGATCATCACAATCTGTCATTTTCAACCGTACGTTGTGAATTTTGTTGTGTCTTGTAAAATTATTATTGTTTTGGTTCTCCTAAAGGAGAATCTTGGGAAATGTTGTCAACAAATTTGACATGGTGGTGTTATTCTGGTGTGTTTGCCTTGATTCAAAGAATGATAATGCATGTCAAGGAAATTTACTCAAAGGTGGCAGTTGCTTAAGTTCTTAAAGAGATTCTAGATGTTATTATGGACCCTCCTAATTTTGGCTAGCTAACTTTGTACAAATATATTTGGCCAATAGTCGCAGTGGAAAAAATCAGGAAAAGAAAATGGTAAAGACGAATTATGATTTGAATGATAACACATGGTCTTAAAAACAAAATGTTAAGGATGATTAGCTTACAAGATTAAGTAGAGAAGCTCTGCCCCAGCTACATGTTCCATAATCACATTTCTCAGGAGGCCACCAATCTAGAGTGGCACAGACAAAATCATCATCTATCCTTCCAATCGAAGTTGTTCCATTTATAAAAACGTTGCCTTCAATGACATTGCCAGGTCTTTTTGTACTGTGTGATGCCACAGAGATGCTGTGACTGACCAAGGGCAGCCAGATCCACACACAAAAGAGGAGATATTTGGAACCCATCCTATAAAACAATGTCTTCTCCGCTTTTTCTGTCCCTATCTTTACTCTTATTAGCTGCAAGTGCCAGCACGGTATTTATGTACAAAGAGATTCCAATTGAGAGAAAGGAAGAGAGTTATTTACGAGATTCAAAGTCAAAACCTGTACTAGTTGAAAGAAAAAATGATGTAATCTCCTAATCATTAGTATATATAACTACAAATTCATGATTGCCCACACCAATAAAAAAAACCAAGGTATTAATGAAACATGATTACTAGAAGCAAAAGGCAGAAGATTATTAACATTATAAAATCATATTGACGAACTCCTTAATTAATTAATTAATTCCAGATAAAACGAAAGAAAACCTTCACCAGATTGGAAATTAGGGGCAGGTAGCCGTAGCCACTAGCAAACCCATATTATAAATAATCACTTTAAAGTCTACAAGGTTCTCTCATGTGGCAGGCAGGTATGGGGCATCTTTTTCTTATTATGAATTTATAATTCATAGCCTGACTTTCTTGACTAGTTTTTTGCGTAATATCAAGATCACGATCACCTTCTTCTATTTTTGCTAAACCAAAAAAGGCGCTACCAGGTGTAGGTGACTACCCCCGGTCCACTTAAACATTATTATCAAAATATAAAAAGCCAATTAGTCTACGGAAATAAGGTTGCCTTTGTAAGGAAGAAGACAGGGTTTATACTTTATACAGTTTGTTTAGGTTTTATCATATAGTTAATTGCATTGTTTTAGTTGTATCAAATAATTAACAAAGAAACTCTTTCAAAAAAAAAAAAAAAAAACAAAACAAAGAAAGAAACCGTGCAAAAACCCCAAGTACAAATTTATAAATCTAAACGTATCATTGACTTGAAGTTGAGATCCACCAAATGATTAATAATAACCCTTTTTATCAATTAAACAATAAACATTCATAATTCAAATATATAAATAAAGAGTAGACAAGTTTCATATTAAGTCAGACATTGAACTGAGGGTTTGTTTTGTTTAGACGTAAGATAATATTTCGAAAATATTTTATGGCGTTTGGTTTTTGTTTTTTTTAATACTCCGCAAACATTTCCAATGTTTCTCTAATACCCTAAAATATTTTAGGGTCATTTTGGTGGTTTCAGGGGTCTTTTGGCCATTTTAGGTGTTCCAAGGGTATTTGGATCATTTTAGAGGTTTTGGAATTATTTTAGATATTTTCATGGTTTTGGGAGCATTTTGGTTATTTCAGAGGTTTCATGGTTATTTTGATTATTTTAGAGGTTTCAGGTGTATTTTGATTATTTATTTTAGAGGTTTCGATGTTATTTTAGTCATTTGAAAGGTTTTGGGGTTATTTTGGTGTTTTCAGGAAATTTTGGTCATTCTAAAGGTTTTATGGGTATTTTTGTCATTTTTGTGGTTTTACGAGTATTTTTATTGGTGTAAAACCCATTATTTACACCCTCCAATTAAACAATGCTACATCAAATTATTTCAAATAACATGATAGAAACAAATCCACACAATTACAATCCCATTAAAAGTTTAAAACTCTATTTCATCTATACCCTAAATATTTAAAAATAAAAAATAAAAATTACACTATCAAAATTGTCATTTGAACTGAAGAAGCGTCGAAGATGAAGAGAAGTTGAAGAAGTTTTCCATCACCGTTGTCTTAGTAAATATGGATGCTCTCTCTCTCTCTCTCTCTCTCTCTCTCTCTCTCTCTCACACACACACACACACACACACAAAACCAAGAACAAAGTGAGAGAATAAGATCGCAGGAAAAAAATTACACCATCAAAATTGTCGTTACACACACACACACACACGCACACACAAAACCAAGAACAAAGTGAGAGAATAAGATCGTAGGAAAAAAATTACACCATCAAAATTGTCGTTTGAGCTGAAGAAGCGCCGAAGACGGAGAGAAGCCAAAGAAGCTGCCCACCACCATTGTCTTTGTAAATATGGGTGCTCTCTCTCATTATCTTTGCATGAAATTCGTTTTTAGTTCCTGAATTTTGAAAAAGTTCGTTTTACACATGAATTTCGTCATTTAAAAAAAAAAAAAAAGGGACGAAATTCATGTGTAAAAACGAATTTTTTCAAAGTTTAGGGATGAAAAATAAACTTTTCAAAGTTCAATGACAAAAAATGAACTTCATGCACAGTTTAGGGATGAAAATAATACTTTTACGTACTTTTTTTGCTAAATTGAAATACTATGATATGGTGTTATTTTATCGGTGGGTGTAAATAATGGGATTTACATTAGATATTTATTGAATTAGTCAATTTATAGGTTATGGGGGTGCTGGGCTGGTATGCTCTGTTGAGGTGGAAATTGGTTTAACCACCCATTTACATCGTCTTAAAGACTAGAAATGGAGAAAAACATTCTCTAGAAATTATTTTACATCAAAACAAACGGACCTTTAAACCAGTTAGTATTTATTTTTATTTTAGTATTCTACAAATTTGATCTTAGGTGTGTTTGGAAGTTTGGAGGGGGAGGAAAGTAGTGGGTAAGGGGGGAAGGAGAGGAGAGGGAAGGGGGATAAAGACGGGAGCTTCTTTGCTTTCTATATCTTTCTTTTCTTTCCTACCCATTCCCCTTATTTGGATGTTTTTAAGTAAGGGGGGAGGGGAATGGATATCACTCCCCTTTGTTTGGATGGTATAGTGGGAGGAGAGGGGAGTGACATGAACATGTAAATTGATCTTTATGGTCCTCATTTACTAATTTTAAATAAATAAGTATAAATTGGTATCATAAGGGTAAATTTGACAATTTAATTTAATTTTTTTTAAAATAAGTGGAACAACTCGCCTTCCCCCTCCCTCCAAATGACCTCCATACGGGGGAATCTAAAATGAGGGGTCCTCTCAAATATTTTTCTTTTCCACTAAAAAAAAACTCCCAGACAAGGTTCATTAAAACCTCTCCCCTCCCTTTCCCTTTACTCCCCCCTCATTCCCTTCCATCCAAATATAAAATAAAGCTTAGGCTTCAAGAGCTTGGTACCACCGTTTAAAGTTGGTTCCATCGTTGTAGTCATATACTTTTAGCAAAAAGCCTAATACTAATAGAGGAACATATTGCATGTTGGATGCATATGAAGTAGTCTGTCTTAATATAAAAACCTAAATGATATGTCAATTTGGTTCAGTGAATGTGACAGCAACTGCTCCGGTTGAAACCAATGGGGGCGATCTAAGGCAGGTTCCAATCGCATTGTATATTATGGGAGTTCTATAGGACTTGGAGGGCACTGGATAGGCTATATAATTGTTCTTCCAGTTAATAGCAATAATGCTTTATCCAAGGCAGGTTCCAATTGAATTAGATTGAGACATTGAGTTCATGTAGTTCATATTAATAATTATATATATCTAAGTGGGTATTGAGTAAGCCATAGCCCATAGATGTTAGGCTCTCTATTAGGCAAGCCACGAAACTTGGTTTATCAAAATGAGAATACCCCAAAATATAAGGACCGAAAATGTATTTTTATCATAATTTTAAATCACATTAGAATTGTAGTTTACTAAAGACTAACATTGTTTATGGTTCAGCGTATTTTCATTTTGGGCCCATTTGGAATGAGGGAATTGAGTGGAAAGAAATGGAATGCAAAGAATATTTTAAGAATATGTATTATATTCTCTTGTTCGTGAGTTTAAGTAAGAGAGAATGAGAGGGAATGAAAATACCATTCCCTTGTTTGGAAATAAAGTAAGAGAGAATGAAATGGTTATGAGGGAATACTCATTCCTTTTATTCCTCTCAAAATCTCAATTTCTATTTCTCCCAAAATTGGGAGGAATTGGAGGAAAAACTCATTTTATCTTTTCCATTCCATTCATTTCCATTATCTATAGTCTTCCCATTCTTTTATAATTTACTGATTGATTCTATTGCATTATAAACTCCAAAACAAAATCTTTAGAAAGAAAATGTAAAACTTTTTAAAGTATCACTTTTTTTTTTTGCCCAATTTTTTTTAAATTACATATAGCCAAACACGTCACTTTCAAAGTTATATCAAAATATAGGGTACTTTTTAAAATCGTCTCTTGAAGAGACGATTTTGTGAATTTTTTATTATATATTATTATTATTATATATATATATATATTTTTATTTTAACGCCTTTTTAATATCTGTTTAAAAAATTAAAAAAAAAAATTGTGAAATCGTCTCTTGAAGAGACGATTTGGTTTTTTTATTTTTATTTTTTTTAAAACTCTTATTTTATTAGCGTAAAAAAAAAAAAAAAAAAAAACCGTTAAACTCGTCTCTGAGAGATCCAGAGACGATTTCAGTTTTATTTTTATTTTTACAGCCTTCTTATTTTTTTTACATCTTTACTTTCCCAAACTTCACTTTCCCATCTCTCTCTCATCGACTCTCTCTCTCCGGCGACAGAGCTCTCTCTGTGCGACAAAAAAGCACAGAAAGAGAGGCAACAGTGAGAGAGGCGTCGTCGTTCACCTGACCACGGAGACATGTCCTTGGCCCGATGTTCGCGACTTGCTCGTTCCCTTCGCCTGGTGCCTGGAGGCTGGACCACTAGATTCGGTTGATGTTCATGCCTCAGCCTCGCCGGTTACCGCCTCGCAAGTCGCCACCTGAAGCGGTGAAGCCCTGGAACATTGGTATTCTCCCTCGAATCTCATCTTTCTCAATCTCTCATCCCTCGGTCTTTCTCTGTTGGAGCTTGGGAAACTTGAAAATTGAAACTATTAAAACCAGGTTGAGGGATTTACCAATTACCAATGTGAATAGGATAGTCAAGTTGTGCACGCCGGAGAGAACAGAGAACAGAGAGAGCTCTGTCATCAGAGAGAGAGAGTCGATGAGAGAGAGATGGGAAAGTAAAGTTTGGGAAAGTAAAGATGTAAAAAAAATAAGAAGGCTGTAAAAATAAAAATTAAACTCAAATCGTCTCTCTCAGAGATGAGTTTAACGTTTTTTTTTTTTTTTTTAATAAAATAAGAGTTTTTAAAAAAATAAAAATAAAACGACCAAAATCATCTCTTTAAGAGACGATTTCACATTTTTTTTATTTTTTATTTTATTTTTTAAATAGATATTAAAAAGGTGTTAAAATAAAAAAAAATATATAAAAAATTCACAAAAATCGTTTCTTAAAGAGATGATTTTAAAACATAGCCTATATTTTGATTTAACTTTTAAAATGGTCTGTTTGGCTATGTAACTTAAAAAAATAGGTTATTGGGCAAAAAGTGCCCATTATAGAGTGGGTCATCCAAACAACTAAAGAATAGTCACTTAACACATTTGGCCCATTTGGCAAGAGAGATCTGAAAACAAAAAGATCCAAGGCAGAAAGGGTTTTCATTTTTCCAATTTTTCCCGGGTCTGGGGAGGTGTTTTTCAGTTTTTGACATTTTCCCTCCCTCCCCACTCTAATGTCAATTTGATTTTGATTCATATATATATATATATATATATATATATATATATATATATATTTTTTTTTTTTGTTTTTGTTTTTGTTATAAGAGTCTTAGTCATTCATCAATTTTGTATTTTTTGATATGAAACATTTAGATTCATCTTGTACAAATTCGAACAATAAAAAGAAGAGAGGCTGTTATTGCATCTTGCCTCCTCCCAAGAGAAAGAAATCCGGAAAGGCCGCATTCCTCCATCTCATCTCCGCATCCACAACCACAGGAACACACCACACCATCTCCCTTGAGGCGGACGAGCCTTTCACAATCGGCCGTAGCACTCGCCACTGCAATTTGGTCTTTGATGACCGCCGCGTCAGTAAGCAACACTGCCAGATTCTCTTCGATGCTTCCCTTCATAAACTCTATCTTCTAGACGGTGCGTTTTCGTCTTTTTATAATAGTAATAAGAATACTAGTAGTAGTACTACTAGGCGGCTTTCTTTGAATGGAGTTTTTGTTAATGGGGTTAGAGTTGGAAAAGGCTTGTTCATGGAGTTGTCCGCAGGAGATGAGGTTTTACTTGCTTGTGGAAATCATAAAGGTTTATGTGGTTCTCGAATTCGCATTGGTTTTATTATTCAAAGGATTGTTTTCGACATTCCGAGTTGCAAATTCAACAAAAGGATTTTCGCTTTGAGGGGTTATGATTCTTCCCCATATTTAATTGGAAGAGTAAAATCTCTTTTAACTCGCTGCAGAAACATATTACAAAGTGATGACCCCGTATTTTACATTCGACAATGTCAGAAAGAATACTTTGAAGTTTCATCATTGAATTCTGTGGGCAAGGACAATCCTAGTCATTTTGATGGTGTTGTACAGAACAAACCTTGCAGCAATTTTGTTCCGCTGCCATCACCAGGAAAGAATTTTTACCTGAATCGCCTTGAGATGATGCACTACACTCCATTTAGCCATCATCCTGTCGTTTCCTTGCCGGAACTTCTATATCCCGTAGAAAGCATCTCACGAATGTTTATTGCGACATTTACAAGCGACATCTTATGGTTTTTATCATATTGTGAGATTCCTTGCCATCTGCCAGTTACAATTGCGTGCCATAACACTGAGAGATGTTGGAGTTCAGACCCTGATAAAAGATCCTTTATGCCATACCCAGAATTTCCAAACTTAGTGGTAGTGTATCCCCCATTTCCTGAGTCTATAGCTTTTGGTAAAGATCGCAAGAAACAAGGCATTGCTTGCCATCATCCAAAATTGTTTGTTTTACAAAGACAAGACAGTATTCGTGTTATCATTACTTCTGCTAATTTAGTGGCAAACCAGGTGATCACTAAGCCAAGGATCTTGTTATTTATGTTTTATGTGTTGTGTGTTGCATTTGATAATAGCTTTGCAATGTGAAATGAAAGGCTGTACTATATGTCAAGTACTTTGTGGCTGCTTTACAAGTATGTTGAATGTTTCTGTGTATACATAACACTTATTAGTGAAATATTCCTTGTAGTTCAAGAGTTTTGATCTCTCGAGCCCCATAGCTCTTTTAGGGAGGATTTTGGTAACCTATTATCTTACTCAGTGGAAAATTTTACTGGATTTGGTTGTGCCCTTTTTGTTTGATGCAATTTCTTTGTATGCTTTAGCCTGCTCTGGCCAATTGATAGGACCATGCAAGGTATGTCTTGTAAGATTAAAACCTTGATGGTCTCTACTTGTTTGATTATATTAATTAAGTGAGAAAGGTTACCTGTTAGACTGCAACGTAGTGGTAGGAGGCTTGGGATGAGCTATAGACTCAAACATCTTCGGTTTGATCCCCACTAGAAGGTTCCACTAAATTACCTGATACATGGTTCCAGCGGGTGGGGTCATGTGTCTGGGGGTTTACTACCCAAGGGTGGGTCCGAAAGGCTCTAGCTTAGTGAGATTCCTTGTTATCCAAATAATAATAATAATAATAAAGTAAGTGAGAAATGTTCAAATGCACAAGCATCACCATAGGCTTTTATATTTTGTGATGTGTTAAACACATATATGTGAGGAGAAATAAAAGCTGGAGATGGAGTGGATACAAATATCATTTGTATTAAATCATACAACATTTTTGTTTTTGTTGCATAATGCTCAATGGCTTTTAGGCAAACTCAATTGTTAACATGCTGTGCATTAAAAGAGAAATTGGAAGACAAGAATCTGGAAGAAATTTGTAAATGACTAAGATCCAACATTTTGCAATGGATATGTACCATGTTTATTTGCAGCATGCTTGAAATTTCAATAGAATGTGTGATTTCTTGCTTTCCAATTTGAAGTAAAGCTTTGATAATTGAAACTGATTTTTATTTCTGCAGTTTCTTGTATTTTCACTTGTTAGTTTTAGTACGATTTATCTTGATACAAACTGTTTTATTATTTATTTCTGTATGTTTTCTCTTTTGTATAGTGTCGCTCATTGGTTGTTACAAATTTGCAGTGGAACAGAGTGACAAATACCATTTGGTGGCAAGATTTCCCTCGCACAAGTTCACCTGACTATTCATCCCTTTTTTGCAAATTTTATGATGGGAATATGAATAAAGATTCAAAACCTGATTTTGCTGCTCAGCTGGCTGGATTTGTGGCATCACTTTTGACTGATGTACCCAGTCAGGCCCATTGGATTGTTGAGTTGACAAAGTATGACTTTGGAGGGGCTAAGGGACATCTCATTGCTTCAGTACCTGGGATTCATTCTTACACAGTTCCTTCTATGATTGAAATCATGCAACTCTTATCTGTGAGTGTTGTCATTTGTGATGAGTGCGTGCCTGTGGTTCTAAATTGTAGAAAGCTGATTTTATACTTGTTAAAATTCCCTTAACAGTTTCATTATACATGCATTTTTTTTATTGGTTTGTTGGATTAGAAGTTTACTCCTAAACCCCAGCTCAATCACAGGCTAAAGTGACACTTCTTGTATATCAGTGTCTTCTTGGAAGTTGAATTTCGAACCTCAAGCTCTTCTCATTTAAATCATAATAAAAAATATATCTTTTTCCTGTATATTTTCATTCTATTGTCATTTAAATCAGGGGTTTTCATCATTTTATTTCTAAATGTTCTGTGCCTAGAAAGGGTTTTTTCTATTTCTCATAGGAAAGACTTTGCCACTGTGTTTGTTTGAAGGGTGCCTGATAAGATGGGTTTTAATTGCGTCATTTAACTCTCATGACAGGCTAATCATAAGGCGTTTAGTGTGAAGTTCCTTGGTTTAGTTGAAGCATCTGTTGTTGGTTTAAGTCACCTTTTCCGAACTGCAGCAGACTCAAATGGTGCACGGCTTAAGAAACTGGCTGCTTTTCTGGGGAAATCTTGCGAAAAAGCATATGGGTTTTTGGAGATTGTTTTAATAAGAAACAAAAATGTGCCTGCAGATGCAAATGCTGTGAGCGTTCTTGTTTCTAAACCCAATGAGTTCTCTGAGGGAGGTAATATGTACAATGCTTTATCAGATACATGTCTACTATATAGTTCTATGTTACAGGATCGTAAAGGTATGGTAGAGGATGTGTTTTTTTTTTTTTTGGTTTGGTTTGGTCTGGTGGTAAGAACTTTGAGATAAAAATATCTGAGTTGTTATGGATTTCATAAGGGAATGGTTTTCCTTGGAATTGTATTTGGTTGTGTGTAGTGCTTGAAAATTCTTTTTTATTGGCACTCAGTCTACTTGGATTTTGTTTCTTCTCTCTTCTTCTTCATGCTCTTTGACGTTGATATTTTTTTTGTTTGATAAATAATAATTTTTATGGAAAACTGAAAAGCACCAAGTACACAGGGTGTATACTAGATGTACATCCACAAACTAAGCCTTAAAACAACAATGATAAAATAACTATAATAGGTTTGAAAAAGAAAAACATCTCGACGTTGTCAACCATTCAAATAGGGTCCTTATGAAATGCAATCTCAGGTCTAAGACTCACACCCCTCTAAGCTTCTGGCATTTCTTTCACACCAAAGGCACCACATCAAGCATTGAGGGATGGACTCCCAAATCTTGCTGTTCTGGTGTTGCCCAAACAGACCTTGCCAACAAGCTAGCAAAGATACCGCCCCTCTAGGCATCACCCACTGAACCCCAAAAAGGGCAAAAGCCATATCCCACAACTCCCTCGCAAAAGGACAATGAAGTAGCAAATGATCTACCATCTCCCATCCCCCTTACATAGACAACACCAGCTCACCAAATAATGTTTCTGTCTCAGGTTATCTGCTGTTAAGATTTTCGCCAAAGAGCAACCCAAAGAAAGAATAAAACCCTTGATGGGACTTTAGGCTTCCAAATGCTTTTCCAAAGGAATGACGAATCTCCAGTTGGGGCTAAGGCTCTATAATAAGAGCTAACCTTGAAACCCTTCTAAAGAGATGACTTCCAACATAGCCTATCCTCTCCATGACCTTTCACCAAAGTAGAATATAGTAGATCCAGGAAAGATGAGATTGACTCCGACTCCTAATCCTGTACTGCCCAAATAAAATTCAACCCCCAATGAACTGCATTATTGCAAAATTGCCTATGGTCTGCGACTAAGGCTTCCTTGTCTCTTGCAGTATGAAATAACTTAGGGAAGGTCTCCTTTAATCTCACATCACCTCACCAAGCATCATTTTAAAATTTTATTTCGGTGTCATCACCTACCTCAAACTTAGTGAAACGTGAAAACTTTCCCTAACCCCTCCTTATATATTTCTTCTTTTTTTGATAGGTAATAGACAGACCTTTATTAAGAGAAAACTTAGAGTGCATGAAGCATGCACAATAAGAAAATTAGGAAAAAAGGAGGGTGTCATCTGCAAAAAGCAGATCAGAAACCATCTTGCTCAAAGCTCCCATAACAATGACAAAAAGCAATAGGAATAACGGTTCTCGCCTTGTCGTAGCCCTCTAGATCTCCCAAAAAAAAAAAAACCACAAGGACTCCCATTGATAGGAATGGCAAAACGAATGGTAAATATGCAAAATGAAATGTTGTTCCTCCATTTATCAGAAAACCACACCTTCGCAATAAATACATCAGAGATCCTCAATTTACATGATCTTACGCTTTCTCCAAATCAAGTTTGCATAGAACCCTTGGACGCCTGCCTTAATATACTATCTAAGCATTTGTTATAAGCACAAAATCTAGAATTTTCCTCCCCTTCACAAAGGCATTTTGGATTCTCGGATTATTTTCTCTATCACCAGTCTTAATCTATTAGCTGTGACTTTAGCAATAATCTTGTACATGCCACCCACTAAGCTGAAAGGCTGAAAACCTTCACCTCAAGTGCAGTAGATTTTATTTATTTATTTTTTTCTGGTATTAGAGCTATGAGGGTTGCATTAAGACTCTTATCAAACTAGCTCTGCATATGAAATTCCTGGAACACCGCCACGATGTCATCTTTTACTACATTTCAACACTTGAAAAAAAGGCAATGGAAAACCATCCGGCCCTGGGGCTTCATCACCATTGAATCCCTTCACAACATTTGAAATTTTTTCCTCATCAAATTGTCTTTCTAATCACTTAGCATTCTCCTTATTTATAGACGGAAATTTTAACGCATCGAACAAAGATCGCTGAGATCCACCCTCCTCGTAAAACTTGGCAATGTGCTCAACTGTTTGATCTATAATGAGGTCCTCGTCTATAGAAATATGGCCAATGGTATTGGCTCGACAGTGTGAATTTGCTAAATGGTGGAAAATTGGAATTTTTATCCCCTTCCCACAACTGTAAAGCTCTTTATTTTTGCCTCTAGCTTATTTCTTTGGTGCTGATTTTTTCTGCCTGCCAGACAGGGGAGGGGTGTGCTTGTGTTGTGTGTGTGCTGTTTATTATGGCCTTCCCCTTTTGTTCTATGAAACTTCATTTTATAAAAAAAATTTCTATGTTGCATTTCTTTCATACTTTTGGGTGTTTATCCATTGCACAATCACAATAGGTATATTGGATATAATCTCTTAATATAATAGGCCTATATAACCTGTTGGGGGGTGGCTGTAGGAGGTACATTAAGAACTCGACTGCTAAATGTTTATCGTTATCTTTAGAAAGTAGATATTCCATAGAATTGGTAGTTTGAGAATTACTTTCTATGTTTCAACTGTTTACTGACCTGTATTTTCATTGCGTATGGAGTTCTCTCTAGTGGGGCTTTAGGTGACAATAGGCTTGGAATATATGATAAAGTGGGATAAAGGTACAATTGCCTTTGAGGTGTTATGATTTCCATATTGCCTAAGATTTAGGTGTTGTTATCCCCTTGAACGAGGATAACATTAGAAAGCCCTTGCCTTTCCCATGACTGAGGCTCTCACATAGCACTGAAGAGAAGCACCTGCCTGAATAATAAGGCTCCCCTTTGATGTGCAATAAAGCATTTGTTTTTTTGGTAAATGTAATTTTATTTGTAATTTATTCAATTTTGGTGAGTATGCACCATGGATGATCTTATCCTAGCGCAAGTTATTTTTTCTTGTTGGTATATTTTTCATAATTCTTATCTTTATCTTTCTTCAATATGTGTGCTTAAAATTATGATTATTCATGCTGTTAACTACCAATTTTGTTTTCTTTCTTGCATTAGATTGCGTTCAACTTGGCTTTCTTCCTAGAAATGTTGCAAAGTGGGTTTCTCCACTGTGGGATATTGGATTCTTCAGATTCTCTGGATATGTTTGTCCTAAAGAAGCCCTTGCAGCTGCTTTAGGAGGAAACAGCATCAAAGTACAGTTGATACTTCATGTGTCACAGGTATGCTATTTCTGCTATTTATTAGACATTGTTTCTATGATACACAACTTGCAGCTTTATATAGAACGGTGGCATGTTCAGTTTTTGGAGTAGGCATATACAAAAGACAAGGTGTTGACTTGTGCAGGGGCCTCATTTTCAAGATATATCAAGAATGATGCAACCTGAACATGTTATTGCATTATGCTCTCTCGTTGCTTCAGTTCGAAGGTGTTCAGGCCTATGGCGATTGCAAGAGGTAATGGTAATGAAGTTGGAAGAACTTCACCTACACATTGTCCACTATCCAGCTACTCTTTTCTTTTTTCCTCCTTTCATCAAATTCCTGGTTAAATGGTGTTCCTTGCAACCACTCTCCCGTCGCGTTTTAACTGGTGCTTATGCTTATAATGTCAAACTTGTGTCTATGTGCATGCTCCATTAGAATGTGGCTTTTAAGGATTTCCTGATTTAATGCTTAAATTGGTTATGGGAAGTTTGGAGTTGTTCTATTTGTGTTGGTTTTTAAGTGGTCTTGAATGTGCAACATATTGGACATCTTTCTTAGAAATGTGGGCTTGCAAAATCTATTCATGAAAAGCTTGTTTTCTCCTTGCATATCAGTTTATGGCAGGGGTGACAGTTTTAAATAGTTTGAACAGTTTTAATACATGAGTAAAGGCAAAGTTCAGCTAACAAATCCTAAAGATATATTTCTTCTATTGTCCATGAGCTCTAGTTCAATTGGCACCTCCTTCTCTTGTAAGAGCAAGGTGTAGGGTGAGTTTGTGGGGTTCAAAACCTATCGAGTGCTTGTTTAACTTATCAATAAACAAAAAAGATATATTTCTTTTATATTGCTTGTGTAACCCATCGGTGGGTCTTGAACCCTTGACCTCACCAAAGCACTAGTATGAGATTTAATGAAACTCAGCCACCTAAATGTAAATGTTGACTTTGTTTATGTTTTTGTATTGTGGGGTTACAAGTATACATCTTACAATCTTCTAGGACCAGGCTGCTAAGAGATGCATATTAAACTTTAGGGGCTCCATTCCCTCTCTTTATTTTTTCTTTTGTTGGGGGGGGGGGGGGGGTGTGGTCTTTGAAATCTTAGGAGGGCCATGGCTCCGCTCATTCCCTCTTTCCCATGCTCCTTTGCTAATGGTTGTCGTGTTCTGCACAATCACCATGCCAAACATGATGACTTACCCCTTTTAATAGTTGACACAGAACGTATTTAATTTTTCTAGTGAGGCATTGAAATAAATTGAAGGGTTGATTTGAGACATTAAAATGGTGGCAAGTATCTGCAAATCCGTAAATCAATTATTTGAGACAATGGAGTTTATAGATCTGTCTGTCATAAATAATTAGAACAAGCCAAGCAATTTGCTTGATTAATAAGTTGGTTGCATCGATCAGTTCTGCTTGGTGAGCTTCTATGCTGTTGCGTTATTTTCAGAAGCCTTGATATTTATCTTCTAATTTGATTTGTTTCTACTAGGTACTAGGTCAATATAGATGGCCAGAATCATTAGAATCTGATTTCATCTATGGTAAGTGTATTTTTCACAGTTTTAATTTATATGCCAGATTTTTTTTATAAATATTTTTCCTTTCTAACTTTTGTTTGGACCTTTTCTTTCTTCTTTTCTTAAGGTCCATCCTCAATTGGGTCAGTTAATTCACAATTTTTAGCTGCATTCTCAGCAGCTTCTGGCAAGAGATCATTGCAATTGTTTGATTCTGAAGAGTCTGATCCAGAGGTGACAGTTTAACTTTTTTTTTCTTCTTCTTTTTCTATAGATATGCTTGAAAAGTTGAACATACATTGATTTTAGTTGTTCACTTATCCTTTTGATAGTGGGGCTGCTGGAGTGCTACTCAAGAATTAAAATGTCCATCCATCAGGATTATTTTTCCCACTATTGAACGGGTGAAAAATGCATGTAGTGGAATCTTGCCTTCAAAACGCATTCTTTGCTTTTCAGAGGTATGAAAGCCTTTAATGGATTATTTATCTGATATTATTTCTAACATCTTATTTATAAGTAGAGTATTAATGGTGTTGGCAGCCACAGTTGGATGGGATCCTAAAACGAGAGGGAAAGGGAGATCATAGTTTGTACTTTATGTCTCAAGCTTAATACTGTGTTTCTTTTTTTTCTTTTTTAAACTGATATATCCCTAAAAAACTTAAATTAAGACAATCCCCTCTTTTTTGTTTATGCACCTATGTCTAATCCATGATTAGTAGAATCAACTGTTCATTTGATTAGACTATCCATAGTTACTAATTGTATCTCACACATGATACTTTAGTATGTTACGTATAAGTTGGTAGGTAAAATTCCCCATATGTGTCATAAGACAGACCATTTTGATTATCTTTATCAATTTGAATTTAGGTAAAATTCTACATATAAGCTTGTGTTACATATAATGTAGATGCATTATTTGATTATCTTTACATTTTGATTATATAAAAAAAGAATGAATACCATTTTCAAAAGTTATAATAAAGAAGTTATCATTTATATTGTCTTGAAGTTTCTTTAAATTGACCAAATAAAACAAAGGTGATTAGAAGATCTCTTTTTATTTTTACATTTTTTTCTCACTTTTATTGTTACAAAGATTTAATCCCAATTTTTTATATGGCTAACCCTAATTAGTTTGTTGAAGATCGGTTCAATCCTAACGTTTTGGGACTAAGGCTTTGTTGTTATTGTTGTGTACATTGAGAGGATTTTCAATTGAGGGATAAATTCAGTTTTCAAAATGTTGAATTTTTTAAATTCTGGAACACAAAAATATGTTAACACATCTTATATATTAGATATATATATTTTTTTAATGAAGTATCTATTAATTGTATAGTAAATAAAATGCTTCTTCCTTCTCGTTTTGTTTTTTCTCCTTAGAAAATCCAAGTTTTTTAAGGGCAACATTTAATGCATTGTCTTTTAAAAAAAAAATTATAAGTTTCCAAATTTACCCTTTTTAATTTAAACTCAAATAAAGCAAATGACAAAGAAATATTGACTTTTCAAATAAAATAAAGGGTAGTTTAGGAAAGTGATGAAAATTGTATCTATTGGCTTTTCAAAGTAGACAATATTTTGGGACATTGCAAAATGTAATAGTGAACAAATAAAATGGGATTGGGGGGGGGGGGGGGGGGGTTATGATTGATGGTTGTGATCTACCTTATATTTCAGGTTTGTAAACATAAGTTTCCAAATTTACCCTTTTCAATTTAAACTCAAATAAAGCAAATGACAAAGAAATATCGACTTTTCAAATAAAATAAAGGGTAGTTTAGGAAAGTGATGAAAATCGTATCTATTGGCTTTTCAAAGTAGACAATATTTTGGGACATCGCAAAATGTAATAGTGAACAAATAAAATGGGATTGGGGGGGGGGGGGGGGGGAGTTATGATTGATGGTTGTGATCTACCTTATATTTCAGGTTTGTAAACATGTCTTTTTATTTTATTTTATTTTTATAATCAATCATACATTTTATTCGAGTTTGTTTATTTGTAATTTCTAAATAGAGAACATGGCAAAGGTTGAGGACTGCAGACATACTTCATGATGCTGTACCTCATCCCCGCGATAGACTAGGGCATCCAATGCATGTCAAGGTAAGAATATTTTCCTCATTTTAAATGAATTGAATTTCTGTTATTACGAATTTGGTCTCTTTTCCTTCTTTATTTATTTATTTTTTAAATCTTTTGATGTTGCAGTACCACGAAAATTGATGCTTTTTTGTATTTATATTGGTAAAATAAATATTTTATGTTTGAGAGGATGTAATATTCTCCAACTATTATATGTTTGAACCCTAAATCATTTATCGACTTGGCTACACTTGGTGAAATTAGAGTGGTTAACTCAAAATAAGAGTAATGAGATGAATTACACAGCTGCTGGCATAATTTGTGTGACGTAGGATGCTTGGTTTAGGAGTGTAATGTAAAACCTTTTAGCACTATTGTGTAAATTAACTTTGAATATTCTGAAACATAAAGCTTTATGACCATTCTTTCAGCAAGGGTGCCCAACACGAAAATTCTAAACATAAGAGGTCAAATGTATATAATCCTATATAGGGGTGGGAATTTTTCAAATTCAAGCATGGTTTTATTGTTTCACCATTTTTTCTTTTAGTCAAAGAGTCTCCTGGTTCAGTGACATTGCTTGTTCTCCTTTATGAGGAGAACCATGATACAAAGACCCTCTCCCATTGTTGTAACTATTGAATTATAAAAAAAAAAAAAATCAAATCCCAAGGGGCCATGGCACCCATAGCTCTGCCACTGATAGCCCTAGAATCGTCTTCTTTAAGTCTCATTTTTAGTGACTGTACAACAGCAAGATGATCCAGTCGTGGGACTTTTATAACTTGCTTCTTCTCTTCTCTCTTTCCTTTTAAAAATCCTACTTACCATATTCCTTTATCTTTCCGTAACATCTGATAATTAAAGATTTGCTTTGCTTCTGCATAAAATAAATGATGATGCTAGATATGCACCGCAACTTCTCTAGTGATTGTCAATCATCATTTTCTTATTCATGGTATCTCATGCACTTATTGGGCTCAAGTTGTATACACCCTGTGTACATGGGTTGCACCCTTTTGCGTTTAATTAATGAAATATTTTATTATTATAAAAAAAAAAAAAAAAAAAAAAAAAAAAAAAAAAAAAAAAAACTGATTGGGCTCGAGCTTTTTGTTCCCCAGTATTTTTCTGCTGTATGCTTTCATTTCGTTGCACTCTTCTTCTTAATCTGATCATTGTCCTTTATTGTTTTTATGAATGATAAAGTTTCTTTAAAGAGAAAACCAGGTCAGATAGAAGCTGTGATGCAGCCATCAAAATATGATTAAGAAGGATGTCTTAAGTATTTTTTAAAGTTCTGGGCAGAATTAGTATTTAGCAAAAAAAAGTAAAGCAATCTTTGCTGATTAATTTATCAATTCTAGAGAATTCCTCTCTACAGCCCTACTTTGGGTTTGTGTCTTTTCATCTACTTCTATTTTCCTCTTTCTTGCTCTAGATCAGTTCCAGCAGTCCTTTGGGTACTGTGGACTGCATTATTTGGTATCAGGGCCAGTCAGATTGATTAAGGTTTGATTTCAATGATAATGGCTGCTCAAGGACGTGGTAGATAATCTACAGGACAATTGATTGATCCCAATTCTGGTGCCTCTGATGTTGAGCAGTTGAAGCGATAGATTGAGTTTCTTACTCAGTGATGTAGGACGGTAATTAAAAGTGGCAAAATAAAGAACAATAGAAACCCTAGACTTCATCACCTAGGGGTGCTTGGAATCACCGCCAAGCGTAAACGAATTTCTCTAAAAAAATTCTTTATTCAAAATTAAGTAGTTATTGGAGCCTCGCTTAAAAGCCTTTAGAAATACATCAACAAGGTAAGTTATAATTAAGCCAATCACAATCCCATAAAATCTCAAATCACAATAAATGCCAATAACTAATAAAATGTCAACTAGTCAATTGATGAAAATGGAAAATAAAATCTAGCGTCCCAATATGGAAGGGGAAATCATCTGGTATCCACACCCACTCTCCCGAGACGGAAGAGACCCGACCTTGTCGAGTAAAACTTGGTGGTCCTTGATCAAACATCAAACGAACTGCTGACGTCAAGCCATAAGGTCATAGGGTGAACATAATGTTTCTTCCGGCACCCATAAACTCATGTGATGGGAGGGTGATGTTTGGTTGCTGAGGGTGTCTCAATTTTGTTCTGGTAGTACTCCAATAGGTTTAGGTGAAGTTGCTCCAAGTCCTCTCTGGCAATCCATGTACAATCTGACTCTAGTTGTCTTTGCCATTGAACTAAAGAAATGTTGGATTGCTCCATCCTTGGTTTAAACAACATGCTCATCCAAATAGCAACAATAGATTCTTTACGTGTGTGTGGGATGTTTGGTGGGATGGTATCAGGGGTAGGGCTAGTGGTGGGGGCAGGGGAGGGCTCAATAAATGGGTCGTCAGGAATGGTTGTTCGACCTTTGTAAGCAACTAAATTCTCAATTTTAAATGTCAAGCTTATATAGTCAAGTGGGAGTTTCATGACATACACATTTGAGTCAATCCGTGTTAACACTTTAAACGGTCCAACACTATGAGCTTGTAGTTTCTTAAAGGTTCCCAAGGGAAATCGTTCAAGCCTAATACGAACCATGACAAAATCCTCTATGGTAAATTCTAGATGTTGACAGGAATTAGCCTAAACTTTATATTGAGTATTACTCGCGTGAATACGCTTGTTGATCTCTTGGTGTAATCATGGATGTGTCGAGCAAAGACTTCGGCGGATTTCGACACTTGAACATGTAGGGACATGGGTAGGAGACCTAAAGGGTTTCTAGCCTTGTAACAGTGCACAACCTCAAATGGATTCATGCCTATGGTCCTACTGACAGAGTTATTGTACGCAAATTAGGCCGTAGGGAGAATAGGTTTCCAAGTCCTAGCATGTCCGCCCATTAAACACCGTAATAAGTTCCCTAAGCTCTTATTCACAAGCTCATTTTGGCCATTTGTTTGTGGGTGGTAAGCTGCATAAAATTTCAACTTTGTATCGACCAAGTGCCAAAGGGTTTTTCAAAAATAGCTCATGAAACTAACGTCCCTATCAAACACGATGTCTTGGGAAGACCAAATAGTTTGATGATCTCGTCAAAATAAGCTTGGTAATTTTGGAAGCATCTGAAGTCTTTGAACATGGAATAAAATGAGCCATTTTTGAGAATTTGTCAACAACCACTAAAACTGAGTCATCTTTACTCAAGGTGTGAGGGAGACATGACTCAATTTTTGTGGTTCTTGACAGATTCTCAAAATGGTCCACTTTATTCCTTGTTACAAGACTTTGGAGGCTTCCAAAATTGCCAAGCTTATTTTGACAAGATCGTCAAATTATATGGTCTTCTCAGGACTATCGTGTCTGATAGGGACGTTAGGTTCATGAATTATTTTTTGAAAACCCTTTGGCACTTGGTCGGTACAAAGTTGAAATTTTTTGTGGCTTACCACCCCAAACATATGGTTAGGTTGAGGTTGTGAATAGGAGCTTAGGGAACTTATTACGGTGTCTAGTGGGCAAACATGCTAGGGTTTGAGACTTTATTCTTCCTACAACCTAGTTTGCATACAATAACTGTATCAATAGGACCATAGGCATGAGTGCATTCAAGGTTGTGCATGGTTACAAGGCTAGGAAACCTTTAGGTCTCATACGCATATCCCCACATGTTTGAGTGACTGAGTCAGCTGAAGCCTTTGCTCGGCACGTCCATGATTTACATCAGGAGATCAACAAGTGTATTCACGCGAGTAATACTCAATATAAAGTTCAGGCTGATTCTCGTCATCTAGAATTTACAGTAAGGGATTATGTCATAGTTCGTATTAGGCCTGAATAGTTTCCCTCAAGAACAATTAAAAAAATGCATGCTCGTAGTGTTGAACCGTTTAAAGTGTTAAAACAAATTGGCTCAAATGTGTATGTCATAGAATTCCCACCTGAGTATGGTATAGGCTCGAAATTTATTGAGGATTTAGTTACTTACAAAGGTCCAACAACCATTACTAAGGACCCATTTATTGAGCCCTCCCTTACCCCTACCACTAGCTTTACCCTTGATACTTCCCACAAAACATCACACACACACACACATAAATAATCTATTGTTGTTGTTTTGGATGATCGAGTTGTTTTCACCAGTGATAGAGCAATTCAGCGTTTCTTGGTTTGATAGCAAGGACGACCAGAGTTAGATTGTACATGGATTGCTAGAGAGGACTTGAAGCAGCTTGACCCAGACCTACCAGAGTACTATCAGAGCAGCATTGATGCACCCCCAGTAACCGAACATCACCCTCCCATCACATGAGTTTACGGGTGCCAGAAGAAACACTGTGTTCACCCTATGAACTTATGGCTTGATGGTTGCAGTTTGTTTGATGTTTGATCGAGGACTACCAAGTTTTACTTGACAAGGTTGAGTCTCTTTCACCTCGGGGGAGTTGGTGTGGACACCAAATGATTTCCCCTTCTATATTGGGACGCCAAATTTCATTTTCCATTTTTAGCATTTGACTAGTTGACATTTTATTAGTTATTGGCCTTTATTGTGATTTGAGATTTTATAGGATTGTGATTTTGGCTTAATTATAGCTTACCATGTGTTGATGTATTTCTGAAGTTTTTTAAATGAGGCTCCAGTAACAGTTTGAGTACTAGATTTTGAATAAAGAATTTTTTTTTAGAGAAATTCATTTACGCTTGGTGGTGATTCTAAGCACCCTTCATTTTGCCCCTTTTCAATTATCGTCCTACATACTTATCTAAAAAAATTATCGTCCTACATCAACTTGGTATTAGACCAAGTTGATGTAAGACGGAATAAATTGAGAAGTAGAGACAGGGAAAAGGAAGAGAAAACATAACAAACCCTAAGAATCACCATTGAGAATCTGCCTGCAAACCCTAGGCGTCACCATTAACCAAGACAAGAGAGATAATCTCTAATCAGAATACTCTTATTCATTGACTGATCAAATTGTTCTTGGAACCCTTTTTATTATAGGTTTTAGGGATTACATTAATGCACTATTACGTCCCATAAAATCTTTATAATAAAAGCTAAATTCAAAATTCAAAATTTAGATTTCAAAATCGAAATCGAAATCCAATATCTAAAAAAGATTTGCAATAAATTCTGGCGCATAGTAAAAGCAACTTATGTTGGCACCTGCACCTCTATTATAGCACTAGGAGTTGGTGGCTCAACACTATTGTCTCTTGTGTGTGAAGCTTCAAAGTTATTGGTCTCCTTTTGAGACGCATTATTTTGGTCTTGGATGATTTTTCCTAAGTTTTCTACGTGTTGTGCGAAGCAGGACCACCATGCTAGATTGAGTTTAGGACTAGAAACTAAATGAACACAACTTATTCTCTTCAAATTGCACATTTGGTTGGCTATTGCAATGCCTCGTATTGTCTTGTTGACTTTGAGAATTACCATAATAAGATTGCGATGGACAATCTTGTTGAGAACATTGTGGTGCATATATTGTCCTAAAGTTGGCTTTCATTTTTGTCTAAGTAATTGGAGAATAATGCCAACTACGGTGAAGGTCTGCACAATAGTGCCAATCCTCCAAAGCTCTACCAGCTAGGTAGATTTTGGCCTAGTGAACCTTTTCAATTTCATTTGACACACCCATTTGATCAAAGTATTGATCCATCTCAAATAACCAATTATTGACATCCATGGGTCTGGTTGTTGATAACCATAAAAAGTAGGTGGCTCGAATATTGCCATTATTATCTGAAATAAAATAAGAACCCGAGCTTGCAGACTTGGGTCATTGGCCATGGGCTTGCACTGTTCTGGGCACGTAGCTTCAGTTGAGGCTATAATCTGGTGTGGACTTTGCTAAGTTGGATGTTGGAAAAAAGACCAGTACCTCAAGCCTCACGGCTTGGGTTCTGGATTTTTGAATTTTTTTTCTTTTTTTTTCTCCTTTCAATTGGGTCAGGCTGGGCTGTATTGTTGGGCTTTGGTCCTTTTTTTTTTTTTTTTGAATAATATGGGTCGGGTTGAAGTTTGGACGACTAGGATGGCTTGGGTTAAGTATGGGGCAGTAACGGGACGAATGACTACTGGGTTATTGCTGCAATGGGTTCGGGTTGATTTGGATTAACGGGTAGGGTTATTCTTTTAAGGAATTTTCAGGTTAGGGTTTTCAAAATAAGAGCTGAGTTGGGTTACCTTCACAGATTGGTCGAGAGGACTTGGCGGTGTCCTGCGAGTAGTGGTGGTGTGCGAGATGGGGGTTCGTTGGCCCTGATTTCTTCACTCACTTTCCATCTTCATCTTGTCCTCTCTTCTTTATTTTCTTCATTTAAAAAAAAAAAACTATTTTGGAAAGGATCCCCTCCCATTGAACTTCCAATTTCCTCCAATTTTTATCTAGAATTGTGACACGTGGCATTTATTTGATTTTATGTGGCTTCCATGAGTTAAGACCACTAGAATTTTTTAAAATCCCACATGTCTCTTATCTAGCTAAAAATGGGAGGATATTGGAGGATTCAATTTCTGCTTAAGATTATGTAATAGTTTAATCAGTGTGTAAATGAAGAATAACAAAACATCTGCATGTCATACACTGCTGTCAGTGCAATGACATGAAGTACCGCAAGAATGCACCTCTTTCAACTAATTATTTTTCAGGTTATAACTGCAATATTTGACTGAGTTGCATCTTTAACCTGAACTTCCCATTTTATTTTATATTCAAGTCTTGTTTGTCTTCCCAAAATTGGGGTCACCCCTGTTGATATTATCTAATGCTTGTCGACATTGGTTTTTATAAAAACTAAAAAATTGTGTAAGCAGGTGGCACGGAGACGTTTCCAGTCTAAGATGGGTGCACCTTCCTGTGGTTGGGTTTATTGTGGGTCACATAATTTCAGTGCAGCTGCCTGGGGACGACCAATTTCCAATCCATTTCGTAGTCGAGCTAATGGACCCGAGAAAGGCAACTCTTCTTTGGGTTTGAGGCTTCACATATGCAACTATGAACTTGGGATCATATTCATCTTTCCCCAAACAAAGGGTGGCAGTGGAAAAAATTGTACAAACTTGGATGATGTTGTTCTACCTTTTGTTGTGCCTGCTCCAAAATATGGGTCCAGAGATAGGCCGGCAACAAAGCAGGCTATGAGGGAGGCTTTAGCTGACCTTACTGAGCAAGAGAGAGAGAAGCTTGTAGAATTAGTTGCTACAGAAGAGATGATGGAAGAGATCCCAGACGAAGAGGAGGAACCAATTGAGGCAACTAGTTATGCTGCGGAGGAGAAGGAAGACGAGAAGGCTTATGTGGAGCAGTTGTGGAGCCAAGTTGACTCATCACAGAGTTGCTGAATAACACTATTAAGGGACAGAAATCATAAATAATTTAGTTCTCAGTGATGTATGCAGTATAGCTGTTTGTGCAGATAGTATCTACCCATGGCTATCGGTATTGTGAGAGTTGTATATATATTTTCGATATCAATTGTAATTTGTGAGATGCATATAGATATAAATGTTAAAAAATGACCTACACCAGGGAAGGTTGTGTTCAACGGAAGAGAGATAACTACCTCACCGTGTAGTAGGAAAAAAAAAGATAGTTCCCATACATTGGCTGGAAAAAAGATAGTTCCCATACATTGATTCGCCCTTGTTTGTATTCTTTAGTTTGGTTTTCTTTCAATTCAATTTTTTTTTTCCCAGTTTTTTTTTTTACTAGTTTGCACTTTTTTACAAAAAAAAAAAAAAAAAAAAAAAAAAGTTCCATTTGAGCGAATCACTCTTCTATTTCCTCTAAAGAAAGAATAGAAGTCACGAAATATTATTTTCCCCCATCTAATTTATCTATTATGTTCCTCTTTGAATAAATACTCGTCTATTCCAACCATTATTCTCATCTGCATCACTGTGAATACCCACACCCCATTAAAACAAAGGGTTTTCATTAATAATTTAAGTTCATTATTCAATAAATAATTACAATTTATACAATTAAGTATAATATTATAATTTTATCAAGATTAAGTCTTAAAATACCAAAATAAATCAAAATATCAATTCTTAACAAAGTTTCTAAATCCAAAATCTAAAATAAATCAAACTGATTGTTTTCAAAAAAAAAAAAAAAAAAAATCAAACTAACAAGTTTAAATGATATATTTTGAATTATTAATAGTAGGTTACATGGATTGAAAATTTTGCCAACCCAAATCAAACCCAACCCAGGTTTTTTCTTAAAAAAAAGAAAAAGAATACAACCCAGTCGATTGGCTACCATGCTCCAGCTAACTAGGTACAATTGCATATAGCCCTACCAAACTAAATGTGACGCTAACAAACTAAGTTCAGTTAGTTAATGTACTAAATAACCAAGTACAATTCTTTGTATCATGAATTACAAATAGGGCCTCATCAATGTCATCATGCTTCTGCAATTTCAAGAAGTTGGATTCTTACCTTATGTACATGCCCATTTTTTAACCAATATTTGGATTCGGCCTCCAATAAAATATTTGGGCTTAATTGAACACTTAAATAATTAGCCCAATAAGCCCAACCCATTTAAATATCCTAAACAACATCCAATGGGTTACTTGGGCCTATTTTTAAAGTGTTTTGACACTATTTCAAAAACCCACAGCCCGAAACATAAAGCCCGCAACCCAAAAGAAACCTACATAAAGCCTATAAGCCCAAAATATGCTTATAATATGATTATTGGGTCTGAATACCATTGGGTTCATTGAGGGAAACAGCTGGAGCCCAAATACTAATCAGCCCAGCATTTGAATGGCTGAAGACAGCTCATCTGTGGGCCCCGTGAAGTCAGAAACTAAAGTTGACAAGGAATGGGCTGCATATCTGCTGCTGGTGGAGCCCATATCATGTCTGATTTTACTAAAAAAGAAAAGAACAGCAGCATACCATCCTCTCCAACGTAACAAGGGCAGCTGATCTGCCATTTTCAAATTACTCAAGCATATCTAGCCCATCTCAGCTCCCCATTCCACCGGAAACTATGAGTTCTGGTACTGTTCACGCAGCAGACTTATGACAGCTCAAAGACTATTGGAAACAGCCAAGATGCATGGGAAATGGGAAAAAACCCATAACCCATGCCCATCCTGGTCCCAAAAGGACTCAGGGAGTAGCTCCCACGGCCCAGACCCGTGAGGAAGCTACTCTCCTTATGTTGATCTGACTTGAGGAGTGTGGTTTGGTGGAGGGGAGTGAGTCCCGAGATTAAGGCAACCAGTGAACTGCTGTCATTAGGTCTGTTGGGAGGCATAATGATTAGTTTATAGAAGCCAAAGTCACATGAGACATGCATAGACCTGACATATCATAGAAAACCAGCCAACTAAGCATAAAAGGACTCTGAAAAAGCTATTTCAGAGGAGAAGAAGGCCTTACCCTGACATTAGGGAAGGACCATAATCATTTTTACTTATGCAATACTCTCTTTGACAAAGCATGTCATAGAGGGTTAAATTGGAAAGTCAAGGAGCTTAAGGAAAACCATAATCTCGGTTTTCCCATAAGTTTAAGCCACCCTAATCACTCCTATAAATAGGACTGATTGCATTCTTAATGCAACAACACAACCATACTGATCAACAACAAGATCAGAACAACAACAACCCAACACACAAGAGAAAAGACTCTCTCTAAGAAACTCATTACCCCACTTCTAGGGTTTTTCAAGAGAGGACCTCGGGAAATAGGTGTTTCAAGGTTATCTTCAACTTAGAAACACCAATCCAAACCTAGAAATACAATCCCATTTGAAAAGATCAGGATTCACCACTTAACCCCTTTTATTCCCCAGAAAGCTCCCCTGGCAGATGTCCGGGTAAAAATCCTGAAACGTCTTGTTAGGATTACAATGTTTTCCTACCACTGATATAGCTCCATAAAAGGCCTAAACACATCTTTCCCTAACCTTTATGCATGTCTCATCGGGGCTGACTCTCTCCCACCAAGTCAACTTTCTTTTAGTCTCAACAAGTTTATTACTATTCACTGGCCTTGTGGCAGATGTTAGCAGAAACATGAAAAGCACTTGTTCTGGTAATTTCTATTAAAGTCATTCTGTTTTAAGCCCGATCCAGCCAAGGAACAGTGAGAGGCTCGGCCCAATAACTGTTCTTCGGGCTTTTGTTGGCAATATCACATTGGTGAGCCTTCTTAGTCCTTGTTCTTATTTTATTCGGGCTTTACGATCTCGGTTCTTGGCTCTTGAATATTTTTGGAAGATGTCCCACTAGCCTTTGGGCCAAACTTTGGGGCCCTTGGTTGAATTTTGGGTTCGACTACCCCTTTTTAAGACTCAAGCCCACGTCGTGATCGCCCTCGGCACGCCACGTGGCACCATCACAAAAACACCTCTCACACCTTAAAATACCAGAACCACAAGAAGTTGGATTATAAGTTTATAACCATAACTGCAAAGCAGCACTCACACACTCATGTATTTGGCATGATTAAAAACTTGTCTGCTATGTGGTGCATAATAAACACAATAGGATCATACTTATCACAATGTCTTCTAAGTTTTAAGTGTAGTTTCATACCATATGGATTGTACAAATTGACTACATCTAATCAATAGATTGGGGGCAATTGCCCATTGGACTAATGACACGAACAAAATAGAGTCTAAGATGGACTAAAATTACATAGATAAGAAACTTAATTTTATACAAAAATTCATCAAACAGTAGTGAGGAAATCCCAAGTCATCCAAATGTTGAGATATTTTTTTAAGCCCATTTTGGAGCATCATTCTTAGGTTATAAATTCAAGCTTTTCATGATTCAATACTCTCGAGAATCTGAATTTCTCTATATATAATATGAAACTTTCCTTTTAGGCTCCACTCACTTGCCAAGAAAATGCTGGAAACCAAAAAGAAAAGAAAATAATCTCTATACTTAAATTTCCATAACGGTTAAATACACTGTTGGTCCCTAACGTTTACTTAAGTTGCACGTTTGGTCCCTAACACTTAAAACGAACAGAAATGGTCCCTAATGTTTCAAAATTGTGCACCATTGGTCATTCCGTTAGTCTTGGTTAACTTGGTGTATATGTGGCTAATAGATTGATGACGTGGCCAATTTTTAATTGAGGTGATATGTTTTTTATTTATTTTATTTACAACTAAGATATGACATGACATAACCATTTAAAATCAACCCAACCCAAAAAATTAACCCAACCCCAATTGAAATAAACCCCATCCGAATTTAAATTAACCCTAAAAATAAATCCAATTTTTCTCTTCTCCTCTCTCTTCATCGGTGACAACTGCTGGAGCTAATCATCCATATCAATGGATCAACTTACTATTTCTAAAGAAAGAGATCTAGTATTTCTATTATGATTTGGAAGAAGTCGTTAGTGATGCCATTTTATATTGCAAAATTATATATATTTCTTCATTTGCTTTTATCAAATTACTTTGTTTGGAAAAATTATAATAATAATGTAAGGTATGGACAAGAAACACCTTCAGTATGTCAATGAATAACTCCAAGTTCAAGAAAATATCAACTATCTTTGGAATTACTTTATCTGAGAACAGGTACAAAAATTTATATCATTGTCTTGATCTCAGGTTAAGTAGTGCCATTGTTACAACATATCCTCGCTGTAGAGAATCCCGTGGATTTGGTTTTGTCACTTTGAAACTACTGAAGATGCAGAGTGTTGTATAAAGTATTTGAATCATTCAGTGCTTGAAGGCTAATTGATCACTCTCTCTCTCTCTCTTTTTGTACCGTGCACCCTGCCTCTTGCAGATGGTGGATTTGTTAAGAGAGAGAGAGAGAGAGAGAGAGAGAGAGAGAGAGAGAGAGAGAGAGAGAGAGAGATGGCGGTTTGTTATCATGAGAGACGAAGGCAAGAGCGATGAAGAGAAGAGAAAGATTGGGTTTAATTTTAGGATAAATTTCAACTTGGGTATAGTTTATTTCAATTCGGATTGGGTTGATTTTTAAATAGGATAAATTTCAACTTGGGTTGAAAACGTTAAAGACCATTTTTGCCCGTTTTAAACGTTTGGGACCAAACGTGCAATTTAGGTAAATGTTAGGGACCAACAATATATTTAACCCTTTCCATAAAACACAAAAAACCCAAATAACAAAAACATCAAAGAAACCAAAATTGAATATAGTTTCTCAACAACCAAACAGATCGAAAGAGACTTGCTAGGATACAACGGATTAGGATGCGCTCCTTTCAACTATCAGCGGGCGAAGAAGCACATGGAGTGAAGATGGAGCCATGGAGGCCCTCCTTTTAGCATTTTTGGATCCTCAGAAGCCATTTTTATTTTGTATGGTGAGTGAAGAGAGACATTGATTTCTCTAACCAGATCTCAAAATCACCAAGTCCGAGTGGCCGCTCAGGGCTAAAGAAGAAGAAGAAGAATAAGAGGTTGGATGAGAAATTGAGAATAGGAAAAATAAGAAAGTTGGTGTCTGTTGTGTGGATTGGCAAAGTCCCCCCCCCCCCCCCCCCCCCCCCCCCCCCCACCCCCCCCCCCCCCCCCCCCCCCCCCATCCCCCTAATGTTTTTTGCTAAATAAAAAGATTTCATAGAAAATCAAATACTAGAACTCTTCCACCCAATCGAGGTGGAAGTGAACCAAACTGATTACACAACAAAGCCCCGGACTCTACTCTGAGGGCGGCAAAAATGACATACATCATAGAACATGACCCTATAATAAGTGCGGCAAATAAACCCTATAACAAGGGTGGCAAATAAAAGCATCCAATACAATAAAATTAAACAACACACAACCACAAAACAACACAAATAACAAAACAACCATAGCAGGAGACTTATAAACCCCATGAAAAATTAGCAGGAGCTTCCACAATTCGTCTTGTCCATATCAGCAATTGGTAAGCGGGTAAGATTCCATTCGAGCAAGAAGGGAGGAGAGCGAATCAGATTGTCCATGGTAGCCAAGACCATGCGATTCTAGAAGCGCAGTCTAAGTTGAGATGCTTGAGGGAATCTACCCCCACAAAGAGAGGGTAGGAGAGAAATTCAAACTTAAATTCGAATCTCTCAAAAAGGAGATCTTGAGATGGAGAAAGCCCCCAAACCAGAAGCCAAGAGAAAAAACACTTCGGTGGAAGAAATCCCCGGAATTCCAAGATCACAAGCTAAGTTGCTTCGATGAGGAAGAGAGACAGAAGAGTCGTTCCGGTGGAGGAGGGAGGAGGGGATGACATCCCTAAAGGAAAAAATGGCAACAGGGAGGTGGTGGCGGAAAGGGCGGCGTCAAGGAGGGGTGACGATGAATGGCGGCAACAACAAAGGGTTGTGTGACCTAAATCTGGCCACCCACGACCAATATCTCCCTCACATGGAGGTAGGGGTGGTCATGCGACCAAAGGAAATGGAGACTCTGCCACTCAGAGAAGATGAGGGGGGGTTGCAAAAAAAAAATTAAGAAAGTTTTGAGGGGGCGACGGCTAGGGTTTGTGTTTAGGGAAGCAAAGTCTTCCCTTTTCTTTGGAAAACACCAAGACTCTTTAATTTTGTATCACTAAGCTTATCTATACTATAATGTAAAATCAAAACTTTTTGACTTTTGGTTGACCTCATAATATTGCGTCACATAAGCTTTTAAGTTCTCACTATTTTACACCTCATTATTTATATATATATATATATATATATATATATATATATTTAATTGAATTTAAATTTTATTCTATAATTAAACATCTCATTAGAATCTTGACATATTATATTTTCTTTAATAGAAATAATATATTATTCCATATATATAAACACAATCATAATAAATGTCTAATACTATAATATATTTTATATATAAACACAATAATAATAAATGTCTTTTAATAATTATCAATTTTCATATTTAGATAAAATATAAAAGACAATAAAAATTATAGTTAGACCAATAATTTTTTAGATTTAATTTTAATTTATTTTCTGTGCATCGCACGGGTTTACGATTAGTTGATAATATAATTACCCAAACTACAAAAAGGGTAATTGCAATTTCCCCCCAAAGTTTGCTCTTAAATAAAGTTTACGTTATTAAAAATGCGAAATCTTCTAAAACAGTAAGGGAGAAAAGATTTGTTTGCGTCCGTGTGCAGAAGTTGAGTTAAGGAATATTTGGTCGTTGTTACAAGTGACAAGGAAAGATAAAGTGAAGTGGCTTTGACAGTTTGCTTTCAGTTTCCTCTTTTTGGTTAACGTGTCGTCCTACTGCACTCCATACCTTTCTTGTTCCTCCCTCTTCTTCCTTTCTCCCAACTCCATAGATATGCCTTGGCCATCCTCTCTCTCATTACCATGTCTATTGCTTCTTCCAAACATCTTTGATCTGAAGAAAAAGAAGAAGAATGCAGGTTTTGTCAATTTGCTCCCCGTTTATATCCTTCAAAAACCGTACCTGCCCGCTTCAATTAACACGTCATTCTTTCTCTAATGCAAGTGTTTTTGAGTCTAATGCCCATGGCCGCCTCAATCTCCTTCCGCTTTACTACTCACTTAGTCCTAGAAGGCGTTATGGTGTGGTCTATGCGAGTGCGAGTGCGAGTGGGAGTGGGAGTGGGAATGAGGGAGGCTTGGAGCGATTCACGGAACGAGCAATAAAGGCCATAATCTATTCCCAAAGAGAAGCAAAAGCAGTTGGCAGAGATATGGTATTTACTCAGCATCTCTTGCTGGGTTTAATTGCTGAGGAGGAGGAGCACCATCATTATCAAGGCTTTCTTGGATCAGGCATCACCCTCCAAGTGGCACGCGATGCTGTTCGCACCATTTGGCATCATACTAGTTCTAGTTCTAGTTCTAGTGTCGCTCTCCCCTTTTCCATTAGCACAAAGCGGGTGCTTGGGGCTGCGCTTCACTATTCCCGAACCATGGCTCATCATTTCATCGCTCCAGAGCACATCTTCATTGCACTTTTCACCGTTGATGATGGCACTGCAGCTCGACTCCTCAACAGGTAGAGTGAATTATATTAAATATTACATCTTTAAATTTTGGCTTAAATAAATTGGTACCGATTTTAGTTCCTAAAAATGCTCACTTTAAGTTTGTTAGGAACAAAAATCAATCACTTTAAAATTTTAGGGACTAAAAAGTAAAAACAACTCGCGGACTAAACTTTAGGGACCAAAAATGTATTTTGGCCTTAAATCTTTATCTCTTCTATTTTGTGCTCTCTTTTTGGTCTAATTTTTCTTCCTAATGAAATTTGTTAATACTCTGAGCTAAGATGTGTCTGATAGGTCAACTTATTATACTACCATCGCAACCTTATTAATGTATTGATCATTCGTTGCATTGTAATGATTCATGAATTTTTATGTGCACAAAGGTCTAGAGTTGAGGCCACCCTAAGGGATTTCTGTCTGTAATTACCTGGTGTGTGTGGGACGAGAGGACTACACATACTCAAGAGAATAATTAGGTGCTCGAAGAGCTCTGGATGCACATGTTTGGCTAAAAAAAATTCAAGGTCTAGAGTTGAAATACATATGCTACAAACTTGCCATTTGATATTAGTATGCTATAATTTCAGATTGGCGGCAAATGTCAATCAGCTGGCGGCTGTGGCACTCTCCAGACTTCAGGAGGAGCTTGCCAAAGATGGTAGAAATCCATCTTTGGCATCTCAACGGATGCATGGAAAATCCTTTTCTAGAAAAGCAGCTATTATGAGATCCTCTGAAAAGCCAAGAGGTAACAAGTCAATGTCCTCAGTTTCGTTAGTTTCTGGATTACAAAACTTGAGGAACATCCTTTTGTAAATTAACTGTGTCTGTCAGAAAAAACTGCTTTAGCACGGTTTTGTGTGGATCTTACTGCCCGTGCCAGTGGAGGGCTCATTGATCCTGTTATTGGCAGAGAAACCGAACTTCAAAGAATCATTCAGATACTTTGCCGTAGAACCAAAAATAACCCCATTCTTCTCGGTGAAAGTGGCGTTGGAAAAACAGCCATTGCTGGAGGACTTGCAATAAGCATTGTGCAGGCAGATGTTCCTATTTTTCTCTTGGTGTGTTATAATTCTTCTGTTTCTTTACTTTTATCCAAGTGCATCTGCTTATACTTTCAATCAAAAACGGAAGTTGTTTTACTAATTTGATTAGTTTATTATTGTTTCCATAGACAAAACGTATAATGTCCTTGGACATAGCACTATTAATGGCTGGGGCGAAGGAGAGGGGAGAATTAGAGGCACGTGTTACTGCATTAATCGCGGAAGTACTGAAAGCAGGTGAACACATTTTTGAGTTCCATTTAAGAACATAGTGCTTTTACTGTTGTTCAGTTTTGATATGCTTTCATTTTGCAGGTGATGTCATTCTTTTTATCGATGAAGTTCATATACTTATTGAGTCCGGCAACGTTGGACGAGGAAATAAAGGGTGTGGTCTTGACATTGCTGATCTATTGAAACCTTCACTTGGGAGGGGTCAATTACAGGTGATTGTTTCTCGTATAATAACGTTCTTCTCATATCTTGTAATGTTAGTGACATTCTAAGGCCTAATATATAGGCATCCCATCTAAACTGATTATTGAAGCATGATTCTTAACAAAAATATATATATATATATATATATATAATCTTTGTTAAATAACCAAAAAACTGAAACTTATTGGAAGCACTAGTGATAGATAGTAAAATTAGGATTGATACTAATAGGCAACCAGAATCTGTGGGTGGGACCAGTCACTGGATGGTACTCATGAATAACTGGGATGCCATTGTATCCTTGGCCTATGGGGTTAGGCTCACAGCTGGATCAATGAAATCCTTCAAACAGAGGGCCTCATCAGACAAATTTCAATATTATGCTGTTTAACAATCAAGGAAAGTTTGCTTAAAAGATTGCAGTTGGAATTTGTCTTAGATGATGAAAAACCGTCTTGATGGTCTGTTTTAGGTGCAACAAAGGTATATGAATGTTGAGTGTACCAATATGAAGGAGTGATTTAAGTGCACTTAAAAGATATGAGGAAGGTCAAAGTGACGCAGCTAGAGGCAGTGATCAAAGACAGGATTGCCCTGGATTAAGTAGCAAAAGCCAGATAACATAAAAGGATCAAGATAGCTGTCCCCTAGTTGCTGGCTTTTAGTTTTAGGCTTTGTTAGACTCCAGTGAAAATGTGAAATGACTGCCATCAAAGATTATTTTTCTGAAAATACTTACTGAATACTCAATGTTACAAGATTACATAGTAAACTTGAACTCAAGTTCCTTCTCTTGGGATTGAAATGTGGTTGTCCTTGCCTTTCCCCATATACATCTTGAATGTCAGGAAGACATATGTACTTTTTCCTCCAAAAGTGTCATGAGGTGAACAATGGACAAACTTTATAGTATCCTCTGAGAATTTTTGTCCTTTTTGAACGAGTTAATAGAATTATGACAGAAATGTTCCTTCATGCTTTTTTCTGTTCCAAAAGCAATCTTTTTAATTTTCATTTCCCCCCCACAATTTGCACAGCAAAATTTAGTAGCACTTCTCTCATCATTTCAGAAATTTGTCTCTGTAGTTACACTATGGCCTGGATTACAGCATTGGAATAATATATGGCAGTTTTAGAATTCTAGTATGAATCAGTTTTAGCACTTTCTATATGATATTCCTGTTATCACTAGTTAGAGAACACTTCACTGAATTTCAAAAGTATTTGTCGTTTTCCTTTAGTGACATTTATCTTTTTGAAATTTGTTTTCAGTCGCAATAAATTCTTGGTGCCTGGCTCTTGCATCTTCACTCAAGTATAGCCCTCATTAATTACATTTAATGTGAGAATGATTGCCGTTGTTAAGATTCATACCATAAGAGAGAAAAATAATTCAAACAAAACAGAAAATTATTGCACAAAGAAGCACAACAACCATAATAATCCAAAGAATACATTGAAAACTATTGAATAAATAATCATGACTCGAAAGCTTTGGTAGGTGCAAAGAAACAACATGAGATAGAACAATAAATGAGCCCTTTGGCAGCAAACGCTTTCTAGTTTTAATGTTTACTTGCTTTCAAGCACATGGTTTCTTCTGCTTTTAAAACAACAAAAAGCTTTTTCCTGCCATGCTTTGTTCTTTTAAGTCAAAGTGCTAGTAGTCTCATTGACTACTCAAATCAAACATATATTTGGCTCGATCTCCATGATACCTTTGGTCATGGATATGTCTTGCCCGTATTTCTCTGTAGTCTTTACTGAAACATCAAAAGAAGATAAACTTCCAACCCTACCCCCTCACTTCACAGGCATTGTTCATCAACTTGCCAAAGACTCTTGTTGGGCTAAAAAACCAGATTGAAAAAAAAATGAGATGATAATGCTGATGTGGGAATTGCGGGTTTTCAAATACTTTTGTGGCAACATTCTATAAAGTCAACAAAAAGTCCAAGGCTTTAATTTTATTATTACTATGCATATTAGAGTAGTATATTCATCTTCTTTGTGAAGAGATCTGCATTTTTATGAAGCTCTTTTTTCGCATATAATTAGTTGTATCATGTTCAAGGTGCAGTAACCTACCATTGTTTGCAGTGCATTGCATCTACAACTATAGATGAATACAGGATGCATTTTGAGAAGGATAAAGCATTGGCAAGAAGATTCCAGCCTGTGTGGATTGATGAGCCTAGCCAGGTTGATTTCAATATTTGTTTTCATCTTACAATATTTAACTGGTCCGTTGGTGTTTAAGTTTTTATTAATTATGTAAACATTTTTAGGATGATGCAGTTAGAATATTGTTGGGTCTGCGTGAGAAATATGAGGTGCATCACAACTGCAGATTTACACTGGAAGCCATAAATGCAGCTGTGTATCTGTCAGCCAAATATATATCTGATAGGTATCTTCCTGATAAAGCTATTGATCTCATTGATGAGGCTGGGAGTAGAGCTCGTATTGAAGCCTTCAAGAGGAAGAGAGAACAGCAAACATGTATACTTTCAAAGTCGCCAGATGATTATTGGCAAGAAATTAGAACTGTTCAGGCTATGCATGAACTGGTAATGAAAATGTCCAAAAAGTTTACTTAAAAATTTCATGATTTGTGGATAACACAAGTTTTGTGTCTAATATAACCAGGTCCTGGCAAGTAAGCAATACGATGGTGGTTTTAGCATTGATGATGCCTTTGAACTTGTTTCAAAATTTCCTTTGCCTTCCACATCAGATGATGATGAGTATGACATTTGGCCCCAAATATATGTATGAAGGATGAAAACAGTAGGCCTGCTTTCACCTAGGGATCAGTTTGATACTTAACTAAATTTCTTGTTTTGATTTTTTTTTTTCAGACCTACTTTAGTAGGACCAGATGATATTGCAGCAGTTGCTTCACTTTGGTCAGGGATTCAAGTTCAGCAGCTCACTAATGATGAAAGAATGCGTTTATTGGGTCTTGATGAGCAACTTAAGAGACGAGTTGTTGGTCAAGCTGAGGCTGTTTCCGCACTTTCCCGAGCTGTTAAGAGGTTCTGGGCTGGCTTGAAAGACCCCAACAGACCAATGGCTGTAATTCTCTTTTGTGGCCCAACTGGGGTTGGCAAAACTGAATTAACAAAAGCTTTGGCAGTGTGCTATTTTGGATCGGTAAGGCATTAAACTAACTATATATATATATGAGTTAGGTTCAAGTTTCACTTAGTGTATCTCTTTGTTAATATCACACTACTCAATAACTATCAATCAAATTATTTTTTTTGACAATACCACTCTTGGATTACATATTCTCTTTCTACTTATACACACATCAAATTTCATATTAATCAAATGTCATTTACTATCCAATCCATACTCTTTTTTTGTGTATTTAAGAAAATTGAAAATTGAATTTTTATAATCTTTTTAATATTTTGCAAGCATTAAGGGCATGGGATTGATGATATCTAAGGTTGGTTTATCAAAATGGTAAATAATTTAGAGTTCATAACATTAACAATGAGTTGCATCAGATGTAACTTTAACCTAACCCTATATAAATAGATACATACATATATACATTCGTACATCTTCTAATGGGAGATTGATATGTAGAGATTTCTTTGAACTGTGTATCCTACTCTTGTCTCAAAACCAAGCAACCATGTATATCTGCTATTTTTTTTACCACTTTTTTGATGTTGGACTTCACATTTACATGTGAACTCCCCAATGCTCCCTTAAACTGCAAGTAAAAAATACTTTTCTAAATTGAATTGTTGATTATGATATATTTTAAAATAATTTATCTATTTCAATTTGAAATTGAAGTCTTTAATACTAATGATGATCCATAATAGCCTTTCAAGGGATTTAAGGGGCTGGATATATGAAGCAAGTTGAAGGATTTTTCTGGCAACCATTTTGAGCATTAAGGCTTGTAGGGTTTAGATTTAAATGTGCAAAAGGGCTAGGAAAGGTTCCAAAATTAGGTTTAGACCACAATTTTGAATGATCTTGGCCGTTAAGCTTGATTTTCCTAGAGGTTTTAGCAGCCTGAGTCAATTTAACTACTTTCATACAATAATACAATGGGAACAATGGCTGAAAGGAATGAGGTAAATATAGGAGAGTTTTGAGTTGATTCATGGCCACAATTTAGTGCAGTACCATGGCCTCAATCTCACAAGGTGTCAGTAACAACCATTAAATTTGATTGAGAAATTTAAGCATCCAGGGCATTTCAGGTGATGCAATAATGGTTTTGCATTCCAATCCACTTTTCATTGAAAATGCTAATCTAATTTGTATGATCCCTGACGATATCAGCTTTTCATTGGGAAATATTTAATCTAATTTATATGACCCCTGGCATTATTTTTGCAGGAGCAGGCCATGCTAAGATTGGACATGAGTGAATATATGGAGCGGCATTCCGTGAGCAAATTAATAGGATCACCCCCAGGTTATGTTGGCTTTGGAGAGGGTGGCACTCTAGCAGAAGCTATTAGAAGACGACCTTTCACAGTGATATTGCTTGATGAAATAGAGAAAGCCCATCCAGATATATTCAACATCCTCCTCCAATTGTTTGAAGATGGCCACCTTACTGATTCTCAGGTTTGTTCCTACTAGTTAGCACTATTACATGCTGCCAGAAAATGGTAAAGATCAATTAACGGACAATGGAGTTCTGCTTAATAAAAGGAGAAGTATGACTAATGCTGCACAATAATTAAAGAGAAAAATCCCAGTCAAATGGATTTTTTCTGCTAATCAAGTTCCTTATTAGATAGTCTTTGACTATTCAGTCTCTAAATTTTCTTAGAACTTGGTTAAACAGGGACGGAGAGTATCTTTTAAGAATGCGTTGGTGGTGATGACTTCAAATGTAGGTTCTACTGCCATTGCTAGGGATAGACAGAGCTCTATGTTTTTCTTGACTGCTGATGATAAGTCAACTTCATATGCTGGAATGAAAGCAATAGTAATGGAAGAACTTAAGACATATTTTCGTCCAGAATTGCTCAACAGGATTGATGAAGTTGTTGTGTTTCGCCCCCTTGAAAAGGCACAGGTTTGTCACCTATCATTGATTTGTTAGCTCCAGTGCTGTTAGTGCTTCAAAGGCTGTCTTTACTCCATTATGTCTCTTGGTTCAGTGTTTTGGAAATCATGCAATAAAAAAATTAAGAAATTTTAAGCAACACAAGAAGATAGGGATTTAAGTATTTTCAAATTTTTCTTACATCCTTGGGAAGAAATCTTATCATCAACAATAACAACTTTTCAACTTCAACTTTCACAAACCCAAATCTAATTGCACCAAATTATGAATACTGACATGCTACAATGTTCTTACACATACACATAGATTTAATGACAGGGTTTATATAATGTTTCTCCCTCTTTCCATGTTAGTGTTAGACAAGGATTAAGACATCACTAAGGAAAATATAGTATCTTCTCAAATTTTCTTTCCCTCGCTCAACTTGGCAACAAAGCTACTTAACTAAACCAATAGCATGGCTTCTCTTGGATGCACACTATTTGGTGTGTTTATTTGGGATGAAAAGGGAGAGGAAGTAAGGGGGAGATGAACCTCCACCCATTTACATTGTTTGGTTAAAGGGGAGAAGGTTGGTGGGGCCTGGGATTTTCCATCTGGGCCCACAATGTTTTTCCTCCCAAATTGGGGGGAAAATTGGAGAGGGAGAGGTTTTTGCCCTATTTGTAAGACCCACACCCACTTTTACTTCCCCCCAACCAAAAGCCTTAGAGTTACTCTTGTTATATTTATTTTAGCATAGGACTACAATACATTGAAATCAAACCAAACTTAGAGGACTAAATTGAAACGGTCAAAACTTAGAGAACTGAATTGAACTTTGACCAAATTTAGAGAGTAATTTATAATTTGGCCTTATGATTATATTAGTTTGTTATTTTATTTTAGCATAGGAGTATTATTGTAATCTTATCATATTACTCGGATATAAATGTGTGCTAAGGTGATGGACTGATTGATTAAGCCCTAAGCCTCTCTCTTTTTCCTACTCTCTGTCTCTCCATATCACTCGAATATAATTGTGTGCTAAGGTGAGGGACCGAATGATTAAGTCCTAAGCCTTTTTATTTTCTTTTCTTCCTACTCTCTGTCTTTCCCTCTCTCTCTATTCTTTTCTTCCTCTTCTCTCTTAACCCTTGTGTTTCATATGTTACGACTCAAGCTTGAAGGAAAGTGTTACTCTTGTTATTTTTATATTAGAATAGGGGTATTCTTGTAATCTTGCCATACCACTCTAATATAAATGTGTGCCAAGGTTGGTGACTAATTGATTAGGTCATACATCTCTCTCTCTCTTTATATATATATAATGTTTCATATTTTACAACTCAACTCACACCAATCAGTGTCTGCAATATCTTGAGTTTCTCTATTGGGGGAGCAACTTGGGAAAATGCCCCAAGTATATCAAGTAATATTAATCGACTTGATTCTAAAGAAACTGGAAGCTTTGCAAGAATTTGAGCTCGTCTAGGACTATGATCATATACATAACTTTGTTGAATTAGTACTGATTGATACTAAACTTCTAAAAATGTTAAAAGTTCACATCATCATTTATTCCAGATGCTCGAGATTTTTAATCTGATGTTGCAAGAGGTGAAGCAAAGGCTCATCATATCTCTAGGGGTTTGTTTAGAGGTATCTGAATCAGTCAAGAATCTCGTGTGCCAGAAAGGGTATGATAAGATTTATGGTGCCCGGCCTCTGAGGAGGGCAATAAATCTAATAATTGTGGATGTCTTGAGTGAAGCAATCCTTTGTGGAGATTACTGGCCTGGTGACACTGCAGTCATTGATTTGGATGCTTCTGGAAATCCATTTGTCATAAATCTATCGGATAGGAATCACCATGTGTCTGATTCGGCATCCATTTTGTAATTAATCTTTAATTATATGATGTAATCTTATAGGCATAGCAGTGGCGGAGCGAGTAAATTTTTCCAAGGGGGCCACAGTTGAATATATAAAAAATAAAAATAAAAATTTTCCTCTAATTCCTAAATAAACATCAAATGGATTTACACGTCCTATTGGCTTACACGTTCTAAGCAAGTAATATCTATTTCTTTAGATTAACATCTTTGCACTTTATTAGGGGATTTAACATTTAACGTTTTAGTATTTAGGATGGAGGATTGAGCATATCAATCTTACACATTTTTCTCTTAAATTATGCATCATACCAGGTATGGGGAAACCATTCACAATTTTGAAACTGGAAGCCCTAAAATCAAAATGCTAAACCAAAAACCCAAAGAGTAGAAACCCCAAACCTCAATTCTCAAAACACAAAATCCAAACATTATACCCTAGAACTACAAATCCAAACCCTGTCTTCTCTCCCTCCATTTTCTTCCATCCAAAAATAGAGTAAAACCCCAAAATCCTAAAACATGAAACTCCAGACACTAAATGTGGATCATAATTTGAACTATTTTAAATTAAATAACTAATTAAAATGAACTAAATAAAAATTAAAAATATAATTCAAATCAAAACAAGAAATCAAACGTAATGTAATAGCAGTAATGCATTATAAAGTAGACTTCAAAAGATTGAGTAGCAACCAAAATGCTCTACTATTTAACTAGACCACAATTTAGTCTCTTCAGAAATAATTATACTTAGCTTTTTCTAAATACGAGCACATGGCTCTGTGAGTGCACTTATCAACTATAACAACATAAGCATTATTAAGCTTTAACTTAGCAATTACAAACTACACTACGAAGGAAAAAAAAAAAAAAAAAAACATACTACTCATCTAAATTCAGTACGAACACCATAAAAAATCAAGTCTATAATTGAATTATTTTCTAATTAAAATATGTGTTAATTCCTATTTAGGTATTGTCCTTTTAAGGAAAAAGAAAGTAGTATGAAAGATTAATTATAAACTTCCTTCTCCAAATGGTTATAAACTAGTACCATATTCATACCATGCACAAATTAATAAAAAGTATATGCAAATTAAAGAATACATTTTCATAATATAATTGAAATTGAATAATAAAATAGATCATAAAAATGAAAGAACCAAATTTTACTTTATGCTATGTTTGGAGGGAGAAGAGAGTAAAAGGTAAGGGGATGGAGGAGAGGAGAGATGAGAGGAATAGATCCCTTTCTCTTATTTGGATGTTTTAAAAATTAAGTAGATGGGAGGGAAATAAATATCATCCCCTTTATTTAGATGTTGTAGGGGGATGGAAGGAGAGGAGAGTGGATATATAAATTGACAATTATGACCCACATTTACTAATTTTAAAGAAATCAGATATAAGTTGGTATCATAAGAGTATAATTGACAATTTAAATTTTATAAATATAAGTGTAATCAGTCCCCTCCACTCTCCCTCCAAATTCCCCTAATTTGGGAGAATTAAAAATGAGGGGCTTAAAGGGGTATCTTACCACTCAAATCCTTTCCCCTCACTTAAAAAAACTCTCAAACAAGGTTAATTAAAATTATAGTGTAATTGGCACTAAAATTAAAATTTTAAAAAATTAATAATTCTATGTAAAATTGTGAGAATTCAAAAGCTAATGTGTCAATATATCATGAAATCAACAAAAAGTCAAAAAGTTTCAATTTTACATTATAGTATTGATTATGATTGTGTTTGTATATAAGAAAAAATTTATTATTTTTATTAAAAAAAATATGATGTGTCATGATTCTAATAGAAAGTTTAATTATAGAATAAAATTTAAATTCAATTAAAAAATATATATTAAAATAATAAGGTGTAAAATTGTGAGATCTCAAAAGCTTATGTGCACAATATTATAAGGTCAAAAAAAAAAAAAAAAAAAAGTTTTGGTTTTACATTATAGTATAAAATAGATAGATTAGATTTTAAATGAATTATACTATAGAGAATTTTCTTTAATTATTTGATATAAGAAAAAATTATTTAAAATTATTGTCTTAGATCTCCAATAATATCAACACGGATAATATATAATCTAAATTATGAAATGAATCTATTTCAAACAGAGATAATCTTTTTCTCTCACTTTATCTAGAAGGATCAACAATCTCTTGACTATGCACACAGTGAGATTTTCTGATTGTGCTTTTAAATGATTTGTTGGCAAATGTGAGATTTATAATTTATTATAATTTGACTAAAGTCCACTTTTGGCCCCCTAACTTAGGGGGTGTTTTTATTTTGGCCCTTTAACTTCAAAAGTTGTCATTTGGGTCCTTTAAGTCTGTTTAGCTATCAAATAGACCCTTCCGTTTATATCAGTTAGAGCCCCCCGTTAAGTGTCAACTAAGCATCCAATTATGTGTCCAAGTCACAATTTTTTGCCACGTCGTCTTGCCATGTCATATATATAATATAAAAAATTATTAATGATAAAATGAACTAAACAAAAAAACAAAAAACCAAAATAAACAATTCTCTCTCTCTTCTCCCTCTCTCTCTCTCTCTCTCTCTCTCTCTCTCTCTCTCTCTCTTCTATTATTTAATCTAATTACTCTTTTTTTTCTACTTTCTCCACCATAAATCTGGTTTTCTTCATCACCTTTCTCTTTCTCCGGTGTGCTGGTTGATGAAATTCTCATCAGCGAAATTGGATCTGTAGATCTACTCGTCGTTGGTGTCATTTCATGTGGTGTAGTCACCGGCTCACCGCCTTGGGATCTCACGTTGGAAACTCGATCTCTTGTAGTGGAGAGGGTGCACAAGATCTCACTTTTTCTCTTGTTGCAAATTTTAGATAGCAACCATTGAAGAAACAAATTTGTCTGTACCATCTGAGATATTATTCTCTTTGATGTATCAAACTTTTAAATTATTGAGGCCTTTGATTTTTTCCTTTATTTTTATTTTTTATTTTTCAAAGCTTTCAATTTTGAGTTACATTTTGATTTTATTTATTTATAAAAAATCATCAAGGACTCAAGGACTCTGTCTCTCTCTCTCTCACTCTCTCTCACCGCCTTGGGATCTCACGTTTTTTCTACTTTCTCCACTCATAAATCTCTTGTTTTGGAGAGGGTGCTTTCTCTTTCTCACTTTTTCTCTTGTTGCTGGTTTTATGAAATTCTCAACCATTGAAATTGAAATCAAATTTAGATCTGTACTCATCTGTTGGTGTCTTATTCTCATGTGTTTTGAGTCACCGGCTCACCGCCTTGGGATCTCACGTTTGATTTTTTAACTTTATTCGATCTCTTTTCAAAGCTTTGGAGAGGGTGCATTTTATTTTGATCTCACTTTTTCTCTTGTTGCAAATTTTAGCATCAAGCAACCATCAAGAAGAAACAGTTTTATTCTGTACCATTGTTGAGATATTATGATCTCTTTGATGTATCAAACTTCGAAGATTATTAAGGTTCAACATCAGGTTTTTTGATTTTTTCTTTTCTTTATTTTTCAAAGCTTTCAAGAAGATTGAGTTACATTTTGATTTTATTTATTTATAAAAAATCATCAAGTGCACTCAAGGACTTAAAGAATTTTCTGTGTTTTATCTAAGTTGTTAGAGGTTTGATGTTGTGGGTCTTTTTGGTTCGAAGATGGAGGTTCAACATCAGTTTTGGGTCTGATGAAGCCGGAAGGAGAAGAAAAAAAGAAGAAAGCATAGGCAAAGGTGGTGCACTCATGGTTCTTAATTTTTCTGTGTAAATTTTTTTTTTTTGGGCCTCAAGCCATTCTTAAAATGGGGCTTTTTTTTTTTTTTTTTTTAACCATTCAATACTAAATTAAATTAATATCTATGATTTTTTTTACTAGAATTTCATTTTTCTTGCTCTTTTAGATGCAAAATTATTGATCAAACTTTTTATAATCAATTTTTTTCTCTAACATGTTCCTTTCAATTGATAAAATCGCTAATCCACTTAATCTTTCTTGTGACATAGTCGATCTTAGGTAAGATTTTATCAATTTTAATTTTGAAAAAGTTCTTTATGTAGAAGCAACTGTTACGGGAATTGTTAATAAAATTCTATATGCGATGCATGCATTTGGAAAAGATTCTAATTTTTTAATATAATTCAATATGTCAACTGGAGTGTTCTTGCTTTCTTCTGTTTGTATAACTTCTCTTAAAACTTTTAATTCTGAAAGTAAATCTAAACCATCAATATCAATGGAATTTTTATATGTGAGAGCACTTTCGAGACAAAGACATTTATCTTTTAAGCTATCATCGTCAAATGATTTTAATTTTTCAAAACTAAATAGAAAACCAAAAAGTTCTTCATATATATGAAATTGTTCAAACCTTTGCTCAATTGAGAAAATAGCTTAAGAAATAATTGGTTCTAAAAGATTCTTCAACGGATTGTGTTATCTCGTGATCAACATTTTCATCAAAGTGTCTTTTCCTACGAATTACACGTTTTTCTTGAAAAACCGGTTGAATTTCTAATTCTTTAGCAATCTCTATGGCTAAACTCATAGCAGTTGCAAATCCAGTTTCTCTATAATTTTTGAAAAAATCTATAAGAGTTTTTAATTGATTTATAGCCACATCAATATGCATATCTTTAGATTGTAAAATTTTACTAGCTGAATTGACTGCAAATAACACTTTATACCAAATAGTCAAGCTCAATAAGAACTCAAAATCTCCAAACTCATATTTTGCTAAAGAGTTAGCTTCACTTCTTGTTTTAGAATCTTGATCACTACTTTCTACTAACTCTAGCAAAGCATCCCTTATTTTTGGAGCTTGAAATCTTATAGCTTTAACACTTTCAATGCGACTTTCCCAACGTGTTTGTGATAACGGCTTAAGAGTGAATTTCGATAATTTTTTTTTTTATAAATATTCCATCTCTTTGTTGAAGAAGAAAATAATGTATATAAATATTGTACCACTCCAAAAAAAGATACAGCTTTAGTACAAGAGTTTGCCATATCACAAAGTACTAGATTAATGTTATGACTACCGCATGGTGTGTAAAATGCTTTAGGATTAATATCTAAAAGTCTTCTTTGTACACCTTGTTTATTTCCTTTCATATTAGATCCATTATCATAACCTTGTTCTTGTATGTCATTAATGTTAAGTTGAAGTTTCGTTATTATATTTACAAGTTCATTAAAAAGACCTAAACCAGTAGTGACATCTACTCTTATAAATTCTAAAAAATATTCTTCTATTTTTATTGGACTTGTTGATGCGATCCTCAACAGACACACTTTTAGACGTAGAAAACAATATTGAAATACTTGCCCAAGAAAGCTAAAATCAGAATTTTGATAGAACACCCCAACCCAACGCTTATAAATGAAACACGAATCGAAGGTATAAAGATAACAAACCCCGACCCAATGATTATAATTGAATCATGAATCGAAGGTATAAAATTTGAACGCCACAAGGAAGAATCCTTGATAAGTTCACAAGTTCACTGAAGAACTAAGAGAAGAAACAAACCTCACGTTTTTCTTTGTATTCTGATTCAATAATGCTTTATTACAATGAGTGCAGGCTATTTATAACATGTTTTCAACCCTACACGCCCATACAATAAACGGAAACTAATTTGGTTATAAAAAGACTGAAATTAAGGGCCTAAAATTAGCACTAATTGTGTCTGACATTAGCAGTCAATAATAGACTGAAATAGATAAGGAAATCTCGCATAAGGAAAGTCTGAAATGGAAAAGTCAATCAGCCAATTTAATTGGTATGGAAAAGGAAAGTAAATTAGCCAATTAAATAGGCAAGTCAAACAGCCAATTAATTGGTCTGATTTTGGAAAGTAATCAGCCACTTTCCCTTTCTAATTCCTCGCCAATAATCAGCCATTAATCCACGCCATTTCTGAGGAAATTACGCCTAATTAAGCATGATCAACCCCATCAGTAGCTTGGATTAAATTTATTACGCCTTCATCTTCCTTTGGGCCAAGCTTGGAATGCCCCATTGTAGAATTAGCCCAAATATCTTGAATCAGCCCATTAAGTGCTTCTTTGATCTTCTTGGATCTTGCTCTAGTAATTGGCCCAACTGGAACATGCAATGGATCCTTTAATGGTGCTTGTTGATTCTCATCACTTGTTGAAATATCCACGCATCTTAGTACGAGAGTCATTTGTTCTTGATTACTTATATTAGGAGTGCAATCAAGTATAATTGAAAAATATTTTGCTTCTTTAACTTTTTTAATAATTTTACTTCTGATTTCATTTGCTATCATTTGTATCAATTCATTTTGAATTTTATGACCAAGATAATGGTTATGAATTTCACCTTGTTGAATACGATAAATATGTTCTTGCATCACCGGATCAAATTCTGCAATCATTTCAATTAAACTTAAAAAAATTCCATTATTTTCTTGATAAATTTTTTCTTTTGTTCCTCGAAATGGCAAATTATTTTTACCTAAAGTCTTTATGATTACAATAATTCTTTGTAATACATTTTTCCAACGATCTTTCTCTTTGTTAATTAGTTCTTGAACACTTTTATCAATTGTTTTATTTTTCAATAATCTTATTTGTAAATCACTCCAAGTGTTCATATTAGTAATATGCTCACTACTTGTTTTATGTCTTTTAATTTCACCACTAAGATTTCTCCAATCATTAGTTCCTTGATTAGCTAATTGATTTGTACAAGATTCCGAATTAAACAACTTGCAACAAAAACAAAATACTCTATCTAATTCATTTGAATACACTAGCCATTTTCTATCATGTTTCTCCCCATTTGGTAAGGTTCGAGTGTAATATATAGTAGAAAAATGCCTAGAGTTTCCATCTTTAGGAAATTCTGAATCGTTATGTCTAATTGGACCCTTTTCTACTAATAAATCTCTCAATTTTGAGTCAATATTTTTCCATTGAGCTGGATCATAAATATTTAAAGGCCTATAATCAAGTGTTTCGTTAATATATTCATTTGCTTCTAAATTTTTTTCATGTTCTTCATCAAAAGTAGGTATATTAAAATTTTGACTATCATTCGGTATATTTTCATTGGTATCTTTTGATTGACTATCATTAAGATTATTTTCATTGGTATCTTTCGATTGACTATCGTAAGTTGGTATATTACACTTTTGACTATCATTCTGAATATTCTCATTAGTATCTTTTGATTGACTAGCATTAGGATTACTTTCATTGTTATCTTTCAATTGACTATCGTAAGGATTATTTTCATTTGTTGAACTATCACCTAATTTTTCTGTGATATTTTGTTTATTACTGGTAACAAATTTTTCAAGAGCTCCCTTTTGGGATTCAGTCAATTTTTTTTTTTAAAAGTTTTTGATGCCTAGATTCATATTTTCGAGGAGCCATATAGTGAAAAACAAAAAAATAAACAAACAAATAACAACAAATACTTTACAACCAAAAAACAAATAAAGCCAAAACGTAACACGTAACAATACTACAATAGTACCTAACTAACAAGTAAAATTTAATAAAATTAAAATAGAAAAGTATAGAACAATAGAACCTGATTACGCTGATTTATCCCAATATCTATTGATCTATATAAGTTCAATACCTGAACAATGAATTTCACAAATTCACAATTTATTAAATCTTAATTTACAAACCCTAATTGCAAAGAAAAAAAAATTTATTCAAGAGGGTAAAAATTGATATTATTACCTATTTATGTGTTGAATCCAAATTTTGTAGAAGATTTCAAGACTCAAATCCTCAAATTTGAAGCCAAGAAAAAAAAAATATTTATTAACTATTGTAGATTTGTAGTGAGAGAAAAAAATCTTTTTAGAGACAGAAAGTGAGAGGTGTGCGTATGAAGAGAGGAAGAGAGAGAAATACGTAGAGAGAGAGTCACAGAGAGCAATACGTAGAGAGAGAGAGACAGCGAGAGCAATACGTTATACGTAGAGAGAGACAAACTTTTGCTGGACAGCTGGACCACTTGAGAGAGAATCAGAGAAAAGTGGAGAAATTGAAAAAAGAAGAAGAGAAAGAGACATTGAGGGACAGAGGGAGTCAGGGAGTGTCACGTGTGGAGAAAAAAAAATCTTCTAAAATTGAATTGAGTACCTATGGTATAGAGAGAGAAAAAAAAATCTTATTAGTTGAATCCAGTTGGTGGGCAGCTTTTGCTGTTGGTGGGCTACTGCTGCTGGGCTTGGAAAAAAAATTTTAATTGTGTATTTTAATGGGTTGTGCTGCTGCTGGGCTGGGAATTTTTTTTTTTTTTTTTTTTTTTTTTTTTTAATTGTGTATTTTAAGGACTATTGACCAAAAGTGGGCTTATATAATGTGAGTTTTTAAAATTTTGGGGCCTTCCCAATTTTGGGGGCCTTAAGCCATTGCTTAAATGGCTTTAAGGTTGGGCCGGGCCTGAATATCAGAGTGGTCAAAAAGCAGTGGCAGTGGGGCTTTGAAGACTTTAGGTCTGATGAAGGGGAAGGAGAAAAGGAAAAAATAAAATTGTGTTTCATTATTTATTTATTTTTCTATTGTGTCATCAAAACTAATTAAATAATATTAAAAATATTGTTTAGGTGGCATTTAACGGAAATTGACTAACAGATTTGGACGTAAATATCAATTTGAAAACAACTCAAACGTAAAGGGCCAAAATGAAAACTTTTAAAATTAGGAGGCCAAAATGAAAACACCCCAAAAATTAGAGGGCAAAAAATCGACTTTAGTCTTATAATTTTATCTAATCCCTTCCGCCTCCCCACTTTGGAAATAGATGATGACCTCCACTCTTCATACGCCTGACGGAAGCCATTTTGGCACTAAAATCATGTCAAAATCAATTTGAATTCTTCCATTACCAGATGCCTGGGAAGATGTTTGATTGACAAAACGTGCAAACAAATTTACTGGTCCTTTTAACCTTAAAATTTTAATGTGCTCTAGTCCTTTTTTCAAAAGATAAATCATTTGTCAAAAAGATAAATCATTTGTAGAAAGGTTCAAGCTTGACTGAGATCGCACTAAAATATTAAAATTCAAAATTTAAAACTTGTCTCATTATGCTATGATGCAAAATTTAACCAATGTGTGAAAAAAAAGAAAAAGATTTCACGACACATAGGAGTGGCTCCCAAGGTCGATTCATGGTGATGGTGGATGCCAATAGTATTTAAATTTCATGTTTTACCCAATAAAAGGAGATCAAGATGAAATAAAGAGGATTCATTTCATAATTAATATGTTATTTTAAAGATTATAAGGTATATAATCTTTAGGGGTAGGTAAATTAGTATTTTGGTAAATCTTGTTTGGTTCTTGTATTTCAATAAAAGATAATGTATTCAAGATGAAATATAATACTAGATTCATTTCATAATTAATATGTTATTATTAAAGATTCAAGCACCACTCAATATGAATTTGAGGTGTTTATCTAAATTAGTTTGGTCTTGTGTGTATTATTTAATTGGTTTTAATTATTTAGTGTCAATTATCATGTTTACATTTACATTTTAATTATTTATATATTTCATGCAAGAAGCATGTAGTTCAACTGGCATTGACCGGTCTCCTTTATAAGAGAACTAGGTCCAAATCTCGATCTATTTATCAAGTATTGAATTATAAAAAAATAAATAAAAATTAAGTAGTGGTAGGAATAAATATCACTAATTTGTTTGGATGTTTTAAAAATGAAAATGAAAATGAGAGAAAATGTTAAAAGATCATATAAATTGACTATTATAACAAGTTTTAAATCATTTAAAGTAATTGATATAAATTAACGTCTTAATGAAAAAAAAAGACAATTTAATAAATTATAATATACAAGTGAAACCTCTTCTCCTTGGTAAATAAAATTGCTTACCCCTCCAAACCAAACAGCCTCACCATTTCCCCCTCATTTTACAAAACACCCGAACTAGTTTATTTCACCCTTAGCTGCCTTCTTATTAGAAAACATCCAATCACAGTATAAGTAAATGAAGAAACCCTCTTTTCCAAGTGCGAGTCTGACGCGACAAAGTTGCCCCACATGAGGAATGTGCGCGCACTAATAAGAACATCAAACATGCTTTATTACTTATAAGAGCCGTTTCCTTCAAAACAACATAGTTAGCATGCACCCAAAAAGTATAATAACAACAAAAACACCTTACCTGACCTGACCAGACCACGTACTCAGTGGCATACAGAAGAGAATGTGCTTTAGGGGAGGTTCAACTCAAGTTAATCATGATTCATGACAACGATTTATAGATAATCAGAATATATTGCATGTGCTTTGATGTAATGGTTCAAACGATTCGAGTACCCAACCATCCGCTCGGTTGAAGAATGTTTTTTCGGTTTGTCCGCTTGCCGTTTGCTGATCTGGACTACACTGGTTGCTAATACTCTTTGTGTTCTTCTAGATGTCTACAAGTCCCTTGTTTTTTTGGGCTTTTTGTAGTTTGTTTGTGTTGTTGTATTTCCTAGCTTAATGCTATTTTCAATATAATTTACTTATAAAAAAAAAAAAAAAAAAACAAGAATAAGGTATAATTGTAGCCAGTGATGGCTCCAGGAAATTTTTTTCAGGGGTTCATTAAAAAACTTGAATATATTAATATCATAAAAATAAATTAAAAAAATGCAAAAAAAATCGTGTTGTATAAGTGATTTCCTTATAAAAAATTTGCCCATAGTAACACCAAAAGAGTAAAGGATAAACTATAAAGTATTTGACATGTGATGTGAGTACAAATAGACAAAAAAAAAAAAAACTAAATTTAATTAAACTATGAATTTATAATTAATAAAAGTAGATACACTAACCACTTAGGCTATTAATTAACCACTCACAAGGAGTATCTAAAGGAATAAGGTCTTACCTCACAACACATAATTAAACAGTTGTTAGCAACACCAACTTATTAGAACATCAAATGCATAAACCAAAAAATACACCTATAATCTACTAATTCTTTCATTGACACATTTTGCTAAACAAATAAAGTGTAAATGAAAACGGACAAGATTGCAAAGTATTCAACTATAGAGCCCAATTCATCCAATATAATGTGATTATTTTTTTTTAAGTATATTAGGCATATTTTAATTGAAATTGGGTTTTAGGTGCTTGTGAATGTCTAAGATAAGTAAATTTAGATTTTTTTTTTTTTTAATTTAATTGAATGAAATCTGATTGGGCTGACTACATAAATGGATTATTGATAACTGATTGTAATTATTTGGGCAACTTTTGTTATTGTTGTTGTTATTTGACTTCTTTTTTAAGAGTTTAATAAGATTTCAAGTTAGAGGCTTCAATATTTCATTTCAGGAGATTAGTACCTATATAAATATTTAACAGAATAAAAAATTACCTATATAATATTTTTTTTTACATATATGAAAAATTATCTAGGAACCCAAGCCCCTGGCCTCAACGTGGTGCTGTCACTGATTGTAGCACGTAAGGAGTAGGGTCAAATGTATGCCATATGAAGACAATTGTATATCTCTTTTTTGGAAGAAAGACAATTGTATATCCGATTTATGATAGAAGGACAGTATCTCACTTTATTTTTATTTTTTTGGGGCTGAATTTTCTCATAGTACTAGATGACTTCCAATTTCATTAACTCACGTTACATTTATATAAGTGTATTGTATGTTTAATTATCGATTCAAATAGATACTCCACACGACACACACATATATACAGAGAGAGAAAGAGAGAGATGGAATGGAGGAAATGTTATTTGGATGTGATCCTGGTACCATTAGGTTTTCTCTTAACCATTGCTTATCATCTTTGGCTGTGGCATAAGGTTCGAACACAACCCCTCACAACCACCTTCGGTAGAAATGCACACGGACGAAGATTCTGGGTCGGGGCCATGATGAAGGTATCACTAACTATCTTGCTTTCATGTTTTTATACATCTTTTCAACCATCCTATCACGTCCAATATGTTCATTACTCTCTCGGTTTTCAATGAAAAACTTATAGCTACTCTCTGCTCAGCTTTCAAACTAAAGCCTATTTAAATCAAAACAAATATATCTTTTTTCCAAAACTATCTTCTATTTATTTTCAAACCCAGTGTCGTGCTCTTCGATCTACTCTTCAGCTTTTCTTAGAAAACCCCTTTTCTTTTTTTTTCTTTTTTTTTTAGAGGTTAGAAAGTAAACCGATATTTCTCTTCTCTCTCTTTTTAGTTTTTGTTTTTGTTGTTGTTGTTGTCTGCCATCTCTTTTGTTTGATCATCAAACAGTTTGGTATCTCATATACAGTCCTGAATTATCGAAGTTCAAAACAGAAAACCCAGCGTCCATGTTTCACGTCTAAAATTTACCAAATGTCATTCGCTTCCTTATGTACTAAAAATTTACTGGGATTTTACATTACTGTGCAATGCCATTTTTTTATTTCTTTCTACGCAAAATTTCATTTAGTGCACGTCATATTAAAACTGAATTATTGTAATGCCCCTATTACATGGTCCATGATATCACAAAAGTAGCTCAATAATACCACCTATTTCTATGGTGTGATGTTGATTGTAAACCTTTTTTTATTTGTACCACTAAATGTTAAAAGTCGACCTTTATCATCTTTTCTTTTTTCTTTTTTTTGATGAATACAAAACAAGAGCTAAGCACAAAGGGATTTGAGGGATTACTTAGAAGATTGTGAGTTGTGACGATTTATAATAGGATTCTATCATTTGTCTATTTCTTTTAAAATGGAAAGAATTCATTTTAAAAATAAGATTTTGTTTTTTGAATCTAATAGTGTATATACTGTAATTTCATTTAAAATTTTAACTAAGATGATAGTGGATACACCTTTAGAATTGTAAGTTGTAATATCTAATCTCAAATATGTAACAAATATGATTTTTTTTTTTTTTGTCCTTTTTTTTGGGAGGACCCTTCATTTTTTTTTTTCCCTAAACTAGGATAAAAAAATTTTCTCCACCATAAACAAGAAACACCGCATCACATTTAAGGTAATTAAAAAGTTTCATTATGGAACTATAGATTTCAGGTTTAAGCTACCATTACGTTATATATGTGCAATTCTAAATTGAAAAAGCTGTACTCGCTGACATAGGAATTTAAACTCTTGGCAGGACATTGACAGAAAGAATATTCTGGCTGTCCAAACCCTCCGGAACATGATCATGGGATCAACCCTGATGGCCACTACGTCAATCCTTGTCAGTGCCGGCCTAGGAGCAGTCATAAGCAGCACATATAGTGTGAAGAAACCTCTGAATGACACCATTTATGGCGCACATGGAGAATTTATGGTCGCATTAAAATATGTGGCACTCCTTACTGTTTTCCTCTTCTCATTCTTCTGTCACTCACTGTCCATTAGGTTTTTAAACCAAGTGAGCATCCTCATATGCGTCCCACAGGACCCGATGTGCATAGTGACTTCAGAGCATCTTACCGAGCTTCTAGAGAAGGGTTCTCTTTTAAACTCTGTTGGCAATAGGCTCTTCTATGCTGCAATTCCTCTTCTACTTTGGATATTTGGGCCGGTGCTAGTTTTCTTATGCTTTGCCGCAATGGTGCTAGTACTTTACAACCTGGATTTTATGTGCAAGTATGGGAAGGGAAAGGAGGATGAGATTGGAAATAGGGAGTTTATAAATGTTTGAGTATAAGAAAATTGTAATCAAAGTTGTAATAAAATAGTGACCACTAGATACCATAAACCTTACATGAATCGCGTTCATGTTTGTACGTTTGTTTTTTAATCGGTAATTACACATACACCTTATAGAAGATGAGTTAATTATCGAAAAAAAGAAAAAGAAAAAGAAAAAGAAGAAAAGTGGAAGACGAGTAATACATCAGAAAAATGAGAGGTGGAAGTTGAGTTAGTTGGTTGGTATGTATATGTCATTTGTCAATATGTAAGAATTCTAATTTTTCTACTTGCTTTGTTATTTGTTTTAAAAAGAACTCAATACTTGTTTGAGTACCTTTTTCATGTGCACATTAATCTTATCTTAAGAGAATATATTTAATAAAGAGCTAGTGAAAAGTCTTTATTTACACCTTCCCATACCAATATGCCACATCAGCATTTTACAAATAAAGGAATAAGGTGTAATGCACACAATCATATCTCATTCAAATCCTATTCAATTCATATAATCAATAATTAAAAATCATAAAAGCAAGAAAATTGAAACCCATCAACCGATGATTAACTCATCGGCGCCAAGGTGGCCTTTGGAAATTAGTTTCTGGATGCAATTTTAAAATTAACGAAAAGTGGTATATATGGAGAATTCATTCAGCAAAAGAAATATATATGCACGAGCACGAAGAAGCTTGAGTGAATTGAGAGAGGAGAGAAGTCTCGGTTATCTATTAGGAGGGCCAGATCGGTCTCATAATTTCGAAAGAGAACGAAAAAAGAATAATTATATCAAAGTGCAAGTATGATGTCCATCTTAACCATCATTAAACGTATGTCATGTCCAATTACTGGAAAATTGAAACCCATGCTAGATTGGATGCTTGCATGGCCAATTACACTGTGAAAGGGATTAAATATATCTGGTTCAATAGTCTTGCTTTATGTGATTGACCCAACCTGCATCACTCACGTTTGCCCTGACCTCTTTCTGTCCCTAACATCTCTAGCAATTTTGACGACGGTGTATCCAAATTAGTCTCTTTTGGATTTTAGCCAAAACCAAGACTCAGCTAAAAAGGGAACATTTCTAATGTAAAATTTAAATTAATAAGCCATTAAACCTTTTGTGGGTGGTGTCTGGGATGTGGGAGTTGTGTTGGTGGCTGTGGGTGGCAGAGAGCTTTGTTGTGCCGTCGGGTGCTGAGGAGGGTTTGGGTTTGATTTGGTAAAGAAAGGGTAAGGGAAAATGCTTTGGGATTACTAAGGTGGGTTGGGTAGAATTTGGGTTAGTTATGGTTTTTACTTATTATTTATTTTTATTTTTTTTCCTTAAGTGTCAATTTTAATTAAAATTAATTTAGCCATGTAATATTAAAAAATGACATGTCATCTCTCCATTAGTCACGTAGGCAAACTAACTAACGAAATTGAATGGAAGAATCATTAGCGCTTATTTTTCAAATTTTAAAAACTGATAACGCTCATTTCAAACTTTACCAATCAATAACACTCAATGAGTAAATTTCAAGGACAAACAATGAATTTAGGCCATAAATTTAACATATTACGATATCGAAATAGATATCATGTGATAAATGACTTTTGGGGAAGAAATTTAACAGACTATAAAAGGAACTTTTGGGGAGGAAATTTAACAGTTTTATATTTTGTCAAAGAAAGAAAGAAAGAAAAAAGAATTCAATAATTATACCTTTAAAATAGGTGTAAATTGATCAAGATAAAAAATTAGATGATATTTGCAGCAAATAACTTTATCAATAATACCTTTAGAAGCCCAAAAAAGTTACCAATAAGAGTTGATAGAATTGAGGCATGTCTTGTTGCTCACGTGAGATAATAGATCTAGTAGACCTAGTGTTTTTTCTAATCTTTTTTGGAATTCTCTTGAAACTCAAAGGCAGTTGAACCTCTCTTTTTTTCCCTGTAGTTTGGAAAAACAGATTTGAATCCTTAGATTTTTTTTTTTTTTATTTAACAAAATAATTTTATTTATAGATATATTACCGTTATAATTGTTATTTGAAGGCCATAAGTATATATATTCAATAACTTTTAAAAGATTTTATCTACTAGAAAAGTAGTCCAATGGTGTCCCCTCCTTCCACTGGATTGCCATTCATTTTTTAGGGTTTGAACCTAATTCCTCACACACACTTAGACAAGGTCCGTCAGAAATTTTTATCTCCACTTAGCCTCAAAAAAGAAAGAAAAAAAAAAAAACACTGCTCATATAAATAATCAATCCTTAGCAATTTTTAAAAATAATTTGGGGGCCATCCCCCTAAGTGGATCCCCCACTATTTGTTCATCAATTGGATTTAAAATAAAAGGCTATTTACATGGAGTGGTGAATGATAGAAACAGCCAAGCAATCAAGTCTAAACTAAGTGTTGCTAATGCAAGAAGGATTATAGTGATTTTGAAATTCACATTTTAAAGCATAAAAATGAAGAGTGATTATTCCGTACTTCTAAAGTATAATAAATGCATATTATTTCTTCTCACATTAATGGTAGGTATCACCAATTAAATTCATATTGGGACTCACCATTCATGTGAAAGGAGGAAGTACGCATTTATTTGTGTTTTGGAAATACTGACTATTCAAAAATGATATAACCCAACACCAATTGTTAATCAGGCTCTCCCTACATATTCTATGAGCTGTTTTTGCTTCCGAATCAGTGGTGTGCTGATCTTAACTCTTTGGCAGCCAAATACTGGTGGGGCGGTGGAAGTGCTGCTAGGAAAATTCATTGGTCTAAATGGAGTGAGTTATGCAAACCAAAGGAGAATGGCGGGTTGGGTTTTCGGGATTGGAGAGTCTTCAATATCGCTTTGTTGGCCAAGCAAGGATGGCGTCTCCTCACAAACACCCATTCTCTTTTCTACAGAACTTTTAAGGCTAAGTATTTTTCTTCCAGAAATTTTTTGCAAGCCAAGGTGGGGTCAAACCCCTCATTCATTTGGAGAAGTTTTCTCGCGGCTCGTGAGGTCTTGCGAGATGGGATGATGTGGAAAGTGGGTAATGGGCGCTCTATAGATATATGGTTGGATAGATGGACGCCAGAGGTATTGGCTGAGGGGGCAGAGCCCAGTGCTGTGAGCAAGGTGGCAGAGCTTATAGACCAAGATCAGAGATGGTGGAATGAGGATTTAATTGACCGTACTTTTGATGTTCGCAGTGCTGCGATGGTGAAGCAGGTGCCGCTTCAGAATGTATTAAATAAGGACTTGCTTTGGTGGCAGCGGTCTCCTTCTGGGACCTTCTCAGTCCGATCGGCCTATGGATTGGCTCTCACATTGAGCTCTAGCAACTCTGGTGCGGAATCGTCCTCAGCGTCCTTCCAACGTTCTTTTTGGAGATCTTTGTGGAAGTGCCGGGTCCCGGGGAAGGTTCATCATATGGTATGGCGAGCTTGTACCAACTCTCTGCCCACTCGTTTGAATCTTGTGCACCGCAGCGTTGTATCGGATCCCCTTTGCCCAGTGTGTCACCAGGCGCAAGAAGACGTGACACATGCCTTGTGGGCATGTCCCTATGCTCAGGACGTGTGGGCTATGGCTTCTTCGAAGCTCCAAAAAGCGGCAACCTCTACCGCTGACTTCTACTCTCTAGCTCGGTCGTTATTTGGGAGATTGGATAAGGATGACAAAGCTCAGTGGCTTTCCATTACGTGGGCCCTGTGGATGGCTCGGAACAAATTTGTGTTTGAGGGACTGCTAACCCCTCCCTCTAAGGTGGTGGAAATAGGAAATAACTTATGGGGGGACTATACTAAAGCATGTGGAGGCCAAACAGCTATATCACGCCTATCTTGATTACTTCTGCTGTGCACGCAGCTTATTTCTTTTCTGTACTGTGGAGTCGTTTCTAGACCCACTTTATATGTTTTCTTGTGGCAGGAAAGGGTGTTTTCTCCTGTTCACCATTTCATATACATGTATTTCTTATACTCATTCTATCAATAAAGTGTTATCTCTCTTCTCAAAAAATTGTTAATCAACCGGCCTTGAAATCAACTAATATGATTTAAATACTTTATTTTTAATGATCAATCAATAATATTTTCATTATTTTGAAATCAATGTTTTTTAGAGTGAAATATATCATTTTTATAAAATATTCCATCTTCAATATATATATCAACTTTAAGTACAGTATAAAGGCAACTAATCATCCTTAATTAAAAAATAAAAATTGATACTAACTTTATATAAAATATATCTTCAATATATATATCAACTTTAAGTACAGTATAAAGGCAACCAATCATCATTCATTCAAAAATAAAAAGTTGATACTAACTTTAATGCAAGGAATTTCCACCATATAATGGTAAAAAGAATATTCTTAAAAATTTTGGTGGGCCAGGACCTGCCGTCCCACTCCCTCCACTCTTGGTGAGATTGCTACAGGCACAGAATTTCTGTTCTTTTCTAGAGAAAGATTAAATACAGTAAGCTTTCACTTTATTTTTGATGTTGACGAAAGCAAGAAAAAGCAAGATTCAATGAGTTAAATTAGGTAAGTTCTAGTTAGTTCAACTGGTAAAGTCTTTTATCGTCGAGCAAGAGATTTGGATTCAAATTCTGTCTACACCAAAAACCAATTAGTGTCTTGGCCTGATGATAAGAGCAACCATCATGAGCGGATACCATAGATTTAAATGCTATCGTAAATATCCAAAAAAAAAGAAAAGAAAAAGAGTTAAATTAGAATTAAATAAAAATGCATATATAGAAGATTTTCTTTAGAAGAAATTAATATTAATTAAAGCGGTGGAAAATGGTAAAGAAAATAATAATCTGACAATAATAATAATGAAAAACTTCAATGATTCTTTCATTAATCATACAGACCTTTATAGAGGTCTTGCAGTAATTGGATTGATACAAGTAGGATAAGGATAAGAATGGACTCTTATCAAAAGAGTAATCCTAAGATATTTAAATACAGAACATGTCCATATCTCTACACATCCAATTTATTTGAAATACAAACTCTCATTTGTCTGTTATACGAAGATGTGATAAGGATAGAATTACTGTGTTATCTGCTTCTTTACCCCCCTTCAAACTTGGCGTGGGAGTGTCCCAAAGCCCAAGTTTGGTTTTAAGACCATCAAACACAACACTTAATAGGATTTGGATCATCTCCATTTGGCTTTGAAATGGAGAGTCTATTTCAAGGTTAGAATTTAGTTTAACTAAATTTATGGTCTAGATCTTGCCATATCAATTAAAATCTTTTTAACTTTAACTCTAGCAAATATAACTTGAGTTAACCAAACGGACGGAAGTTAAAACAAAACAAAAACACACCGAAGATATGGTTCTTTTCTGTGCTTTTTGACTTTTGAGTGTAACGTTTAACAAAAAAATAAAATTCTGAGCAGTATCAAACCAGGATAAGACCCACCAATTTTTTTTAGATGAATCAAAAAGATTATTATTGAAAACCAACAACTAATCATACAAACTAAAGCCAAAAGGCATGGAAAAGCACAAGCAGCTAGGGGCACCCTTTGCCGAACTACAACATCAGGTCCAAGACCATCAAATCTAAGCTAATACTCAAACTAACAAGGACCAAACAGGTCCATCAGAACATAGATACAAGCAAAACAACCCAAACTTAAAACACACCAAGGACCAACATAATAAGACCCACCATTACTATGAACAGTATCAAAATTAAATCTTATTCACATTTGCTCGAGGTGTAGATCGTTTAGAAAATTCCAGATTTGATTGTGAATTGTATCAAAATTATAGGGCTCTGCTTTTAAAGTGACGATTCAACATCGAGTCATGTCTCTGAACTCGGCCACACTGTTAGAAACTTCTGGATTTGTTGCTCAAGCTTCCACATGTTGAGTTGTTGACTTGCAGGGAAACCATCAATGAAATAAATAGCGGAAAACCTTCCTTCCACAGCCGCCGCCAAACCACCGTTGTTAGCCTCCACCGACCATTGCCGCCGCCAGACCTTTCTTTTTCCCCAGAGTTAACGATAAGTTTTATTTTGTTTTGTTTTTTTAACTAACGTTAAGTTGCTTAACCAAAGCTAAATTTACTATTAGGGTTAAGTTATTGAATTTTAAATGACGTGACACATTCTAAATCTAGATTTAATTCAAGTAAATCCTGACCATAAAATGGAGACTATCTATTTTAAAGCCAAATGGAAAGGATCTGGATCCCACGTGATAACGGCTTGGTGAACAAATTCGCAATTTGCAAGGAAGAAGGAACAAATCTGGTAAGAAGAGTACCAAGAGCAACTTTTTCACGAACAAAGTAATAGTCAATGGCAATGTGCTTAGTTCTAGCATGTAGAACCAGATTTACAGACATATGGAGAGCAGAGAGATTATCACAAAATAAAACTGGTGGCTGAGCTTGATAAACACCAATGTCTCTTAGGATAAAGGTAGGGGTGGCAATTCGTGTTCACGGGGCGGGTTCGTGTCGGGTTGGCTCATATATTTCGACTATTTGGGTCAACCCGAACACGACTCGTTTATTAATCGTGTCGGGATATGTCAACCCTAACACGACTCGTTTATTAAACGGGTTGACACGACACGATTCGCATAACCCATTTAATAAACAAGTCGTGTTGGGTTGACACGACCCGACACAACCCATTTGACCCGAATTATCAAAATGACTTATACAACCCATTTGACCCGATTTACAAAAGACCCACACAACCCATTTGACCCGAATTACACAAATTGACCTGTTTAATAAATCATGTTTAATAAATCATGCAAAAGCAAAAGTAAAACTAAAATTGACCGAATTATACATTTATACATTTACAAATAACAATAAAAGATGTGACTAAAATTACTTTCATAAAATAAAATAACAAACCAACTAACCAAGTTCCAAATTAAAACAATAATTAAAAAATTATAAGTCCAAATACTAAGCTAAATAAGTAAATATGCATAAGTCTTGGTGTAAAGACTAAATAACATAATAAAACCAAATATTAAGCTAAATATACACCCACAAAGTTTTGGTGTAAAGGAAAAATTAGTAAATTACAATTTACAAAGGGAAATAAAAAAACACTTCTTCATCCAGCTTTTTTTGCATCAAAACAGTGGTTGCCTAGTTGGTTCCTTCATCACTGCAATCATCCATAAGGCCAATATGTTCATCATTAGCAATAACATATAATAAACCAACAAAACTACTAACTTAGTATCAAGTTCTACTTCTAAAAATAACACACCTAATAATAGTTCATACCATGTCAGCATTAGAACCCATTGATGGAGGTTCATCATTGTTCTCTTTGTTGATATCCATCTTCATGATATCTTCAGTTAGATCATCCAATTGAGATTCTGCAAGATCTACATCAAAACATGAATTCAAATATTAAGAATTTAGCAAAAGTATTATAAACACTAAATATTAAGACCCAATGTTAAAACAAGAAGTTACCTTTATCTCCATATAACCAATCTCTACTGCAAATAAGTGCCTCAACAACATCAGGTTTCAATGCACTTCTAAATTGATCAATGACTCGACCCCCAACACTAAAAGTGGATTCTGAAGCAACAGTAGAGATTGGAATACTCAAAACATCACGACACATAGCAGCTAGTTCAGGATATCGAAATTGATTTCCTTTCCAAAAAGAAAGAATATCTGCTTTGCATTCCTATCCATCCTTGGTTCTTCCAAGTAAAGCTCCAATTGAGTTTTTTGTGTTTGCCCAACAACATCATCACTTTCAAAACAATCAAATTCCTCCAAGTAAAACAATAAAACAAATGTTATTTCAAACTAAATATACATAGTAAAATATTAAATAATTCACAACATAGAAAAAATAACATACTTTCATCACAAACATTGTCTCCTTGCTAAAAGACTTGAATTGGAGGTCTTGAACAGCTTTACCACGGTTATTAGTTGTGCTTGAAGGTGTAGGAACATTACTCACATATTCCCCAAAAAGAGCAAATAATTTTTCACGAACCTTCAAATACTCATATGAACCACCAACTCCATAAAGCTTTTTATAGCAAAAATCTACGAATTGAAGCTTAAAACGAGGGTCCAAAACAACTGCTATAGCTAACACTATACTGAACTCTGACCAATATTTCTCAAACTTCACAAGCATTTGTTCCGCCATTCTTCTCACATACTCATCCTCACTCTCACTACCTTGCTTCAAAGTTAAATACACCATGAAAACTTGTTGAAAGTATAAGTTGGCTGTTGGATATTTGGTACCAGAAAAAACACACGTAGCATCATAAAAAACAGCCAAAAAAGTGCTGATTTTTTCCGCCTTATTCCATTCATCAGCAATAGGACAATGCTTAAAATTAGAGTCAGTTAACTCTAAATGATGAAAAGCACGTCGATAAAAAATAGCACTCTCAAGCATAAGAAATGTCGAATTCCACCTAGTAGGAACATCTTGCCTTAACCCTTTCTTACCATCCAAAGACATTTGTTTAACAGAATCAAAAAACTTAACTTTTCTCCCTTGTGATCCTTTAACATACTTAATGCATTCACGAATTTTTTGTACAACACCATCAATTTCCTTCAAACCATCTTGTACTATCAAATTGAGAATATGAGCACAACAACGAAGATGAAATAAATCACCTTGACAAACAAGTGCTTTCTTAATATTTAATTGAGTTCTCAACATGTCAACAGAAGTATCATTGGATGAAGCATTATCCAATGTCACAGAAAAAACCTTATTCTCAATGCCCCACTCACATAGCAAGTTATAAATTTTTTCAGACAAAGATATACCATTATGTGGTGGCGGCATTAAACAAAAATTCAAAACCCTCTTATGCAAGACCCAATTTTTGTCAAGAAAGTGTGCAGTGAGGCACATATAACCATCGGTTATTATTGAGGTCCACAAATCAGATGTTAAACTAATTCGGCCTGGAGCTGATTTCAACATAGATTTAATTCTATCTCTCTCTCTCTTATATATCTTAAGAGTATCAGCCTTTGCAGTATTTCTAGTGATATGTACTACATCAGACCGCAGGTAAGAAAATATTGCTCGTACACCAACATACTCAACAAATCGAAATGGTAAATCATGCATAACAATTGCAGCAACCAATAATTCTCTAAATGTGTCAGGATCAAATTTAGAGGAACTTACTGACATTGATCCATCTTTGTTACCAAGTAAAAGCTGGGCAACATCGTTTGTGCGTTTTTTGTAACAACTTTCGACATGCCGCTTTAGTGTTCCAGTACCATAGTTGCCTGGACTCACATATTTATTTCCGCACTTCTTGCATCTGCAGCAAGGCTTATCACCATCACCCTTAGCTGGAAGCATCTCAAAGAAAGCCCAAACAGCTGAAGTCTTCCTTCGTTTTGCCTTCCTCTTTTGAGTCCCCACTGTAACAGGAACATCTTCTAGTTCAACTTCAACCAAGTCATCATCATCTTCATCTACGTCTATTAATTTATCAACCGGATCACTGGTGCCTCCCATTACTTCCTCATTTTCCATCTGAAAACATAAAAAAAAAATCAACCACAACATCAACATGTAGAGAAATGAGGTTAAACAAATTAATCTAGAATTAAAAAAAAACAAAACAAAACAAACAAACAAAAAAAACAGAAAACAAAAAACAAAAAACAAGAAAAAAAATTACCATATTTGTAGATTCAGCCGATGAGCAAGCGATGGTGAGGGAGAGAAGCTGAGAAGTGAGCAGATCTGCCGGCGAGAGTGTGAGGGAGGCGGAGATGGAGGTTGGAGAGTTGGAGGAGCTCACGGTGTCACGGAGAGAGTTGGTGGAGCTCACGGTGTCACGGAGAGAGAGAGAGAGAGAGAGAGGAGGCGGAAAATCTGGGCTGCTGAACGGAGAGAGAGGGGCTGCTGGAGGTGGAAAACCGAAATGGAAAGAGGGGCTGCTAGCTGGAGAGTGGAGGCGGAAAGAGGGGCTGCTAGCTGGAGAGTGGAGGCGGAAAGAGGGGCTGCTGGAGAGTGGACTGTGGAGGCAGAAAATCTGAAATGGGCAAATGGGAAAGGGGAAAGTAAAATTTGGTATTTATACTTAGGGTTTGTAAGGGCATTTTAGTAAATTTCAATTAATTTAAATGGGTTTATACGGGTTAGACGGGTTATACGGGTTGACCCAAATAACCCGTTTATTAAACGGGCTTATACGGGTTCGACCCGAATGTGACCCGAACCCATTAAGCCCCAACCCAAACCCGCGAACTTCGTGTCGAGTCGTGTCGGGTTCGCGGGTCGTGTCAAATATTGCCACCCCTAGATAAAGGAAATCCAAGTAAGTTCAGCAGCTGTAGATGCCATGGCCCGGTATTCGGCTTCAGTACTGGAGCGAGAAACAGTAGGCTGCTTCTTAGCACTCCAAGAAATACAATTAGAACCCAAGAAGGTACAAAAGCCAATGGTGGAGCGCCGTGTAGTTGGGCAGCCAGCCCAATCCACATTAGAGAAAGCATAAAGATCAAGACTGCTTTCACGAAGAATACAAACACCTAATGACAATGTCCCTTTAACATAGCGAAGAATGCATTTAACCATTTGATAATGTGCATTGGTAGGAGCATGCATATACTGGCAAACACTATTCACGACATAGTTGAGGTCAGGCCGAGTGAGTGTGAGATATTAAAGAGTACTAACAATCTGGCGATACTCAGTAACATCTTTGTAGGGAGAATCGGGGTCAGCAACAAATGGTTGTTTAGAAGCCATTGGAGTTGCAACAGGCTTGCAATTAAGCATGGTGGTGTGGTTAAGAAGATCACTCATATATTTGGACTGAGAGAGAAAAATACCACCAAAGAAACGTTGAACCTGAACTCCTAAAAAATAGTTCAAAGGGTCGAGATCTTTGATGGAGAATTGAGCACTTAATTGAGAAACAAAGTCAGCCCGTAGAGTGGAGCAGCTTCCAGTCAGGATAATATCGTCGACATAAACCAATAAAATTAGAGTATGCTTACCAGTGTTGAACACAAAGAGAGACGAATCTGCTGAGCTACAGAGAAAACCATAGTCAATGAGAAAAGTGCTGAACCGATCAAACCAGGCTCGGGGGGCTTGTTTCAAGCCATAAAGGGCATGCTGCAATTTACAAACATGGTGGGGTAGTGTAGAGTCCTCAAAACCCGGAGGTTGGTCCATAAACACAGTAGTGTCAAGGTAGCCATGTAGAAAGGCATTCTTGACATCAAGTTGGCGAAGACTCCAGCTTTTGACAGTGGCAAGTGTAAGAACAGTGCGTATGGTGGCTGGGAGTATCACTGGACTAAAAGTCTAAAGAAAATCAACCCTTTCACGTTGATTATAGCCTTTGGCGACGAGTCGAGCTTTCAACCGATCTAAGGAACCATCGAAGTGAAGCTTGGTCTTGAAAATCCAACGACAACCAATAACATTCATTCTAGGTTGCCGAGGAACAAAAGCCCAAGTATTGTTGTGATGGAGTGCGTGCATCTCATCCTTTATGGCCGCATGCCAACCTGGATCATGGAGAGCAACCTTAATTGATTTTGGTTCAGGCAGAGTGGATGGAGTAATAACACTCAAAGCATATTTGGGATTGGGCTTCACAATCCCCACACGACTACGAGTAGTCATTGAATGAGTAGAGGCTTGTAGTTGAGTAGGTGTTGGATTCTCATTGTGATATGAACCCGCAGGAATGGAATTCCTTGAACCGACAATCAATTTGAAAACTCACCCAAGAAAGCCAAAATCAAGTCAATGGATGGAGAATCTAGACCTGTTGAGAACTCGTTTCAAGAATCTAGATTATATTAAAATCTAGACCCGTTGAAGAACCTGTCTCAAGAACCCAGATTATAAGGAGGAACGCCACAAGGTTGTGATTTACCTTTGATAAGTTCAAAAGTTCAATCTGAACAAGAGGAGTAAACTCAACTCACAATGAAAATTCAATATTGTCTCCCCTTCAAATAAGGCTACAAAGAGTATTTAAACCAAAACCTAATTAAAACCCTAGCCAAAATAAAGCCCTTTCTCCCAAAAATACCCTTGCATGAACAGTGCCGCGCTACAGTAATTCGGCTACAGTAACTTCTTAAAACCCTAATTCCTAAAAAGTAACTTTCCAAATAAGCCCTTGGCCATAATACAAGGCCTTCCCAAAACCCTAGTTCATAAGAAATAAGACATATGTGGGTGAAGCATCCTCAAGCCCACTTATTCTAAACTAATAAAATAAATCATTTAACAAATTGAAACCCTTCAATAACAATAGGCCTAAACAATAACCCTAAGTCATGTCTTCCACAGCTTGTATCAAGTGGATCAAAATTGGTTCTCCTTCTTTCAAACCATATCTTGAGTGTTGGGCTCTTGCTAGCTTCATCCCAAGTGGATTGCACCAATCCTTGCATTACTTCCTTGATCTTCTTGGCTCTTGATCTTGTAATTGGCCTATCTAGAACTTGCAAAGGATCTTTAAGACTAGGCCCACCTTGGTTCCCATCATTCCCCCTCTCCTCAAAAGGATTCGACCTCGAATCTTCACCTACATCAAAAGGAGAAAGATCAGAAACATTGAAAGTAGCAGAAAGATTATACTCACCTGGAAGGTCCACTTTATATGCATTATCATTAATTTTCTCAAGAATTTGGAAAGGTCCATCTCCTTGAGGATGCAACTTAGTCCTTCTATGGGCTGGGAATCTTTCTTTGCGCATGTGAGCCCAAACCCAATCTCCTGGTTCAAAGATGACACGCCTTCGCCCTTTCTTGGCTTGGGAAGCAACCCTTTCATTCTTTTGGGCAATTTGAAGCCGTACCCTCTCATGAAGTGACTTCACCAACTTCGTTTTCTTTTGTCCATCCAAGCTACTCCTGCCATCAACAGGTAAAGGCATCAAATCTAAAGGAGTAAGTGGATTAAAACCATAAACAATTTCAAAAGGAGAATATGAAGTAGTAGAATGCATGACCTTGTTATATGCAAACTCTATAAATGGCAAACAATCCTCCCAAGTTTTTAAATTCTTATGGACAACAGTGCGTAAAAGCTGAGTTAAAGTCCTATTAACTATTTCAGTCTGACCATCAGTCTGTGCATGACAAGTAGTGGAAAATAAGAGCTTAGTACCCAATTCCCCCTACAACCCCTTCCAAAAGTAGTTAAGGAATTTAACATCCCTATCAGAAATAATACTCCGAGGTACACCATGGAGTCGCACTATCTCCCTGAAAAACAAGTCAGCTATGTTTGTGGCATCATCTGTTTTATGGCATGGAATGAAATGTGTTATCTTACTAAATCTATCCACAACCACAAAAATAGAATATCTACCCCTTTTTGTCCTAGGCAGCCCCAAAACAAAGTCCATAGAGATGTCTACCCATGGCTCACTAGGAACGGGTAAGGGTGTATACAACCTATGTGGCAAAACCTTAGATTTGGCCTTTCTATATGTAATGCACTTGCCACAAATGCGATTGACATCTCTCTTCATCTTAGGCCAAAATAAATATTCATGCAAAATGTCTAAAGTTTTCTTGACACCAAAGTGTCCCATTAATCCCTCACCATGTGCCTCACGCACTAATAACTCACGCATAGAACAACTTGGCACGCAAAGTTTGCTTTCTTTAAACAAATAACCATCATGTTTGTAAAACTTATTGAATGCCGCCTTATCACATGCCTTATACACATCAGAAAAGTCAGCGTCATCGGCATACATGTCTTTCACATATTCAAATCCAAGTATCTTAGCACTCATAGAAGTAAGAAGTACATACCTCCGGGATAAAGCATCAGCAATAATGTTCTCCTTACCTTGCTTGTAACGGATGACATATGGAAAGGTCTCAATGTATTCCATCCATCTAGCATGCCTTTTATTCAACTTACCTTGACCCTTGAGATGCTTTAATGATTCATGATCGGTGTGGATCACAAATTCCCTAGGCCACAGGTAGTGCTACTAAGTCTCTAATGCACGAACAAGAGCATAAAACTCTTTGTCATAAGTAGGGTACTTCAGGGACGCCCCACTTAACTTCTCACTAAAGAAGGCTATGGGCCGCCTATCCTGCATCAAAACGGCTCCAATCCCTATTCTTGAGGCATCACATTCAATCTCAAAAGTTTTGTTAAAATCAGGTAATGCTAACACAGGTGCAGAGCATAACCTTTCTTTAATAGTGGCAAAAGCATTCTCTTAATCAGCTCTCCAATGAAACCCAACATTCTTTTTAATTACCTCAGTGAGTGGTGCAACCATGGTGCTAAAGTCCTTAATAAAACGCCGATAAAAGCTAGCTAAGCCATGAAAGCTTCTTACCTCAGTGATGCTCTTTGGCGTTGGCCACTCCTTGATGGCCTTGACTTTCTCTTCATCCACTTCAATACCTTTTGTACTAACAACATAACCAAGAAAAACAACTTTTTCCATGCAAAAGGTACATTTCTTGAAATTATCATACAACTTTTCACATCTCAACACGTCAAACACATATCTTAAATGCTCAATATGTTCATTTAAGTCCTTGCTGTATACTAGGATATCATCAAAGTACACAACCACAAACTTTCCTATAAACGCACGTAGGACATGGTTCATTAATCTCATGAAAGTACTGGGCGCATTTGTAAGTCCAAATGGCATAACCAACCATTCATAAAGCCCATACATAGTCTTAAAAAAAGTTTTTCATTCATCACCCTCTTTCATTCTAATTTGATGGTACCCACTTTTAAGATCAATTTTACTGAAAATACATGAGCCATGCAATTCATAAAGCATATCATCTAATCTAGGAATGGGATGGCGATACTTTACCGTGATATTGTTGACCGCCCTGTAATCAACACACATCTTAAACGTCCCATCCTTCTTTGGCACTAGTAGCACTGGTACTGCACATGGACTCATGCTCTCCCTCACGTACCCCTTGCTCATCAAATCTTCAACTTGCTGCTGAAGCTCCTTTGTCTCCTCTGGATTACTCCTATAGGCTGGTCGGTTTGGAATAGCAACTCCGGGCACAAAATCAATCTGGTGCTCAATGCCTCTAATGGGTGGCAACTCATTAGGTATTTCCTCTAGGAATACATCCTCAAACTCTTGTAACAAAGAAACAGCCAAACTAGGAAGAGACTAGTTATTTTCATCAAGATTAAGATAAGAATCTTTATAGACAAGAAAAATCATAGGGCGATCTGTGAAGAAAGCCCTCTTAACCTCACTTTCTCTTGCATAGAAACTCACTTTTGTCTTTCCTTTTCTCTTTGCAGATTTTTTTTTTTTTTTTTCTCGTGGCTCCACTATTTTTTCTTTACTCTCAGCCACCTCTCTACTTTCTTTTTTGCTCATTTTCACTCTCACTCTTTCTTTTTTGCTCAATCTCTTTTTCACTTTTTCTTTTTTGATCACTCTCATTTTCACTCTTTCTTTTTTGAACATCCTCACTTTTCAGTTTCAGTTGGTCCTCATAGACCTGGCTTGGAGTTAAAGGAGCAAGCTTGATTGTTTTGCCCTCCTTTACAAAGCTGTACATGTTCTTGAACCCATCATGTGTCACCCTCCTATCATACTGCCACGGCCTCCCCAACAAAATATGGCCAGTATGTATTGACACAACATCACAAAGCACCTCATCCAGATACTTCCCAATTGAAAAAGTAACTAACACTTGTCTATCCACCCTAACCTCCCCACAATCATTCAACCACAGCAATTTGTATGGTTTAGAGTGTTTTAAGGTTGGTAAATTCAATTTCTCAACCAAAGTAGTGCTAGCCACATTAGTATAACTCCCCCCATCAATGATCATACTACATACCTTATTGTTGACGTGGCATCTAGTATGGAAAATGTTCTCTCTCTGTTGCTCTGCATCATCTACCTTAATGTGTGTATTGAGAGCACGCCTGGCAACAAGAGACTCACCTGTCACGGGGTATACCACTCCATCATCATCACTAGAATCAACCAACTCGGGCACCCCATCACTATCATCCTCACTCTTAGTCATCATCTCCTCATTGTCACGCATAATCATCACCCGCCTGTTTGGATATTAAGAAGCGATGTGCCCTGAATCCAAACACTTAAAGCATTTAATATCTCTATTCCGTGAAGGTTGAGATTCTACCTTGGGTTTGGTGCTAGTTCCCTCATCTTTTCCCTTAGGTGGTTCGAACTTTCTCTTTACTTCAACTGGATCATTCCTATCCCACTTTGATTTCCAAGTAGTGCTAGAAACCGAAGTGTATCTTGTTGTCCCTTTTCTCTTTAACTGCCTCTCCACCTTCATAGCCATATGCACCATGTCCTCTATCTCCACATAATGCTGCAATTCAATTATATTGGCTATGTCCCTATTCAAACCACTCAAAAATCTAGCCATGGTGGCCTCTCGGTCCTCCTCTACATTAGCCCGAATCATCGCCACCTTCATCTCCTTATGGTAATCCTCCACACTCCTAGACCCCTGTGTAAGATTTTGGAGTTTTTGGTAAAGGTCCCTATAGTAGTGGCTAAGTACAAATCTCTGCCTCATGAGAGCTTTCAACTCTCCCCACATCTCTACAGGCCTCTCATAATTCCTCCTCCTATTGGTCACTAATTGATCCCACCAAATAATAGCATAATCAGTGAACTCAATTACCGCCAACTTCACTTTCTTCTCCTCAGAGTAATTATGACAATCAAACACCAACTTTCTTTTTTCTCCCACTCTAGATAAACCTCAGGGTCAGTTCTACCTTGGAAATATGGTATTTTCATTTTGGTGCTCCCAAGGTCTCTATCTACACCATCCCGACCCCCTAGGTTCCCCTCAAGTCCTCTTTCACGCCTAACTCTTCTATGTCTACCCGACCCAACTTCCGATGCTAAATCTTCCTCATCCTCACCATCTCCTTCATTCTTATACTCATTTTCAACCCTAGGCTCACGTCGCCTCCTATCTCTCCCACCTTGCAGATTTCTAATTGCTGCTTCTTGATGATCCATCCTATCCCTCACTTCACCCAACATAAAGTTCAACCGCTCAAACTGTTGTTGCATGGCTTGCAACACAAAGGATGAGTTATCTGCCATCCCCTTTGGTGATGAGTCACTCCTATGAGACATTGTAATGTGCTGCATAAAAAGAATGTTAGTGGAAAATCTCACACACTCCCTTACGTGTTTACACTTGAATAATGGCACTCCACTCGTATTTCACTCTTAATTGGCTTTTTTTTCCCGATAATAGTCTCACACTCTCTTGCCTTTTACCTCAAGAGTTTTCCCACTCAAGTTCTTTAAGAACTAATTAAACTCAATCAAGACAATGCAACCTTGTTTTATCCCAACTAGTAATTAGGTCCAAGAAACAGAACAAGAGAAACACGGAAGGAATAAAAACGACATGAGAATCAAGGAAATTATACGAATGAAAGAGTAACTATAAGACAAGATACCAACTATAATGATGTATGCAGCCCCTTTGATGATAAGGCTCAAGAAAAAAATTTCGGATTTTCTATACTCCTTTTTTTTTTTTTTTTTTTCTTTTCATCAACTGATTTGATCACAATCAAAAGAATAAGCAATTGACAAAACCTTAACAATAACTCAAAAACCCTAGAATAAGTGATATACGGCAGCCCCTAGAACAAGAGATTTCAGCCAACACAAACCCTAGAACAATGAAATTCGACAGCCCTAAGAATAGTGAAGAAATTCGGCAGCCACCTTTTTTTTTTTTTTTTTTGTAACCCTAGAACAATGAAGCCCTAGAATTAAATATGCAAGAAATAAAAGATAGAATCAGACCTGATTGGAAACCTTGCTTTGATACCAAATGATATGAACCCGCAGGAATGGAATCCCTTGAACCCACAATCAATTTGAAAACTCACCCAAGAAAGCAAAATCAAGTCAATGGATGGAGAATCTAGACCCGTTGAGAACTCGTTTCAAGAACCTAGATTATATTAAAATCTAGACCCGTTGAAGAACCTGTCTCAAGAATCCAGATTACAAGGAAGAACGCTACAAAGGTTGTGATTTACCTTTGATAAGTTCAAAAGTTCAATAAAGAACAAGAGGAGTAAACTCAACTCACAATGAAAATTCAATATTGTCTCCCCTTCAAATGAGGCTACAAAGAGTATTTAAACCAAAACCTAATTAAAACTCTAGCCAAAATAAAGCCCTTTCTCCCAAAAATACCCTTGCATGAACAGTGCCGCGCTACAGTAATTCGGCTATAGTAACTTCTTGAAACCCTAGTTCCTAAAAATTAACTTTCCAAATAAGCTCTTGGCCATAATACAAGGCCTTTCCAAAACCCTAGTTCATAAGAAATAAGACATATGTGGGCGAAGCATCCTCAAGCCCACTTATTCTAAACTAATAAAATAAATCATTTAACAAATTGAAACCCTTCAATAACAATAGGCCCAAACAATAACCCTAAGTCATGTCTTCCACAACTTGTATCAAGTGGATCAAAATTGGTTCTCCTTCTTTCAAACCCATCTTGAGTGTTGGGCTCTTGCTAGCTTTATCCCAAGTGGATTGCACCAATCCTTGCATTGCTTCCTTGATCTCTTGGCTCTTGATCTTGTAATTGGCCCATCTAGAACTTGCAAAGGATCTTTAAGACTAGGCACACCTTGGTTCCCATCATATTGGATGGTGGAATGGCAAGTGGGGTCATTTGTATTGGAGGAGTGTTATTAGTGGGAAACATAGGCAGTGGATTCTCACTGGAAAAGAGACGTGTAAACTCTTTATTAAGAGTGTGAGAAGGTGGTGGAGAAATTATAGGAGACGAATGAGTTGGTTTAGTAGGGGTAGGAGGGGAAGTAATTAGAAACTTGGAGGGGATCCACTCGGCTAATAAGTTGGAAGTAGAATCTGATTTTATGGAGGCACCTAAAGCAAATAGAAAAAATTTCTCATCAAAGACAACATGTCTTGAAATGTAAATTCTGCCATTGGAGAAGTGTAGACAATGATACCCCTTATGTTTGTCACTGTAACCAAGGAAAATACAAGGTAAGGATCGTGGTTCAAGTTTATCCTTAGCATATGAGCGGAGATAAGGACAACATTGACAACCAAAGGTATGGAGAAAATCATAAGTGGGTTGTTTTTTATGAAGAAGAAAATAAGGGGATGTCATTGCAAGAGAGGGTGAGGGTAATCGGTTAATGAGAAAAGTAGCCATGAGAAAAGCCTCTACCCAAAAACATTTAGGAACAGATGCGTTTAGCATCATGGCAAGTCCTAATTCAACCACATGACAGTGCTTCCTTTCTGCAGTACTGTTCTATTCCGGAGTACCAGGACAAGATAATAGATGAACAATACCACTGTGGAGAAGATGGTCAATAAATTCTTGTTTGGTGAACTCTCCACCAGAATCGGAATGGAACACTTTAATCTCATGTTGAAACTGTTTTTCAACCATAGCTTGAAATGTGAAAAAGACCCTATAGAAATCGGATTTCTTTTTCAAGGGATATAGCCAAGTAAATCGAGAAAAATCATCAACAAAAATTGCATAATATCGAAAATCTTGATTGGAAAGAACAGGTGTAGGACCCCATAAATCACAATGTATTTTGGCAAGAGGTATAATAGCTTTATTAGCTGAAGGAAAAAATGGAAGCTTACAACTTTTGCTTAAAGCACAACTTTGAACAAAGCTAGAAGACTTTTTATTCACTGAAATAAATTTATTGTGATTAAGAAACTGTAAAATCCTAGGCTGAGGATGTCCAAGCCGCCCATGCCAAGTGTTAGAATCCGCCACTCTAAACCGATTTGAGAAGAAGACCTTGACTGGAGCATGCTGGAGAACATAAAGACTATCTTCCTTACTCCCCGATGCCAACACCTGATGTGTCTGTAGATCCTTGATAACAAAACCATGATTATCAAAGAGAAAATAACAAGGATAGTCACAAGTGAGTTGTGAGACAGACAACAATTTATTCTTTATATCAAGAACAATAAGAACATTATTTAAGGAAAGAGGAGAATCCGTAGGAAATATATGAGCATTACCAGTGTGAGTAATAGGAAGTTGATGACCATTACCCACCATAACAGAATCTGAACCAACATATGGTTTTATATCAGAAAGAATACCTGGATCATCTGTGATGTGTGCAGTAACACCAGTGTCAGGAAGCCATTCACCCTCATTGGGTGAGTTTACATGTAATGCAGTAAGAGCTTGTGGAACTTGATCGTCCTGATAACTATGGTCAAAACGATGCCAACATTTAAGAGCGTGATGACCTTTCTTTTTGCAGATTTGACACTGTGGAATGGAACTTGATGAAGTAGAGATACTGGAGTGGTTCGAATTTTTGGATGGGGCATGCTGCTGGAAATTTCGTGGGGTAGAAGGTGGACGAGACCCAGCTTGATGAAACCCCCTCCCACGTGAATTAAAGGAGGACTGAGAGCCCTTGTTGTTGGAATTGGAGCGTTGTCCTACAAAGGCCATTGCTGGATTGACTTGATCAGCTAAGAGAGACTGATTCCGTAACTCATGGCTATGAAGAAGTGGAATGAGATCATTATAGGAAGGAACTGGTGGTTTAAGCATGGCAGTAGAGAAGGACTCATACCGTGGTCCTAAACCATTCAAGAGCCAAAATACCTTCTTTTGGTCTGGCATCGATTTGCCAATAGCATTGAGCTGATCACATGTCAGCTTGAAATTGCGGATAAAATCAGTCAAAGTGATAGAATCCTTTTTCTTCTCTTGAAGTTTGAGAAGCAATTCAAATTCTCGCACCTGAGAATCTTCTGAATAAGCATTTGAGAGGGCCTTCCAAACATCCAGTGAAGTGGTAAGGCCAACAACAGTCCCTAGAGCTTCTTCTGAAATGGTGGCAGTGATCCACTCTTTGACCAAGCGATCTGTGCGAGTCCAAGCAGCCAAGTCAGGATTAGGCATTGTGCCGTCATTAGTGGGATTAGAAATCTCGGCCTTAGGGGCTGAGGTTGATCCTGTGATGAAACCAATCAGATCTTGACTCTCGATCAATGATAGGACTTGGGTTTCCCACAAAAGGAAATTGGTAGACGTAAGCTTTAAAGAGACAAAATTGGCTACATTTAGGTTGGCAGGATAAGCATATTTGGAAGAAGAGGTAGTCATTTTTGGGATCGTGTACTCGTGTGAGTTTTAAAGCTTTGATACCATAAAGAAAATAATAATCTGACAATAATAATAATGAAAAGCTTCAATGATTCTTTCATTAATCATACATACCTTTATAGAGGTCTTGCAGTAATTGGATTGATACAAGTAGGATAAGGATAGGAATGGACTCTTATCAAAAGAGTAATCCTAGGATATTTAAATACAGAACATATTCATATCTCTGCACATTCAATTTATTTGAAATACAAACTCTCATTTGTCTGTTATACAAAGATATGATAAGGATAGAATTACTTTGTGTTATTTGCTTCTTTAAGTGGGAGCCGGGAATAATGTTATTGCAAAGATCAGTGAAAGTTTGGCACCTTCACAGCATGTAAAGCAAGAACTTATGAATCTCTAGCCTTTATAGGCCACCACCAAGAGAGAGAGTCTAGTTCATGGTTAATATTTTATTTCATGAATTTAACATTATTTGTCATATCAATTAAAATTTTTAAATAACATGACATTAGATATATCTTTAGATTTATAATATAGATATAGGAGCTGACTCTATCTATAGGCCATTTATGCAATAGCTTAAGATTCTCAAATGCAAAAAGGCCCCGTAATTTAGTTCTACAATACAATATTCTACTGTTACAACAAAACTAAAAATGGTCAATGTTTAGCTAAAAATGAGAAGAAAGAAAAAAAAAAAAAAAAAAAAAAAAAAAATCATTCTTTTTAGATCTTCCTCTAAAAATATTTTTTGACAACCAGTGAGCATCCAGCTCATTTTTCTTCCATTTTACCTTTAAATTATATTTTAAATAAAGAACTATACTATAAAAGTTTTCTTTAATTTGATATAAGAAAAAAAATTCAAAATTATTGTTTTAGATCTCCAGTTATATCAAGCTGGATAATATACAATATAAACCATGAAATGAATTCATTTCAAATAGAGATAATCTTTTTCCCTTACTTTATCTAGAAGAATCAACCGTCTCTTGATTGTGCACCCGGTGAGATTTTCTTATTGTGCTTTTAAATGATTGTTGGCAAACCAAATTCCACGTGAAAAGTATAATTTATTCTAATTTTATCTAAACTCTTTTTTGCCCATAATTCTTATGCTGAAGTATACGCTTGGAAATAGATGCAATGACCACCACTCTTCTCACATCTAAAGGAAGCCATTTTAATTTGACACTAAAATCTTGCCAAAATCAATTTGAATTCTTCCATTACCAGATGCCTGGGAAGATGTTTGATTGACAAAACGTGGAAACAAATTTACTGGTACTTTAACCTTAAAATTTTAATGTGCTCTAGTCCTTTTTTTCAAAAGATAAATAATTTGTAGCAAGGTTGAAGCTTCACTGAGATCGCACTGGAATATTAAAATTCCAAATATGAAACTTGTCTCATTATGCTATGATGCACCAGTGAAAAAAAAAATAGATTTCACGAAACATAAAAGCGGCTCCCAATATCGATTCATGGTGGTGGTGGATGCCATAAGTGATAACGATGTTTGGATAAAAAATAAAGGTTTCGAATAGACCTTGATTTAAGAAAAATAATAGTATTTAAATTTCGTGTTTTACCCAATAAAAGGAGATCACGATGAAATAAAGAGGATTCATTTTATAAGTAATATGTTATTTTAAAGATTCTAAGGTATACATGGTAATATATATGGTAGCACAATATTTAAAATGTGCGATAATGAGAGATGTATTGTATACTTAGAGAACCACTTATATTTATTATTACATTCTTCAAAAGTTGCAGGAATCTTATCCAGATTCTGGGAATCAAACACGTTACATTTATATAAGTGTATTGTATGTTTAATTATCGATTCAAATAGGTACTCCACGCGACACACACACATATAGAGAAAGAGAGAGAGCGAGAGAGAGATGGAATGGAGGAAATGTTATTTGGATGTGATCCTTGTACCATTAGGTTTTCTCTTAACCATTGCTTATCATCTTTGGCTGTGCCATAAGGTTCGAACACAGCCTCTCACAACCACCATCGGTAGAAATGCACACGGACGACGTTTCTGGGTCGGGGCCATGATGAAGGTATCATTAACTATCTCGCTTTCATGTTTTTATACATCCTTTCAGCAATCTTGTCATGTCCACTATGTTCAGTAATCTCTTGGCTTTCTATGAAAAACTTATAGCCACCCTCTGCTCAGCTTTCAAACTAAAGTCTATATAAGTTCAAAAATATATATCTTCTTTCCAAAACTGTCTTTGATCTATTTTCAAACCCAATATGGTGCTCTTTCTTTTAATAATTCGATAGTTACAACAAAGGGAAATGAGATTTGAATCCTACTTCTTTATATAAATGAGATCAGTTAATGTTATTAAATTACAAGGCTTTTGGTCACAATACCATGCTTTCACATTGAACCTTTTACCATTTTATGAACTAATGGCCATAGCAACCAAATCAGCTGGAACTATTCTACCAAAGCTACCATCATACCCTACCCTGAAATGTTGATCTATCCTGATGCAAATTAAGTCGCATATATTGAGTTAAATAAAGCACTCTGGATATCATCTAATTAAGGCACATGACCTTGGAGGTGGCCATGCCCAACAATATATATCTGAATTACGATCGACACAGATTATAATATTGAGTGGAATAGTCGCATGATACGCTACTTTGTGAAGAGAGGCTGGCAACATAAAGATTCCCCACCTATTATGCCAAATTATCATATACCCCTAAGGGCATCTTTTCCTTTTGTGGTAAAAGTCTATGTCACTTTAAGCTTTTCATAATCTTCATGCATCACCAAGAGTTATCAAAGTCTATCACTTAGAGGTGGCAGATTAGATATTTAAGCCACGCAACTCACGATAGTCGTCCAGCTTTAATGAACCAAATCCGCGGCCTTTTGTTTTTTCTTGACCATGGATATCACAATAGAGATTGATGACGTTCATTGATTATTCGTGAGAGAATCAATTTTTGGATGTAGAGCATGTTGTGGCTGTAAGCAAACCATATATTCTTCCGCTAGAAAACCTTTTTTTTTTTAAGGTTAGATAGTTAACCGGTATTTTTCTTTCTTTTGTTGTCTGCCATCTCTTTTGTTTGATCATTAAACAGTTTGGTATCTCATATATATACAGTCTTGAATTATCGAAGTTCAAAATAGAAAACCCAGCGTCCACGTTTCACGTCTAAATTTACCAAATGTCATTCGCTTCCTTATGTACTAAACATTTACTGGGATTTACATTACTGTCCAATGCAATTTTTTCTTTTCTTTCTATGCAAAATTGCATATAGTGCATGTCATATTAAAACTGAATTATTGTAATCCCCCTATTACATGGCCCATGATTTCACAAAAGTAGCTCAATAATACCACCTATTTCTATGGTGAGTGATGTTGATTGTAAACCTTTCTTTGCACCAATAAATGTTAAAAGTCGACCTTTATCATCTTTCTTTTTTCTTTTTTTTGATGAATACAAAACAAGAGCTGAGCACAAAGGGATTTGAGGAATTACTTAGAAGATTGTGAGCTGTGACTACTCAGAATAGGATCTTATCTCCTGTTTATTTCTTTTGAAATGGAGAAAGTTCATTTTAAATTAAAATTTTATTTTCTGAATCTAATAATATATATATTGTCATTTCATTTAAAATTTTAAATAACATAATAACGGATATACTTTTAAACTTGTAATATCTAATCTCAACTATGTAAAGAAGATGATCCTTTTTGGTAAGCACCTTTTATCATTTTTTTTTTCTCAACTAGGATAAAAAAAAAATTTCCACCATAAACATGAAACACCGCATTACATCTAATGTAATTAAAATGTTTCATTATGGAACTATAGATTTCAGGTTTAAGCTACCATTACGTTATACTATTATCTATATATGTGCCAATTCTAAATAGAAAAAGCTGTACTTGCTGACATAGGAATTTAAACTCTTGGCAGGACATTGACAGAAAGAATATTCTGGCTGTCCAAACCCTCCGGAACATGATCATGGGATCAACCCTGATGGCCACTACGTCAATCCTTGTCAGTGCCGGCCTAGGAGCAGTCATAAGCAGCACATATAGTGTGAAGAAACCTCTGAATGACACCATTTATGGGGCACATGGAGAATTTATGGTCGCATTAAAATATTTGGCACTCCTTACTGTTTTCCTCTTCTCATTCTTCTGTCACTCACTGTCCATTAGGTTTTTAAACCAAGTGAGCATCCTCATATGCGTCCCACAAGACCCGATGTGCATAGTGACTTCAGAGTATCTTAGTGAGCTTCTAGAGAAGGGTTCTCTTTTAAACACTGTTGGCAATAGGCTCTTCTATGCAGCAATTCCCCTTCTACTTTGGATATTTGGGCCGGTGCTAGTTTTCTTATGTTTTGCCGCAATGGTGCCAGTGCTTTACAACCTAGATTTTATGTGTAAGTATGGGAAGGGAAAGGTGGATGAGATTGGCAATAGGGAGTTTATTAATGTTTGAGTATAAGAAAATTGTAATCAAAAGTTGTAATAAAATAGTGACCACTAGATACCATTTTTATAGAGTGAAATATATCATTTTTATAAAATATTCCATCTTCAATATATATATCAACTTTAAGTACAGTATAAAGGCAACTAATCATCCTTAATTAAAAAATAAAAATTGATACTAACTTTAATGCAATGAATACCCACCATATGATACTTAAAAGAATATTCGTAGAAGTTTTGGGGGGCCATCAGCCATGAGCTGCCGTCCCACTCCCTCCACTCTTGGTGAAATTGCCTACAAGCACAAAATTTCTCTTCTTTTGTAGAGAAAGCAGAGATTAAATACAGCAAGCTTTCACTTTATACGAAAGCAAGCAAAATGAAGTTTCAATTAATCAAATTTAAATTAAATAATATGCATATATAGAAGATTTTCTTTAGAAGAAATTAAAATTAGTTAAAGCAGTGGAAAACGGGTGCCGGGAATAATGTTATTCCAAAGATCACTGAAAGTTGGGCGCCTCCGCAGAGCACATAAAGCAAGAACTTAAGAATATCTAGTCTCTACTGACCACCTCCACGAGGAACCTAGCTTCCCCATAAATGGGAAACATTTAATATTTCCTTTACGGGTGCACTTTAACCGGACCTTAGGCTAAATACCAACCCATTTCACTATTGTTCCCTATACACAGATATTACAATGATACTAGTTAGAAATTTCGAATCCAAGACTTTATGAATCTCGTTAGGTATCAAACAAGTATATATATTTTTTTTGTTCAACTTATTTTAAACTTTGATGTGTGTCAATTTAATTTTTAGAATTTTATTTAAACAATCGATGGATATTAACTCCTCAGACATATGTTTTGTGACAAATAAACCTATCACTTAGAAACAAAGTCTAATGGATTTAATTGTTTGATATACTTGTTTTTTCTCACCAAAAAAAAAAAAACTCAATCGATGATTGCTCAATATGTTTGTTGGACCTAAATTGTTTGCCTGCATTCCATTGAATAAGATTCCCTCCATTTTACTTGAAATGAAGAGAGATTCTATTTCATGGCTAATAATTTTTTTTTTTATGAATCTAACATTCACAGTCACATCGATTAAAAATTTAAATAGCATGATGGTAGATATATCTCTAGATTTGTAATATCAAAAGCTAACTCTACCTATAGACTATTTAGGCAATTGCCTAAGACTCTCAAATGCAAAAAAGCCTTATAATTTTAGTTCTACAATACAATATTATAGTTTTATAACAACTTAAACTAATTTAATCATATATAATTATTATTATTTTGTTTGGTTTTGAAAAGTGGTCAATGTTTAGCAAAAAATTGAAAAAACTCATATATTCTTTTTAGATCTCCCTCTAAAAATATTTTTTGACAACCAATTAGCATTAAACCCATTTTTCTTCCTTTTACCTCTAAACTAGTCGGTAACCCGTGCAACGCATGAAAAAATTTAACTTAATATGACATTTCCTCTCTTTTATATTTTGTCTAATAATTATGATAATCATTTAAAGATATTTATAATTATTGTGTTTATATATATATATGGAATATATTATAGTATTAAACTTTTATTATGATTGTGTTTGTATATATGGAACAATATATTATTTCTATTAAAGCAAATATGACTTGCTAAAATTCTAATAAAATGAATCCACAAGAATCTTTTTCCTTCACTTTATCTAGAAGGTTCAACAGTCGGTGAGATTTACTGTTGTGCTTTTAAATGATCGGTTGGCAAACCAAATTCCATGCTAATTTTATCTAATCCCTTTTTTACCCATAATTCTTATGCTGAAGTATACGCTTGGAAATAGATGCAATGACCACCACTCTTCTCACGTCTAAAGGAAGCCATTTTGGCACTAAAATCTTGCCAAACTCAATTTGAATTCTTTCATTACCAGATGCCTGGGAAGATGTTTGATGACAAACGTGCAAGCAAATTTACTGGTCCTTTAACCTTAAAATTTTAATGTGCTCTAGTCCTTTTTTCAAAAGATCAATAATTGTTAGCAAGGTTCAAGCTTGACTGAGATCGCACTGGAATATTAAAATTCAAAATTTAAAACTTGTCTCATTATGCTATGCCATTAGTGATAATGATGTTTGGATGAAAAATAAAGGTTTCGAATAGACCTTGATTTAAGAAAAAAAAAATAGTATTCAAATTTCGCATTTTACCCAACAAAAGGAGACCGAGATCACCATGAATAAGGTATTCATGGTAATATATATGGTAGCACATTTATTTAAATTTCATTACTTATATATTTCATGCTCAAGAATTATTATTTTTATAGTTAATAAATGCTAATAAATGTTATCATAACTATAAAAAAAAAAAAATTACTTGTTAAAAGTATTGTAACTCAACTGACTAGGCCTGACTCAATACATTTTGGGCCTAAGCCAATACATTTAGGTGAATTTTTTTTTAATATTTAAATATCAATTAAATATTTTATTTTAGTGAACAATTTTGGGTTTCAATTCCACTATATTTTTATTAGCTAAATATTTTGAGGGTCTTCTTGTATGTGGAGAAAAAAATGCAAAACTGAAACTTACATTTTTTCTTCTTCTTATAGATAGATATATTATATAAATAAAATAAATTATCATATTACAATTTTTTGGGACATTTTTGTATAATTTTGTGGGGCCTTTTGTTTATATAATGTATATATAAAAACAAAAGAATTACTATTTTAGGATTTAAAGATGTAAATGTATCATGTTTCCATTTAATTTGAAATGGAGTGAATATATTTTAGGGTGATTTTTTTTTCTTCTACTGCTAATCAGGTAGAAGATTTTTGTGTTTCGAAATATAAACATATAGATAATATCATGTCAATTGATTAGGTAATAGACCAACGTTGTGTTTAAAAGTTTAGGGAAAGATCTAGAGAAGAGTACAGGCCATGGTGTACAAGAGGGAACGAAGGGATAAGGGAAGAGAGTTGGGGTAAATGATGTAGTGGGTGGGATTTTTATATGGATTTGTACTGAAAGAACGTGGGCCTCAAAAGATTGAATGGCCTTGGCCCAAGAACTTGTAGAACCGTTGGCTTGTCAAAAGAGGAAAATCCCACGATCTCTCCATCAGCTAGATCATGCGCCGAAGTTCATAAAGGATAAGGAGATTTTTTTTGCCCAATAATCCATTTTTTTTAAGTTATATAGCCAAATAGACCACTTTCAAACTTATATCAAAATATAGGGTACTTTTCAAAATCGTCTCTTGAAGAGACGATTTTGTTGAATTTTTTTTTTATTATTATTATTATTATTTTATTTTATCGCGTTTTATTAATCTGTTTAAAAATTAAAAAAAAAAAAATTGTGAAATCGTCTTTGGGAAGATCGTCTCTCCAAGAGACGATTTTGAGATCGTCTCTCCCAAAGACGATTTCAACCTCAATTGGGCCAAGGGTCTTAGACTCCTCTTTCTTCTGACAGAGAGAGACGATTCCAAAAGACGATTTCACAACGGAGGTTCGTAGTGTCGGGTTTCCCGTTTGCGATTACTCTCTCTCTTGCTTACTGGTTTGTAGTGTCGGGTTTCCCGTTTACCCACAACGGAGGAGCTGCCCCCACCAGGCAGGCGGCCACGGGTCATAAAAAATTAATCGGTTTAAATATCTTTCAATTCTTTGTCCCAGAAATTGAAACCCTTGGCTAAGATCAAAGTGAGATTAAGAGAGAGAAAAAGAGAGAAGGTGTGGGTTAAAAGTAAAAAGAAGATAAGGAAATACCGTGGGCACCGTCGCCGCCGATGTGGTTGAAGGCCATGAAGATGCCGATGATGATGCTGAGGTACCGAAGACCAAGTCCAAGTGGTTGCAGAGGTTATTGAACCATAAGGTATGCGGCGGAGGGATTTGGCGAAGTGAGAAAGACGAAGGGGTATGACCTGTGGCCGCCTACCTGGTGGGTTCGGCTCCTCCGTTGTGGGTGAACGGGAAACCCTTGAAATCGTCTCTTGGAGAGACGATTTCACAATTTTTTATTTTTTATTTTTTAAACAGATTAATAAAACCCGATAAAATTAAAAAAAATAATAATAATAAAAAATTCAACAAAATCGTCTCTTCAAGAGACGATTTTAAAAAGTACCCTATATTTTGATATAAGTTTGAGAGTGGCATGTTTGGCTATATAACTTAAAAAAAGGGGTTATTGGGCCAAAAAAGCCGGATAAGGATCAAATTAAGAAGTTCGGAGCCCATCAAGCAAAGAAGAAGTGGGCTACAAAACAACAAGCAACAAGCAACAAGCCAATTTAAAAAGCTATCCCAGCCCGTTTCCCTGAAGAAGTTATTTTTACTTTTTTGTCTTTAGCCTATGTTGTCTTATCCTACATCGAAAAAAGTGTACTTACCGTACTTTTTGCCTGATCATAAAGAAAGATGAATAATAAATAAAGAAAGAGACTGTTTTTTCTAGATCTTAGTACAATGACTATTCTCATAAAATAAATAAATTGTACCTTGTATATATTTTTACCCACTACAATTAACGCTGTTTGTGGGAAAGCAACAAGTTCTGAAAGATCTTAAAGAAATGGTCATCCTTAAGAAGAAGACCGAAAGTGCACAAGTTGAAATTTAGGACAAAGACTCGGAAGGTTAGAATAGTCCTAGCCTTCCCCCCCCCCCCCCCCCCCCCCCTCAATGACGACCGATGGGGAGAAATGACGCGAAGCAGATCAATGAGAAGAGATTTGTTCTACAGTTAGATAGTTCATGCCCGACCACGAAGAGGAGATGATGATCTCAATATGGATTCTGAAGAACGATCGAGAGAGCCATTCTTGATCAAAAAACAAGCAAATTAGGCCCGAATATGACATATCGAGTGACAAGTCTTGCACTGATTCTAGGGATGCAAACAAGTGGCAAAATTGAAGGAACGATTGAAGAATCAACCAGGAAGAGATGAGGAACCGAGATGTTTGAAAAAGAAGAAGAGGGTCAGCAATAAAATAAAAATAATAAAAAAAGAAAAGCAGGACTCTGAATAGCCCCATATCACTAGAAGATCGATCAGGAGAATGTTCGAGTGGAGGTTGGAGTTCGGACAAGATACTATATGGAAAGCATAATATCAAATTTTGAGTTCCCCTATTTCTCATGGAATCGACCGAGCTAGGCTTCCTTCCAAGTTCAGTCCTCCCTGGAAGGAGCAACCTTATAACGCACATCAGTCATTACCATCAAAGCATGGCCTTACACATAAAAAACGAGACACTTATGTGCAAAATGCTCCCATCAAGCCTTGATCCAATTGCATTATGTTGGTTTTACCATTTAAAGCATATAAACTCATGGGACAAAATGGATACAATGTTAGTTTCCTGTTTCATCATGAATAGTCGATGCCCTTAGGAAGTCGATACTTTATGTTCCTTGAGTATGAAGGAATCTGAGTCATTAAAATCTTATTCCTCACGATACAGTGAACTCTACAACAAAGTAGATGGGATCAGCGAAGATCTAGCTCTGAACATTCAAGATTGGATTGCCTGGAGAATTCGATCTAAGATAATCACTGACTAGACAACCTCCATGACACATGAAGGACCTGATATCACAGATTGAACAATATATTCGGGTAGAGTCAAAATTGATCCAAGGTAGGAGGAACTTCGAACCCATGGCGTTCAAGAAGCAACGCCTACTCGACCCTGGATGTCCGGTGGGACTCATACAATCTTCAGGGAACCAATATACATGATCCTTCCTAAGATAAAAAATCAACCCTTCTTTATTTGGCCACTGAAGATGGGCGGAGATATTTCAAGGAGAGACCCAAAACTGTATTGTAGTTACCATCGCGATAAGGGGCATTTGACAGAATATTGTAGGGCGTTTAAGGAATTTCTTGAGCGGCTCATGCGTGATGGTTATTTGACCGAATTCATAGTAGAGAAGATGGAAGACAAGCAGCCTAACGAAGGGTAGATGGTAGTGTATGAGCAACCCCTTGTCTGAGTTATTGAAGTTATAAAATCATTAATGGGAGTAGAGTACGGACCATGCGGACAAAGAACTGAATTGCGAAAAGCAAAACAACGAACAAAGATATTTTATTTGTCTAAGGCAACTCATGATGACAAAAGGCCCAAAATAAATCCGCCTTTGATTGAACAACAAATAACCTTCTCTGATAAGGATCTGAAGGATATCCATTACCACACAACGACGCATTGATTGCTACAAGTAAACAACTACAATGTCAAAAGGATTTTAATTGATTAGGGGAGCACCAATGAAATAATGTACCCAACTCTTTTCAAAGGAGTTGGATTGAAAGATTTTGACCTAACCCCTTGTTGTTTTCCTTTGGTAGGGTTCTTTGGAGAGTCACTAACACCAAAAGGACAGATTACTCTAGATATGTAGACACGACCCGTTTCTTTGCCAACAGATTTTCTAGTAGTAGATGTCCCATCCATCTACAACGCTATAGTCGGGCGACGATGGTTACATCAGCTAAAGGCATTTCCGTCTTTATTACACCAGAAGCTATGTTTCCCCATCATTGAAGGGATCATGGAGATCAGAGGAGATCAAGCAATCACTAAACAACGTATCATGGTAGCGGTCAATCTAAGATCCGATTGACCTCAGAAGGAAACACAAATCCTTTCTGACGACCATAGAGATAAAATAGCAATCAAAGGATATGGGGGAAAAAAAGCGTTAAGAAAGGCACCAATCAAGCTTCCCCCTGCAAAGATATAGAAATCGTTCGCATATCTCCTCAAAACCTTGATAAGTACTTTCAAATCTTAAAATATCTATCCTCAAACCACAAGCGCGAGTTAACAGAGTTCCTCTTCTAAAATAAAGATATCTTCACTTGGTCATTGTACGACATACCGGGAGTCGACTATGAGTTCATTTGTCATCAACTTCAGGTAGACCCGAGGTACAAACCAATTAAGCAGAAAGAATGAAGATCGGCCCCAAAGCATACCATGGCAGTTAATGAGGAGATAGAAAAATTGCTCAAAGCTGGAGCAATACGGGAAGTAAACTATCCCAATTGGCTATCATATACAGTTGTTGTGAAGAAAAAAAATGGAAAATGGCGAGTCTGTGTAGATTTTACCGACCTGAATAAGGCTTGCGTGAAAGAGCCATTTCCATTGCCCAGAATTGATATGTTGGTGGATGCCATGGTCGGACATGAGAGCATGAGTTTCTTAGATGCTTTCCAAGGCTACCATCAGATTACTATGAGACCATTTGACTAAGAAAAAAACTTCATTCAAAACACCAACTGGCATTTATGGCTATAATGTCATGCCATGTGGATTGAAAAACACGGGGGCTAGTTACCAACAAATGAAGACAAAAATGTTCAGAGAATTAATAGGGAAGACGATGAAAATATACATTGATGACATGGTAGAACATTTACTATCATGCGAGAGCACAAGTTGCGATTGAACTCTTCCAAATGCGTTTTCGGCGTAGGATCCATGAAGTTTCTTGGCTATATAGTCACACAGAGAGGAGTAGAAGTGAACCCAGACCAGATAAAGGTGATTAAAAATCTTTATCCACCAAGAACGCCGAAAGAAGTTCAAAGACTAACTAGGATGGCTGCAACACTGAACAAATTTATTTCAAGGCCGACCGTTGTTATTCGTTTTCCCAGCTACTTAAAGGGGCAAAAAATATTTGAATGGAGTGAATCCTGCAACAAGGCTTTTGAAAAATTGAAAAAGTACTTAACTTCCCCACCCCTCCTCTCAAGACCAAGACCAAGACTAAACGAACCACTATATGCTTATCTGTCTGTTTCTTCTCATGTGGTTAGCGCAATATTTTTGAAGATGGAAGGAAAAAAGCAAGAACTCATTTTCTATGTTAGTAAGACTTTGGTTGATGCAAAAACCAAATACCTACACTTAGAAAAGATTGCCTTGGTCTTGTACGTAGCGGCAAAGAAATTACCTCATTATTTTCAATCTCACACCATCAACGTCATAACCAAATATCCATTGCGCACATTGTTGGAACGGTCGGACTTCTCGGGAGGAATTTCCAAGTGGGGAGCTTTGTTGGGTGCCTTTGAAATTCGCTATATATCTCGTTCGATAATTAAATGGTAGGTAGTGGCCGATTTTATTGCAGAGTTTTCTTTTGAAGACGAACATGCTGATCATGACATGCAACTGAATTACAAAGAAGAGTGGAAGCTATTCGTTGACGGTGCGTCAAATGTGAAAGGGGCATTATGGAAAATTTATAAACTAATAATAATCTAAAAGAAATAATAATGAAGAGAAATATAAATGAAAGAAGATATTGAAGGGCTACATTGTGATTGTATTGATGAAAGCATTATTGTAAGAATATTGTGATGATTTCTGTGTAGTTACAATAGGATGATATGACCAGAATGAATGAGATATATTCACGCATAAATCAAGGAAACATGACCTTCATTAATGCTCATTAAATCACATACGAATCCATTGATTTAATTATTACCTTGATTCATGCTCATTAAATCACATACGAATCCCTTGATTCATGCTATTATCTTTAACATTCTCCCTCAAACTCAAAGTGTAACTTGACGTGGTATCTTGTTCACACCCACATCACGAGAGAGTCTGTCAATCCCAATGGGTGTCGGGGTCGGTCATTGTACATAAAATTTCCATAATCGACAATATGTACTAATTGTACTATTTTTTCTATGCTATAGTTTTTCCATTGAGTTTTTCTTTATAAGGTTTTAATGAGGCAATCCAAAGGTTCACAAGAATACTGTACTCTTTTTCCTTAGTCATTGATTTTTCCCCACTAGGTTTATCCTTGGCAAAGTTTTAACAAGGTATATTCTTAGTAAGTTGTCATCTAAGGGAAAGTGTTGTAAATTTTGTAAATGAGTTGAATATGGGATAGCACTGAAATGTGAATTTCTCTTAGTTGGTAAATGTCTAGGAGACAAAGTATGACCAACATTAAATGGAGGCAAGACTTTGTCTCCTACTCATGCACCCATAACATCTCTCCCTCCTAAAATACAAACCTTTTATGCCTATGAATATGTAAGAGTTTAGCTTTGTAAGTAGTAGAAAAAGAAGGAAGTAGAGATTCAGCAGTTTACAATATTGTGTGGGTGACCACTTAATAAAGATGTTTATATATTTTATCATCTTCATATTTATTCACTTGCTATTTCATTTTATTTCACAACACTCCTAACAAATAATATGAATTTTCAGTTTTCAATTTGGTACATCCTAGTGAATAAGAGTAATATATTCACTTTTGGAGAAGATCATCTTGTTAAGTGCATCAACATAGGATAACGCATTGCATATGGCGATATTATCTCCTTCCATGGTCCCACTGCTAGAAAAACATGGATTTATTTTTGTAGTAAAAAGGGTTGTGTTGAAAATGAAAAATAAAAAATAAAAAATTCAAGTATATGTCATACCTGATTGTTTCTTTAGATGATGGAATGTTGTTAGCATCAGTTATTGTAATCGTAACAAATACGGTATTCTCATCCTTTTCATTAAAAAAGTTTGTGGAGTATTGGAGAAGTTTCACTGGAACCTAAATGAAAGTAGAAGAAAAAAAATATTACGATCATATAGAAAAGGACTCAACAAGAGTGTATTTTATTTTATTTTTAATAAAACTATAATAGGATTCGGAATCCATAATGTTTACTTCATAATGATTCCATTTTATCGTTAGGATAAGATACTTTACAAGTTGAACTAATTAAAACTCATAGGATTAAACTAGAGTTTGAGAAACAAAAATTCCAGCACTCAATGAATGAAACGCAATACAAAATTTTTACCTCTATGTTTCTCTTCCTACTAATATGAATTGCACGAGCTAAATAATGGTTTCATAAGGATAATATTGGAACGCGAGGACTTGCCTCTATGGAATTAGTATGTTTCGTCTAGTCAAATGAAAAGACCTACCTCTACCATAATACCATTTCCATTGAAAATGGAAAAGATAGACAATAATATTAATGTCTAGTGGCATTTTATGTTGAGATTTCTCGTTGTGGAATTTATGTTACAATAATAAATCTCATTCTAGAAAAAAAATTTCTTATCAAATATCATCACTCAAGCACAATACACAAAAGAATTCTCAATGAAAGTGAAATTTTAATAATATTTAAAACATAACACAACTTTGCTATAAACACCACACCATTCTAACTTAACTCCTACTTCTTATTTCATTTCCACTTATTGTTCATTTAAGCAATTGTTGGAAGCTGTATATATAATACAAAAGGGAAAAACTCTTGAAATTACTCACCTATTAGTTGCAAAAGTTGAACATTTGAAAATGATAAGTCAACAAAGGCAAGTTCTTCTTATTACTAGTCTACCACACATCCTTAAAGATATGCAAAATTAACACATAACACACACAAAATTCTCTAAAGAGTTATTGTCCAATGGATTTACGTGGTGATGAATCTTACATAGTCCCTCTCAAGATGGACTCATTACTCATGATGCCAAGCTACCATCAGAATTCAGAGAACTTCAAGACAAATAATCCTTTAGTCAATATCTAGTTTTTGTTTTTCGATATTCAAAAGAAGAAGATTGATATCAATTTTTAAAATATTTTCTCGAATAAAATGATAATGCACCTTAATGTGCTTTGTTCAAGGGTGAAACACTGGATTTTCGGCTAATTGAATCATCGTTTCATTGTTGTAGTGTAGTTGCACTAGATAATCATTTTTTATATTTAACATTAGACAGTAAATGCATAATCCATTCACATTCTTGTGCCGCCATAGCTGCTTATCTGTACTCTTCTTTAGTTGTTGAGAAAAGCATTGTTGGTTGTCATATGCTACACCAAGATATTGCTCTTGTTCTTAAACCGAATTATATCCAGTAATGGACCTACGTGCTGAAATACCTCTAACATAATCATCATCTCAAAAACAAACTACCTTGCATGAAACTCCCATTTCATATAGAATCCCAAAATCATATGTACCCTTAACATATCATAGGATGTGATGCTTCCAAATATGTCTTTCTAGGATTCTTCATGAACTGGGTTATAACCCCAACTGCATAAGCAATATCTGGTCGTGTCAACACTAAGTAGATTAAACTACCGACCAAATTTTGATACATAGTACCATTCTCAAGTAGCTCCCCCATATCTTTTTTCAATTTCATGTTCACCTCTATTGGTGTTGAGCTTGGTTTGCACTTCTCCACCCCAAACTTACAAAGTGAATTTGTTTCATATTATCACAATGATCAATCTCTAAATCAAAAACGTGTTTAAGATCTTCTAACTCCTTCATCTTTAATCTTACTAAAAAAGTTTTACGAATCCATCTGACTGCCTCCATATCATCTCAAGTAATTATGAGATTATCAACATAGATAAGCATGATTGTAATCTTTCCACCATTCTCTTTTAAAAATAGGCTTGAGTCTTTTGGTGCCATAATGTAACTATCAAAGACAAGAAATTATGAAATTTTTCCATACGATGCTTACGGTGCCTGTTTCAAACCATAAAGTGCCTTTCATAACTTACAGATATACTCTAGCTTATGTTTGTCTTCAAAACCATATGGTTGCTCCATGTATATTTCTTTGTCAAAGTCTTCGTGTAGGAACACTTTTTTTTTATATCCATCTGCCAAAGTCTCTAGTCTTTACTAGTTACGGGGTGATTAAAACAAGTACAGTAGTGATAGTTGCAACATGACTGAAAGTTTCATCAAAATGTGGTTGCTCCATGTATATTTCTTTGTCAAAGTCTTTGTGTATGAACACTTTTTTTATGTCCATCTGCCAAAGTCTCTAGTCTTTACTAATTGCAGGGTGATTAAAACACGTACAATAGTGGAAGTTGAAACATCACTGAAAGTCTCATCAAAATCAATCACGTATCTTTGACAAAATCCATGTGCCACTAAATATGTCTTGTATTGGTCTACACTATCATTAGATTGACTTTTCAATTTTTACACCTACTAGCATGTTACTGATTGCACTCACATAGGACATGGGACCAATTTCCATGTTTCATTCTTGATTTAGGCAGTCAACTCCTCACCCATAGCGATTTCCCACTCCTTAACTCCTTCAGCCTTTTCAAAAGAACTTGGATCCTCTACATCGTGAGATTCCATAATGTTGCAAATAATTTCAACAAAGTGTCCACATATTTAGGATTAGGTTTCCTTATACGTGACTGCTGTAGTTTTGAGCTATCTTCTTCCTCATAATTTTCAAGCTGTGAAAGACACATTTGTTCTACCGTGCGCCTCTTTGGTGAATGAACACTGATTCTCCAAGAACTATTTTGTTGCCCAAAATCACCACTCGTGTTTAACTTTGATTCATCAACCTACCCTCTTGATAACTTAATCTAGTATAAAATTGATCAACATTTCCTTGCCTTGATTCTTGCCTGTTGAGACGATTTTTCACCTCATGTTTATGCTCTAATGAATTTGGCAGTACAAAAATATCATTTGATCATCATGATGATACCTCATAAAAAATTACGTCATAAGAGATGTAACTCTTCCCAGTTGATGGATGGCCACACCTCTAACCTTTTCTTTTCTTGTCATAACCCACAAAGATGCATCTCATTAATTTTCATCAATTTTAGTCCGTAATTTTTCAATAAGTAAAATATACAAACAAAACCAAAAATACGAAGATGTTTCATTGTTGGTTTGCTTACAAATAGCTTCTTATATGGAGAAACAAAATTTAGCCAAGGTTATGGTAGTTAATTGATGACGTATGATGTGGTTGCCATACAGTCAGCCCAAAACTGAGGGTTAACATTTTTAGCATGAAACATACAACAACATGTGAGTTGTTTTGGACAAAGTGAGTTGTCTTTAAAGCTCATGTTTTTTCAAATGCTCATTGAATTCTTCTAGGGTATACTCCCCTCCATTATCAGATCGAATGCATCGAATTCCATGTCCGACCAAAGATTCCAACTCGACACATAATTATTTTAATTTCTCAAGAGCTTTAGATTTTTCTTTCATGAACTATACCCAAACATATCTCGATAAGTCATCGATTAAGGTAATTATTTATCTCTTCCTGCTTATCGATGGATTCTTCACTTTGACAAAAACGTTAGTATATACCAACTCTATGGGTGCCTTAGATTTAAACTTTGACTCTTGGAGAGGTAGTCTAGTGTGCTTTTCCAAATAGGCATTCCGCACACACTATAACGGAACAAAGATCTAGCTTTGGAAGTCCTCTTAAAAAGCATCATTTGAACATTTCATACAACTTTGTGTATCAAGCATGTCCTAGCCGAGCATGCCATAATTCACGAGTTTCATTCTTTCTAGTCTTTTCTACATATGCCTTTTCTTTCGAAAGCACATATATAAATTCAACCTTCTTTCTAGTTATTACCGAAATACCATCCAACAGGACTAAACAAGACATATTGTCTAGTTGCAGTTATATGTGGGATAGATAACAATTTGTACTGGTCAATACTCATTGTCCCATCTCAATCATGCCTCATTCTCTTGTCTTCAATTATTAGCCTCTCAAGCCCACTTAGGGTCTGCTAGTTTTCATAATTTGATTGTATGTCCTGCCAATTTGGCAAACAATCCAAATTAACATTTAATAAAAGTGATTCTTTTTCTCCTGCACTTTTTGATCTTATTCGTTCTGATATTTCAGGTCTTGCACCATTTCCCACTAGGGGGATCTTGGTATGTTTTTATTTCTGTTGATGACTATTCTAGAGTTACTTGGAATTATCTCTTAAAACATTAGTTTGACCTTGTTCCCATTTTTCAAACTTTCCATAAAATTATTCCAACTCAACATTCTCGCATTATCAAACTTTTTCGGTCTAATAATGCTCAAGAATATAATGATAAATCATTTCTCTCATTCTTAGATAAAAATGTCATTCTTCCCCACCGATCTTGCCATTATACTTCACAACAAAATGGTCGTGCCGAACATATACATTTTCATATCCTTGTTATTATTTGTACACTTCTCATTTTTGCCTTTGTCCCTGAACAATTCTAGGGTGACACAGCTCTTACTATTTGCACCATCAATCTTCTTCCCTCACCACTATTCATAACAAATATTCTTTTGAATTGATTTATAATAAACCTCCAGACTATTCCTCTCTTCGAGTCTTTGGTTGTGCCTACTTCGTTTCCTTTCCTCCGCATGAACGATCCAAACTCAAGCCTTGGCCTCACTTGTGTTTTTTTTTTTTTGCTAATACATCTTTCAGAAAAGGCTTCTGCTACTACGATCCCATAACCTGTCGTCTTCGTTTCTCTTAACACGTGAAATTTCGGGAATACCAGACCTTTTGTAGTCTCCAGCACTTTCTTTTTCCTCTTCGTCTGTGTCTACCATCTTCACTGATCCTTTTGTTGCCTTCTACCGTGACCATAAGAGGGACTCTACTCCATTTCTCAACACACCAGATGTCCCACCATTTTATTCTCCTCTAGGAACTGGTTCTTTTAACTAGGATCCTGCATCATAAACATCATCTAAACCCCATGGATCTTGATCTTCGTCGTTCTCATCGGGTAAGGGCTTTTTCTTCTCATCTTACTGATTATCATTATTTCTTTGCACTTTCTACTTTTCATGAGTCTCATACCTATCGCAAGGCTAGCACTAGTCCTTTTTAACAGCAAGCTATATCCGATGAACTTGATGCTCTACACAAAACACACACTTGGGAGATGACTGATCTGCCTCTTGGAAAGTTTGCAATGGGTTATAGGTGGGTATAAGATCAAGACTCGTGCTGATGGTTTCTTCAAACGCAACAAGGCTTGTCTAGTTGCCAAGGGTTTCACTCTGAAATATGGTACAAACTATGAGGAAACTTTTTCTCCTATTGCTCGCTTCACATCTATTAAATTCGTACTTTTCGTTGATGTAATTCGTCGTTGGTCTTTGTTTCAAATGGATGTGAAAAATACATTTCTCAATGTTAAACTTCTTGAAGTTTAAATGCAACCACCCTTTAGCTCTACCCATTCTCTTAATCAAGCATGTCGCCTTCATCGTGCTCTATACGGCCTTAAACAAGCTCTTTGGGATTGGTTTGCTAAATTTAGTTTTGTGGATGCTCAGCACGGTTTCGCTCCTAATACCTCTGATCACCAACACTCTCGGTCACTATGACAATCATACTACCATTCATATTGCCCATAATGATGTTTTTCATGAGTGAACCAAGCACATTAAGATCGACAGTTACCTCATTCATCACCATCTTCAGCAAAATAGTCTCCACTTACTCTTCGTCTCTTCTAAGACCAACTTGCTAATTTTTTCACCAAAACTCAACCACCGGGACGTCTACGCCACCTCAAGTAAGAGGAGGGATGTTAGTATAGTATATAGGGTATAGGCCTAACAGGCTTTAGGCCCACTATATCTTGTTTGTCTAGTACACATGTTACTTGTATAGCACACATACTTGTAGTACACTCTCTTTACTTATATTGCACTCTTACATTTACCTATTTAAAAGCAACCCTCTGTACAATTTTACTCTCTCATAATACATAAACTCAACAAGTATAATACGTTTTTTACATATAATTTTTAATAATATAATACAAATTAAACTACATGTGTGCTAAAAGTAGTTTTTTGTAATTATTATATTACTATTTTTCATATTGTACGTTTTACATGTATAGGAGTAATTATTATGTACTCCCAAAATATAATAAATACGTACTGATTCCTCTCATATGAATGGTGAGTCATACTACTTTTCCTGCGGATATAATGAAACGGAACCTATGGAAGCAAAATCTGAGTTCATTTATCTATAGAGGTGTAGACATAAATATCAATTGGACTAATTCTAAAAGTTAAGGAAACTTCTAATTTCAACTTAGGAGATCAGGTTCTGTTTAATTTTGACCCAAAATTGAAGGATTTTTTCCCCCTTTTTTGGGGTAAGAAATTCAAATTATATTTCTTTTCATATTTTGTAATTTTTTATTTTTTTTAAATTCTTTTGTGAATTGTAAACTTATAGTACTCAACATTCTTGAAGTGGGTTTCGTAATTAATATTTTAATTTACAAAAAATAAATAAATAAATTAAAGCATACTATAAATATTACATAATAAAACATAAAGGACACAGTAGCTAAACTCTGTTCAAAAATAAATAACGAAGAAACTTCTGGTTTTAGTGATTTTTTACCTTAACAATGAGATCAATTGCATTACAAGTTGCATGGATTTGGTCAACTCCTTCTGCAGAGGCACTGTGCTTTAATCCATTTATATCAATGAGTCTAACCGTAGCCCATGGATGACCACCTTGAGTTTCATATGAAACCTATGTGTCACAATTTATTCAATCGATTATCAATTACCTTTCGCCAATAAATACGACTTGAGTTTAAATTACTCTACAAAATATAATGGAGTACTTAAATTGACAGAAACTAGCGAAGTTACCTTTAAATCATCAAGCTTCCAGAAGATTGATGGTTGTAAGGGTTTGCGAACCAAAGATGTTATGTCAGTGTCAGAAACAAGCTGCAACAACATGTACAAGATTTTAATCCTGACTCAATGTTTAGAAATAAAAATAAGGTGCCCCGCGGTGCACTCTCCATCCCCAAGTTGGGCATTTATCCTCATCCTTTCTTATATATTGTGTGGTTGTGTTTAGACTTTAGAGTATGATTTTTGTTTTAGATTAATTAAAAATAAATAAAAATAAAAATAAAGAAGTCTCGGAGTACATTAATTTACGAGTAATTATAAAATATTCTCAGAATACATTAATGGTGTACTCCTTCCTACTAATTAAATGATGGGATCCAAGTATTTTATAATTTTCCATAATTCACACCATAGCCCCCGAATCCTAATCTTATGTGAATTGTAGATTAGTTTTTCTATCCTTTTTACCTTATTTTTTTTTAGATTATATTTAGGACCAAAGCCTTGTATATTTTACTTTCTTTTTAGATTGTATCTAGAATTAAAGCATTGCAATCTTTTATATTCTAGAAAATTATTGTCTTATTTTTTCAATTAATAAAGAGGTATCTTTCTTAGTTTTGTATAAATTAAGTGACAACTCCATTGTAATTTCCCTTAGGATTAGAAGGAATTAATTCAGTTGAATCACCATTAGGTTTAAAAATCATGTTTAGACCCCTTAATACTAAAGTTTAAGGAATTTTGAGGGTCGTGGTTCTCCCAATGGCGACTCCACTAGAGATATGAAAGGCTAAACTCTAGAATAAGATCCAAGAGTCTATAGTTCACAAGTTGTTTGAAAATTGATTTTTATTTGCTTTGATAAATGTCATCTTAATTGTCATGCATTGCACATATGAATTTTGTATTGTGTGCGGGTTAGCCTGGAAGCCATGGTAATAGTAACCTTGGATTGTGGTCCCCCTCGGATGTGTGTAAACTGTAACCTTGGCCACCAACCCCATGAATACATACTCTTGACACTCTCAATGATCTCGATGAGTAAATAGTGGTTTGACATACTGTGTGCCATTGATGCCCCTCACATGCGATTGGTGGGTATGTTAAGCTCAACTAATGGTGAACCTTTTAAACTTACCCTCTGCCCTCATGTAAAAGCCCATTTAGATCTCTCCACTAGGATGGCCCACCAAATAAAGCATGCATTCAGGATTGCTTATTTTTGGCCCATGTTTGCCGTTGTTTGAACTTAAGTCCAAGTTCAATTTTAATGCTTGAGGCCTACTTGGATGTTGTTTGAACCTAAGCTCAAGTCCAAAACTTAGGACCCACATGGATTTAAAGAAATTAAAAGCCACGTGATTCTAAGAAAATTAAAAGCCCAAATTCAAAAACTTAGAATCCATCTAGTCGTTATGAAGAAAAAAAAAAAGCCCAAGTCCTATACTTGAGGCCCACCTAGTCATTTTGAAAAGAAAAGTTCAAGTCTCACTCTTCGACTTACGCTTACAGAATGGTTTAGGAATCCAAAATAACACAAAACCAACATGACTTTGCTTAACTGAAAACTCAAGCCCAAGGCTTAAGACCAGCATGACTTTGGTTGAATTGAAACCCAAGCTCAAGGCTTGAGGCTCACATGACCTTCCTTGAATTAAGCCTGACCTTGGATGAATTGAAGCCTAAGCCCAAGGCTTGAGGCTCACATGACTTTGCTTGGATTGAAGCCCAAGCCCAAGGCTAGAGGCTTACCTAATTTTGCATGAATTAAAGTCCAAACCTAAGGCTTGAAGTTCACATGACCTTGTTGGAATCAAGACCTAAGTCCATTATTTGAGACCCAAGTGACTTTAAATAAATTAAAAACCCAAGTCCAACGCTTGGAACCTATCCATTCCTTTTAAAGACAATAGTCGAAGCCCAGTACTTGTGGCTTACATGATTTTGTTTGAACAAAGGCTCAAAATCCATCCTTGAGGCTCACATGTGTGTGAACCTAGATGGATGAAAGCCTAAGCCTAATGCTTGAGTTTCATGTAATACGGTTTGAATTAAAGCCCAAAGTCCAATGCTTGTGACTCCTATAATTTTGTTTGGACCTCGCTTGAATCAAAGCTCAAATTCAATGGTCCACCCATGACATATTGTGAAAGAAGGCACAAGTTTGAAAATCACTGTCCATTTAACTAAAGATTCTAATTGCACACTGTGTAAAGGATAAGATCGTGTTCAAAATTGACAAAAGGATTCGTTTCACAAGGAAAGTCAAAATTCCAAGATCATTGCTCCAAGGTCCACGAGGATCAATTAGAAGAAAGCCTATTTTGTTTATCACCAAATTTCTCAATGGCACAAGAAGACTCCAACAATTTCATTGGAGAACTCAAGGACCTCATGACTTTTATGGTTCAAAGCCAAACACAACTAAACTAACCAAGATCATTGGTCCAAGGTCCACAAGGATCAAGCCCAACTGTTGAAGGATCAATTAGAAGAAAGCCTATTTTGTTCATCACCAAGACTCCAACAATTCGATGGGAGAACTCAAGGACCTCATGACTTTTGTGGTTCAAATCCAAGCATAACTAAACTAACCCATGGGCATCGTCTGTCAGAGTTTGAAGAGTAAGCAATCAGCCAACCAAAACTTGGGCTCCCACTCACTGTTTGAAAGCCCAAAATATTTGGTAGATCAAGCACCCTAAGGCCCAACTCACATGCCTCCAGAATTCGAAATCGAGCAACCTCTAAAGGCCCAAGAAGAAGAAACTGATGATCTCATCAATCTCAAAGAGATCTATAACCCCATTCTCGAGGACCAAAAAAATATGCGAGAAGAATTAGCTCACTTCTCCAAGATAGCATTCTCCAGTTTGCAAGGCAGTTTGACTAACCAAACAATGATCTCCACTCTTTGCAAGTCCATAAATGATTACCCAAGACTTGAAGAGTTTCCACAACCTAGGAGTCTGACCAAGTAGGAATAAATCATAGGATCCATCAACTATCCGTCCAAGTCACCACACCATCAACTGACTGCCTCAAAGGGTACCAATGAAGATAGAATGGTTGACCCTTAAATCTCTTGGATTACTAGACCCAATCTTCGATAGAATTTTGACAAATTATACATGTCTTTAAGTAAAGCTTTTGGACAACTCAAGGCTAAGGATTGCTAAATTCGTTGGAACCTAGACCTACACCGAATGGATTGCCAAAGAATCATGATGTCAATCAATATTGTTAATATCATCAAGGGGCTGGTCATGACACTGGTAAATGCATTGTAGTAAGGCATGTTATCCAAGACCTCATTGACCAAGGAATCATCCATCTTCCTTCATGCGACACTTGCAGATGGCCATTCAATTTCTTTTGATTAAGTTTCTTATTTGAATTCATAGGAACATTTTGCTTAGGTTTTTATTGTGAACTTATCATATGAATGTTTGTTTGAATTTTTTTTTTTTTTACATTTTTCATTAAAAAATAAAAACACTCAATAAATCAAAAATTAAAAAATCTTTCTGCCCAACTAGGGGCGTGGGCCCTTAATTTTCCTTCACTGAAGAGTCCCAAACTAGAGGCATAGGCCCCTAGTGACTTCCAATATCCTCAAGGTCCAAAGCCTAGGAATCCATCCATTTACCCAATGCTCAATGAGCATGATCTTGAACTCGTGCTAGTTTTCAAAATGTGCATGTTCAAAAATAAGAAATCTTGTAGATTGATTTTCAAAAGGAGACGTTCTTTCAAGACCAAGAATTTCTTTTCTAGTAAAAAGAGCAAAATTCAATTTTCAAAACACTTTTTCAAATTGTGCATAAGAAAATTTGTTTGATAGTCTTTTTGCAAATCATGAGATTTCATAGCCTGACTAATCAATTTCCATCAAGAACTGATTAATTTCATTTAATTCATCTAAGGATCTTTGCTCATGATTTAGAGTATAAAGGAAAGAGATCCTAAATGCAATCAAGGGAACAATCACATGTCATTTGAATAAAGTGCAAAATCTCGTATTAAGAAATCTTAGTGTCACAACATCGGGTTGTCACTTCTTTTTACTCTAAGAGTAATCTATCAAGATAGGTCATATCTTTGTGCCGAAAAACTAGCAGTACTAGGGATAGGATCTTTGGCTAAACCACATTATCTCAGAATTAACCTTTTTACAAATCAATCCATTGCTAGCCCATTTGAGCCTATATACAATTAGCCTCTTTTTCATGAACCCTTAAAAGAAAACTTGAACACAAGGATGGTAAAAATCAAGTGTGCACGTACTCAAACCTCATTCTGAGGAGGAGTCAAACCCAATGCTCGTCTGCAAAAGAGCCAACGAAGAAGGTGCAAGTGTACTAAAGTGAAAAGAAAAGGTCGTGATTAGGGGCATGTTCAAGATGCACCTTGGAGAAAGATCAAATCCGATATCCTTATTCACACCTAATAGGAGAGATTCATGTCAAGATCACACGAGGGCTCAACAAGCTAAATCCAACAAAGAACAACGTGAATATAGGATAAGGCAAGTAACCATGAGAAATATTTATAAAAAATAAAAAGAGATTTGGGCGACTCTCAAAGAGTGAAAGAGATGAGAAATCCTCAAAAGAGAGGTGAGAGTCCTCCAAAGGGAAAGGCGACCCTCAAAGGAGAGATGAGAGTCAAACCGAAAAAAAGGGAGAAAAGAAAGATGAAAGTCCATCAATGCTGAAGAGCTAAATAAGAGAATTGAACAAAAAAAAAAGGGTTCTCACAAAGGAAAAACCTAAATGAAATAGAGAAAGACAAGTAAGAAGAGACTTGTACAATACCAATTCAAAAGAAAACAATGATAAAATGGAGAAAGTTTTCCAATGTATGAGTTTTAAGTAATGCACACTTAGAGAAATATCAAAAAGGGGGTTTTAAGCCTTTTATGTATTTGTCCTTTCAAATAACTGAACCTGGCCTTCATTACAACCTATGAATAAAGACCTCCTTGAAGTCTTGATAGTTTTAGGCACAACCCTTGCGATAGTTTCTTTTAAATTGAAAAGAAAAAAACCCGAGGTAGTCAAGCCCCACTAGAAAGAAAAATAAAAATAAAAATTCTCAAAGAAAAGAATTCCCAAGTTAGGGGCACTCCTTGTGTTTAATCTCAAATGAAAAGAATTACCAAATTAAGGGCATTCCCTTTGTTTCTTCTCGGATGAAATAAAGTCCCGAACTAAGGGCATTCCCCTTATTTTTTTCCAAAAATTATCATCAATTCTCCAAACACTACCATCCACATCCCTTAATTCCCTTTAAGTCTCAAAATAAGAAGCAAGTTTGTTTACACGAATCTAATAACCTTGATTCTTCCTAGTGAAAGAGAATGGTTCGGCTATCAAATGTCATGATCAGTCAAAAGAACTATTTAGAGAGACTACCTTTTGCTCATTTGAAAAAGAGAAAATGATTTTCTCAAAATTTCAAAATACACCACATTGCGAAGGTTTTTATACCTCAAATTTTTAAACGAAAAATTGAACTCATTTTTAAAATTTCTTTTAAAATAAGCTCATTTTGAAATCACCATGCAGACTTGATCAGAGGTCTCCATCATCACTTTGGTTGACCAAATGTATTTCAACTCTTGAACTATGTCTGGACATGATCCTCCCAAAAGGAGGTACGTAGGCAGTTTATTAAAGGCTCAGTCCCAATTATCTAAATGACCTTGAGGTAGGTCCAACCTTTCAACTACGTCTCAGCCTGATCCTCCCAAAAATAAGTACATAGGTAGTTCATCAAAGACTCGGTCCCAATCATCTGAATGACCTTTGGGTAGGTCCCACTTTTGAACTACGTCTGGACCTGATCCTCCCAAAAGAGGTACGTAGGCAGTCTATCGAAGACTCAGTTGCAATCATCTTAATGACCTTAGGGTAGGTCCAACTTTCAAACTACATCTCGACCTAATCCTTTTGAAAGCGGTACCAAGGTTTCTTGTCAAAGGCTTGGTCCCAAGCACCCAAACAACCTAAGCTTAGGTCTGACTGAGAACACAAAACTATTGACTTGCTCACTAATCAAAACAGTTCACTTAGACAAAAAATATTTCATTACATGTTTAAACTATGGCCATCGGCCCAACATTTTTGTGTGCAATCATGTTACACTAGGGGCATCAACCCATTTGTTCTATTTATTAACATGATCTTTTTCCAAATATGCTCAAACTAGGGGCAACGACCCATCTGTTTTGTCTGCAAGCATGATCTTCTTATCTTGTCGCAAGCATGATTTTTTATTTATTTATTTATTTTTCCATTTGACCCTTTTGTTCGTATGTATACATGATTATTTTTAATTTGACATACTTGTAAACATATTGACATTAGGGGCATTCGCCCAGCTGATATACAAAAGAAAGGAAGATTTTTTTGTTGTCTCTTAAGCATGTCAGATATTTAGCTAGACAGATGCATGCTCACATCCCCTCATATTTGATTGTCTTTAGGGTTGACAGTAGTTCTACATCTTTAGAATCGAATTTAGTTCTCCTACTCCTCTGGGGTTGATAGTAGTCATACATCTTTAGGATCGACATTAGTTCTCCAAAATTCATAGGATCGACTTTAGCTCTCCTATATCCTCTGGGATTGACCTTAGTTCTTCCAAATCCATAGGATTGACTTTAGTTCTGCTACACCTCTAGGGTTGATAGTAGTTCTCGAACATCTTTAGGATCGACATTAGTTCTCCTAAACTCATAGAATCGACTTTAGTTCTTTTACATCCACTAGGATTGACCTTGGTTCTTCCAAATCCATGGGTTGACATTAGATATCCTACTTTCAAAGGATTGACAATAGAGCTCCCACATTCGAAGGATTGACAATAGATATCCTACATTTGTATAGAAAAGTTTTCAAATTCAAATAAAAAATGTTGACCCTAAGTCAAAATTTCAAAATGAAAACAAAATCCGATTATGTGTCGATGAATTGAAAAATCTAACTCGGTGTTGATGAAATTAAAAAAATTTAGCACCGTGTCGATGAAAAAGAAAAGAAAAAGTCCGGCCCATGTCGATGAAAACAAAAATCCAAGATCAGAAGGAGACGTCATATTTGCATTAGTGTTTATTTATTGAATAAATTCTACCAATGAGGGGCATGTGTTAACACCCCATTTTGCAACCATTAATTTTCACTTTTTTTACACTTTAATGAATAAAGGGTAAAATAGTAATTTTACAAATATGAAAATTCAAAATTAATCTGCTCATTAAAAATCATATTTTTAATTGGTCAATGTTGAATTGAAGATGAGAAAGCATTTTTCTAATTCCAATTTGGATCAAAAACCAAGATTTTATAAAGAAATCAATTTTGATTGGTTCAAGTTAAGTTTTAAGATGAGCTCACATGCATAGAATTATTTTTAAATTAATTTTATTGGTTTTTTAAAAGATTAAATTTAAATTAATTCCTATTGGTTGAAACACTCCAATATGATTCATATTAATGCTTGAGATAATTTCCAAGAGAATAATTTCAGATATTAAATAAGGAATAGTTATTTTAATTAATAAATATTCCATTATTTATCAGTTAATTAATCAAATGCGTAGATTCCCGGATATAATTGATTGGAGGAGTCCGAAGTTAGTTAGAAGTCGAAAGAAATAAAAACAAGTCCTAATTATCCACCTTTAGCTAATCGGCTCTCGGGTTTTTACTTGGGTGCCGATCGGACTTCCCCTAGTTCCTATCAGCTTCCAAGTAAGTGATTTAGACAAAATTTGATTCTTATGCAATTAATTCGGTTTTTGAGCTCCAATACAATTCCTATGGGTCCATAGCTCATGGAAGGGTCTTCTCAGCCCCCTCTATAAATAACTACACTTCTACATTTATTTGGGAGGTTGGCATAGTTATTATTTCTAATTTTGATACAAAATTCTTTTGAATGTTTGTTAAGAATTGGAATTGTAATTTTTTGGATGAATGTGTAGGAAGCAAAAATTTGTGAAATTTTATTATCTACAACATGATTTAATTTAGGATTATTTTGAATGATTTTCACATGTTTTGGTTGATTAATTTTAAAGCGAAGTTAGAAGCATGATAGGATTATGATTACGATGTATAAAAATATAACATGATGACCAGAATAGTTTCTGTGAAGGGATGAGATCTGTATCTCGGACCTATGAGGTTTTTACCTTGGTGCCGATTTGGCTCACAAAAGTGTCGATTGGCTCTTAGTAAAAATTCATAGAAATTGTGTTGAATGGATTTTCTGCTATTTTTGTGATTTTTGCTTGCTCCTTTCTGATTTTTCCAAGAATGATGTGATATTTTTCAGTAACTTGAATGTTTTATTTTGATAAGATGCATGCTTGGATGATAGGATTACGATCACATAGTATAAAATATAAAATGATGAATGGAATAGTTTTTGTGAAGGGATGAGATCCGTATCTTAGACCTATGAGGTTTTTACTTGGGTGCCGATTTGGCACACTAGAATGTCGATCGGCTCTCAGCTAAAATTCATAGAAATTGTGTTGAATAGATTTTCTGCTATTTTTGTGATGTTTGGTTGCTCTTTTCTGATTTTTCCAAGCATGATGTGATATTTTCTAGTAACTTGAATGTTTTATTTTGATAGAATATGCATGCTTTGATGATTTTAATTATTGTGTTGATTAATCACTGTTTTATTATTGTTTGCATGTATTGTTATGATGATATGGATCAAATGCGAGTATGGTTTGTTTGATATCATAAACTATAGATTAGTGGATCTTAGAGAATGACCTTGGTTAGGTTGGATAGATTCCTAACACCTTACTATCCAATCCCCTTGCCCCCGAACCCTAATCTTATAGGAATTGTAGAATAGCTTTTGTATCGTTTTAACCTTCTTCTCTTTTAGATTGTATTTAGGACCAAAGTCTTCTATATTTTACTTTCTTTTTAGATTGTATCTAAGATCAAAGCATTGTAAATCTTTTATATAAATTAAGTGGCGACTCCATTGTAATTTCTATTAGGATTAGGAGGGATTAATTCAATTGAATCATCATTGTGTTTGAGAATCATGTTTAGACCCCTTAATACTAAAGTTTAAGGAATTTTGAGGGTCATTGTTCTCACACCCAGGATGACTTTTGCTTTTATAGTTTTTATTTGATTTGGATTAATTTTAGTATTAAAAGATAATAGAGTTTTAGTTAAATTTTATAAAATAAAATGTTTGAATGATTTTAGCATTAATAGGTAATAGCGTTTTAGTTAAACTCTATGAAATATTGATATGTAAAATTGGAGTTTAAAAATTAATAAAAATTAACTGATGATGTGTAAAATTGTGCAGGAGTCAACAAAAAATCAAATATTCTTATTTTTATATATTATATATAGGTATAGATATAGATTATGTAATGTTTGAATAACTATAACAAGTAGCGTTTACCTTTTTAGTCCCTGCAAGTGCTTTAAAATCCAAAAAGATGCCATCAAGTCTCTTCTCTTCCAAATCATAACCAAGCTAAATAAGATAAAGAAACTAATTTGTTAGTAAAATATTTTTAAAAATGTTTGCATAACCAATCAATTCTTTCGTATTAAAGAAATTATAATACCTGTAGAAGGCGAGACTTAAAAGCATGACGGCCACTGTAACATAAGAAATACAAACATTTTCTTAGAGGAAACAAAATGGAGGAGAGAAAACTAGAAATCCAAAAATCATCTTCCAAACCTTCCTTCAGTTCTCCATCTCCAAAGCTTTTTCACTTTTGAAGGCTTGAGAGGATGTCTTGTAATCCAAGCTCTCCCTCATGTTGATTGATTCAACGTAGTGGGCATTTGGAGATTAGAAATTGAAGGTGCTTAGCTTTGGTTGTGAAATTTTAAAATCAACTAAGGTTAGTCACGGTGCATTGGAGTCAATCTGGTTCTTTAATCTGGTTTTAATTCTTGAGTTCTTCCATCAATGATTTTCCACTTACGGCATAGTCATTTTCACTTGGAAAAGCACGACCCATTTCGCTCCAAAACACCATCACTTTGATATCCTCCCTAAATGCATATAATCGGTTTAACCAGTCCGGTTCTCGGTTTTTACTTCTTGTTGAATGGCTGATTTTCGGATTCTATTGCTTTTCTCTATATTTTTTATTTTTTATCATAATCAGACCGGACTATTGACCGATTCACATTGAACCAGTAGGTCTGATTCAATTTTTAAAACTATGAAGATTATATGTTATCTAATACCAACCTTTAACTCAATGTCAGCTTTGATGATGACAATGATGATGATGATGATGATAATAATAATAATAATAATAATAAATAAAAAAAGTCACACACAGTACACAACACTATTAAGTTAAAGAGAATAAATTCATTAAAAATGGGGAGTAAAAACCTATATTTACACCCTCCAACCACTTCTGCCACCTCAATTTTAATCTAAGAATAGGCGCTGAAACACCCGAATCAATCCCATCAATCCCTTTTCTCTCTCCTCATGAAGATGAGCTCTTTTGGCAACCATCAAGCAATGGCTTATTTACCTCTAGTTCAGCATACAAAATCGCACTCAACTTGGACCAAATGAGATCACCAACGGGTTGTTGGAAATGGATCTGGAAACTTAATACCCTACCTCGTATAATGTTTTTCATCTGGCAACTTTGTCATGAGAAACTCCCAACCAAAACCCTTCTTTCACAACGGAGAATTATCACTGATGATCTCTGCCCTCTCTGCCAATCTAGCTCAGAATCCTGTCTTCATTTATTTCGAGATTGCAATTCGGTTCTACCCTTGTGGCTTTCCTTGGGAATTCAATCCACATCAATTTTTTTCACTCAATCCTCAACAGACACTTGGGTAAAATACTGGTCACAGGATACAAGCTCCCTATACAAATTCCCTCAATTCCAATGGAAAGATATTTTTCCAGTCCTACTATGGACAATCTGGACAGCCCGTAACAAATGGGTTATGGAAAACATTGCTTTTAACATACCTGCAATTATTCATCGCTCAAAAGTGGTCACCACCGAGTTATATTTCAATCTTCCTCGGAAAGAGACCAACAGCAACTCCGAAACAATTTTGGTAAACTGGGAACCACCTCCTCCCGACTTCTTCAAACTCAACACAGACGGATCGGTCGAAGGTAACCCAGGCCAAGCAGGGGCAGGCGGAGTGATTCGGGACCACACTGGTAGTTGGTTTAAAGGCTTTTCTCGGAACATAGGAACTACTAACTCTCTTGCAACGGAGCTCTGGGGTCTACGGGATGGTTTAGTCTTAGCACACCAGTATAACATTAAAAAACTTATTATTGAGTTAGATGCTAAAGCTGTGCTTGACCTTATACAACCTGCAAATATTACATCCTGCTCTCACCACCCATATGGTGCTCTTATTTCTGATTGCAGATCTCTCATCCAGAAGCTTGAAGACATTAGGATCCAGCATATTTTCCGTGAAGGAAACGCCATGGCTGATATTTTGGCAAAAGCTGGAACTAAGTTATCATGCCCTTTTGTACTTTTTGACTATCCTCCTACTTTTGTTATAAACCAAGTAGTGGCAGATAGCTGGGGTGTTAGTTACCCCCGTATTTTGTAATATTTTGTAATGTTTTGTTTCTTTCTATTTTAATGAAATTCCTGTTCACCAAAAAAAAAATATATAGAAAATAAAAAACAAAATAAGCATACTGTCTCGCCATGCGAGAAGGAGAAGTCGTTGGTGACATCTTCCGCGATTAGGAGAAGCCTCAGAACCACTGCCTTCGATTGGGACAAGCAAATAAATCTGCTGGGAATGGGAAGCCACCAGATCTGAAGATGGCAAGTCAACTGAAAGAAGATGCCGGAGTTGTCATTGGAGCGAATCAAGCCTAAGTTGTTGCCTTCAATAGGGAAAATTAGAAAAAAGACGTCGAAGAGAGAATTGAAGAGACCTTATCTAGATTTGCTCTTGATTATGGATTAGAGAGGCTCCAATCCATTATGATTTGATCTGCTGTCTCCAATGGCTTTTTTAGGGAGTTGTTGCCAAAGGCGGGGCTACGCAGCTTCTCACTGGGAAAAACAACTTGTCCGTTCCGATGCGACAATTTTTGGTGTTTGGTTTTTATTTTTTAAAATATTGATTATTGATTCTATTCTTGGATTCAACGTATCTGATGTGGCAACATTTGATTGGAGGGTGTAAATACAGGTTTTTATACCTCATCCTTATTGAATTTATTTTCTAAGTCAAGTTGAAATTTGAAAAACAAGGCTTTAGGTGGAGGGGTCATATACTTAGAGCATCTCCAACACCCTCTCTATATTATCTCTACATGTGGAGATAAAGAGTAATTTCTATTCCAACACACTCTCTACACTCTCTCTATTTTTATTAAAATAATAATTTTATTATATTATTTTAATTTTTTTTCTCTTTCCTCATAGCATTTTTTTTTTTTTTTTCTCTTTTCTCATCTCTTTCTTCAATTATACCCACGGCTCCACCATCACGCCAAGATCGGCACAAACACACCCTCATACAGACCCAACATCAAACACTTTGCCTACAAGAAAGCTCCATTGCAAGCCACAAATCCCACCAAATCCATTCTCTGCATAGACACAAATACCGAACCCAACTTCTAAAATAAACCCAAGTCAGAGAAACCCATAACCCACTCAAACTCCTTACCCGCAAAAACCCATTTTCATCCTCCAAAATCCACAAATCTCCCTCAAATAAACCCAAATCAGATACATAATCCAAAACCCACTCAAACCTCCACTAGCCGCCGCCATCGCCTTTGCCGTCACTGCCTCAATACACCATTGGCACAACGAATCCAGCGAGCATCCTAAGCCTAGGCCGAGATCCAACCGTCAACCACCATGCACCACCCTGAGATCGAGATCGGAGCCTATTTCCAACCACCACAAAAGGGAATAGAGGGGAGTAGAGAAGGAAAATTTTTCTAAAGAGAGAAAAAAAAAAAAAAAAAAAAAAAAAAAAAAAAAAAAACCCTTAAATAGGGGGGTCAGAAATTTTTTTAATTCGGGTGAAGAAGAGCTGAAGAGTGTACAGTAACTTTTCATTTGTGAAAAGCTACTGTAGCACTTTGGGTTTTTGAAGACCCGGATACACTAGTGTTAGAGCACTTTATCTCTATTTTTACTCTCCATATGTGGAGATAGAAAGGGAAATACACTAGTGTTGGAAATGCTCTTAGAAGTCACATAAACTACAAAAGCAAACCCCACCCCCCCCGCGCCAAAAAAAAAAAAAAAGGGATCGCGAAGAGAAGGAGAAGAGGAAGAGGAGGGAGTGAAGACATGTGGGTTCGTGTTTTTTTTTACTTCATCTTTTTTGAAGTTTTTTGTACCAGCCGATTTTCTTTTTCCGACCAAAATGTCTGGTCCAATTATAACGTAAAATCCAACATAAGTTTAATTCAGTCAAAACTGCTTGGAGATGTCTCATAACAAAGGACCTGGATCCTGTGTAAAACTTAAAAGTATTGTCGTGTGCAATAGGTTTTTAATATTTTTGATGTAAGGCGAAAATCCTACTCTAAACACACACACATATAATATATATGAACGGAGAAGGGAATGGGAAAATGCCGAGTGGACAATAGTTCTTTAATAGGTGAGATTGAATGTTAACTGAATATAAAATAAGAAAAAAATAAAAAAGTTGAAAGTTAAAAATAATGAAAAAGTGAATAGTGAAAAATCAAGTGTAAGAAAACCATTGCAGAAAAATAATAAATGAACTAATTAGAAATGGTTGTCTTTTTGTCTACAATGAATTATCTGAACTAGTTGGTTTACAAAGTTTAGGCATAAAAAAAATGACGCCTGGGACACGATCCAGACTGTAGGCCACTACCCTTCACCATCTCTGCTCTTCCACCATACTTGTTTGTTCGATTTTTTTTTTTGATATACCTTGTTTGTTCGATTTAAGTGGAGGTAATGGTGGTCGTATTATGTAAGTGTGGGGTGATCAAAACCATAACAATGGTGTGTGCTCACCTTGTGCATTCTCCCCTCAAATTGGTGATAATTTTTCGTGTAGAGTTGTTGACTAATTGAATAGTCGTAACTATTGGTGAAAGATTATAACCTTTGGCAGGGGCTACAATTGTTAGGAAGGGAACAACTATTCAAATAGTTGTGACCTTTCATTAGGATTATATTTGTCTATAAACGGGAAATTGCATACCATTATAAGGCCATTCTAACCCTATCAATTCAAAAATCATTCCTACAATTGGTTTCCACCCTCATATAGGACTGCCATCCACAAGCTGGGACAACAGTGATACATGAGCGGGTCTATGACTGTGTAGGTGTTGACTATGTTGACAACAGTGATACATGATGATGGTTGGATCTAATTTATTTATAGTCACAAAGTATTTGTGTCCATTGTGTTCACATCATCAACATGATAGGACTCTATGAATATTGAATATACTATTTTTGCGGAAAAATTCTATAGCATACAACCCTATATTCACGACAAAAATTTAAGGAGAGTTTTCTGTTTGGTTCACCGTGGCTCAACAACAGAGTCTCACGTTTGTGTAGTGGCACGCACTATCAGTCTTCTGCATTTTGATGCACTAGAAGCATTACACATGAGTAGGCATAATCCACACAGACGAGACAACACATCATGACGGACGCGAGCACGATGGACGTATATGGAATGGTTCCCACTATATGCTTTTGGGTCCCAATAAGTATTCTTGCAAAATTTGCCATGGACATGGACATGCGCCACACCTTTAGGTTTTGTTACCCTTCGTGGGTTTTGAGGTTCTTCCTTTCAGTAGCATAAGTTGGAATATCACTCCACAACAAACACAAGTAAAAGATACATGATGTGAGATCTTGGCATGCATTATTGGCTCGCATACAAGCTATAATATTCTTCTATCTTGTGTACGTTTAACTTACCATCAAGAACCTCAATCTTGAAGGGCATTTTCCACTGCATGAATAAGGATCCATCATTTGGACATGCCAAGCTACCCAAGGGAAATGGGAAATGAGGTATCTTGCCTTGCATACTCACGTCCATATACACAATGTGAGGGGGTGTTTTTGCTGCTACGCCACGTATCGTAACAAGATCGGCTGGAACATGGGCTGAACTTTTAAGGGTACGGGAGTTGAACCCAAGACTCAACCCAAGGCCCAAAAGTAGGCCTAGGGGCTAATGGAGCATCTTCCTTAAAGAAATGAGAGCCAAATCTGCCAAGGCCCAAGTCAAGTGAATAGCAGCAGTAACAACAACCAAATGGCCCAAAAATGAGATTTTGTTAATGAAGGCCCAAAATAACAATAGACTAGTGCTTCCACTACTCTATGGAGAATCTGGACTCAAAGTATGACAACTGGAACCCAATATGACCTCAAAATTATTAAGGCATGAATTCATTACTAATATCTGCTGCAACAAATAGAACTCATAACAATGAACTTGTAGAGACAAAAAAGAGTTTGACTAAGCGGGAGAGAACTAATCCTATGAAGCATGCATGGGGTTAAGATAGAAGTGTTTAGACTTTTATGGTGTGAGTCTCAAGGTTGAAGAAGACCAAGAACTTAATATGGTGTTTACTGCTGTAACCCAAATATCTGCTAAGAGGCACTTTTAGAGATGTGAGCTCAAATCATGTGTCTTGGGCCTAAGTTAGTGTTTAGGGTTTAGGAACAGAGTTTTAAGGTTGAAGATGACCTTAGAACTCTATACTTGAGGACGTGTACTAGAGAATGCACTTAGAGGAGAATAGCCTGATTACTATTGCAATAAGTTTCAGACTACCTTTGTAATCTTCATGGTATTTTCTGATCTGGTCGTGGGTCAGTGTTTGGGATAGTGAAAAATGGTTATCACTAGGCTTGGCTTAAGCTGGTTGTGTTGTGGTTAGGCTAAGTTGTGGTTAGGTTATGCTAAGTTAGGTTGAGTCCCTTAGGTGGTGTTCAAGGGTCCCATTTATAGAAGGTTTCATGGTGGTATGGGCTGGTTATGCATACTCCTTGGCTTTGGTTTCCAGAAAAAGGACAGCTCTGCCCCCCAGTAAGCCTTGAGCCATTATTTTGGTGGAAGCCTAGCCTATAAGATTAATTCCCCACCTCCAAACCAAACTCCCTAAGTCCTATAAAAATGGAGAAGTGAACCTAGCACAGAGCTAGGCTGTAAGGGTCACTTCCTCAGCCTTCATTGGCTGGCCATGTCATGATGGTGAAGATAAAATAAGACCCTTTTTTTTTCTGTCACAGATTACTGCCGCGTCTGGTGGCCAATGGTGACCGGAATCCTTGTCATGATTACTGTTTAGGCAGCCAATCCATGGGTTCAGAGCTTCATTGGTCTGAGGAAGATATGCCATCATGATAACCTGCTTGTTTAAGCAAACCTTTATACTTTTGGGCTGAGCTGACTCTAGCTTGTGTGCTGTTACTGCTGCAGAGCATGCAGCCAATGGTTGTGATTTCCCAACTGCATTTCTGGTCCAATCGGTGGGCTTCTTTGTGCTTTTAAGGTCTGAAGTGAGTTAAATGTGGGAGACAAGCTCATTCTCCAATTTTTGAAAAGGAGGAGAGAGAAATGTGGGTCTTAAGAGAGAGCCATTACTTGTTCAGCTTTTATTTAAAGTTGTTCTGACTTTTGTGGGGCCCTATGAACAGCTGTTTCAGCTGACTGAAGCTGGGTAAAGGCCTTGGGCTTGCTCTTGGGCCTTAGTTGCTCATTAAACACTCTCTTTAGGCCCGAAAATAGCTTGTTAGAGCTAACAGCAGGAACTTCTTGGGCTGGGCCTTTAATTGGACACAACCAAGTCTAAATAGTCCATTTAATTTCCAGTATTTGAGGCCCATTTAAGCTGGCCAGTGGGTAGGAACGGAAATGGGCCAATATTCCAGGCTGAACTTGCTGGGCTTCCGCAGTAGCTTGCATTATTTGGGCCCAATGACTTAATGGGAGTTAATTTGTATTTGGGTTTTAAAAATCAGCCCTCTACATTTAGCCCCCCGAGCCCGTGGCTCACTTGTGGTGAGTCACAAGCGAGCAAATAGAGAAAACTGTTGCACTCTCTTCTTTCTTGAATTGGCGGGTAAAATTTAAAAATAAAACTCTAGTTTTCTGGGCTTTTGTGGGGGAGTGGAATGGTCACGTTAGGCTGTGGCAGTTACCATAGAGTGGCCATGATGGCTCTGTTCAAGTGGCTGAGCCATTATTGCTCCTTCTTTAAATACCCATTGACCCCGGTTGTGACCCCACACCTCCTCCACCATTGTTCCTTTTTCCAAGTTCAGCGAAAACCCAGAAAAACTCACAGTAGCTCTTCTCCCTTCTTCCTATTCTCTTTTTTCTTCATTTTTTTTTTTTTTTTCTCTTCCTTTTCTACCGGTCATGGCTTCCTCTTCCAGAACCCAGGCTGAAACCTATGGGGGTTCCTCTGTGGACGAGGAGAACCCAGCGCCCATTGTGGCGCCGCCCCTGGTGGCGTCGGAGGAGGCAGAGAGCGACACTCATAGCAATTCTGACCCTATTTCTGCCGGTTCTGGTCCTTCCGAGGGGATCTTAGCTCGCCCAACGCTTGACCCATGGTATGAAAGCGGGAAATTGTTCCCATCTGTCTCGGCAGAAGCACGACTCCCACCGGCAGGCTAGGAGTGGTTGGTAAAGAGGGAGGATGTTATGGCAAATGCGGTTTGGGTCTCTCCTTTCTAGGAGATTTTGGACTTAAAAATTCAACGAAAGGACATCCTTGCTGTACCCATCAAATTTGACTTCCAGTGTTTGAGAGCCAACAACTGGGAGTCTTGGGTGGACAAAGAGCTTGCTGACGAGGCATTTTGTGCGTTGTTGGAGCAAGCTGGAGTGCTTCAGGCTATTTTAATTTCAAAGAGTTCAAGCATGTATCGAGATACGGAGTCTCTTTGTCAAATGGTTCGAAGATGGTGCTCTTCGACTCATACGTTCTTTTTTGCCCATGGTGAGCTTACCGTCACCCTTGAAGATGTCGAGAATCATTGGAGACTTCCAATCTTGGGTGATTGTGACCCATCGGAGATCGAGTTGTCCCCTGCCGAACTCAAAGCGGAAACTATTTTGTTGAATTATATCGGGAAGAAGAATGTTTCTTTGGGCACCAATGCAGCAAGATTGACCACTTGGCCGCAAAAGTTTTTTGAAGAGAAGAATAACGATCTTCGTAGAGCTGCTTTTGTTGCTTACTGGCTAAGCAAATGTATATTCGGTGAGTACGTAGAGCTGCTTTTGTTGCTTACTGGCTAAGCAAATGTATATTCGGTGAGTACCCCTCTTATGCTATAAAACCTTTTTACTTTCATCTTGCTATGAAGATTTCTGCCAGCATAAGCTTTCCTTTGGCCGCCATGTTTCTTGGCCATTTTTATACCCAACTAGACTTGTTGCATGCTGATGAAATGGTTGGTGAGTCATGCCATACTGTGGCTATACCCAACTAGACTTGTTGCATGCTGATGAAATGGTTCAGTGAGTCACAAGCCATACTCTGTGGCTACTGTTTTTAACTCATCAGTATTACAAGCCTTCCTCTGGGAACACGCTGCAAGTTACAGTACTGATGGCAGGAGGCCATCTGACTCTCGGCAAAAATTTGCCAATATGCCAGAGGCTGTTGCTGCCCATTTCGAGTTCCTATGGACCAGCGTTCCCAGCATTTATCGATGGGTTGGTGCTAAATTTTATGATTCAGAGTTGGTTCCCTCGTTGGATGAGGAAGATTTTGTACTTTGGCGACCATATGGCGCTTCCCATAGAGGCTATTCTTGCGATTCCATCATGTCTTGGTTCAGCAGGATCGAACCCCAAAATTATGCCCTTGGCACAGAAGACATGAGGACTTTATCTTATCTCTCAGTTATGAGTGCGGGCTGGTAACCCGTGTTGACTCATGATGGCCTTCTCTTCATCTCCTATTGTGTACATAGAGTACGAAGACAATTTGGATATGATCAGGAAGTTCCTGCCACGATGGAAGTTGTGGCTAATATTCTTCCCACTATCAATCCCTTCATAAAATCTCAAGCTTTTTCTTATTGGAGCACCACCATTCCAGAAGTAGTGATTCCTAGCGGAGAAAGAGTTGGTATTTGTACCATGGGGATGAACCACTACTGGCGGGACTTGATGACCTCCATGCTCGAGTTCCGGAACAGCGGTCATGAGAGCATTGAGCATTTATTTCTCCTGTGTAAAGCTCCTTCCACTAACCTTCAGCTTTTTGTTGCTACCAACACGGTGACCACATATGCTACCAAGCAAGGATTAGGCTATGTGGTGTGGAGAAGCGATTTATCCAAGTGGATGACCTACAGCAAGCGTCACCCTTCCGCTTGGTTGGAAAAGAATCCAAATAATGTTCCTGCCCCAGAAAAGGTAGCATCTAAGAGGGGCAAAAGAATTACTGCTGCTGCCTCTAGTTCTAAAAAAAAGAAGTCAGTTGCTCAAAAAAAAGTATTTCAAAGGGTATCGTTATTAGAGAACCAGCAACCTCTCAGTCTGGGGAGCAGGCTATTCCAAAGGATGTCTCGGGCAAGAAGACTGTGAGGAAGACAAGAGCTAAAAGAAAAAGATCTGCTGCTTTGCCTTCTCTAACTTTGCATGAGTCTCCTTCCAGCAACACTCGTAACAAGAAACATGCTACTAATACCACTTACTTGGAGGCAAGGGTAAGTTTTTTCTTTTTTTTATCTGTTACACATTGCTCTTTTCTGTTTTTCCTTTCATAAACTCACATGGTTTTTCTGTTTGTATCAGACTAAGCAAAGGAACGAGGGTGCTGTCCGTCGTCCCCTTATGGTTTCAATATGTACTTAAGCACTTGCCTTCTTGTTTGGTAATGAGACCTTTCTCATGTTGTTGCCTTTTTTGTTTTTTGTATTGTAGGAGGATGAGGATTCCTCCACTTCTTTTGATGATGATGTTGGGGCTCCTGTAGGAGAGGTTCCCGTTGCTGTTGACGAAATTATTATTTCTAAAGTGGCTGCTGTTGATGCCACTGCCACGGTTGAACCAGCTGACAGTATTACCGCCGCAGCCAAGACTGCTGGTGACGCCACTGTTGTATCTGATGCATTTGAGGAGGAAGTTAATGCAGCTGAAGTGGTGACTGAAGAAGTTGTGGAAGAACCTGAAGGGGTTGTTTCAGCCGGTGTTGTTGATGATCATGGGTTAACTCAAGGCGGCTCTTCGAGGAGTAGTGACCATATGGACCCCGCCTTACTTGATTCAAGCCCTCCATCTAAGTTTTATGTCAGAAGATCCCGTCGTGTCAACGTTGTGTCTTCTGATTCAGAAAGGACATCCTCAGTTAGTGCTGCACTCTTAACACCTTGGGCAAGCCAAAGTGAATCTGTCAGTGCATCTTCCATGCATGTGACCCCTGCTCCCCCTCCTATTGTAGCAGATGCTCCTTTGGGAGCACCAGGTGCTGAAAATATCCAAGGAGATGAAGAGGATGTTGCCATACCAGATCACATCTCTGATATTGATGTGGACACTGCCACTGAGGTGGCTACTGCTACTGATATCATTCCTGCTGTTAAAGTGCCTGAAGTTGAGCATATAGAATCCGAAGTAGAGGTCATTCCTTCTACTGAGGTTAAGGACGATATCCCGGACATAGAAGGAACTTTTGCTCAGGACCCAAATGACAATGTCCTTTCGGAGGATATGCCTGACGTTCATGACAGCTATGACGCTGTTTTGGCAGATGTCCAAGATGAGGATGTCCAGGCTGCAATTCTTGAATTGGAGGTGACAAGTCCTGCCACAAAAAATGCAAGTCCAACAAAAACAGGTAAACTGATTTCCTGTTACTTTTTATTGCTCTTGTTGTATGTGTTTGGTATGATTTGCATTCAACATCTTGGTTATAGTACAGCAAGTGTTTAAATAAAACTCATATGTAATGCTTTTGGAAGAGTAATGAATTTCACATAGTATACTTTTCATGGAGAGTCAATGAGATGAATAGAATGACTTATCTCAATACGCGTAGGCTTAGCTTTCGTTTGCTTGCCGTAGTAGAATGATTTGTGGAGCACTTGGTTAGTGTGAGTCCAATAAGGATACTAGGATTGCACACCCCTTTTTCTTTTTCACTCTTTAGCTGGAATTGCGCACTTTAATGGACTCGACAGGAAATAGAACCCATCTACCGAGTTGTGGCACCAAGAACCGTGCACTTTAATGGACCCGGCGGGAAATAAAACCTCACTGCCGAGTTGTGGCACCAAGAACCGCGCACTTTAATGGACCCGGACGGGAAATAAAAGCCTCACCATCGAGTTGTGGCACCAAAAATGATCCTAAGTACTCCTTAGCCAAAAAATAAGCCCAAGTACTTATTAGCTAGAATTTGCTCATGTCAATAAAGATGAATTGTGTTGGCGTAGCGCCAAAGAATATGTTTTGATCTTCTTTTGATCTTTTGCTGCTTTCTTGCCTTCATACTTATTGTTTTATTTCTTTCTATTGCAGCTGGCAGCGGAAATGAGTTTGCTGTTGAGGATGAAGGTGATTTTGATGCAGCTGGAGCTGCAGAATCTGTTGCTGCTGCAATTCAGCCTCCGTTTGCATCCTTAGAGAGACTTGGTGTAGAGACATCTACTATCCCTGTTGAGATCGTAGGCTTCTTCCATGAATTTTATCGAGTAACCGTTAGCCAATATCGCCCACAACACTTTTGGGTATTTGGCGAGAGTGAAGCTGATTTTTATGGCTACTCGGTTCCCTGTGACGGAATTCAATTTTTGGAAGCTATGTGGAAGAAGTACGGGAATTTTATCTCACACTTCAAGCTTGGGATTTTTGTTGGAGGAGTCATGCTAACTCTTCTTTGCTGTGTATTGACATAAATGAGGAACACTAATCTTGAAGATGTTACCGAGACTTAGATTCTCGAGTGGAAGAGTGTTGTGCAGGAGCTTGTACAAGAAGCCTTCCTCCTCGAATTCATGCTTGATCACTTGAGAGAGATAGCTAGAGATATGTTTGGGAGGAGGCTTGCTGCTGAATTGAAGACTTTGGAAGCTCGAGTAGCTGTTGTGAGGAATGCTATGACAGCCATCGTATCGGCTCACTGGCACCTAACATCTTCCATGAGGGCTTCTGGCGAGCTGTGTAATGAGTCAACTCTTTATGGACTACTTGAATGAATCTTGTCTTTACTTTTTCTGTCTTTTTATCTTCTTGGGAATGTAATGGCTGTGTTTAGGCCTTAACTTCAAACTTAATCTCCCATTTTGCTTACATTTGCCAAGTATGATAAGCTTTTGATGAAATTGAATGTCCTTTTCATTTCCATATCTGTCTTTTTTGAGAATTTTGCTTTACAAAAGGAAATAAATTGTTTGGACACAAAAGGATTATGCCTAAATGCTATTTGGACAGCACATGGTGCTTACAATTCACTTTTGACAAAAAGAGGACACTCAGAGCGTAGTGGCAGAAATACTTATGAATAGTAATGCTTGAGTCATTTTCCGTTGATGGGATCTGCTAAAGTAGTTCCATCAGACTTGGATAGCTTGTAGTAACCACTGCCATGAGCTTTTCGGACCAAGTATGGCCCTTCCCAATTCGGGGAGAATTTGGATGGGGAAGGAAGTCCCCTCCTTACAAAATCTGCTACTTTTAAAACCAGCTACTCTTCTGCAAAAATTCTGACTTGGAGAGTCTTCCTATAAGCATTGGTCATCTTTTGATAATTACGTTGGCTTTTAAGTCTAGCTAACTCCTTTGATTCATCCAAGCCTTCCAAATCCTCCATTCTTGCTTCAGCACAAATGTTAGCATCCACTTCTAGATCACTCCCTTGTAATACCCGCGAGGTAGGCACAACCAACTCAGTAGGAGACATAGTATCAGTACCATAAACAAGTGAGAAAGGAGTGAAACCTATGGCTGTCTTTGGCGAACTCCGATAGGCCCACAGAACATCTGCCAGGTGAGAGCTCTAATTACTGCCATAGTCAAATACCATTTTACTCAAGATTCGTAAGAGCATTCGGTTTGTCGCTTCAGCTTGCCCATTGCCTTGAGGATAGTAAGGTGTGGAGCGCCGATGTTTGATTTTATAATGCTCTAATAACTCTCGTACATCCTTATTTACAAATGGCGTGCCATTGTCACTAATGAGCTTGTAAGGTATACCAAAGCGAGTGATGATATGCTCTCGTATAAAGTTTGCCACAGCAGCACTAGTGGCCTTTCGGAGCAAGATTGCTTCGACCCACTTAGTAAAATACTCGGTGGCTACAAGAATCCAAATATGGCCGCCAGAAGCCAGACCAATAGGGCCAATTAGATCTAGCCCCTAAGTGTGGAATGGCCATGGAGTTTTCATGTTTTGGAGGTTGGTTGGGTGGGTGTGGATCAAATTGGCTTGAACTTGGCAAGTGTGACATGTCTTCACAAAATCTGCGTATCTTTTTTCATGGTTGGCCAATAATAGCCAAGTGTGAGCAAATGTTGGTAAAGCCTTTTCTTTCCTTGATGTTCCCCACATTCACCCGCATGAGCTTCATTCATGACCATTTGGGATTCAGATGGGCTGAGACACCGTAGCGGTTCTCCATGGTACCCTTTCTGGAATAGAGTCCCTCCTTCCACAAAGTATCTTGATGCCAATCTTTTGAGGCGATATACCTCCTTGTGAGATTGTGGTAGAATACCTTCAAGAAAGTACTCTAGGAATGGAATACGCCAATCGGTGGAAGCAAAAGTTGCATAGACTTTTTCATTATCATGTTGAAGTTGACAAGTTGAACATTGACTTTGGAGGTCTGCTGCTTCCCTGCTCATGTTGGGCCAGTAATATCCTAGTCTCTGAAGTCTGCGGTAAAGGCTAATTCCTCCTCCTCCTGCGCAAGTCTTCTCATGTATCTCTATCAACTTCCTTTTTGCTTCTTGGATGCTAATAAAGCGTGCCAAGAGTCCTCCAGGCAGCTTACGATAAAGCTCTCCGGATATCAAGGTTTAATCCTTGATTTCCTTGAAATCTGCTGCAGCCGCCAGAGACATGAGCTTGGCTTTAAGCGGCATCCTCTAGTCTTCTTCATCAAGAAATGATTCTTCAAACTCTTCTTTCAGCAACTCAGTGATAGGCTTCACTTTTTTGTTGATGGTGATGTCAATTTTCTATTCTTCAAAGGCCATTTGAGACCCCAAAGTTGCAAGTGCGTCCGCATAGCGGTTCTCATTTCTTTGGGCATGCTCAATCTCAAAAATGGTAAATCTTTCTTCCAACTTCTGTGCTAGAGCTCGGTATGGTGCTAAGGAAGGCCTCTTAAGCGAAAATTCTCCTTGAGCTTGGCAGACAATAAGATTGGAATCTCCAACAACTTTCAAGTGCTTGATTCCCATCTCCCATGCTACTGCTAGCCCAGTAAGATAAGCCTCGTACTCCGCGACGTTGTTTGAACATGGAAAATCAAGCTTAAAAGACCTTGGTACAGCTTCTCCATCATCCCTAAAGAGCACGATTCCAGCCCCATTTGACACAGCAGTAGAGGATCCATCGAACCTCAAAGTCCAAGTGACATCTGCCAAATCTGCCATGAGCACTTCATCAACTTCCCCTGGTACTTCATCAAAAATAAATGAGTTATCTTCCCCTGGAAACTGAGCTAATAAGTCTGCGATGGCTTGGCTTTTAATGGCTGTGGGAGTCTCAGCGATGATCTCGTATTGGGATAACTGCAGCAGCCACTATGCAAGTCTGCCAGATAGCACAGGGCGTTGCAGCAGACTTCTGATGGAATGAGATTTCGTCATCAGCTGGACTTTGTGAGCTAGAAAATAATGTCGGAGGCACTGTGAAGCGTAGATCAAAGCCAGGCAAGATCTCTCAGCCCCCGAATAATGGGTTTCAGCATCTTTGAGAGCGCGGCTGACATAGTAAATGGGTTGTTCAACCCCATGGCTATCCTCTTGTACTATTAAAGCTCTGATTGCTTGATTGTTGGAAGCTAGGTAAAGCCGTAAAAGCTTCCCAAATATGGGTGCACAAACAGTAAGTAACTTTGTCATAATATCTTGCACCCTTTCAAAAGCTTGTTGGCATTCAAGGGACCAACGAAATAGAACACCTTTCTTCAAGAGTGGTGTAAAGGTTGAAGTTACTACAGCAAGGCTAGGTATGAACCTCCTTATATAAGATAGCTTTCCCAAGAAACTTTTCAGTTCCTTATGAGTAGTTGGTGGCTTCATAGTGACTATGGCAGAAGCTCGAATTGGATCAACATCTATGCCATGTTGGTGCACTAGGAAACCCAAAAATTTGCCGGCTGCAACCTCGAATGCACACTTGAGGGGGTTCATTTTGAGTTTGTAGAGGTGACATCTTTCGAAGACTTTTCTCAAGACAGCAAGGTGGTCCTCCCTCTTCTTGGATTTGACCACAATATCATCGACATAGTCTTCAATCTTGCGGTGCATCATGTCGTGAAACATGGTTGTCATTGTCCTTTGATATGTGGCTCCGGCATTTTTAAGGCCAAACGACATAACGGTGTAGTAGAAATTTCCAATAAGTGTGCGGAAGGCGGTTTTTTCAACATCTTTGGGAGACATGAGTATTTGATTATATTCGCCGAAGCCATCCATAAAAGAGAACATAGCATAGCCCGCTGCAGAATCGATCAAAAGATCCATGTTGGGCAGCGGAAATTCATCTTTGGGACACGCCTTATTGAGATCTCGAAAGTCAACACAACACCGAATCTGGCCGTTCTTCTTCTTCACTGGTACTATGTTAGATAACCACCGCGGATGCTGAATTGGCTTAATGAACCCAGCTGACAGTAATTTTTTGACCTCTAGTGAGATTTGTGCTTCGACTTCGGGGTGAAAGGTCCTCATTGGCTGTACCACAGGTTTAGCCTTCGGTTCAACATTCAAAGAATGAGCAACCAGCGTGGGGTCTATCCCTGGCATCTCATTGTATTGCCAAGCAAAGACATCTTGATACTCCTTTAATAACACCACCAATTGTGCTCTTTCTAAGGCAGATAAGGATGCACTGATAGAAACTGATCTTTGGACACTAGGGTCACTGCTCAAATCAATAACTTCAAGTTCTTCCTTGGTAGAAATTTTGGGATCTACCACAGCAGACTTCCCTGCTGCGTCTGCCAACTCTGAACCATCTTCTTTATCCACTACATAACATGAGAGCTGTGAAGAGCCCTCCTTTGACTCGGGGCCTTCATGTCGAGGACAATCAGGCCCCCCTCACCTTCATAATCGATAAACAATGCGTCCATCGGGTAGCTTGACCCGTACGCATTGTGGTTGATTTTTGCTGGTGCTGGCCTCCTCCTTGCGTTTCTTCTTTCGCTCCGGTAGTTCCCTCAAATCCACCTCACAGTCGTCTCTAATGTCTTCTCACCTAGGGAGTGGGGTTCCGACTGGTTTGGACAGTGATGCTTCTCTGGCAGGAGTTATTTTATCATAGAAAGACGCTTCCACAAAGTGAGACTCGGACTGGTCAAAGGGAGTGGGGTTTGCTGCAATACGAATAGGCTTTCCATTTAACCTGCTCTTTACACATTGGTGATAGGTTGAAGATATGAGTTGGTGTTTGTGCAACCAAGGTCTTCCAAGAAGCACGTGGTATGGGACCACAGAGTCTATGACATGGAACCTTGTTAAGGCAATAATTGGCCCAACTTTTAGAACTAGCTGAATATGTCCTTTTGTATACTCAGCAGCACCCCCAAAACCTCTAACTTCCATGGGAGCCCCCTGAATTTTCTTCTGAGAGATTTCTACCACTCGTAGTGTACTTAGAGGAACAAGGTTGATGCAAGATCCTGTATCGACCAAGGCACGTCTGACTTGGACTTCATTGATTGTGACAGCAAGATAAAGCGGACGCCGATGATCGGGGTATGGAACATCCATATCTTCGTCCGTGAAGGTAATAGCATTGGTTGTTTCCAAGAATGCGTGACTGGCATGTGCTTCTGCTATGAAGCAGTACGTTCCAGATTCTGCTGCTATACATGATCGCTTCTGTGGCTGCTGTCCGAGCCTTGGGATTCAGCCCTAACTGGTCAAAAAGAGATCGGAATTTTGGATTCCTTTGTAAGGCTTTGATGGCTGCTGGTGTCATGGCAGGATTTGTAGCAGCAAGCTCGTTCATGTCTATGTCGCTTGCACTGCCATAGATTATTACTGAGATAGTAGCTTTGCCTTTGTGTTTGAGGAACGGGTCGGTGTGAACTCTTTGCTGAGCTTGTGGGAGTTCTAAGGTTCCATCTTGAATTTTTGCATGGAATCTTCTTCAAAGTTTTCAACAATCTGTTATGGAGTGTTTAACACTTTTGTGGTAGTGGCAGTAATTTGGGCTTTTCTTTTCTTCTTCGATTGCTTCCTTTCGAACTTCCGGGAGCTTGATTACGCCATCTGCCACCCACCTATTAAGGATGGCTATCATTTCTTCCTTCGTGCATGGTACCGGAGGCGGTGGCTCCCCAAATTCTCTCATTCGCTTGCTGTCTCCCGCAGATACAGTCAAGGCTTGTGGCGAATATTTCTTTTCTCTGGTCTTCTCAATATGTGGCTTGACTAAAAGTGTTGTCTTTCTAACCTTCTGCAGAAGTTGAGTGAACCTAGTGATGTCAAGGTTCTCGAGGTAAGCGCGGAACTCGGGTGACATGTTGTCGATGCAAATTCCTACAAGTTCGCTTTCCAAGTAGTTGGCGTAGCAATCCAAGGACATGTCATGAAAACGATGAATGTATTTCAATAGATCTTCTCCATTTCCTTGCTTGGTACCATGAAGGTTAACGAGAGTGACCTTTTCTTCTGCTTGAAAATATTTCCCGCAAAACATTTCCACCATATCATCCCATGTTCTCACGGATCCGGGAGGCAATGTGGTGTACCGTGTATATGTTCTATCATCAAGGGACTTGGAAAACTCTCGTAAACATAAGTCATCATTTCCGGCATAAGGGCCCATAGAATCAATAAACTTGCTAACATGCACAAGGGCACTTCCCTTGCGCCCATCGAAGCATGAGAATGTTGGAGTGACATACTTATCGGGATAGGGCTGTTTTAACAGTTCAGCGGGGTAGGGAGGTTTTCTTACAAAATGCTTAGGCTCCTTAAGGATTTTCTCCCTTTCCTGCTGCAGCAAGTCTGCTACTTCCGACAAAGTGATGAAAGGCTTCTCTTTATTGTTGTGGGAGCTCGGTTCTTGATGAAGATTTTCGTGGTGATCTTCGCCATCTCGGAGGTCATTCTTCGCTTCAGAACTTTTTTCTTTAAGTTGCCGAACGGTTTCGGCCAACTCTCCTTGAGTCTGCTGCAAACCCTGTATCAGTTCCAGCAATAAATTCGTCTGTCGTGCTTCAGTATCTGGAGCACTTTGCTCGGGCTGATGCTGCTCTTGCTCATTGTTCTGAGACTCAGCTTGTAATTCCATGGTACGAGCTGCTCTTCTAGTCTTGGGAGGCATGATTTTGTGCTATAGATTTTTCTTTAGGAAGTGCTAAATTCAACTCCCCTGTGGAGTCGCCAAAATGTGAGGGGGTGTTTTTGCTGCTACGCCACGTGTTGCAACGAGATCGGCTGGAACATGGGTTGAACTTTTAAGGGTACGGGAGTTGAACCCAAAACTCAACCCAAGGCCCAAAAGTAGGCCCATAAGCTAATGGGGCACCTTCCTTAAAGAAATGAGAGCCAAATCTGCCAAGGCCCAAGTCAAGTGAATAGCAACAGTAACAATAACCAAATGGCCCAAAAATAAGATTTTGTTAATGAAGGCCCAAAATAAGAATGGACTAGTGCTTCCACTACTCTATGGAGAATCTGGACTCAAAGTATGACAACTTGAACCCAATATGACCTCAAAATTATTAAGGCATGAATTCATCACTAATATCTGCTGCAACAAATAGAACTCATAACAATGAACTTGTAGAGACAAAAAAGAGTTTGACTAAGCGGAAGAGAACTAATCCTATGAAGCATGCATGGGGTTAAGATGGAAGTGTTTAGACTTTTATGGTGTAAGTCTCAAGGTTGAAGAAGACCAAGAGCTTAATATGGTGTTTACTGCTGTAACCTAAATATCTGCCAAGAGGCACTTTTGGAGATGTGAGCTCAAATCATGTGTCTTGGGCCTGGGTTAGTGTTTAGGGTTTAGGAACAGAGTTTTAAGGTTGAAGATGACCTTAGAACTCTATACTTGAGGACGTGTACTAGAGAATGCACTTAGAGGAGAATAGCCTGATTACTGCTGCAATAAGTTTCAGACTACCTTTGCAATCTCCATGGTATTTTTTGATCTAGTCGTGGGTCAGTGTTTGGGATAGTGAAAAACGGTTATCTCTAGGCTTGGCTTAAGCTGGTTGTGTTCTGGTTAGGTTGTGCTAAGTTAGGTTGAGTCCCTTAGGTGGTGTTCAAGGGTCCCATTTATAGAAGGTTTCATGGTGGTATGGGCTGGTTATGCATGCTCTTTGGCATTGGTTTCCAAAAAAATGACAGCTCTACCCCCCAGTAAGCCTTGAGCCATTATTTTGGTGGAAGCCTATCCTATAGGATTAATTCTCCACCTCCAAACCAAACTCCCTAAGTCCTGCAAAAATGGAAAAGTGAACCTAGCATAGAGCTGGACTGTAAGGGTCACTTCCTCAGCCTTCATTGGTTGGCCATGTCATGATGGTGAAGATAAAATAAGACTTTTTTTTTCTGTCACGGATTACTACCGCGTCTGGTGACCAATGGTGAACGGAATCCTTGTCATGATTACTGTTCAGACGGCCAATCCATGGGTTCAGAGCTTCATTGGTCTGAGGAAGATATGCCATCATGATAACCTGCTTATTTAAGCAAGCCTTTATACTTTTGGGCTGACCTAACTCTAGCTTGTGTGCTGTTACTGCTGCAGAGCATGCAGGCAATGGTTTTGATTTCCCAGCTGCATTTCTGGTCCAATCGGTGGGCTTCTTTGTGCTTTTAAGGTCTGAAGTGAGTTAAATGAGGGAGACAAGCTCATTCTCCAATTTTTGAAAAGGAGGAGAGAGAAATGTGGGTCCCAAGAGAGAGCCATTACTTGTTCAGCTTTTATTTAAAGCTGTTCTGACTTTTGTGGGGCCCTATGGACAGCTGTCTCAGCTGACTGAAGCTGGGTAAAGGCCTTGGGCTTGTTCTTGGGCCTTAGTTGCTCATTAAACACTCTCTTTAGGCCCGAAAAAATCTTGTTAGAGCTGACAGCAGGAACTTCTTGGGCTGGGCCTTTAATTGGACACAACCAAGTCTAAATAGTCCATTTAATTTCCAGTATTTAAGGCCCATTTAAGCTGGCCAGTGGGTAAGAACGAAAATGGGCCAATATTCCAAGCTGAACTTGTTGGGCTTCCGCAGTAGCTTGCATTATTTGGGCCCAATGACTTAATGGGAGTTAATTTGTATTTGGGTTTTAAAAATCAGACATCTACACACAATGACATAGTTTGCCTACCATGTGTATGTTTTCCTTAAAATCGAGAATCTCACTCATGAAAGGCATATGCCAAATGTTGGAATGGAAACTCAAGAAAGGGGATATACCACTACAAAATTGGGTTTGGAAACAACTAATAAGGACTACTCGTAAGCATGGTTGTCAAAATTGCGATCCTAATCGTAGGATCATAAACACATAATCGATTTGGATGAGAATGGAGAAAGAATATGAATTTCATGCGGACTAATAAAGCATACATGGCAGCCATAAGTTCCCCTTCCTTGGTTGTTTTGTTTGGACCACTACACTCACCAAGTGATAAACTATATTGCTCTAAACCCGATAAAGGCAATGAGATCCAAATTGTGAAATAAAAACAAGGTTACTCTTGGTTCCTTCAAGAATCTATCTATATCCTGACACTAACCCACTGACAATGTCTAATTTTTTGATAAATGATTTTCCAAACCTGATGCCCACAGGTCATGATGAGACATCTAAGCCAAAAATGCAAAAGCAAAATGAGAAAACATTGCAAGACGCGTGTCATGGGATGCCTAACATATTCCTCATGTTGAACCAAACTTCTGAATCCATATTTTTATTTTGAAACATGATTTTAACACTCATTGCGCCTAGGATACCTTGAGACTCCTCTTTGACCTAGGTTTAGTAATTAGAATTAATTAGACATTGGTAAACAATTACACCGTTGAACCTAATGATTGGTGGTGACTCTACAAAACATGAATTTCCCTATATTTTACTAATTAATTTATTGTACTCGCATAGAGTGTGCTCAAGACAGGTACACGCATTTCCATTCTAAGTGGTCGATCTCCTCTGACCTAAATTAGCTATTGATAGCCTAGTTTGGCCAACTTCTCACAAAATCAAAGTAAATGATCTCAATCAACCTTTAGGAATTTGGTTAATCATGGTTAAATCTGGTCAAACTTAGTTAAACCCAATAGTTTGTTATGAAAACTCTGGGATTTATCTGATTTCGCTAATCTCATATCGAATCGAAACAAGTGACATCAGTCAATGTCTCAATTGACCACTTGACCTTTCTGGTTTGAAATTAAATTTTTTTCTTAGTTTTTGTGCTTAGGAAATATTTTATTAGTTCAAATGATATTTAATTGATTTTTTTTTTTTAGGAGTCAAAATGGAGCAGATACACCAGCAAATATCTATTTCCTCATTGAAACAAAACACTAAATAAAGAATAATTGGAAACATTCCCTTTACAAACCTGTTTTTTCCAAGGACGATGCCACCATCAGCTGATTGAACCAGACCAATATCCTCAGGTGAAATAATTTCGTATGTACTTTTGTGTTTAAGGATTCCATCCTACCAAATACCCAGAAAAATAAAACAAACAAAAAAGGGAATTATAATCCACTATAAGTTAAAAATAATTAAACAGCTTGTCATCCAAGCAATAATCATTTTGAACATTTACGCCATTAACTAATTCCACAACTAACAACTTTTCTTGTCGAGGCTCTAATGCAATTCCTTGGGTTGAGCCCATCTCCCCTATTCCTTTACAAGTTATATTTTCTGAAGCATATCGTTCTATCCCAAGGCCCATCTTTTTTTTTAAGTAATACCCAAGAAAAAAATGGTTTTATTAAAGGGGTAGTTATAAAAACTTACTTTGGGGTTAAAAATAAATTATTACTTTTTATGAGGAGTTTTTAGAAATACTAAGTAAATAACTCTTGTGATTACCAAACTCATCAAAATTGATGCATACTCATAGAGGAATCTAGAGAGAGGCTTCCTCAAAGATTGCAAGGGGAAGAAGAAGGTTAATCTTTGGAGCCAAGATCATTCAAAGTATATTGAAGGTAATTCTTCCTAAATTACTCTAATTCTTGAAATTTCTGATATCTAACGTTTTGGAAGTTGGGAATTTTGAAGATTGGAAGGATTTAAGCGATTTGAGTGTGTACAACTTCATACTTTGATGAATTTTGGGTTTAGGGTTTGATTATTGACTCTAAAATGTTAATAACTTGTTTTTTAATGGGACTAGTAAAGCAATTAGCCCTAAACATGGTCTTAACATTAAAATTTCATAAATATAACAGCAATTATGGATTCTAATCAAAACATCGAGTGAGAACTTAACCTGGTTTTTGAAAAAGAGTTGTAGAAAAAAAAATGAAAAATTAGAAAATTCTAGAAAATAAGTGTTCCTAATAAAAGCCCACTCGCGGGCCACATGTTTGGGGAAGAGTGTGGTTCACCTCCTAGCCCAATTAGATTTGGCAAAGGCCCCTTATGGCTCACTTGCTTTTTTAATGGGACTAGTAAAGCAATTAGCCCTAAACATGGTCTTAACATTATAATTTCATAAATATAACAGCAATTATGGATTCTAATCAAAACATCGAGTGAGAACTTAACCTGGTTTTTGAAAAAGAGTTGTAGAAAAAAAAATGAAAAATTAGAAAATTCTAGAAAATAAGTGTTCCTAATAAAAGCCCACTCGCGGGCCACATGTTTGGGGAAGAGTGTGGTTCACCTCCTAGCCCAATTAGATTTGGCAAAGGCCCCTTATGGCTCACTTGCTTTTTTAATGGGACTAGTAAAGCAATTAGCCCTAAACATGGTCTTAACATTATAATTTCATAAATATAACAACAATTTTGGATTCTACTCGAAACATCGAGTAACAACTTAACCTGGTTTATGAAAAAGAGTTGTAGGAAAAAAAAAAATTCGAAAATTCTAGAAAATAAGTGTTCCAAGAAAAGCCCATTCGAGGGCCACATGTTTAGGGAAAAGTGTGGTTCACCTCCTAGCCCAATTACATTTGGCAAAGGCCCCTTATGGCTGACTCGCTCAGAAAAGATTAGTGGACCCCACTTTGGACCAAAATTCATCCTAGAACATGTAGTTTCAAAATTTTTTGAAATTTTAAAAGCTGTTGTAAATATTGAAAACACTGTGAAGAAAGTGGCTTATATTTGGGCACAGATATGGTGCGTCACATGGGATTATTTCTCATGTGATGTTAGGTGAATACAGTTATTCATATTCATCGAAAGGTGAATTACTAGAGACAAAATGTGCTCACCATTTAATGAGAGCACGACTTTGTCTCCTCCTACGAATTCACACACGGCAAGTTTACTACCTAAAAGACAAGCATCTTATACCTATAAATGTATGACAGTTATAGTATTATAAGATGTAGAAAATGAGATTGAGATCAATTGTATTCAACAAGTTTGTTGAATGTGTGGATGACCACTTGATTCAAAGAGAGTTCTTATAATATATTCTCATATTCAGAATTATTTTCTCTTGCTATATATATTTTTATTTCACAACAAAAGCGGTTTTATATAGGTACTCTTAGAATTTTTAGGGTAGGGTTTCCATAGTTCTAGAAGCAATATAGTTTTGGTATTCTCTCGATTGAGGTGTTTTGAGGGGGAAATTCAAATTAGATGGAATATGCTAAAGTTCGGTTAATTTCTAAATTTTTGGGCTACTGACTCAATTTGAGTATTTCTTTGTATTAGGTTCATCTTAAGGTGTCATAACTTTGAAATTTGGTGATTTTGGTGAGGCTATCAGAAGTAAGTGAACTTTCCTATAACTAGTGATATTTTTACATAAAACATATATTGTTGATTCAACTAAATAGTTAATTGTTTCTCATTATGAAATTATTATTGATTTATTTTAAGTGGATTTTTTTCAAGATAAAAATAATAGGGTAAATTACACTGATACCCAATTCTTTTAGGGAAACTAGACTCGCTACACAGCCTACACCCTAATTTGGGGAAATGACACTCCGCTCCCAAATTTGTAAAATAATTAACACTTTGTCCCATTTTTCATTTTTTTTTTCTTTTTTTGTTTATTTTTTATTAATTTTTTTAACCGATGTCTAACTAACTAAAGTTAAAAAGAAAAATTACATTTTAATTATTTTAAGTTTAAGTGGGGAATATTCTTTTAAAAATTGGGGAAAAGGGTGCTGAGTGTTAATTATTTTACAAATTTGGGAGCAGGGTGTCATTTCTCCAAATTGGGATATAAGGAGTCTAGTTTCCCCAAAAGAAGGGAGTGTCAGTGTAATTTATCCAAAATAATAATTTCCATCCATGATTGAACTTTTTTTTATTAAATTGGTTTATCTAGCAAATGTCTACATCCATGCTTCAAACTTGGATAAAGTATAGGAAAAGTTCAATGAAAACAACTAATGGTTTGAATGAAATATAAATATAAGATTGTTTTGTTGTTCAACTAAGATGCTATCATACATGATTTTGGAAATGACTACAATGAAAGTTAATCTGTTTGGAAAAAATGAATTATTACAATCTGCCTATACTTTAAACCGTGCCAATGGGGTTATATATTGGTATGGAACTAATTCCTTTTTAGGCCTACCACTAGCTAATATATATGTGATTTTTGGCTTATTCATTAGGATATAGTGTTCCCATGAGTCATAACTGTTTATATATGTAAAACATTTGTTTTATTTTGAAAGTCCAATGAATTTTATACATATTTGTAATTTTCTTTCAACCATGTAATTAGCTAAATGAACTTATTTATTGTTTCCAAACCTTCAAAGTTTATTTACTGTGAACAATTATATTTTTATTACTATATGCTTGATCTAGCTAGTTAAACTTAAGGCTAGTAATTACTTATCAAGCTATCAAGCTCACTCATTTGTTTTATTTTTAGATCTTGAGGAATAACAAGTTGATTACAATCTTATTTGGAGGGTGTGTGAGAAGAACTTATGATTGTATTACTAAATGTCAGACATTTGGTGTTTTATGTGACTCTTGGAAGTCTTGTAATATAAGAGTTTTATTTTTAGTTGTATTTAAATTTAATCTTGTTTGGAGGTTTCATATTTTGAATTATTCATGGAGAGCAATTTTTGGAAGAATGGTTTTTGACTTTAGTGAGGCCTTGTATACTTGTAAAACAAACTTTTTTGGGTGTGTAGTCATTGTCATGTGTCTGACACATATAATTGGGTTCAATGTGGGATAGTTTATAAATTCTTATCTCTTAGCCCAAGAGAGTGAGAGAGGTCTTAGGTACACTGTCTGAATACATAAATTTTGGAAAGATAAGCAATGCTAGTGTACAATAAGGCCCAAGGGCAAGAAAATGTTATCAAACTAGTTAAGCTCATTAATCAATGCGACATTAACTAAGCAAAAGCTAACTCAAAAAACCTGATGAATCCCACTGGCATGAGAGAAAACATTAGCTCCAACAATGGCCTTATGTGGCTGTAAAGAGAATCCGCTGTACTCTTCCACCTACACAAAGATTATTAAATCTATAAAAAGTACAGTATTCCAGTAGGAAGGGGAACCAAAACTTTAGAGGGACAAAATCCTCATGTAATACCATTTTGCTAGCAGCAGTGATATGCTTTGTATTGATTCCTGTGTGAAGTCCTCCCAGTACATGTTTACCACGAGACTTGACTGCCATTACAAACTACGGAGGAAAAAACATGACAATGTGTGAGATTTTCCGTTCCCAATTAATGTAAGGTAATAAACGTTTAATGTAAATGTGAATTAGATGCACCAAGTTACTATTCGTAGATCTCATGCAAAGGATTGGAAATTTAGGAAGTGAATAAGTAATTTTTTTTTTTTTTTGGTTATTTTTTTTATGATTTTGGGTGTCCAGACCAGCTTGCGCGCAGCTCGATTAATCCTAAAGGGACAAGTAACACCCTCCTAACCACGTGTACCACGATAGACGCAAGGTTACCTTGGGTAGGTGGCTCTGAGAGGACTCGAACTAGTGACTGTTGGAGAACACAACCAAAATCGAACCAATTGAACTATCCCTCAAGGTTAAGTATACTAATTTGTTCAAGAAATTTATATATCTATCTATACTATAATGTAAAACCGAAATTTTTTAACTTTTGGGTGATCTCATAATATTACGTAATATAAACTTCTGAAATCTTACAATTTTACACACTCTTATTTTAATTTATATTATCTAATTGAATTTAAATTTTATTCTATAATTAAACATATAATTAGAATCTTGACACATTGTATTTTTCTTTAATAGAAAATATATATTGTTCCATATATAGAAACACAATTATAATAAATGTCTAACACTAGAATATATTCTATATATAAACACAATAATAATAAAAAAATTTTAATAATTATCAATTTTCTTATTTAACCCATTATCACGGTATTGTCCACCTTTCCCAAATCCTTCCTTAGGATGGATTGTGTAGAGTCTGTGGATCAAGTTGAGATCGACAACTCCAACAACAACTTGGCCCACAACCACCGTCATCATCCATGAATTTTCTATCATGATTGTAATAGTAGTTTACTCGCTTATGTACTTGACTTTGTCAGCGTCATCATAAGAAAAAGACATAGAGCAAAGAAGGGGTGTATAGACTATAAATTAAAGATAAAAAAGTAAAAGATAGAGAATTGGAGGCATGCATAGTCATGCGAGAAAGAAGTGGCAGTTGGTGTTATTATAAAAAGAAACTTAAGAATGGATGTCGACTGGGAGAAGGCCAGAGAGCAACCGGTGATGCAACTGGGTGTGGGTGAACTGAAGTCTTCAAGCCTCAGCTTGTCAGTAGTTAAGGGAATAAAGGGAACAGAGAGACTTGAAAGAATGAAAGAGAAGTTGATCTTCGAAGAGGAAGCAGATAAATCGAGTTGCAAAATATAGATTAAAAAAATAATAACAATGATGTGGAAAATTGTGAAGACACAAGAGCTTATGTGTTACATTTTTATGAGGTCAATAAAATGTCAAAAAAGTTTTGGTTTTACATTATAGTGTAGAAAAGATGAACTTGTAATATCTTAGGCGTTTTATTTTTCTAGAAAATACCAATAATATTATCTTTTAAAAACTTAAATGAAATAGGGGTAAAAAAATAGTAACAAACGTATCACATAAATTCAAATAAAATAAAATAAAAAATTTATAGAGGGAATAAGTTTTCATTCGTTTGCATTTTTGTGGCCATTTTAGTCACCGCCTATGGATGTTAAAGATAACCCCGAAAATGCTTTTAAAACGAAATAAACTGGGCCTTAATTTAAGCCCATTTTCTTGGTCATTGTTAAATAATTATGGATGACTTGCAGATGCCATGAATTACTAATTTGTGATGTATAAGCAAAACATTTTCAAGCCTCTCTAACAATAACATCAGTAAAGCTCTGGGGGCCAAAAGTGGAATCAAAAGAACCAAAATAGGCTTGATGCAGTGACCAAGAAGTTAGATTATGTGCAGCTGGATTACAATCCCTATATGAAGAGATCTTAAGATCTTTGTATTACAGTAATGGAGGCAAAGAGGAGAAGAGAAAGAGAGAGATTAGAGAGTGCAAAATGAGTAAAAACCTCCTTAGATTTAATTGGGATTCTTACACTGTATATATACACAGTAATGAACTGAAACTAACTTAACAAACTAAACTGATCTTAACAAAATGGTTATGACAGATTTGGAGCACGTGGCTAGCACGTGACTCACTTAACCATGTTTACGTTTGTCTCTTTACACAAGCTACATGTCGTTTACCATAATACAAGACAAACTCCAGTAGCATAGATAATCTTCTTCTTCATCCCCCTCAATCAAATGGGGTTGCAAAGAAACCGTGAGATTGTGACGAAGATTAAGAAATTCTTGTGTGGGTAGACTTTTAGTGAAGATATTTGCAAGTTGATCAGTGGTGGAGACAAATTTAACCACTAAATCCTTGCGAAAAACTTGTTCTCGAATGAAATGAAAGTCTTCTATGTGCTTCATACGAGCATGGAAGACAGGGTTCAAAGCAATAGCGAGAGCAGAAACATTGTCACACTATAATATGGGAGGTTGAGACAAATAGATGCCAAGATTTTTTAAGTAAAGTGCGAATCCAACACACCTCGGCGGAAGCAGTGGCAAGAGCTCTATATTCTAACTTAGTGGAGGAACAAGAGACTGTAGGTTGCTTCTTGGCAGACCAAGTAATAGGATTAGAGCCAAGGTAAACAAGTAGACCTGAAGTTGATCGACGATCGTCTGGGTCACCAGCCCAATCAGCATCTGAGAAGACAGACAGAGATAAAGGCCCTGGAGTGAAGGCAATGTCATGATATAGTGTCCCTTTGATGTATCTGAGTATTCTCTTGCCAGCAGTGAGATGAGTAGAAGTGGGAGCTGCCATGTGTTGACAGACTTGATGTACAACAAAGGAGATGTCAGGTCTTGTGAATGTGAGATAATGTAATGCACCAACAATACTTCTATATCCATGAGGATGAGAGAGCAGATCACCTTCATGTAGAGATTGTCGAGTGTTGGGGCTGCAAGGTGTCTTTGTTGGTTTTGAATCAACCATATGATGCTTGATTAGCAAATCAGAGGCATATTTGGATTGAGTAACATGTAGAGCATCTGAAGTTCGAGACACTTGTAATCCAAGGAAGTAGTGGAGAGTTCCTAAGTCCTTGAGATCAAAAACTTATCAGTTGGATCAAATTGTCCATAAAGGATGTAGAGCTGCATGTAAGAACAATGTCATCCACATAAAGGAGCAAGTAAGCTATAACTTGTTGATGATGGTAGATGAAAAATGAAGAGTCAGCTGTGGAGGCAATGAATCCCAAATGCAGAAGTTGAGTAGTAAAACTCTCAAACCATGCTCTAGGGGCCTACTTAAGACCATAGATGGACTTTTATAGTTTGCAGACATAGTATGGATGAGTGGAGTCAATGTAGCCCTGAGGTTAATATATACTTCTTCTTTAAGTGTGCCATGGAGGAAAGCATTTTTAACATCTAACTGTCAAAAAGACCAATTTTGTGATACTGCCAGGGAGAGAATGAGTCTTACAGTGGGAGCTTTGATCACAAGGTTGAAAGTTTCATTATAGTCTACTCCTTGTTGTTGATGGAAGCCATTTGCTACAAGCCTGGCTTTGTATCTGGCTATAGTTCCATCAAGGTTATGTTTGAGTTTGTACACCCATTTATACCCTAATATATTCTTGTAAGGAGGTGGAGTAACAAGAGACCATGTGCCTTGTTTCTGTAATGCATCAAATTCATCTTGCATGGCAGTACACCATTGAGGATGTTGAGCTGCAACCTTGTATGAGGAAGGTTTTCTGGTAGTGTAATCTACTTGGGCAGCATAGCCTAGTTTAGGATTGTGAATGCCACTTTTAGATCTAGTTTTCTTTGGGTGTTGTGAGGTAGTGAGAGAAGTATTTGATGTGATATCGAATGGCTCATTGGGTAATTGTGATGGCTCGGTTGTATATGTGGATAAAGGGATGGCATCTGGTAAAGGGTCAGGAAGGCTATTGTCATGGCTAGGGACTGATATGGGAACAGTAGGCAACTGGTTTTGACTATTGGATAAAAGAGATGCACTTGGTAAACTAGGTGTATCAGTAGGTTGATTTTGAGGGAAAGTGGTGATGTTGTCTAAGACAGTAGGGATTGGATTCTAATTTTGAGCACAACAGTGCAAGGTAAGCAGTGTATTTAGCCAAATGTCAGAGGAAAATGCAGGAATCTGTTGTGAAGAATTGGACTATTCAGAAGCATTAAGACTAGGAAAAATTGTTTCATTGAACAGAACATGTCTTGATGTATAAACTCGATGAGATGAAGGGTCAAGACATGTATAACCTTTTGAATTGAATGGATAACCCAAAAAGATGCAAGGAACATATTTGGGTTGGAGTTTGTGTTTATTATATGGTGTGAGTAAAGGGAAGCACTGATAACCAAAGGCTCTAAGATGAGACAAAATAGGTTTTGTGTGAAATAAGCTTTCCCAAGGTGACTTATCGGACAATATTGGTGTTGGCAACTTATTGATAAGATGAGCAACAGTTGACACAGCATAAGACCAATAGGAAATGAGTAGGTTAGACTAAGAAAAAAGAGCTAGTGCACATTATATGAGGTGCTTGTGTTTTCTTTCTGCTACACCATTTTGTTGTGGTGTGTGGGGGCAACTGAGTTGATGAATGATGCCATTATTGGCACAAAATGTATTAAATTCAGTGGATGTAAATTCTCCCCAACAATCAGTACAAAATATCTGAATTGAGTGTTGGAATTGTGTTTGGATTAGAGCTGTGAATTGTTTGAAGATTGGAAAAGTATCTGATTTGTGCTTTAGCAGATAGACCCAGGTAAACTTTGTAAATTCATAACTAAAACCAAATAGAAACGAAAACCATTGAGTGAAACAGAAGGGGCTAGACCCCAAAGGTCAGCATGAACAAGTTGAAAAGGTTCTTTCACTTTATTAGTTGAAATTGGAAATGGTAGCTGATGCATCTTGCCAATAAGGCAATGCTTACAGTGATTTGTTACAGAATTGAAATCTAGAGTATTACAAGGTGATATAGAAGGAAGAATGCTATGTAAAACCTTGGAACTAGGATGTCCTAGTCTTGAATGTTAGAGCTTCCATTTGAGTGTAGAAGATGAAGCAAGACAAGCTTACTTATGAGATGTAGAACTGCAGAATTGGGAAGAGTGGATTGGATGAACTCCATCTTTACTCAAACCCTTATAGAGGAGTCTCCTCATAGGTAAATCCTGGATTAAGAGCTGTTTAACATCAAAATGACAACTACAATTGTTATCTAGACAAAGCTTATGTAGTGAAAGAAGATTGGAAGCAATTCTTGGAATATGGAGAACATTTCTAAGTTGAAATTTATGATATTAAGTATGCAATTGAGTGTTACATATGCTTTGGATTGGAAGATTTTGACCATTAACTACAGTGACCTGATCAGATCCTTGGTAAGGTGATGGAGTGTTTAAGTTGGAGGCATTTGTTGTGATGTGATCAGTTGAGCCTGTATTAGTGAGCCAAGTCTCAGAATTTTGAGTGTGATGAAGATTTGAGGCACTGGCCATGGCTGCAAGCTTTGTAGGTGGATTCTTTCCTTGGTAGGCAAAGTCCATCCTATGGTAGCAATCAATGGCATAATGGCCTGTCTTCCAACAAATTTGCCAAGTTGGTCTCTCAGGTCTGCCTTGAGAACCAAACTGAGATGGAGGCTGAGAATTAGGGGATTCTAGCATCTACGATTGAAAGGAACTTGGATAAGAACCAAAGGATCTTCCACCTCTACCACGATTGAAGGAGTTTCTTCCTCCCCTTCCTCTGTTGTAGCCTTGGTTACCATTGAAACCTCTATTAAAACCAGTGTGAGGTTTTTGGTTGTTAGAGACAAACATTGCAAGGGCAGAATTGGAGAAAGGATTTGAAAGCTTCAGTCATGGATTGCTCTTCAACTTGCAGCAAAACTGAGAGTTTCTCAAAAAAGATTGTATCATCTCGAGTCCTTATTGCTTAAGCAAAAAGAGCAAACTCTTTTGGTAATCCCTTGAGAACCATGTGCAGTAGTTCTCCATTATCAACAAGAACTCCAACAGGAGAGAGTTTATCTCTTGTAATCTTGATTCTTTGAAGATAGGAATTGATTGACTCATTCCCTTTCTTGATTCCTTGTAATTCTAGCTTCAAGTTGAGCACATTTGCTCAAGCTGTGCAGGTGAATTTATCTTCCAACCTATTCCAGACTTCTTGAGAAGTGGTTGATCCCACCACCATATCTAGTACAGGGGAAGAAAGAGTAGAATAAAGTAAGGTCAGAAATGCCTTGTCTTTCTTTTTCCATATTAGGAAGGCTGGATTCAAAGATTGAACACCAGCTTCATTGATAAGAAACTGTCTTGGTTGCTGTGTTGAGCCATTAAGATGTTCAATCATCGAGTAAGCATCAAGAATAGTAGAGATCTAAAGTTTCCAGATCATATAGTTCACACTATCCAGCTTGATTGACATCAAGTTTGACATGTAATTGAGCAGCAACAATGGAGAAGAATTATTAGCCAAAGGATCCATGATCGTGGGCTCTAATACCATGAAAAGATCTTAAGATCTTTGTATTACAGTAATGGAGGCAAAGAGGAGACGAGAAAGAGAGAGATTAGAGAGTGCAAAATGAGTAAAAACCTCCTTAGATTTAATTGGGATTCTTACACTGTATATATACACAGTAATGAACTGAAACTAACTTAACAAACTAAACTGATCTTAACAAAATGGTTATGACAGATTTGGAGCACGTGGCTAGCACATAATTAACTTAACTATGTTTATGTCTATCTCTTTACACAAGCTACAAGTCATTTACCATGATACAAGCTAAACTACAATAGCATAGATTATCTTCTTCTTCACTATATACCCAACTGTATTTGATCGAAGGAATGCATGATTCTCGATTCCATATATCTTTGACAATAGGAATAATTTTCCAGGGAGGATCAGAGCTAACTCTAGAAATAGCTTCAATACAAGTCTTTGAGTCACCTTCTATGATTACCTTTTGAAGTTTGCAGTGAGAAGCCACCCATATTGCCCATCTAATTACCTCTGCGTTTGCTTGAACGGAACATTGGCGTATGCCTTTTTTGAGTGAGCAAACACCAAGTTCCCTCTCCAATCTCTAGCAACAATAACTAGCACTGAAAAACTATTTCCAATAGCAGCGTCGCAATTGATTTTAATACATCCCTGTTCAAGCTTACTCCATTCACACTTCTGCCTATTTCTTGCCTTTGGATTTTTTTCAATCACAGACAAGTGCTCCAAGAAAACTTTGTTGAGTCCTCGGTGAAGATCTTCAATGGAGAGAATTTTCCCCTCAAGGATTACTCTATTTCTGGTTCTCCACATAAGTTCCAGAAGCAATGCTCCATATGGAGTAAAACGGTTTCTTTGCTTTTGTTCATTCACAAGACTTACCGGGGGATTAATCACAAATTCAACAAATTGCCTTTGGGATATAAACTGCATCTCACTAATCTTTAGACCCCAAATACTTCCAAACCATAAGGATCTTGCAAACTCACAATAGCAAAACAAATGAATGGCTGATTCAATATCCTTTCCACGAGGAGGACATGCTTCATCAACATTATCAATGAATCTACCAATTCTATCTTTGGTAGGGAGCACATTTGAAATTAATATCCACAAGAACATTTTGTCTCTCATGGAGATTTCCTCTCCATATATTGCTCTTTAACAAATCTGGAGACACATTACCCTCAGATTTTTCAATTGATCTATAGGCAGACTAGGGGTGGCAAAAAAAGCTCAAACCCATTAGCCCACCCAAACCCACTCACTAATTGCCCAACCAAACCCACTTATTTAATAAATGGGCAAATGGGTGCTAGCCCAATTAGACCCAATTAAGTTGAGTTTAATTGGGCTTTAATTGGGTTGCTTATTGGACATCTAACAAATTTACCCAAACCCACTCATTGATCATTTGGGGGTATTTTTGTCATTTTTATGGGCATTTTTATCATTTTAGAAGTTGTAAGATATTTTGACCAATTACATACATAAAATAATTGGATAAATGGATGGGTTGGGTTTTAATGGGTTGGGTTGGGTATGGGCCTTACATACTTTGTTAAATGAGCTTAAATGGGCCATTGGGTTTTTAAGGACCCAACCCATTTATTACCCACCCAAACCCACCCATTTGACACCCCTAAGGCAAACTTAACAATAAAATTCACTGTAGTAGTCCTGGTCCACACCCATCTATCTTCTTGGGCACTTGAAACTAATGGGATATTTTGAATAGCAGAAACTGTATCTTCATCAAAAATATTTCTTAACATATTCACATCCCAATTCATCTTGTTCTGCGTGAATAATTGAGAAACTACTAGAAAGTTTTCTGGGTGTGATCCTTCCTTTGCCTTAGGAAGTAAAGATGGACAGTCCGGAATCCAAGGATCCTCCCAAACCAAAATATTATCTCCATTACCTACCATCATACAAGCTCCCTCGGCTAAGATGTTTTTGGTGCACTCAAGGCTTTTCTGTTGGGAATAAAACCTTATTCCTAAAACTTGTGGTATGCGAAAATAAATAACAAGCACAAGACACAAATATTTACGCGGAAAACCCTTTCTCCTTGAAGGGAAAAACCACGGGACAAACTCTGAACAAATCCACTATTATAATACGCAATTACAATAGTTCTTCTCAAGTTAATACCTAACTTGAGGTTCTCACCAAATACAATAATATTTCTCTAGGAATTCACACTCAACAAATTCTCTAGAGGAAACCGCAAATACTTTTGTGTATCTCTCACGGCTAAAAAAAAATCTCCCTAGTTTTTCTTTGTTCTCACAGACACTCACTACTTCTTCGCAATTCTCAATTGCGGATTTCTCTCTCAATATTGCAGCACACCACTTTCACTCACTTCTCTATTGCGGTTCTCCCTTTAATTCACATGCACATTGCCTTTATATAGCAAGAGGTTAACCGGCTGAGTTGTTCTATTTCTAATTGAACACAACTTCCTACTAACACTACACTGCTAATTGTAATAGGATATCAACCTCTTTAGTCTTATATTTCTTATAGAATTACTTGACCTCTTCACTTGTCCTATTTCTAATAGAACACAAGCTACCTACTTCTAATAGAAGTAGTCTTCTATACTTGTCTAGCAAACTCATTAATTGGGCCTTGCTTTGGTGTGGGTTGGACCTTGGTGCTCCACGTGCACCCTAACATTTTCCAGGTCCAAGAACTGGATGACCTTGAATGGTGCTTAAACCAAGACCCAGATACTCTATATTTGGATAATAATATTCTGATACAAAGACTTTTTTTTTTGGCTAAAACCCACCATTCTAGCTTTGCCAATGAAGCTAAGTTTAGCTCCCAAAATGTCCTAAATCCCAACCCTCCTTCAAACTCCGGAGTGCATAATTTTGACCAGGCCAAAGGAAAGAAATATTGAGTTTTTTCTTTCCTCGGACCCCACTAAAATCGCCTAACCATAGCATCCATCTCCTCACAAAGACTTCTTGGTAATTTGCAAACAGTCATAGTGTAAGTTGGAATTGCATATGCCACTAATTTTATCAAAGTTGCTCTACCCATCCAAGGCAAGGCTTTGCATTTCCAGCTACATGTTTTTGCCTTAAGCTTTTCTTTGACGGAATTGAAAATTTTCTTTTTTATTTTTTGATAAGAATAGAGGAACCCCCAAATACTTTGTGTGTTGTTGGAGGCTCTTGAGCCCCCATATAGTCTTGATCTGATTTCTAAATTGAGTATGGACACCTTTGGAGAAGAAAACACCGAACTTTTCTAGATTAATAGATTGGTCTGACCAAGAGTAGTATGTATTAATACATGACATTAGAGTTCTGACTTCTTCCATCCGGGCTCCGCAAAAGAGGATTGAATCATCACCATAGCAAAGCTTGGTAATAGGTGGAGCTGAAACACCAATCTTGACTCCATTCATTCTACCTAGATTGACTTCTTTATCAATGATCCTAAGAAGGACTTCACTACCTAAAATGAACAGATTAGGAGATAAGGGGTCTCCCTGCCTTAAACCTCTAGATGGGATAAAGTTAGAAAAAATACCGCCATTTATGAGGAGAGTGAACTGGACAGTAGACACACATTGCATGATCAAATTTGTGGAGTCAAAAAAAAAAAAAAAAAAGTTTTTAGTACTTTCTCCAAGAAGCACCATTCCATACGATCATGTGCTTTATTAAAATCCAATTTCACCCTTTTGCTTGTATTTAAAACTGTGAGCCACTTGTGCAATAATCATATTTTCTGATATCCATCGATTTGGCACAAAAATCACTTGAGTCAGGTGCACACATTACATAAGCTAATCAACCTGAACTAGTTAAAAGAGCAAGCTCCTCACATTTTAGGAATGAGTGTGATAAAGGATTGATTGATCTCCTTTAACAACCACCCGGTCCTAAAAAATCTTTGGACTGTTGATATTACCTGATCACCTATGAAGCACGGACACGGCAAAAAGGGCCGCGTGTCAGTGTCGGACACTTTTCGGTCACCGACACTCCTCAGACACGGCTGCATGCGTGTCCATGGGGTGTCCGGCAAATAAAATAAAAAAAAAAATTTAGTTCCAACACGGTGTGGACACAGTCAGGACACAGTCGCGACACAGCTGAACCAAAAAAAAAAAAAATTTAAATCACTGATTTGCTTCTTGAAAACAAATTTCTCTCGCTTTCTCACTCTGCATCACACCATCGACCATCAATCTGCTCTCTCACGATCAGATTGGCGACCAAACAATCTATTTGCACCTCCTCGACAATCCTCTCGGTCCGATCAGCAACCCACAAGGGACCTCAATCTGATTTGTAGAAGCTTTGTGCATTGTCAGCTCCTTTTGCCCCTTTGTGTTCCTTTTGGTTTGTTTTTTTCCATTTACTTTTTTGCTTCTAGAGAGTTCTACTCTCTGTGAATGCCAATGGGTTTTATCGGTGTAGTATGTTTTGTTAACTGTAGACCAAAGAATTTACCATATTTTACTGTCCATATATTCTTTTTAATATAAAACTGTGTAATATGTTTACTGTTTAGTGGTTTATCAAAAAAAAAAAAAAAATGTTTACTGTTTAGTGATGTTTTTTGTTTGTTTGTTCATAAACCTATAATTATTACATTATTATCATTTATTATTAAATTATTGTTTAAGGGTTAGTTAACCATAGCATATATTTGCATTTTAATGATTTTTATTTGTTTTTAAAATTTAAACTAAACATACCTTATTCCTGAAAATATATAAAATATACCTAGAAATAAATATTAATTAATTATTTAATTTTCGTATCCCCGCAATGTCGTGTCTTAGTTTTTCAAAAAATGTCGTATTGTCGTATTTCGTATCGTATTGTGTCATGTGTCGTACTGGTATCAATGCTTCATAGCTAATCACCAACCGTGTGCCAGTAGTGCTTATAAAATAAACCCGAAAGACCATCTGGCCCAGGAACTTTAAGCATGTGCATCTCAAATACAATCCTTCTAATTTCCTTTTCTATTGGGACCCTGCATATCTGGGTTAGCGGGGTTGGCTGACTTGAATAGGTTGTTGAAATGATTAGTAAAGTATTCTCCAATGGCTGCCATCTCAATCAGCCAGGTTCCATCTTCTAATTTAATCTCGTGGATCTTGTTGCTTCTTATTATAGGAGTGGATAGATGGAAGAACCTGGAATTACGATCACCCTCCCGAAGCCAAAGCTTCCTTGATTTTTTCTTCTACTTAATTTCCTCTTTTTCCGACCAATCTTCTAATTCGAGGCATAGGGATGCTTCAAGCTCCAGATTTTCACGCCTTGCTTCGGACTTCCTGAATTTGGTTTTCCAGTTCCTTGATTTTGAATTTGGCAAATCCAAAACTGACTTGTTCCAATTCAATAGCTCAGTTTTGACCAGTCTAATCTTTCTAGCTAGTTTAAAGCTTTGTGAACCCTCAACTTGGATGCTCCACGCTTTCTCCACCACGTCATTGATTTGTGATGTCATCTTCGCATGTTAATAATTTAGTAAAATTATTTGGATATAAATCAGGTTTTTTTTTTTTTTATAAGTATAGGTAAAATATCAGTATATATATATATATATACATATGCTCATTTAGCGGTTGTCGATAGCATGTATGGGTAACTTAGCACACCTAAATTTTACACTTAAAGTTAAAGAGGAAAATATAGAAATTAAATGAAATGCATATATATATATATATATGGACAGAGCTTGGCTACAAACCAATTTGTAGCCAGCTTACTACAGCCCACTACATGTCAATTAATAAGATCATTCACTTGTACTTTAGTCACATGACCTATTTAATTAGTCATGTAACTTCTTTAAATAATACATATGGATGATCATATAAGCTGTCACAAAGTAGGTTGTAGCAAACGGGTTACAAACTCCTGATTAGGAAAGTTATTTTCCTATGTCTTTCCTAAAGTTTTTAATTAATAAAATAAAATATAGTATTAAAGAAAGAGAAAAAAAAAAGATATTCCATGCGCTAATGATACATGTACCTCCTCCAATGAAGCATTTCCAGCCCTTTCACCAACACCATTGATTGTGACCTCGACTTGTCTAGCACCTGCATGTGCAGCCTAATTTTTGAAAGTTAGTATATCGATTTTCAAATTCAAGTCAATAGAGTAAAGTCAAAGGTTAATGCTACAAAACAAACAATTTTCACAATATTATTTAGCATCTTTTTACTAATTATTATTTGAATCCTTACAAACATCATTTTATTATCTATCATTCATAATTTGAGATCTCGACACTTATAAAAGCCAAAATATGTTAATATTAACATGGTTAATTCAGTTTTAGATTTTCCGTTTCTTACTCAATCCTTGGCATATTACTGATTTTTAATGAGCTCAAGTCATGGACATGTGAGATACTTGGCTTAGCACCCAAAATTCTAGTGTTGAGGGTGCAAAGCACCACGCCTCAAGCCCACGTGTGATTAAGGTGGTGTTTGGATCCTGTACTCAAAATAGCTATCTCCAATTTCTATGTATAAAATGCATTCTTAACAAAAGTTGAGATGTTTGATTGAGATTTTGGCAAATGCAAAATGTATTGGCAAAATGTATTTTGCAAATTCTCATTTCTAGAATAGAGTCAAAATCCACAAAATTGCTGAAGCAAGTGACAAGAGCATTAATTGCTCCGCCGACACTATTTTCACTCGTTTTTTCTGTTCTTTTTTTTTTTTTTTTTTTTTTATTTCTGTTTTTCCACACTATTCTATTTTCATTCCGGCGAGCAACAAAAATCATTGAAAAATCAAAATCACAACCAACAACAATGAAAAAATTCATAAAAAAAATAAAAATAAAAAACTGGACCAAGTGTGAGTCAAGAAGATCCAAAATCACACTCACAGATAATACGAGCAACAAAATGAAATCACACAAGGAAAAGTGAGCAACAAACCAGCAATGAAAAAAACACAACTAGCAACAAAATCACAATGAATCTACAGTTGAATAACCGTGTGTAAACAAACCACAAAAAAAAATAATAATAAAATAAAATAAATCACACACTCTCGATTGAGAGAAACTTGTGTATGAACAAACTCACTAAATTTTCCCACTGTTTCTCTTAACAATGGGCAAGAAACAAACCCAAAATCACACAAAACAAAATTCAACCCCATTGTGTACGTATTAAAGAGAGTCTTGTCTCATATTGACTAAGTATTCTTGGGTTGTGCAATTTATAAGTTATGGGCATCCCTAATCTCTCAAGGCATATTTTGAAATTGAGTTAGATCCATTGGAATTTAACATGGTATTAGAGCCAGCCCTTGGGTGTTGGGCAGATCTCCCCACTATTATGATCCACGTGTTTGATTGGTCCACCACACGTAAGAGGGCATATTAAAAAGAGAGTCTTGTCCCACATTGACCAAGTATTCTTGGGTTGTGCAATTTATAAGCCATGGGCATCCCTTATTTCTCAAAGCATCTTTTGAGATTGAGTTATGCCCATCGGACTTTAAAAGCATGTACAAAATTACCAATAAAAATTGAGCAACTAAAACCCAGCAAAGGCCCCAGGCTACCCGCAACACCGGTCAATGGAGAGGAAGAAAATAAGAAGAAAAATAAATTAAAAGGACGTGTGGTGAGGATAAAAAAGAAAGAAATAAAAGGTGAGGAAGGGAAAGACGAAAGAGAGACTAAAAGGAGAACCGAGAAATGGAAAGGGGAAAGGGAAAAAATCAAGGAAGGGTGGGGGTAGGTGTGAACTTGTGGTGGGGATTAGGGGAACAGTGAGGAGGTAAAAAAGAAAGTATGGGGGCTTGAGAATGTGTGTGGTGGGACAAAAAAGGGGAGTGGCTTTGGTCCATGGGCAAAGTGTAGAAATTTATGTAAAAATTGTTAACAAGGAAGTATGACGTTTTATTTGTTAAACCCATTAAACTGAAGGGTTTAAAATATAATTTTCTTAAAATTTGTTTATGCAAATGTATTATATAATTTAAAAAATAATTACACTTTACTTAAATTATAAGTGGGTAAAGTGTAATTATATATTAGACATTAATTTAAAGCATAAGGTTTTTTTTATTTTTTTTTGTGTGCGTGTGTGTGTGTTATGGGCCTTATAATTATTTTTTAAAAATTACTAATTACAAAACATATAATTGAAAAAGCATTCCCAAGAGTTTAATTGCATAATATATTGTTGGGTATATATCATGTGATTCTGTAAAAATAAACAACAACAAGAAATCTGTCACAGTTAATAAACAATAAAAACTCACAGTGAATACAGAATGAAAAGATCAAGTCTAGTGTTTGACGCTATCTCGTTAAAACAAATTTCGCCTCTCACACTATAATCTTAGTGGTGCTTTAAGATATACGGACGTTTGTCTCCCAGGATAAAATGATCTTCGCACGCAGAAGAAGCACAAGCAACTCCGTGCATAACGAACATAACAAGTGTCTCTTTCTCTCTCTTGAATTATGCAAATGAGACTCTCAAAACCGTAGGAAATAACTAACTCAAAGCAACTTCCAAAAGCAACTTTAAAATGAATGATGAGACATTCTATTTATAGATAGGGTCACATCTCTTCAAAAAAGGTGCGAGATGAATAGTCACAACTATTCAGAAAAAACACAACATTTGGAGAAAAACAATGTATTAATAAATACATAAATTGGATAGACTGAGCCTAACCCACATGGGTCTACTTGGCCCACTTTTAGGAGGCAATTTCTCATTCACTCCTAACCATTTTTCCAACATATATAATATTGAAAATGTATTCTCCAATGTTATAACCAAACGCAATTTTATTCAGTATAATCACTTCTTAGCAAAAATTTCAAACAAACGCATTATTTTAGCAAAATACATTCTATCAAAATGCATTCTATCGGCTAGAATGCATTCTCAAAGTAGGGTATCCAAATGTAGCCAAAAGCTCTGTTCAACTTGTTGTCCAAGTCATGTCAAAGATAATATTTCTAATAGAAATGGGAGAATTAAATGTGCATTTGATTTAGATTTATCACTTTCTTTTCTTTGCTTATGCATAACTTTTTAAATCTTCCATTTTTATAGGTATAAGTATAAATTAATTTACTTTCGGCAAAAAAACAAAAAATGTTACAAATGAGTTAAAACTTTTCTTTATATAAATTACTGGTGTGCATTTAATCCACCAACACGATGAACCCAAACCGACCTCACACAATTTAACCCGATGCCTCGAGTTGATTTATCATGAATTGATAGGTTGGATTGGCCGGGTTCCCCTTTTTTTTTTCTTTTTTTTTTTTTAAATTCTAGGATGGGTCGAGTTGAGTTTGGGTCGGTAAACTTTCAATCCGAGTAATCCCACACAAACCATGCTATATATAATATATCAATATATATATATATATATATATATATATATTAAATTTTTTAGTTAGATTTTGAGACTTAATTTAAATTTTGTGGTTCTATTTATTTTATTTTAATACTGAGAGTTAGTTTTGACAAAGTTTGAATATTATGCCAAACTATGTACATTGTAATAATTTGTTGAATAATGAATTTAAATAATTTAACGAAAACCCAATTTTTTTGTCAGGCTCGACAAAATGGCTCCAGCCTGACAATATAATTCAACCAATGGATTAGGTTTGAAATTCCTCACTCGATGAGGTTGGGTTGGATTGAAAGAAACCCAACCTAACCCGACCCATGCACACCCCCATAAAGCAACATGTGTGTTGTGGAGCGAGCGATGCACAAGAAGTTATGTGAAAGAGAAAAGAAAATTCACTTTTGGCTAATGCATGCACTCTGTTGCATGAGACAAAAAAAAAATTCAAGGCACACACTAGGGAGATAATTGGATGCTGCAACTATAAAGAGTCGTAGTATTCAAAGATAGATATTGTTGTGTTATTGGTTTCACCAACTTCCAATTTTTTACCGTGATTGTATTTATTATTAGAGATTTAATATTCTTGTAGTTTTCCCAATTTATTATGAACACATGTTTTTGGCACAAACTTGAGTATTGTAATATCGGATTAAGATCCTCTAGAGTTCTTAGGATACTCTACCACATAGAATTCTTTTAATCCTAACCCTTCTTTTAAAATAAGTGGTCAAGATAATAACATATCATCAATCCACTAACAAAATTCCTAAAACAAAGATTTTTGAAAACAACTCATTAACCCAACAATGGCAACAAATAACGTTGTTAAACTCATGGCGTTTTTTTTTAAGAAATCAGAAGAGGAAATAGATCCAAGAAGAAGAAAAAGTTCATCCCCTCCGCCCAGTGGCGGCTTCAGGAAATTTTTTCAGGGTGTTCATTAAAAAACTTAAATTACTATTAAAAATTTAAATAGTCATTAAAAAACTTAAATTATACAGATCTAATAAAATGATAATTTGAATATACTGATATCATTAAAAAAAATACAAAGACAGTAAGTTTTAAAATTTCCTTCTAATTATATAAACCGTTAAGATCATCTGAGAAAGAAAATAATTAAGGGTAAAGTGGTTTGCTTTCAAAGACAAAGAGAATAAAATAGCATATACAAGATATATACAATGAAGTAGAATATTAAATAGGGATAGGTCTTTGGCACTTAAGTAAAAAGTGTTTAATATTTTATTTAACGTGTCGAGTCGGTAGCAATGTTGTTAATACCGTATCGGAAGCCGTGTCAGTTTGGCCAAAAAAATGAAATATTTTGGTATCAATTAATATTAAGATTCTTTAAATTATAAACTTTTATTTCATATCAATCTTTAGTATAAATGTTAGTCCCAATAATAATAATGGACGCTTATATTAAATAATGAAAAAATAAACACACCAAAATTTACTTTAATATTTAAATAGATACTTCTCAAAACATTCAGGAAAAAAAAAAAAAAAAAGGTTACTTCTCATTTTCTCAAAACAATAGAAAAAGTACCGTCAGAAAAATTCAAAGCTCCATACTCATAGTTCACACAGTCAAAAATTTTGTTTTACTCATACTCATAGTTCACACGTGGAAGGACAATGGCCACATACAAAGAAGGCATGCACATAAAACAAAGAAAATGAAATAAGAAACATCTGGGTGTTTGAGCAAAACAAAAAGTAAAAGAACGAAGAAAGAATGGGCAGAGAAAAAGAAGAGGCGAAGAAGAAGAAGAAGAAAAAGAGGCGGCAGGGTGTTCAGGATCTCAACTAGGGTGTTCGATACTTCAATATATATATAAATTTTTTTTTTTTTGCATTTTTGTAAGAACTCAAGCATTTTTTTAAGAACTCAGGGTGTTCACTTGAACACCCTAAGCTACAAGTGGCGCCACCACTGCCTCCACCTCCACCCCTTATCCCTTCCACCGTCAGTCACATGATAAGTGTCCCTATGTTTAAAGTTTATAAGAAGAAGCATGCTTTAAGAAGTTTTATTAAGGAAAAAATTTGCGGACATCTACGTAAGAGTTTAGAAGGTTAAATCTTTGTTGGAAGATGTTCAAGGAAATCAATTTGATAATTCTGGGTAGCATTAGCATGAGGGCATTATGTGAGAAATCGAATGTCTTCAAGCATATATTTCCTAAAAGAGGTATTTTTCAAGCAAAATGCTAAGAAGATGTGGTTGAATCTTGGAACACACATCAGTTTTTCATAGAAGTGTCAAATAAGAACTGATAGAAACTTGATTCATTGGCTTTATGATGAGCAAGGAATTGACCTTTATCTTGGCTTACGATCAGAAGAATCTAGGTCAAGCCTATATTTTATGAGCATATTTAATTAAGTAAATAATTTATTAGCCCTTGATGTGATGAACTAAGTATACCCAGAATCCTGCCATTTTATTCAAAATATATATATATATATATATACCTAGAATGATTGAAGATACAGTAAAATAATTTCGTGGTGGAAAGAGAATGCGGTATGGAGTATTGATGTCCATTGATAGGACGAAGAAGATATTTTTTTGGGTTATCTCTTACCATCCTTACACTTTAAATGTAATGGCATTTAAGTGGAAAAGGGAGTGGAGGGGGGAGGCAGAGGACCTTTAGTCTTCTCCAATTGGATATATTTTCTCCATTGATTTCTTTAGAGATGTTGTTAGTTAGGGGGCCAAAAGTTGACTAGTTTTTTTTTTTTTTTAATCATTATTTTATGAATTTTGTTAGTGGATTGATGACATGTTATAATCTTGACCATTTATTTTAAAAGAAAGGTCAAGATTAAAGGAACTCCATATGATAGAGTACCCTAGAAACTCTAGAGGATCTTGATCCTATAATATCTGTTACTATTAAGAGGATTTCTTCCCTTCATATCCATTTTTATGTCCTCTCTAAAATACCCCTATTTAAAAAAACACTCACCACTATATTTTCATCTATTCTAAAAAACCCTAAGGGCATATATAGAAATTCATAAACTCATTTATGGTGTCCAAAATAAAACCCTAAAATTATTTTTTGTAATAGACGTGGGTTTCAAATTTTTTGAGATTTATCTAATCAATTTATTTTTGAATTTTCTTCCACCACTACACAAATCCTTTCCCACCTCCCATTCTCTCTCTAAAATACTAGAAAAAATCCCAGTAACCCACGTTTTTAACTCCTTCTCAAACCAATGTATGTCTTCCTCCTTATCATGATCCAAAATAGTTGCATTACATTATCAAAAAATAAAAATAGTTGCATTACATAACATCCTATCTCATCTCCCATTCTCTCCAAAAAAAAAACATTCCCATAACCCATGTTCAAAATTGTGTGTCTTAATTAACTCCTATTCAAACCCACTTATCCATCCTTATCATTACCCAAAATAGTTGTATTTAGTTCAAAATTCAAAATTTAAATTTTACAATTAACTCCTATTAAAATTCCTATTAAAAAATATTCCATTATAGGAAAAATATTCAGTAGTCCCGGACCACAAATAAATGCATAGTCCCCCCTCTCACGGAGTGGTGGGTCCTACCATGAATTTAATTTGTATGACCCATCATTTATGTGAAAAGAAGACTACGGACTAATCATTCTCCATTATAATCACAATTTGATGAGTGATTATTCAGTAATCCCCCTCTCACATAAATGTTAGGTCTAACACTCTATGAGAAAGGGGACTACGCATTTATTTGTAATCCGAGACTATTTTCCCAATTTGATAGGTATCTGCTAATGAGTGATTATTCAGTAGTTTAAGACTACAAATAAATGCTTAGTCCCAATCTCACATGAATAATAGATCCCACTAATTAAATTCATGGTAAGATCCAACACTCTGTGAGAGAGGGAGACTACGCGTTTATTTGTTGTCCGAGACTTTTAAATAATTTTCCATTTGCTAATAGACTCAAATACAAAATATCTATTCCACCTCCCACGTGTTATTCTCCAATTTTTAAAAAAATAAATTTAAAAATAATACAATTTTTTAGGGATAAACTTAAAATAGTTATCACCAGTTTTTTTTTTTAAATACAACTTCCCCAACGTCCAAGTTTTGTTTTTTGTCACATTCAAATTTTAAAGCAATATAATTTTTTGAAAATAAAATCAACATTTAAAACTCCACCTTTGAAACAGTTATCACTCCAATTGGATCATAAATCACAATTGGATTGGTATATTCTAATAGACTCAGACGACTCCTCCAAAGCTCATGTGGCCAGTAATAGAGGTAATGTTTTGTAGTTTTTGGTTGGAAGGAGTGATTCACACTTCATGGAGAAGTTTTTGGTATTGTTTTATTTATTTAACTATTTTAAATTAGTATCGTTCTTAGAAAACATTACGTTAAGTATTTGAGTTTTTAATATTGCAAGATAGATGTTTATCCTGTCTAATCTTAGAGTATAATGGTAACAAATACTTTCGAGTAACAATAAGTAATATGAAGGCAAACATCCTAGAGGAAAACATCGTGATTGAAATTTCCTTCTGTGTAATATAAATTTCTATTGTGTTAATTTACGTTGAGATTCATTTCATTGTTTATAAATATAGCTATTAGAGTATTATTTGATATTATTTCATTTTGTTGTTAAATTTTATTTTGCAATTGCTCAGGCTTATTTGTACTGAGACAATCAAATAGTGGAGTTTAAGTCTATGTCAACCCATGTATATTGTATGTGTTGTTTCTTTAAATATAATCTTACAATTTATTATTTTTCTCAAGTTGATAAATACTACATCAAATCCTTCTATTTGTGGCAGTTGAAGATGTTATAGATAGATTGAATCTGATTACGGTCGCTTTTTCCTGCAAAACCGTTTTCTTCTTCATCTTTGTATTTGTCTTCTCTTTAATGTTGTGTGATTTCCATATTTGTCTTTTTGGCTCTTGTGCGATTTTTTTATTTTCACTATTGTTTGGGGTTATTTTATCTAATTCACATATAGACAGCCCAACTAAGGTAATTGAAGAGCTTCTGCTGGCACAAGTTGTATCAGAGTCGTGGTTGTTTAGGCATGATTGTGTGAATTAAACAGAGAATATTTTAGGCACTATGATTGAACTCACAACATGCAATTATTCAATTTGGGAGTCGATAATCGAAGATGTCCTTTATTGTGATTACTTAGTATAATCCAATGAAGGGTTGATTGTGTCTGGTCAAGCAATGTGTCCTAACAAAAGGTGGGAAAATATCCATAGAAAAGCCATTTCGTATATAAGATTGTCTTCTGACAATATTTTTTTTCATCATGAATTTAAAGAGACAAATGCAAGCAATCTTTTGTAGCATTTAATTGGAGTCTTTATGAGATGAAGACTACTCAAAATAAAGCTTTTGTAATTAAAAAGCTTGTAAAATTGAAGCTTAAGGAGAGAAGATTCATTGTCGAGCACTTGATTGAGTTCCAAGACTTGGTGAATTAGATAGTAGTTACAATAAAGCTAGTGCTAGATAATAAGTTTCAAGATATTACTTCTAAGCTCTTTGCATGACATTTGGGAGACATTGGTAGTGTCACTTATTAACCTTGCTCTGAATGTTATGCTACAACTTGCGATGGTTAAAGACAACTTGTTTAGTGAAGAAATAAGGAAAAATGATATGGGCAAGGATAACACATGAGCTCTTTTCACAGAGAATAAAGGAAAAAGTAGGAGTGAAATCTCTAAAAGTGCGCGGTAAATCTAGTCGTCAATCATAGTGACGAGAAAAAGGTATGTGTTTTTACTGTGACAAAGAGGTCACATAAAGAGAAATTACAAAACTTTGAAAAACAAAATAGAAAGAGGGGAATATCAAAAAAAAGACGGAGGATCAGATTACCACGACCATTGATAGCACTCATAGTCTCTCTATTGGAGAGGCTGAGTGTTATCATGTTATATGAATCCATACATTTCGTGGGTGATTTAAATGCTTCCCACCATGTCACTCTTAAGGAAAAAGTTATATATATACTTCGCACAGAGCATAGGACTTTGGTACAGTGAAGATGACCATTAATAGTTATACCGACAATTTTTGTAATCCCTACATGATGGTATTCCTCGTTTGGTCTTTTTAGTAATTGTTCCATCTTCCATATTCTGGAGCCTATGATAATTGGGCTAATGACTAATGAGGAATGCTGGTGTTTTCTATTATTGATGTTGAGTTTTCTAAGGCAAGACAAGGGTTCGGGTCAAGGATTGTGCTTGACAAACGCTAGTGTCAGATGATGGATGTAATGTTGAACAAGTTTGTGCGTTTTTTCACATTTTGTATGTTTTATTCTATGCCATATTTATGATACACAAGATTGTTATGATGAATTTTAGGTAACAAAATGATTTTGCACATAAAGTTAAGAGTATTCAACATGATAGCAATTAAGGTTTTGATCCTAAAAGTCTCCAGTGGAGTCATTAAGATGTTGACCTCCTAGCGACTCAAGTTTGGAAGGGTGGGTAGAGTCGCCACCAATCATAGGATTTTCTAGGTGTGATGTGATACCTAACGTCATATTTATATTATTACTAACCTAGGGTTAAGAACGTGTGAGGTCTCCTATTCTAGATCAAGCAATTAGATACCTACGAACCTTTGAAATAGTTTCAGGGATTCGTTTCTATGTAGGGGGGTGTTAGGCACCCTGCAACATCCATTTAATAGTGCTACCCTATTGTTATCATTTTGAATACTCTAGTATTTTAATACATAAGGCAACATCATTCTCATATCATGTCTATTTGTCTGGATTTGATGGGAGCCCGAGCTTAGCCAAGGTTCGGGCTTTGAAAGAATATAAAGCTTACTCATGTGTAAGTGTTTGCTAAAAGAAAGTCGTTATGACCATACCTAAGGCATGTTTGGTTTGATTATAGTGGATGGGAATTTCCACTCTGGGCTGCACGCCTTTGACTGCTTTGGAATGGCTTTCGAGCTCGAGCCGTCGTACGTACCTCCATCTTATAGCTTCTGGGAAGCTACGGGACTCCTTAAGACTTCCTTGAATATCTTTGGAGTTCATATGAAGACTCTAGGAGTCTCTGTCAAGTGTCATTATTGAGGCAAGAGGGGGGCTATTAATATTGGTTTTAGACTTTTTTTTTAATAGAATATTGGTTTTAGACTTATTGGCCCTCTTACAGTAACTTTTTCCTTATTTTAAAAGTTGACCAACATTTTGGATAAATTAGGTGTGAGTAAAACTTAGGTACAGTTCCTTAGGTCATATACATTAGATTTCCTAGTTGAATTCAAATACATTGAATTTAAATATTCTTGGAAAATATAACATTGTTTGTGTTTCATTGGTTAATGAAACCATGTATTTGAATTCAATTGAGAAACCTAATGTACCTAATCTAAGGAACTGTACCTAAATTTTATCTATTAGGTTTTGACCCTATTTTTGGTAGTCGCGCATACACTATATGTGCTAATGCGGTAGTGCCTAAGAAATGCCTATATACTGCCTCCGTTCCAAGTTTTTCATCAACCATTCCATTTTGGGATGTCCACAAATTAAGTATTGTTTCCAAATACAAAAGTCACTAACTTACTAACTTTCCTAATATTCATCTAGTTTATTTAATAGAGCAGCTAATAGTCCAAAATTATTAGACTTGGCAAAATTGGACCAGGGCTTGTTGCCCAACCCTAACCCGAAAGAAAAATACGAGTATGGACAAAGATTTTTGGGTTGGGTTGGGTCGGGTCACACAGGTCAAACATTTTTTTTCAAAGGATCTTTTTTTTTTTTTTTTCTTCGTTTTTCACTTTTTTTTTTTGGCTTTTTGACTCAGTATTCTTATGTTAGGAATTTAACTTTTATGAGAGTTTTAGTTTTTAAGATGGAATTTGATTATTATGAATGTTCACATAATGCAAATAAAAAAATCTTAATTGAGCTTGTATTTGAAAGAGTCTAGACTTAACCAAAAGCAACACAAAAATTAGATGTTCTCTCTTGGTGGAAAGAAAATTGCAATCGATTTTCTTAATTGTCTTTAATTAGACTCACTCTTTTGAGTATTACTATCACTACGGTTGCTTCTAAATCAACTTTTTATATTGGAGGTAAAGTTCCTATTTAGTATCGATTTTATCTTTTGCCAAAGAATCTAAAAACTTTTATTTGCACAAATATATGGTTATATGGATTTGAAGATAATATTTAATTCATTTATAGAATAGTCATATTTATTTATTTAGTTTTATTAACCTAACATGTTATGTTTTACTCTTGAAGTTTTATACATATAGTTATCTTGATAGGTAAGTTAATTTTATTTTATATTTTTCATGCGACTAAGTACACTTAAGGAGGTTGATAATTTGATTCTAAGAAATCTAGTTTTTTTTTTTTTTTACCTATGCTTTTATGGGTATGATAAGATTTGTGAATTATGGTGATAAAAAGATTTGTGACTTTAGAACCATGTAAATTTAAAAAATTTTGTATTATTTAACTTTTATTAGGATCAAGATTATTTTATATATATATATATATACATACGACTCGGTTTTGACCCTACCCTTAAAAGACCAGGTATGGATCATAGGTTTTACAATCCATTTAGCTTGACCCGTTTTCTAACCTGAACCTGTTCTAACCCAAACCCAGACGGGTCGAAACCAAACCCAGTTGACGTCACCCATTTGCGAAATCTAAAAATTAAGTCATTTGCATAAGGGTAATTTTGGAAACTACTAGTATACATTAAATGATGTTTCCTTAAAATTTTGAACGGATGATTCATCATGAGAATAAAGATAAAAATATAATTAAATGCAAAGCTATCAAGTAAACATTGAATTTAATCCACAACAAAAAAGGTAAACATTGAATATATAAAACCGCCAATAAAAGAAAGTTGAAACTTACTGATATTGTATTGGCAATGGCAAGGCCAAGATCATTATGGCAATGAACCGATATGACTGCATGCTCAATCCCTACTATATTGGCTTTCATATCTGTAATAAATTGACCCACTTCACTCGGGAAGTTGTACCCAACAGTGTCTGCAAATGTTATGGTTGTTGCCCCAGCCTTGATAGCTTCCCCATAGATACAGTAAAGGAACTCCTTATTAGATCTGTCCATAACATAACGAAATTATTGAGGGAATTTAGTTTTTTTTTTTTTTAAAAAAAACATATAATTAAAAGGGTTTTAAAAAATATTATTTAAAAATTTTGTTAGTGAAATAATGACATGACATCATCTGTATCATTTATTATAAAAAGAATCGATATGATTGAAAGAACTCTAGTAGAGTCCTACCATTTAATACAGTTTTCCTGAGCTTTGATTGTGTGTATCTGCATCTACTCATTTATTTATAAAAATATGGCGTGACGTGATATTATTTAAGGGTGTAAACCTAGTCTTTTACCTCCGGTTTTTATTGAATTTATTCTCTATAAAATAACTTAGATTGAAAAAATAATAATAAAATCATGCATATGATATATTGAGTTGGTGGAAGAAAAAAAAAAAAAACATAAAGTTTCCACTCGTTTTTTTTTTTGCTAAATATAAAATTTCTACTCTTGCAAAGCATGTATAATATATATTATGATGTAGACTTGTAGTACTATATGCTTTCTTTTTCTTTCTTTTTTTCTGCTAAACAATTTTTTTTTTTTTTTGCTAAACTCTGCCTAACAATTAGACTAAGCGAAGGTAGCCAAAGTTATGAAATAATTTATTGAAAACATTTCACTTTCAAAAATAAAAAATAAATTATTGAAAACATTTCAGAAGAAAAGAGAAAAGATCGAAAATAAAGCTAACCTCCCAGCATCTTCACAGCCGAACTCAATATCCTCAAATCCAAGGCTCCGGGCATAGCTGATGCTATCCTTGGCTAACTTCAGAACCTCTTCTGCAGTTTTTCTCAACTTATACTTCATATGAATCTCACTGGTCGAAATAAAAACAATCACTCGCGACAGCTTTGCATACTTCAGGGCCTCCCATGCAGCATCAATGTCACTGCGAATGCACCTTGCACATGCGGAGATCACTGGAACATAGCCCGAGTCATCCACAGCGTTCCCCACCTCCTTTGCTATTAACTTCACGGTCTCTAAGTCCTCCTTGGACGAAGCAGGGAACCCAACTTCCATAATGTCCACGCCTAGTTTGGCCAACTGCCAAGCAACATCAAGTTTTTGCCTTCTGGACATAGCGGCACCTGGGGCTTGGTCCCCGTCACGGAGGGTTGTGTCAAGGACTCTAACGTATGAGTCGTCTAGAATTTTGTTGGGAAGGTAATGTTGGCGTCTAGGATGGGATAAAGAGCAGCATATTCTGCTCTTTGGAGACATGCAATTTTTTGAGGGATGAACTAATAGTTTGTGTAAGACGAAACTGAAGCTTGTGGTTTTAAGGTTGGGAGTCGCTATGCAAGTCGAAGTTCCTAGAATTGTCATCGAGGGGACCATGAAGATGAGGACGTGAAGCCGTGAAGATGGTTCAAGAAGCCACCGACTAATGTTTTTTGCTAACTAAAATGTTTTAGAAGTAAGGTCACTACTACATACGCCCTCGTATTGATAATTCGCAAAACAAATTTTCTTTATAGGTAATACTGGACGGATCGATAGGATTTGTAAGATAGAGAAAGAAAGTGACAGAAGTGAATATGATTGCACGTGTGAATTAAGTGGTTTGCTTAGAGTGTGTAAGTAATGGATTGTGTGAAGCAAGGGCGAGACAGGAATTCAACCTGGGCACCTTTGGATCTCAAACATCCTTGGATGAAGCCGGAACCCATTTATTTTTTGTTACTTATCTCTCATTTAACTATGCAATCAATTCTTCAAAATCTTCATAATTGAAAATGCTATTTCCATTGTAACAACCGCAACTTATAAGGTTAATTAATGTCAAACTCACTGATAAGAAAACTAATAAATATACCACATTTTTTTAAGTCTTAAATCATTGTCTGAGCTAAATTATAAATCTCTCCTAGTTTTGAAAACTCAATACTAGAGCATACATAAAAAATATAATTACCAAGTTAATCAGAATAGTATCATGAACTCCAATAAAAAAAAATCTTTTAAATAAAATTGGACAAAGTAAATTAATTTGTGCTTATCGAAATTAACAAAAGAATCATGTGAGCTCCAGCATGACACACAAATAAGCTATTAAGTATTTGACTCCGTAAAACGATCATTTAGATTTTAGAGTTACATATAATAGCATAAAATAGTCCGAGAAGATAATAATGTAAGTTCTGTCGTTTCCTAAGCTTTACGCCTTAATCACTGATGAGAATACATTCAATACGGATCCCTTGTAAAACACGAGTTTTACACCCTCCAATAAAACCTCGCCACGTCAGCTTATTACACAAACCAAAAAAAGCTCACCCACATAAAATCATTTCCTTCAAATCTAACTCTCGTCCTACTGTTTCTCTCTTTTCAGAAACACAGTAACCAAAGCTCTTTCTCTCTCTTTTCAGAAACACAGCAACCAGAGGGAATTGTGGAGTAGACTTCTTGGTGAAGGATATTGGTGGGGATGGGTCGGCGGCGCGGTGGAGGGTGGTCGACAGCATTGTGGTACGGGGTGCGCGAACTTGAGGGTTGCAGTGCGACATGGGTTGCGATCGGAGTTGGCGAGACCGCAATGCCTCACGGGGTTGCTGTTGCAGCTCACGCTAGTCGAGCCTTGGTGACTCGAGACGGGATCTTTTGCTGGAAATTAGATCGGGTTTTTCTGGGTTTGTGGGTGTAATTTATTTATTTATTTATGGGTCTTTGTTGGTTTGAGATCTGCGATGACGTGGTTGATGCTATTGGTTGGGTTTTTAGTTTGGTTGTGAAAACTGGGATTTCTAGTGGCTACGAAAGGATTTTTTTTGTCTGGTTTTTTGTCTTTCCGGTGGGTTGGGCTATGAGGTTTGGGTGATTGCGGTTTTGGTTTGGTTGTTGATGGTTTGTGATTTGCAAGAAGCTGGAATGAGTTGGTCGACCACTACGCAGACGGTCGATCCTGTGCCGGTAAAGGAGAAGAGTGAGAGATTTTAAGGGAATAATTCTATGTTAGTAAGCCTTTTTCCATTTGTGTAATATGCCGACGTGGCAATCTTTTATTGGAGGGTGTAAAATCCATATTTTACACGGTATTCGTATTGAATGTATTCTTATAACCGATATTGGCACCAAGAGTGTCTCTCTCTCCTTATATCTATATCAACAAGTTTTAATTATTATTTTGTTTCAATCCTCTCTCTCTCTCTCTCTCTCTCTCTCTCTCTCTCTCTCTCTCTCTCTCTCTCTCTCATATCAGAAATCTCACAATCACAAACTCATTTCTCCTCCAATCTCCACAAATCCATCTCATGTGGGGCCAACACCGTAGTGTATCTGATGGCGAACTCTACCGTGCAATAATTTGGATTGACGTATTAGGCCATCCCCAGCAGTTTTGTAAAATTATCTCTACTCTATCTCTATATTTACACTATAAGCAACTCTCTATTTATTTTTATTCCAGCAGTACTCTCTATTTCACTCTCTACTCTATTTAAATATACTTTTTTATTTTTTTATCTCATTTAACTATTATATTTTTTATTCTTTTTTTTTTATTTACCGCCAACAATACCCGTATATCCAACAGCTCCTTTCCACCCACCGCCGCCACCACCACCACCACCATGGTCAGCCTCGGCAAAGACCCAAACCCAGCACAAACCCACCACCCCAGGCCGATCTCGGCAGCGCAAACCCAACAACCACCCCAAGCCACCGATTCAACCACCCCAGGCCTCGGCAAAGACCCAAACCCACCGAATCAACAAACCCAACGCAAACCCACCACCCTAAGCCGATCTCGGCAGTGCAAACCCAACAACCACCCTAAGCCACCGATTCAACCACCCCAGGCCTCGACAAAGACCCAAACCCACCGATTAAACCACTCCAGGCCTCGGCAAAGACCCAAACCCACCGAATCAACCACCCCAAGCCACCGAATCACCACCACGCCGACAAGCCCAAGCCACCCTTCAACCACTCGTGCCATCAACCCAAACCCGAGATCGGCAAGCCCAGCCAGCGAATCAACCACCACCACGCCGAGATCGGCAAGCCCAGCCACCGAATCAACCACCACCACACCGAGATCGGCAAGCCCAAGCCCAAACCACCACTTTCCAACCGCAAACCCAAGCCCCCCGTTTCGTGCTTCAACAAAAAACTGAAAGAGAAGAGAGAGTACATAGAGAAGAGAGAGCACCCATAGAGAGAAGAGAGAGCACAAAGAAGAAGAGAGAGAAAAAATCGGTTGAAAATGAAAGGAAAGAGAAAAAACAGAATATATATAGTCGGTGGAAAAATTAATATTTTAACCGATATAATACAGATACAAATGTACAGTAGCTTTTCATTTGTGAAAAGCTACTGTACACTTTGTAAAAAAATTTGGAGATGCAAAGCCGTTTTAGAGGACTGCTGGAGGCACTTTTTTGGTTTTATACTCTACAAATAGAGATACAGGGTAGTTTTAAATTACTCCTAAAGATGCTCTTACATGGGTATTGTATAATTATATTTTAAACTTTTTTAAATGTTTAATTTCTTAAATGAGTGATTGAGATTTTGTAATTTTCAACAACAATCACTAAAAAGACTAAAAGGAGTTGCATTCCATCCAATATAAAGTCAATCTCAATAATTTCTCGTCAAAACGTCTGCAGCCACGGGAAATTAAAAAAATAATCAAAAGCGAAAACAGTGACAGACATTGACATCTCAGACAAAAATCATAATGAAATCAAAGAAACAGAAAAAAGATACTACTACTAGGCAGGCACGGTACGATTCACATGCTTTCACAGTTCCACTAACCCAATTCACATGCTTCCGCTTCCACTAACCCCAACAATTCCGTAGACATTGACATCTCAGACAAAAATCATAATGAAATCAAAGAAACAGAAAAAAGATACTACTACAAGGCAGGCACGGTACGATTCACATGCTTTCACAGTTCCACTAACCCAATTCACATGCTTCCGCTTCCACTAACCCCAACAATTCCGTATACTATTGCCATCAAACTGACTGTCGCGGGTGCACCAACAGTGTCCAGCTCATAGGTATGGCAAAGACCTTTATGGGTTTCGTCTTGTGTTTTCCATCTCGTGATCACGGACTAAAAAATCCAATCTTGTATGATTATGAGAAGTCAGGCAGCATATCTTTTCCTAACGTAAGCGCTCCTGCATTTCCAGATTTCCAATTCTGCTTATCAGATTAACAAAAAAACAAGAAAAAGTTACAATTTCTGTCGCACATACTAGTGTGGTAAATTGAATAATAAAACAATTTCACAACATTATTTCATCATTCTGATCTGACTAGTAAATAATAAAATAATATTAATAATAAATATAGTTTATAATTAATAAAAATTTATCAGTTTAGTATTATTATAAAATTATTATGTGTGTAGCATTACTTTATAAAAAATTGTAAGTTCATTGAAAATTATGCCTAACCATTTAAACAATTTGTCATTTTGAAGTTGTGGCGAAAGTGCAAGTATAAAAGTTGTCATTAGGGGAAAATTATAAAATACTCTCAAACCACATTAACAAGATACTCTTTTTATCCAATGGATGGTGGATGCTATATGCTATATGGACACACACACACACCATTTATTGAGAAGAGAAAATACGATATTAATGTATTCTAAAAGTATCTCATATCTTTCTAAAAAAATAAAATAGTATTTCCTATCTAATGGAGGATCCACCATTTTTATGAGGAGTAATTATTCAGTAGTTCAAGATTACAAATAAATGCGTAATCTACCTCTCACACGATTAGAGTGAAGAAACATCATTTGATAAGCTCAAATGCTAGAGGGGTGGAAGGGACTAGCCCAAAATGGTTCCATAGGGCCCATCGAAAATTTTAAGTTGGAAATGTAAAGGTTTGAGAATCATATTTGTCAATTCTAGTCTGTTCGGTCGGAACGGTCAGAATTTCTCATATTAATATGCACACCGAAATGAGAAACCTTCTCATCCATTCAGCCCAAATTCTGGTGCATTTCTGCAATTTTGGTAAAACAGACATAATGAAATCCAGCCAGAGAAATGCCCTTTTACCTATTACTACTATCAAGAGGATTCATTCTCTTCATATCCCTTTTAATATGCTCTAAAAAAATACCCCTATTAAAAAAGTATATTTACAATATTTTAAACTACTCTAAATAAAAACAAATGTTATATATGGAAATTCTTATACACATATTCTCTTACTTTTAATGTCCACTTTTAAGTATATACACAAATATAGATAAATTTCAAAACATATAGCACTACAAGATATCTAATCCCACAATCCACACGTTTACACTGTCCACTCACGTTTGAGGTTTTATTTTTTTATTTTTTATTTATGTAAATTTCCCACGCTTGAGTTGTTCTACAATATTTAAACAGTTAAATCAAATTTAAAACAATACAATTTTTTATTTTTTATTTTTCCGATGTAAATTTCCCACGTTTTAGTTGTTCTCCAATATTTAAATAGTTAAATCAAATTTAAAAACAATACAATTTTTTCTGGATAAATTTAAAAGTAATCACCACTTGTTTTTAAAAAATAAAATAAAACTTCCCAAACATAATAACTTGTTGGAGATAAACTCAAGAATTGAAACTCCAATTATACTCAAATTCAAACTCATCAGTTTGAAGCAGTTAATCCCTATCCTCACTTCTCCTCATTTTTCTTCAATGATTTTTTTATTTTTATAAATATATTAATCAAATTACGTTAACAATTTAGCCATCACTGTGTTTTATTTTATATTATTAACTATTATCAATTGAAAAATTAAGAACACAAATATAGTTTATAATCTTATTTACAACTAGTCTTTTCACACGCGCTCCGCGCATGTTCAGAGGCTCTTCTATTTTTTGGATAAATTGTTCAATTATCCATTTTTAGGTTAATGTATTTGTTTCTAAAATAAATATAAGATGTAATTTCAAATCATTGAATTCTGATATGAAAAAGAATAAAAATGGGAGGTTTATATATATTAGCATTTCAAATTTGAAAGATAAACAAACATCCCATGTAACACACGTCTAAAATTTTATCAAATTTAATCACGATTAGCTTTTTTTTTTTTTTTTCACTTAATTAGTTTATGTATAATTGTTGATCAATAACCTATTTTTATCAATTCGTGTTTTACACAAATGAAACTAATAAAAATAAATTCATTAACAAACGCTTAGTTGGAAGTTGTTTTTTCTAATTTTTTTTTTTCACATTTTGCACCTAGCTAATCTATACAATAATTAAAGAATTCAATTTGAAATAGGACTCTACATTCTTAACCAGATTTATTTGATTCAATGTTCTTTCTTTCTTTCATGGTAATCTTATCATTAAATATGAATTTTATCATATAAAATTTTAGATCATGATTATCTTATTTTGTAATTTTTTTTATCATTTAATTAGTTTATGTATGATTGTTGTCAATAACAAATTTTTATCAATTTGATTTTACGCAAAAAAAATTTAATAAAAATAAAATCATTAACAAAGCGCTTAATTAGTTGGATTTTTTATTTTTTTATTTTTTATTTTTTTCACATTTTACACTTAGCTAATTTATACAATAATTAAAGAATTCTATTTGAATTAGGACTCTAAATTCTTAACAGAATTTATTTGATTCAATCTTTTTCTTTTTCTTTTTCATGTTAATCTCTTTACACAATATGAATTTTATCATATAAATTTTAGATCATGATTATCTTCTTTTGTAATTTTTTTTTTCACTTAATTAGTTTATGTATAATTGTTGTCAATAATCTATTTTTATCAATTTGTTTTACATGCAAAAGAAACTAATAAAAATAAATTCATTAACAAAACGCTTAGTGGGAAGTTGTTTTTTTTTTTTTTTTTTCACATTTTACACCTAGCTAATTTATACAATAATTAAAGAATTCTATTTGAATTATGACCCTACATAGATTTGGATGGAAACAACAACCACACCGTGTACAAAATATATTTAATTTTTTTTTAATTAAAATCAACAAAAAAATAAAAAAAAAAAAAAAAAATCCTCTCAAAATATATATATAGACTACAAAGACTAACTTCAACTAAATTCATATGTTTCACCGAGCATCATATTCAGAAGGATGGTATGAATTGCAAATTAATTAAATTAATAAATAAAAATATTAAATAAAAAAATATTACAACTCCCAAATTAGAGAAAAGAGAAACACCAACACAAACTCTTGGTTCAGCAGTGTACTTATAAAGTGTATGCTGAAATGCCGAAATAAGTTTGGAATATAATCTAATGACAACTTCCCTACGAAAATTATAACCGATTTAGCCTGTGTTTGGATCCTCTACTAAAAAGTGATTTCACGGATTTTTATGCATAGAATGCATTCTGCAAAAAATCTGAGGTGTTTGGTTGAGATTTTGGAAAATGCAAAATGCATTCTGCCTAGAATGTATTTTGCAAATTCTCATTTCTAGAGCAGAAGTCAGAATCCAAAATATTTTGGATTCTGATTCTAGCTTCTACTTTTAATTTTTGCTAAAGTAAATGGGACCCACTTACAACAGTTTATTATTCAAATGACTCTTTTTTCCCTCATTTAATTTTTTTCTTTCTTTCTTTTATTTTCCTTCCCCCTCTTTTGTTCCCTACTTCTTCTCTTTTCTTGATGTGTTCCCTATTTTTTCTCTTTCTTTCTTTTATCATAAATGGTTTGTTTATATCTTGATTGCACACACAATACATATTTCTCTATATTTTTTTATTACATTGTTCAAATTTTATAAAAATGTGTGCAAGGAGATGTGCACAAATCATGACTTTTTTTTCTTTTTTTTTGTAGACATTAATTTAAATCACAACGTAATACTTTATTTCTTTATTACATGCATTGTTAATTTTGTATTGGTAGTAAATGTATTTTTAGCCTTGTATTGATATATTTAAAAAAAAAATGTTAATTACATAATGTATACTACTAATATATTATTTAATAGGAAGAATGCATTATTTAAAATACCAACCAAACACAATTCTTTTCACCATAATCACTTCTTATAAATAATTTCAATATTTTACCAAACGCACTATTTTCAGCAAAATACATTCTAGAGAATGTATTCTCGAAAATGCATTCTAGTAGGAATACATTCCCTAGAATGCATTCCCAAAATAGAGGATCCAAACACAGCAGTTTCCCTACCCTTTTTATTCCATATTCTTGCTAACAAAGTATCTATCACAAGCCCACCTGCTCAGTGGCAAGCCTAACAGATACATGGCCACTGCATAGGCCCTGACATAGGTGTATCCAACAAACCCAATCTGGTCTAAAAGCCCAAGTTTGGTGTTTCTAAGCCCAACAAATAAGGCCCCATTTTTCAGAAGTTTCAGTCAGCCCATTTCAAGTTAAAAAGCCCAATTATGATGATTTTGAAGATTTAGATAATCAAACTAATATTTTAAACGAATTTGCCAAGAAGTGAATCAGCATTTATTGGACTCTCTTGGAAATATTCCAGCCTTTAATTTGTAGTTTTTCAAGTCATTTACTTTTGTTTCAAGTTCTATGTATGTCTTTATTACAGTCTAGTTCCTAAGTATCATTTGAATTTCCTTTAAATGTAATTTCGTTTTCCTATGCTTAGAGGGTTGTTATAAGCATCTATATAAGCTATTTGGCTGGAATAAATAAAGCAGAGATTGAATTTTCAAAATAAGCTTTGTGGTTTCTTAGAAGAAGGATTTCTTCTATTTTAACTCTTATCCCTTGGGTGGCGAGTTTGGTTTCTGTATCTCATTGGTAGATTCCATTGAATGGTGAGCCTATCTATTTTCATATTCTCATATCCATACCCCAGATACATATATCCAGCCATCCCCCTATTAACTGGGTTATCAATTTGGGTTTTCATACTAATTCCATTTCAGTTGAGATATTTATATTAACTTCAGTATCAGGTCCCCAGGTCACTCTCCAAGCCCATCTGCTTAGTGGCAAGCCCAACAAATACATGGCCCACTCCTCACTTAAGCCTTCAAAAGGGAGGTCTATGCCCTTCGACTGCTTGATTGTGCTCTTCACAAGATAGGATGGGGTCTAGAAGTCATAAAAGTATCATAGATAGCTACCAAACCACAACTGAAATAGCTAGGCGCAAAACATTGGGACGCCAACGTCATGGCTCCTACAGTATGAGAAAGACCTCAAGGTCTCACTCACTAAAGCTGGGACAATGGAAATGTCCACACTCAGACTGGTCATCAGTGGGACCACTCTGAAATCTACCCTACCAACAAGGAAGGAAAAAAGATGATACCTGCAAAAGAGATCATGAAAACCTTGACCCACAGCTCCTCCCATCCCTGGTCGCCATTGACAAAGTCGCCAATGTCGGGCGAGAAACTCGAAGGAAATGTTGGCATGACGCCATGTTGGGCCCGCCTTGTGAACCTCCGGGTTCATTGCCTTATATCTCAGACGAAGAGTGTTAACCAACTCTTTGTTGGCCCGGTACCGTTGGATAGGCATGTAAATCCGAGTAGAGGAGGAAGCAACTTGAAGCAGCTCAGCATACTCCCCAATAGTGGGTACCAGATCCACACTCCCCAGGGAGACACAAGGCAGTGTGGGATCCCAAAAAGAAGTCAAAGCTTGGATGAGGTCCCAGTTTACTTGGAGAGTAGGCAAAGAGGTGGCTCTACCAAAATCTTTCTTAATACGTACTTGCTCCTCTGTACTGAAGAGACCCACCACATTTGGAGCCTCTCAATCCGGAAATCTTGGTGATTGTCGACACTGGCGGAAAAATATCAACTACTTCACTCCAGGGAGCGAGTGTTTTCTTTTTTTTTCTTGATCCCGACCCCCATTTGGCGAGTGTGTGTGATCTCTCTATCTCTTTTCCGTTTCGAGATATGAGTTGTGTGTGTGTGTGCGGGAACACGTGTGTGTGTGTGTGCATGTGAGCACAAGTTTGGAGTCGCCACCAATCATGGGAAATTTAAGGTGTGATTGGGCACCTATGTCTAATAGATTTTATCTTGTTTAGACATTTAAAACAAAATGGTCTAGAACCAGAGATGGGTTCGGGGGTTTGCTTATGCGTGGGAAAGGTGTTAGGCACCCCACGACATCCGTTAAGAAACGGTTACCTCCCTCCTAGTGTTCCCTTTATTTGCTAAGCCTAGGTTTGTTGGTTTATGTACGAATATCCCAAATTTAGTCATGCAATATACCAAGAATGGCAAATACAATTTGACTTCATTTGGTTTTAATTAGACTCTTTATTTCACCGTCTCTCATTTTTGTGTTTTTTAGGTTCCGGGCATTTCAGTGGTAGGATGTACTTGAAATCCTGACACCTAGTGCCGAGACAAACAATTAATGTTTTTGGTGCCATATTCGGGATCTCTTTACCCTTGATTTCCAAGAGTAAAGCGGTCCGTCAAATGGCGGGGTTTTGGATGATTAATTCACACTTTAAGGAATTTTAGACCATGATCTTATGGGAGTTAGAACGCGTAGAATCCCTTACACGAAAGCACGTACCAGCCACGCCCCCGTGTAAAGGACTCATACCATGGTGTCCCAAAAGCCAAGGCGAGTTGTAGCCCTTGGGTTGCACCAACTTCGTTTCTAACACCCACATTACTATGTTTACTCTTTTTAAAGTTTTCATGGCAAAGTGTATTTTAATCACATTTATATCAAAGCGAATAAACAAGCAAGCAAGTAATCATGGCATGTTTGCAACGCATAAATTACCGAAAATAATTCTAACAAGTATGGAATGATCATGGCATGTTCGCAGCGCATTAATCATGAGTATGAGATGAATGCATCATGGGAATGACAAAAATGGGATGACATAAATATAACACTCAATTGTAATGACAAAAATGTAATTTATGACAAATATCAATGAATTTAAAGAAAGGGTCAAGACCTCGTGGGGCCGAGATTCAATGCTATTGAAAGTCTTACTCGAATCTCGATACCACCTTAGGATTTACATGAATAGAATGAAGCAATCTAGAAGGGAATTCAATGCCTTTCGGGCTTAAACAAATGGTTAGTGCTATTGAAAGACTTACCTAAACCTTTGATGCCAAATAGGACTTATATGAGTGAAAATCATTTTGAAAAGGGGTTTCAATACCTTTCGGGCTTACACAAAGGGTTAGTGCTATTGAAAGACTTATCTAAACCTTTGATGCCAAATAGGACTTATATGAGTGAAAATCATTTTGAAAAGGGGTTTCAATACCTTTCGGGCTTACACAAAGGGTTAGTGCTATTGAAAGACTTACCCAAAACTTTGATGCCAAATAGGACTTATATGAGTGAAAATCATTTTGAAAAGGAGTTTCAATACCTTTCGGGCTTACACAAAGGGTTAGTGCTATTGAAAGACTTACCTAAACCTTTGATGCAAAATAGGACTTATATGAGTGGAAATCGTTTTTGAAAATATGTTGATAGTTTGTGGGTCCAACGCCTCATGGATTTACATGGGGTTTAGTGCTATTGAAAAACTTATCCAAAACCTCCAAGACCGATCGGTGTTTTCATGCCTAAATTAAAATAGAAAAATGGAAAATAATTACATCAATATTGTAAATAATGAAAATAACGGGGTTTAAGGCAAAGTATTTTCGTGGGTCCAACGCCTTATGGATTTACGTGGTGGTTAATGCCTCTTTGAGGTCTTACATAATCCGCTACAACCAATCGGGATTATTACACCCATTTCACAAAAGGGGAAAAGGGAATAAATAATAAGCATTTATAACGTAGTAAAACAATAGATGACGGAATTTGAACATGGGGGTTGTGTTCTTGGATCCAATGCCTTGTGGGTTTACATGGTTGTTAATGCCTCTTTGAGGTCTTACATAATCCACCAAGACCGACTAAGGATTTTCACGCCCAAATACACGGGGAGAAGGGATAATCACAATATAATATTCACAAGTATGTAGTAAATGTAAATAAAGCGATAAATACATTCAAAGCTATAAATGAAAGCAGTAAATAAATTTAAAACAATAATGAATCTAAAGCTAGGGGGTTTTTATGGATCCAATGCCCTATAGAATTACGTGGTGGTTAATGCCTCATTAAGGTCTTACATAATCCATCACGACCAATCGGGATTATCACGCCCATTTCACAAAAGGGAAAAAGGGAATAAATAGTAAACATTTATAACATAATAAAGCGATAAATGACGATAATTAACAAAGGGAGGTGTGTTCTTGGGTCAAATACCTTGTGGGCTAACATGGTTGCTAAAGTTTCATAGAGGGCTTATATAATCCACCAAAGCCACTTGGGATTGTCATACCCAAATACACGGGGGGAAGGGATAATCACAATATAATATTCACAAGTACGTAGTAAATGTAAATAAAGCGATAAATATATTCAAAGCTATAAATGAAAGCAATAAATAATTCAAAACATATAAATAAAGCAATAATCAGGCAATAAATGAACTAGAAGAGCATAGATAAAACATAAATGAACTAAAAAGCATAAACAAAAGTGGATCCTTGTAAATCCCTTCCCATTTTAGGGATCATCACTAGTCACCTCCACTAAAAAGGAAGAAAAGAGGAGAGAGAGGAGAGAGAAAGAGCTTAGAGAGAGAGAGTACCTAGATAGGAGTCTCTCATTCTAAAAATTACCCAAAAACCCCCTAAGGTAGACCCCTAAATCCCTATTTCTGCCTAAACTACGCTCAAGAAGGCCTAGAGCCCGAGCAAATCGCCTGGAAATGAGGGGGGGAGGGTCTGTTTTATAGATGGAGTGGCACACCTCATGCCGCACGGCGCGTGATGATGCCGCGCGAGTCGTACCACTTGCCACGTGGCGATCTTATCCGCCACGCAGCCCCCTTCCGAATCCTCCTCGATTTTCGTGCGCGTGCTGTTTTCTGACCCTATTTTTTAGGGCACTTTTGGAGGCCTTCTAGTATTCAAAATGGTCACGCATCATATCTTTGGAAAGCTCTCGATGTCTACTTTCCAACAATATAAATTTTTCATGAATCGGAGTTCGGATGAAAAAGTTATGGCTCCCGGAAGTCGGGGTGCCGGAGCTGTTTTTGCGTGTTTTTCCGGTGAAGATTCCGGTCAAACGGGGGAAGCCACCGACTAACCGAGAGTTGCACGTCGTAGCTGGAGTCTTCATCTTTCCAACGCACCTGGTCTCGCGAATTAACTTGTTGTAAGTCAGGAAGACTCTGCGCGTGAAGGCGGTTGTCCGGGAGAAAAATGCGTCAAATCTTCGGCTCATTTTTCTTTACTTTTTGTCTGCGTTTGCGCGCGTATTTGACCTAGCTCCCAAAGTCGGTTTTCGACGTTCTTGATACCATCGGAAAGCTTGCGCTACCCTTTCCCTTAAAGTTTTGGACTTGCGGGAAACCGAGCTTGGGTTCGCGAGATATGGTTCTGCGAACAGGGGCCACCAGAGTGTTTTTGGTCCGTCGGAGGCCATTTTTCTGATCATGATTCCGGCTAGACCGGGGAACATTTTGATGATCTGAGAGTTCCACGTTGTGTCTGAACATGTCCTCTTTCCAACGTACCCAGGCTTACGGATCAACTCGTTATGAGTCAGGAAGACTTTGCGCGCAAGCGTGGTAACGTCAGGGGAAAAGTCATGAAATTTTCAGCATAGCCTTATTTCATCAGCCTGTTTTTGTGCGCTTGGTAGGCATAGCTCCCGACGTCGGATTTCGACGATCTTGGTGTCGCCGAAAAGCTTGTGTTACCTTCTTTCTAAAATAATGGGCCTTGCGCAAAGGCGAAATTGGGTTCGCGAGATATGATCTCGCGAACAGAGGCCGTTGGAATGTTCCTCATGCCAAGGGGTCATTTTCTGATTAAGATTCCGGCTTGATCGGAGGAGCTCTTGGCGATCCGGGAGTTGCACGTCGTAATTGAAGTAACCCTCTTGCTTAAAGGTTTCAACTTGCGGACCAAGTTGCCGCCGGTTGAAAAGAATCCACGCGCAAATGCTGCCTCCCAAATAGGCTGTTTTGTCAACAACACTTAGCAAAATTTGGCTAAGTGTTGGACCGCTTTCTCACGGTTTTGCCCATAACTCTCTCGTTTTTCGTCCGTTTTCGACCTGTGAAGTACCGAATCGAAGCTCTCATCATGCTCTACAAATTGGTCAGGGGGCGATCAGCCCGGTCAAACCTTGGTCAAACTTGGTCAACCTTAGTCAAACTTGGTCAAAGCTCTCCGAACTCTGGGAAATATGCTCCGGACCCCATTTTGAGGTTCTTTTGGTTTGGTGGGCCCCTGTCGGGTCGACTCGGCTCGGTCAACATCTCGGTCAAACCTGGTTAAACTTAGTCAAGCTTGGTCAACCTTGGTCAAACTCCGGGAAATGCACCCCAGACCTCGTCTTGAGGTCATTCTGATGTGGTGGGTCCATGTCGGGTCAGACTAGCTCGGTCCGAGCTGCCTCGTTTCGCATGCCAACACTCGAGAAAATCCCGGGGGTAAAAATGGGGTTATGACAGTGATGAAATGAAACCATGGTTGAGAACATGGCACTAGAAGAGGAGGAAGCCATTTCAGATTTCTAAGAGGAGAAGGTTCGAGAAGATTCGAAGAAAAGCAAGTTGAAAATGTGAAAAGGGGAGCCTCGGGTCCTTTTTGATCGAATCTTAAAAGCTCACGCAACCTCATGTTACGTAAAGCAACATGATGTTTCATTACGCAACACCATGTTGTATAACGCGTGGGGTCCATTTCAAAAAGTTTTTTCCCGCCTTTTTCCATTAGTTTGCCCTAACGCACTTTTCCAAGCAAAAGAGGTGTAAAACAGACCGCAAAAAGAGTCGATCGGGACCGAGCAAGTTCAGTGAGCAATTATCCGAGGTCATGCAAACTAGGAACCGAGAAACAGGCAATTAGTAAGCAGACGGACTTCCTAATCAAGATAGTCCCACACTGGGCCAATTTTTCCATGGTTGGAAAAATTATTATTTTAATATTAGGAAATGCAACCGCCATCAACAATATGACGGGTTTATCAGACCGAGGGTAGAATCTTGCTCCAGCCCTAGCAAGTTAATCAATTGAGTCAACTCCACACTCGGGCAAATTTTTTTCATCTGTGGCTAGATAGCAAAAATTTACGATGCAGCATTACACTAGGGGAATTTTTCTGAAGCCGGAAAAATTATTATCAAGCAACTTTATCTAGAATGGTTTGGGTTGCATGCAAGCGTAAGCCCTATTTTCCTCGAGCATCTGGAAGGTGTAAGACCCGAACCCACTTCCATTTCCTAGGGCCGCATGCAGGCGTAAGTCTCGATCCTCGTGCCTCGTATATGTGTAAGCCCTGATCCTTCAAAATTCAGGTTCCTACGGCCGCGTAGGCGTAAGTCCCGATTCTTGGGGCTCATACAGGTGTAAGACTCGATCCTTCATAATTCAGGTTCCTCGGGTTGCGTGCAAGCATAAGTCCCAATTCTTGGGCAACGTGCAGGCGTAAGGCCCAATCCTCGGGCATCGCGGAGATGTAAGACCCAATCCCCTTAATGTTTAGGGCCGCATGCAAGCGTAAGTCCCGATTCACGAACCTCGTGGAGATGTAAGCCTCGATTCTTCAGCATTCAGATTCCTAGGGCTGTGTTAAGGCATAAGTCACAATCCTCAGGGCCCACAAAGGTGTAAGTCCAGGTCCTTTAACAACTTGCTGAACCGGGCCGCGTGCAGGCATAAGACCCAACATCCAGATTCTCCGGGCCGCGTGCAGGCGTAAGACCCAACATCCAGATTCTTTGGGTCACATGCTGTTGACACCCTATTTTGCAACCATTAATTTTACTTTTTTTTACACTTTAGTGCATAAAGGGTAAAATGGTAATTTCACAAGCTTGAAAATTCAAAGTTGGTCCATAAATTTAAAATAATATTTTAAGTGATCAAAATTGAATTAAGAATAAGAGTGCATTTTTCGGATTGGAAATCGGATCAAAAATCAAGATTTTATTAAGGAAATAAATTTAATTGGTTGAAATGATATTTATCATAAGCTCACATGCATAGGATTACTTGTTAATTAATTTGATTGGTTCTCTAAAGGATTAAATTAAAATCAATTAATAAATAATTCATATTGGTTTAGAACACCTTGAATGGTAAGTATTCATGCACAAGATATTCATCAAAGGATAATTCTTAAATTGATTTATTTTTAACTAATGAGATAATTATTTTGACCAATAATTATCATATTAATTATTAATAAATTGAGGAAAATCAAGAAATCTCCATTTCAGCCAAATAAGGACTTCTAAATCCACTAGAAGTTGACCAAAAGTGAAAAAACCCGGAATTATCCAAAGCCCAATTCAGATTTGGATTCCAGCCCGTACACTAGTCAGTATTTTGATCATAACTTTTTACTCAATTATCCGATTGAGTTGATTCAAATTGAGATAGAAATCTGACATGATGGGCTACAAATATGTGTTTAATGACCATCTCCAAATTTTAATGTTTAGAGGGTCAAAACGAGCCCACAATCAGAGTCTAAAAATCAGTCAGAATTTTAGGATTTTCATGAAATATATCCAATTTCCAAAAACCCTAATGCACTCCCATGAGTTCCAAAATGTGGGTAGGTTCATTTTGGGGCTGCCATATAAATAGAAAATATTCTCATTTTAACGGGGGGTTGGAAAAATTAGTCAGAGCAATCCTAAGGAAAATTCAAGAGAATTTTTGCAAAGGGTTAGACTTGAGAATAAGAACACAAGTGTGTTCTTATATTCAAGCTCAGAGATTACAAAAGCCATTTTTGTAATCTCTATTTCCAACTTTTCAATTCCATTTTTAATCTCTTTTAATCATATTTAACAGTTTTTCCCAAGAAACAATTTTCAGAACCGGTGGTATTCTCAATCAAGAGGCCGCATCCTACCACAATCAAATTCAATTCGGGACACTCATTCAGGAGGTTGCATCCCAAAAGGTATAATCATTTCTTTTTTAATATAATGCAGCAACTTTAATTGTGTAGAATGCATGATTAGGTTTTAATTTTAATTGTTTGATTAATTTTTAATGCACAATTGTTATATTGCACTGTTTTTGGTTTTTGTTTTGTGAATGATGCAAATCTGATTTTTCTAACATGTAGTACTAAAATTACAGCAACTTTAAATTATCTTTTTCATGTGAGATGCATACTTAAATGATTTTAAATGCTTGATAATTAATCACTAATTAATTTTTTATTGCATGTACTGTTGTGATGCTATGAATCAAATGCGAGTATGGTTTGTTTGAGATTGTGAACTTAGATTAATGGATCCTTAGAGACTAACCTAGGTCAGATTGGATGGGTGCCTAACACCTTCCCATCCAATCCTCTAGCCCCCGAATCCTAATCTTAGGGGATGTTTAGATTAGTTTATGTATCCTATTTACTTTCTTTTTTAGATTGTATTTAGGACCAAAGCCTTGTATTTTGTTTTCTTAGATTGTATTTAGGGCAAAATATTGTAATTTGTTTCTTTTCCAAACAATTGTATTATTTATTCAATCAATAAAAGATAACACTTTTTTCTTAGCTTTTTGTACAAAAGTTAGGTGGCGACTCCATTGTAAATTCCCCTAAAAATTAGAATGGAAAATAGTGAAAGTCTCCTTTTTGAGAATCATGTTTAGGCCTTTACATTGGGTTAAGGGTCGTGGTTCTCACACATGCAAACTTGACATCCAGATTTTCTTGGGCGTTCTAGAGGTGTAAGACCCGATTCCCCAGCCTAGGCTGCTTGTAGGTGTAAGTCCCATTTCCCGGGCATCATGGAGGTGTAAGACCCAACCCTCCTCAAATGATCCTTGGGCCGCATGCAGGCGTAAGTCCTATTTTCCCGGGCATCGTGGAGGTGTAAGACCCGACACCCCATTAATTTTTTGGGCCACATGCAGGCGTAAGTCCAAATTCTCGGGTCTCATATGAGTGTAAGCCCCGATCTTTCAGAATTCAGGTTCCTAGGGCCACGTGCAAGCGTAAGTCTTTTTTTTTTTTTTCGAGCCTCATACATGTGTAAGCCCCGATCCTTCAAAATTTAGGTTCCTTAGGCCGCATGCAAGCGTAAGTCCTGATCCTCCAGCCTCAGACAAGGGTAAGCCTCGATCTTTTAGAGTTCAGGATCGTATACAGACATAAGTCTCGACATTTTGATAGACATAGCCATGCAAATTCCCAAATAAAGCCATGCAAGCCATGCAACCCCCGGATAAAGCCATGCCTAGTCATGCAAACCCTCTAGATAAAGCCATGAAAGTCCAAGAAAAAGTCATGCCTAGTCATGCAACCCCTCCAGATAAAGCCATGCAAACCCAAGATAAAGCCATGCCAGCCATGCAAACCACCAGATAAAGTCATGCTTAGCCATGGAAACCCCTCAGATAAATTCATGCCCAGTCATGCAAACCCCCCACATAAAGTTATGCAAGTCATGCAACCCCTCCAGATAAAGCCATACCTAACTATGCAAACCAACATAAAGCATTAACATGAAACCATACCATAAACCATACCATAGAACCATAACATCCATACATCCACATCCATACAAAAGAATCTAAAAACAAAAAATATAGCCTTCATATATCAAAAATTTGTGTACATGAGTTTCCAAAATGGGTACATATGTGTAAAAGTAAATACAGCGAAAGCAAGGCCTAAACATGTGGCCAAAAATACATCAAGGCTAGTCTATAATGCCTACGGAAGATCAGGACCTTGGTAATCACCATCGAGCCATCCTCTATAATCATGATCAGGAGATGAACATGGGCCCTGAGTGGATGTACCCGTTCCACCTGTGAAAGTAGTGCTGGTGGTGCTCATCCTAGCTAGGTGCTCCTGTAAGCTCTAGATAGCCTCATCACGGCTGCGGATCAGGTCCTTTTTCTCTCACTCCCACTAGGTCCTAGTAGTGATAAACCTGGTCTCAGATCCATCTAGCTCGGATCGAAGACGTGTCACCTCAGACGGGAGCCTCTCTAACTCGCCTCCAAGTCTCAGCTGAACACTATCATGGGCAATGCCTCCCAGCACTCGGCCGCCCTCCACCCATGAACACCCAATAATGGTCCCAATGAGTGTGTCACAAACCACTCTAGATAAGGGAGACCCGCCAAGCATAACTCAGAGCTGTCAACTCCCACCCGATAAGCATCTCTAGGCTCGGGAGGAGCATAATCCTCAATAGTAAGCAAAGTCGGCAGATCAATGGGAACAACCAAAGGGATATCCATCTGCCTAACAGTCCTCTCTCCCAGAAATAACTCCCAAGATCTGGTGGACTGGATCTATATCCTTAGTTGGGAAATCTTGAGAGCCTCAATGACCTCCTCGCGTACTATCACTCTCATGTCATACGGCTGGAATAGGATATAGCTGTCCCTAATGCAGTCCACCTTAGAACGGTGCTCCAATAGGGTGCGAATAGTCATCCGCTCGATACGGGTCACGTCCCAACAACGAGCTAAAGGAAACACAACACCAGTTCTAGGTCGCAGCATGCTAGGACGAGAGGTCGGGAAGTGCTCGAAGACCCAATACACTATAAACTGCCAGAAACCATGAAACCTACTAATCTTTCAGCGTGAGAAGTGGCGCAGGCCCTACAGGAAGAAGCTGTAAGTCAGAGCTCCCCAATCATACTCATGGAGCTTACCAACGTCTCTGAACATCCCGAGGATGGGAGTGAGAACAATAGCCTAATTGTCCCTTAAGAAGAAAGAGACGATAAAGTACGCCATCTAGTGGCGAAGTTGAAGATCCGTAGGGGGCTGATCCAGCCCTAGGTGCTTCTTTAGATGACTGACCTTTAAGGTTACCTTGTTAGTCCTAACAAAAGCACTGAGGTCGTCGATGCCCAGCATAACCATAGCCTCCTCATGGGATATGGGTTCACGAGGAGGGATCCTACCTTCAAAGCGAATGCCCAAGATGGCACTCCAGTCCAGCAGCAGCATTCCCATCTCGCAAGTGCTCAGGTGGAATGCCCCTATATGGTGGAAGTACCGCTTGTACAGGCCCTCACCAGGCGATAACTTAAGAGCATACTGGGAATGCTTAGAAAATGGCCAAAGCCTAAACCCTCTAAGAAGGCATGGTACTGTGGTCAAGCTCCGGCCAAATACTTGTGGAACTCAAACCAACTGCCTCGTCCCGTGCAGAGAGGAACAGGCTCCTGCAATCAAACAAGAAAAATGTCAGTACCATAATTAGCAAAGCTCAAATAGCAAGTTGGGACCATCATACCTCACATCGGCGAACGCAAGTCAAGGGTGCTGAGTCAGGTCTCTCAAGAATGGTGTCTCAAGGAGGATCGTGCCTACTATCTCTTTGGGCTTGATACCGCCCTCATGAGGATATCTTTTCCTAGGCTCCACAACCTCGAGATCAATCTCAAGAGTCTCACTAGTCCGCTTTGAGGCTCTACGCCTCTTCGGAGCCACCACTCGACGTGGTGCCATCCTACCTCCTCTAGTAGGAGCCTTAGTAGATCCAGCAACAGCAGCAACAACGAAAGGCTGAATAAGCTCCTGGATGGTAATACCTAGGGCAGATGCCACGTCATCACCCCCTGCGTCATAGTGACGCTGCAACTCCTCAACTGCCTTGTGACTAGCTCGCTCAGCTGCCCCTCTATAGACTCGTACTCATCATCAGTGTTAGGACTTGTAGTGTACACTACCGTCTTGCCCTTCCCAAACGGGAAGAGTGACGTCTACTGTCATCACCACTTGGTGTAGACATCCTACAAATTAGGAAATCAAAGGTCAGGTATGCACACGTAATTGACTAAAGCATAATCATCACATGATTTAACAAAAACAAATCAGGACAGTAAGCCTCACCAGAGCAAGAATCCACCTCTAATCCCATAACATGCACCACGGCTTGCATTCACAAGGAAAAAGAGAAAAACAAAAAAAATTCATCCCATAACATGTATCTACATGCTAGCATGCATTCACAAAAATTTGCCCCACATCATGTATCCACATTTTCCACCATACTATCATGCATTAAAATATATATATATATATATATATATATATATATATATATATATATATATATATATATTTTCCACCATACTATCATGCATTAATATATATATATATATGCCCCGTCACCTACATTATACCACACAGCATATCATATGACTTGTCTCATACCATGTATTTACACATCAGCACGCATTCTCAAAAAATACAGAAAAAAAAAAAAAAAAATATATATAATATATATATATATATATATATATATATATAGAATATAGTATTTTCACTTCACGTCATTTGCATGCAACATGCCTTACTAAAAATCTACCCACTGCATGCATTCAAAAATAATAATGTTATTCTTTTCCATTCATATGCATCCACGTCCAAAAAAAATAATAAATAATAATTAAAAAAAATAATCATTTTTCAGTCCACACATCACTTCCACAAACAACAGCATTTTTCCTAAAAATAGACATTATCTTTTTGCATGTATTCCACGTACATCAGCAGTATCCAACAAAAAGGTTTTTTTTTCCACTTTTCCTACATACTCACATGCACATTGAAATGCACGTGTGCATTTGCAGATTTTCATTTTGTGCACTGACATACTATCAATTGTGCAGAAAAGGACAAGAATACAGTTTGGAAACTTGAATAACATGCAGATATAGCAAAGCACGTAGTATTCATGCAGAAAATACAAAATGAAGCCTACGTTACAAATGCACCGAACAAAATAGAAATAAACAAGAGGGAATCAAAGAGGATTACTTGGTTGATGCGTTGGTACAATCGGATGGGCAAACGAAGCTCCGAAAGATGATGAATCGAGCGTAGAAGCGAAGAAAAACCAAAGAAAAAGAAAAGAGAACGTCGGGAAAATTGGAGGAATGAGGACCGGAAGGCCGGAATTGGTTTAAAAACCGATTTCAAAAAGTCACGCAACCTCCTGTTGCATTAAGCAACTAGGTGTTTTGTAGACTACTATTTTACCAGTCTAACCCGGTTCGGTTCGGTTCAGTCCGGTTTGGTTTTCTGCGGTTTACTTTACCTTTTAAGCACAATTCAGACCCTGCAATGGACCGGAGAATAGTTTTTAAGAGTGCAGTGACTAGCATCGAGAAAATTTGATCAAGTCAAAACGGGGCAATTCTATTCTTTGTCCGACGTTTCATGTTCCACGAAACATCTTACAAAGAAGGGGCAACTTTCATAACCCTATTTTAACCCTAAGGATTTTCACGGGTATCTGGACACAAATTGAGGCGACCTGATCGATGCAAGAACCAGTATAAAGTATCCAAACATGCTAAAATCCCTCACTCCGAGACCACGGCTCGAAGATAGGAAGGTTTTGACAAATTTGACCAAAGCCACGACTGAGCTCTATTAGGATTGATCATTTGTTTTGCCGTCATTTGAAGGAAAACATGAAGACCTTCATTTTGATAGTTCATAGGCCCAAAACAGATTTAAAATGAGGAAGTTGTGGTCGAAACCGCAGAAAATGGCCCAACACTTGGTAAAATTTCACTAAGTGTTTTGGACAAAAAGAGAGCCATTTTGAAGCCGCCTTGGCACGCAGAATCTTCTCAATCCACTCCATGAGTTTCCAGAAAGTAGGTAGCTTTTCAAAGATGACGAGTTTACCTAGAATCTGGTTGTCTCGTTTCGTCAAGAGCATTCCCGAGTTGCCTAAAATCTACATCGGAAAACAGACCGCTAACAAGGAAATCACTCTGGCAGTCCTTATTCTGAAGCCCGCAATTTTGCGTAAGCTTTCCTGAAATACCAAATTCGCCTAAATCCAAAATAGAGAGCTACATCAACCGAAATCAAGAATAACGAAGAAAACAAGCCAAAATGCTGGAACTTTGCCAACAACGGCTATCTAGCATACCACCTTTGCGCGCACAGAATCTTCCCAATCCTCACTATGAGTTTCCAAAAAGAAAGTACCTTTTCAAAGAGGGAAAGTTTTTCTATGACGTGGTTTTCCTGGTTCGCGGAGAGCATCTCCGAGCTGATCGGAATCTGCGCCGAAAAATTGGGAAAAATCATCTTGAAAGTAGAAATCAGCCCAACTGCCCTACTTCTTGAAGCTACAGTTTTCTGCACAGAAGTCAGAATCGCACAAGGTCAGTCTCGTTGGAAAGAAGGCAGCGTAGAATTTCCGTAGACGCCAATTTCAACCAGATCCGAGCACCGAAAGACCTTCAACATTCAGCCCAAAAAGGTCAATTGAAAAGTCCAAAAAGGGGGAAAAATCGAACAAAAACGTGGGGAGCTAGCAACCAAAAGAGGCTGAACCACGTATGCAACTACCTGTTGCATAAAGCAACTCCATGTTGCATCACGCAACATGAGGTTGCGTAGCCTCCCCTATAAATAGAAGCTCGAATTTTGAGGCAGATGACAGAAAGAATTAGAGTGATAGTGAGGTTCTACTTGTCCAAGCTCTGAGCAGCTCAAATCCGAGAGGAAACGCCGTCGTAATCAAGAAACCGACAAAGAATTCAACCCATTTTTGCCTTAATCCAAGCCCAGGTTCCAAACCTACAAAGAAGAGCCTCCCAGATTCCAAGCATTCCGAATCCGGGACCCTTAGTCCAAGTCTTCCATTCCTACGCCGGAGTGCCGCCCAATTTCCAAGGATCCAAGCTCACCTTTCCATTTGCTACGCAGAAGCGCCGCTGAAATCTCGACTCCGCATTAGGTAAATTCTAACATTTACTCTTCTTTTTCCAATTATGTGTTTATGTTTGTGAGAATGCCATTTTGTGTAATTCTTAGAATCATGTGTCTAAACTTTCACATTTTATCATGTTTACAATAATATATACACTATCCTATGGACTTTATGCATAAACCCTAGAATCCATTTATAGATTCTTTCTCCATTCTTTATTCATCTCATTTGCATTAAAACCTTAGAATTCACTTCTAGGTCCATTTCACTACTCCAAGCATGTTTAAATGCACTTTTATGCCTCTTTATGAACATGCACCCATAAACCCTAGCATGCATGCCTAAGTATCTCTCACATGCTTTAATGTAAATAAATCTTATTTTGGTACTCTTACATTATCATTAACATGCCATTTCAACCACCCTAGCAACATGCTTAGGAACATTCATTTAAACCCTAGAACATGTCTAAGTTCATAATGCATCAAACCCTAACAACATGCTTAGGTACATTCAATTAAATCCTAATCTCATGATTAGTTTCTCATTCTCACATGCCATATGGTTTGCCCATTTGTCCAATAAATTGTGCAATTGCTTATTCATGCAAAATACTTAAACAATTTGCCATGCAAGCTTTAAAAATAATAAAACAAGGTACTATAAGTAATGCAACACATATGGATTGGTCCACCTTGGAACTAAGGCCTGAGCCTTACTCTAGGGTGCCATGACGCGTGTATTCGATATATGTTGAAACGTTCCGACGTTGACGCATGTAATGAATGCTCACTTGTTGCATTCTTTATGGAATCATGCGATAATTAAAACTCAACAAAACTATTATCTTCACTTGTACCTACAACGAATCACGGGAGTTCCTAGTATGTGCAAACATGGATAGGGAACCTATATGCATTCGAGGACCGAACAAGTGAAGGGAATAACCCAAAAATAAGAAGGTTAACCAAGCCGCCATACGATGAACCGCTTTTCCCTTGCAACCTAAGGGCAAATAAGGTCTTGATCATGGCCAAACCAACTTAACTTTGTTCTCGTGAACAATGTTAGGGTTCCAAGTATACCCTACCATGGTCTCACCAGAAACCCTAAAAGATATATAGATAATCAAAAAGGGAATAAAGGATAACAAAACCGACCGTGTTGAAATACGTGCATCATCAATTGATGTATGCCCGACAACGTTGGGACATTTGTATCTAATAATAATCCAACATTTGCTTGACCAAACACACACATGAACACATGAAGGGAGGTAACCGTCTACGGAAGGATGTCATGGGGTGCCTAATACCTTCCCCACGCATAATAAAATCCCCGAATCAATCTCTGGTTCAAGACCAGGTTTTTAAGCATATCTTAATCAAGATAATAAAACCAGTTAGACATAGGTGACCAATCACACATTTAATTTCCCAATGATTAGTGGCAACTCCAAATCTCGTGTTTCTCCTCCTTATTGTCATATCCACGAATATGCCGGAGCACACACACACACATGCACATGTTTCTACAATATGTTCATACACACACACTTGCACATGTTTCTACAATATGTTCATACACACACACTTGCACATGTTTCTACAATATGTTCACACACAAGCACAAAACACAAAGCAAGATTCCGTCGAGCCCAATGGGGGGTGGAGTCAGATCAATTGTGATGATTTTCCAGCGTCGACACCGGGGACAATATTTGTTCACAAAATCTTCCCAACCCACTCCAAATAGATCCAAAAAGCAACACCTTTCCTAAAATAGGCAAGTTTGCCTACGATTTGGTTCTCTCCGTTCGCTAGAAGCATCTCCAATTAGGCCGAAATCTCTATCAGAATATAGTTTACCGTTAAGGAAATCACCCCGAGTGCCCCCATTCCCAAACTTGTAGTTTGCCAGTCCGGACTTCGATTCCCGTAAACTTTGTACCATAAAAAAATAAGCATTGTAGGATTTTCAGAGATAACAAGATCATCAAAATTCGACATCAGGAAGGGTATCAACCGAGAGTGCAAAAAGTGATAAATCCCATCCTAATTGCTGGAAAGTGGGTAAAGAAAACTTGGTTGGGGGGAACCTTTGCGCACAAAATCTTCGCAATCCTCGCCATGTTGGTCAAAAAAGCAAAGACTTTATCGAATATGGAAAGTTTATCTACAAGTAGTGTGTCTCGGTTTACCCAGGACATCTTCGATTTTGCTGGAAATGTCGTTGGAAATTTGTTGGATAAGTGGGATACCTTGCAAAGGCCAGCTCAAACACCCTACTTCCTGAGGCTATAGTTTACTACTTCGAGCTTTGAATCATGAAAACTTAATGTCATTGGAAAGAGTGCAATGCGAGCTTTCTAGAGACACCAAGATTGTCAAAAAACAATCACGAGAAGATATTCAACAACTGATCTAAAGATGGTCAACCGAGATGGCCAAAATGGTGGAAAATTGGAAGGAGGCCTGAAGCTGGAACTATTGGTGAAACCCAAAAGCATCATGCAACACCATGGAGTTGCATGACTTCCTCTACAAATACTGGCATAGTATTCAAGGTAACACAGAATTCAAGGCAATCAAAGTTAGAGCAGTGTGTCTCGATTTGCTCGAGACATCTTCGGTTTGGCTGGAAACGTCGTTGGAAATTTGTTGGATAAGTGGGATACCTTGCAACGGCTAGCTCAAGCACCCTACTAACCGAGACTGTAGTTTATTGCTCCAAGCTCTTAATCATGTAAACTTAATGTCATTGGAAAGAGTGCAATGCGAGCTTTCTAGAGACACCAAGGTTGTCAAAAAACAATGACGAAAAGATATTCAACAACTTATCCAAAGATAGTCAACGAAGATGGCCATAATGGTGGAAAATTGGAAGGAGGCCTAAAGTTGGAACCATTGGTGAAACCCAAAAGCATCACACAACACCATAGAGCTGCATGAATTCCTCTATAAATACCAGCACAGAATTCAAGGTAGTCAAAGTTAGAGAATTAATGGTGGTTTGAATTTCGGGCTTCCTTGATTTACATGAAAATGCCGTCTGAATACACTTTCGAATAGAGAAACGATAGTAGATTTGGGATGATTGCACCTTAACCCGAGTCCGATTCCAAACCGTTCTTGAGGACTCTCCCGGATTCCGACCAATCCGAATCTGAGACTTGATAAGCCAAAGCTCAAACTCTGCCTTTAAACACTTTCCCGGATTCCAACTAATCCAAATCCGGGACCCGAGTACCCACCAAGTCTAAATTCTGATCCCGACACAGAAGCGCCACCCAAATTTCGGGAAACCAAGTCCAAATTCCGATCCCCAACGTAGAAGCGCCATTTAAATTTTGTTAAGTTTCCAAAGCTACAAACTACCCTAAACCCTAATTTGTATGCTTCGAATCTATTACTTAATGATTAATCGTTTTTGTGATTAAAAATGTTGCAAATAAACCCTAGATCACATGTTTAGTATATTCACATGTCTTTAATTAATTTTACATGTCTTGGATATGCTAGTTAATGATTAATCATTTTTGTGATTAAAGAGTTGCGAACAAACACTAAATCACATGTTATAGTTTATTCACATGACTTCGATTAAATTAACATGCCTTGAATATGCTATTTAATGATTAATCGTTTTTGTGATTAAAATGGTTGCAAACAAACCCTAAATCACATGTTTTAGTATATTCACATGTCTTTGATTAATTTCACATGTCTTGCATATGCTAGTTAATGATTAATCGTTTTTGTGGTTAAAAAGGTTGTAAACAAACCCTAAATCACATGCTAGTGTATTCACATGTCTTTGATTAAATTCACATGCCTTGAATACGCTATTTAATGATTAATCGTTGTTGTGATTGAAGTGTTGCTAACAAACCCAAATCACATGCTCTATTTTAAAATGGTGTATTCACATGACTTTGGTTGTGCCCACATGCCTTGAATATACCTTGATTTAATATAAAATGTTCACATGTCTTTGGTTTTGCCCACATGCCTTGAATATTTCATATCCAACACTAATCTCGTGCTTAAATTGATATGGTATATTCCCATGTCTTTGATTAAGTTCACATGCCTTAAATATGCTATACTTTGAATGTATATAGAAAGTTCACATGCCTTTGGTTTTGCCCTCATGCCTTGAATGTTGAATATAGCCTTGAATAAATTTTATAACATGCTTGAGTAAAATACATGAATGTGAGAGATGCCATGTAAGACTTAAGCACCTAAAACATGGTTTTAGGGTATTACAATGAGGAGGTGTCGTTCATCCTCAAGGGTCATTGCCCTAAGTCGGAAAGGAACTATCTTGGGTTTATTGCATGTGGGGATGATTATGCCACAAATACATGTAAAAAGCTCCGAGCACCGTAACATCCTAAAGTCATGGAAAAAAGATTAAAAAAAAAATGCAACAAAAGCTATTACCCTCGAGTGTATCTACGACGAACCCAAGAGAATTCCTTTCACGTGTAAACGTGGATAGGAAACTCTAGATGTGTTCGGGTAACATACAACCAAGGGGAATAGCCCCAAAATAAAAAGGTTAATCCAAGTCGCCATACGACGAACCACTTTGCCCTTGCAACCCAAGGGTAAATGAGGTCTTGATCATGGCCAAACAAACCAATGTTGTTCTGGTGATCAATATTAGGGTTTCAAGTACACCTAGCCACTGTTTTCATCTGGACATTTGTACCTAATTAAAACCAACAGTCCAATTAAACAAATATGAACATCTTGAGGGAGGTAATCGTTTTCGGACGGATGTTGTGGGGTGCCTAACACCTTCCCCACACATATAACCAAATCCCCGAATCCATTTCTGGTTCAAGACTTGATTTTACATGTCTTAAGTAAGATAATTAAAACAATTAGACATAAGTGACCAATCACACCTTAAATTTCCCGATGATTGTTGACGATTTCAAACCTCGTGTTATCTCCTTTCCCCATGTGTACCCAAGGGTATGCAAGGAGCACACACACACACACACACACTCTCTCTACACCATTGCCACACAAACAAGCATCATGGCATGTCCTATGTTCACACACATCACATCACGAGAGTCCATCAAGCCCAATGGGGTTGGAGTCGGTCATATTGTAAAAAATATCTGGCGTCGACACAAGGCTTTAATGAGGCAATCTGAAAGCACTCAAAGGTAAAAAAAAAAATATATTGTACTCTTTTTCCTTCACTATTGATTTGTTTTCCCATTTGGTTTTTCCTGGAAAAGTTTTTAATAAGGCATAATCTTAGTAAATGATCAATTAAGGGGAAGTGTTATGAAGTAAGCATTGGGCAGCATGCCCGTTTGTCTTATATGGAAACCATGCACCAAAAGTACATGCTATTAATGCAACATTAAATTGCTACGATTATATTTAGTTTTTTATGATACAATTATATGTAGCATTTGGTGCTGCAATTATATGCTGCGTTTGATGCTACAACAATACCATTTGTATCCCCATTCATGTCTATAAATAAAGAAGTTTAGAATGTATATGGAAAATATAGGATCTGAATATTAGAGTTATGCAGATGATCACTTGAACAAACTAGTTCATATATTTTCTCTTCCTATTTTCTTTTATTTCACAACAATTATCTTATTATATGTCTAATAGTCTTTTAACTAAAAAATTCATTAGTTTTGATAATTAAAAAATAAATTACAAAAATGCCTCATGGCTTTACAAACCACAACAAAATTATTGTTAATAATTGATTGGCACAACAATACACACAAAATTAATGTTAGAGATTTGTAATGTTAGGAATTTGGCATTTGTTTTGTTAAGGCCTAAAATTATTATTTGTGGTTGTTTTCTTTTGGATGTGATGGGTCAGATTAATATATTTTTTGGATTTTTATGCATCCATATAAATAGGCCATTACTTCCTAAAGAAAACAAACATAAGAACTTTTAGGATTTAGAAAAATAAATGTCAAATACCTAACATTGCAAATTTCTAACATTAATTTTGATGTGTATAGTTGTGCCAATAAATTATAAAGAATAATTTTGTTGTGATTTATGAGGCCATGAAGTATTTTTTATATTCTTTTTTAATTGGAAAAATTAATTAATGATTTTTTTTAGCTAAAAAAAATATTGGAAATATAGTAATTTGTAGTTCGTGGAAAGTCAACTACAATTTTGGACGTTTTCGAAAGAAAAAATACAAATAATTCAAATACTAATGATGCATCATTTCCAACCACTAGTAGTGTTGATATCCCAAGTTCTAAAAATCCTCAAACAAAATTTCAAACAATAAAAATTGATGATATTAATATTAGTTTGTTGGTATTAATTTTTTTTTTTTTAATATTGAATAGATGTTAATTCTTTTTTCGTTAATACTTTGACCCCCATCAAGTTCAAGTCCTAGTTTTGTCCCTATTTTTATCTCAAACAAAAATGTACGGCTTTTAACACAATATGATTTTTAGGATACAATTGTTGTTTTACACAATTAGTAAAATAAACTCATCCAAACACAACCATAATTTGCAAAGTTAAAACTAAAGAATTTTTAGAATAATTATTAGTATAAATTACTTTATATAAATTTAAGAGAAAAATAAAAAACACCCCTAAAATTAATTTGGGTCAATATCAAATACACCCCTTGTTATTTTAATCTTAAGGGACACTTACACATTACCATCCTAAACTTTGATCATTTTTCAATGTCCCCCCAATCTTCTGATTTGAACAATTTACCACCAATTGGACTGAATTGCACGTCAGTGCCCCCTTCCATCTAAATTGTTGTTAAACTTGACAGTAATGTAAATCATTTGCATCACATGTGACTCATGGGCCCACACACCAGTAAGAGTCTTAAAAAAAACTGAAGTGACCAAACTGCCCTTAGTTATAGTAAAATGAAAGACAATTCTAATAAAACAAATCTTAATAAAAAGGAAAGAAAACTCTCTCTCTCTCTCTCTCTCTCTCTCTCTCTCTCTCTCTCCTCTCGCGTCACTTGTTTTTTATTAGATCTAGTTTGGTTTGGGGTGGATGATCGGTTAAATGGAATGGTTTTAGGTGTTTGGGAAAATATGGGTTTGGGTTTGAGGTTGGGTTGGACTATGGGAATTGGGGTTGGTGTTTTTTTGTTTTTTTTAGAAACTATGAGTGTAAGATAGGTGGCGGAGGAGGAAACAAGTCAAACCAGTGGGTTTGATCTGGGTGTGGTTGTTGCTAGACCAAATCTTGACAGAGTCGCGAGGCTTGATTGGTGAGCACTATTCGATGGCGACAATGCAGATGGTGGTAAGGAAAAACTCAGAGAGAGAGAGAGAGAGAGGAAGAAGAAAAAGAAGGTGTGGATTTGATTTTGGGACCACCGTTGTTTCCATCCTCTCTCCCCTCCCCACATGATTTTTTGTAGCCATGTCCATCCAAGTCACCAACATGATTTTCTCTTAGCCTGTTACTCTAAGAATTATTCATCAAAAAGGAAGAAAAAAAATGTTATTATTGAATCTATTGGTGTAATTGGTCATAGAATAAAGATGGTAACTTGGTGAGTTTATGTATGTCATAATCCACTAAGTATGCACAATATCTTATGTACCCCACCGCCAAAACTAGGTTTTTTTTTTTAGGGTTAAATACACTTTTGGTCCCTAACGTTTACCCGATTTGCACGTTTGGTCTCTAACGTTTAAAACGGGTAGAAATGGGCCTTAACGTTTCAAATTCGTGCACCATTGGTCCTTCCTTAGTCTTCGTTAACTTTGTGTATACGTGGCTAACGGATTGATGACGTGACAAATTTTTAATTGAGACGACATTTTTTTCTGTTACAATTAAGATCTGACATGATATACCCGTTTTAAATCAAATAAAAACCACCCAAATAATTTATTTTGGGTAATTGAGTTTTTTAATCAGAATCAAGTTGGTTGAGTTTTATTTGAATTTAAATGTGTATGCCATATCAAATCCTATTTGGCCATGAAAAAAATGCCACCTCAATTAAAAAAATGGTCATATCATCATTCTATTAGCTATGTATACACAAAGTTAACGGAGACTAACGGAAAGACCAATGGTGCACAAATTTGAAACGTTATGGATTATTTCTGTCTGTTTTAAACGTTAGGGACTAAACATGCAACTTGGTTAAACATTAGGGACCAACAGTTTATTTAACTTTTTTTATTTTTATTTTTGTCAAAAGGTTTGTATTGAATGGATGTTAGAAATACCATTCTTTTCTCGGAAAATGAATGAAAGAAAGAAAAGAAAAATTAATAAATAAATATATATATATATTAAAGGTGAGTGGTGAGGGCAGGTGAGCTATTTTCTAATTTTGCAAAAAAACATTGTGGACCTAAGGGTATTTTTGTATTTTCAAGGGCAAGTGGGTCATGTATGTTACATGTGAGTTACTTTTTGTTTGATTTTACAGCAATTTGGATGGAGTGGGTATTAGGCGTGCATTTGAGTCCAATTGGGGGATAAATTTTTCAAATCGAAAGTTTAGGGGGACATTGAAAAAGGGGTCAGAGTTCAGGTGGTAAAGTATAAATATTCCAAATAAAAATGCATAGGTATGTGTGGGAAAATTCTCCTCTCCATAAAATGAATCAATTTTTTTTAGATTAAATATTACCGATATAACAATGCACAAATTATCACATCATTGAAATTTTAAATAACGTAACAAATATGTGTACTATTCAAGTGAAATGTCAAGGTTTTGTTTTATAAGTGTGATTGATATGGTTCTAATTAACCCACCAACATAAATAAGAAGGGGGAAAGAAAAAAGAAAAAAAAAAAAAGAGAGAAGAAAGAAGAAGAAAGAAAGTCATTAAAGTTATATTTTGGTTTTATGTTAATGGCTCTTACTACGTACAGACTCTGTTCAACCCTCTTCACTAGTACATGATCTTTTGCTTTGTTGTTTCAATGAAATACTTTCTTCTTTGCAAATTCTTTTTCCATGCTGAGTTTGTAAAATGGGACTATACATGCTCAGATTACTTAACAAAAGATTTTTTAAAAAAGTCTACTGTTACAAACAACATTTATGCCCGTACGAAAAAGTACGCTACAACATCACGTCGTAGAAGATACCAGACTGCCCAGTAAGTGAATAACTGAGGTGCATAACTTTCCACCTGCATTATACGGAAAGTTTGGTCGACGTGACGTGACTTCCTCTCAAGTGTAGATTTTTTGGAATTTTTTTTTTTTTTTTTTTTTAAGAGAACTCCGCGTAAAGTTAAAAAAAAAAAAAACTAATCTCTACTAATTTAACTAATCTCAGTCTTTAAGATACTCTTTATTCTTTCTTTATTTTTATTTAAATATTATCTCTTCATTTTTTTTATTTATTATTTATTAAGCCAAAACCAATTACCAATAATCATTTGTTGTTGTACAAACCCATATTTGTTGTTGTGCAAACTCAAAAATAATCATCCACAAAAATAATCATCCAAAAATCATCTTACCAAACCCAAAAAAATCATCCGACCAAACCCCAAAAAAATCATCCAAAGCTGTGCAAACCCAAAATTCATTCTACCAAAACCAAAAGAAATAAATCACCCAAGACCCAAACTAGCAACTTAATCCACTAGTGGAGATCCAAAATCAACCAAAAATCATATAAAAATCATCATTAATCTGCCGGCGGAGACCCAACCAACAACTCCAAAAACACCCCAAAACCATCAACCCACTCCAATCTACCAGTAGCACTTCCAAAATCAACCAAAAATCATCCAAAATCAACCAAGTCATGCCGTAGGACCCTCCTCACCCAGATCCGCGTCGTCGACCCTTCCACGCTCACCACCCTCTTCTTATATTGCTCTAGTCTTGAATGGTGCTCACCACCCCATGCTTGTTGGGTTTCTGAAATGGCCTAAGAAGAAATCGAGAGAGAGATTGAGACAGAGGAGAGAGGCTTGGGAGGGAGAGGTGAGAGGGATGAGAGCTTTCTGAGGAGTGAGGCGAGAGAGAGAGGGGTTTCTGAATCGGATGGAGGTGAGAGAGAGAGGAGGAAAAGGAAATATTAAACAAAGTGTGTGATATTAATTTTTTAAATAGGTAGAGAGTTACCGTAGCTCTCTTGTTGTAGAGAGTTATTCTAGTATTTAGAACAACTGGAGAATGTGAAGAAGAGCTGCTAGACCTTCATATATTCGGTTTGGCTCTCTCCACAAGTAGAGAAGAGAGCCATATAGTGTGATTGCTTAAAATGCTCTAAAACTGTGATTTTTTTTTTTCTAATTCTTATAAATTTTCTTAATGAGTCAAGTTAGAAACAACTAATAATGTTAAAAATACAAAACAAATGTAATTATTATCATTTATTTTTATAATTTATTGAGGTGATAAATTGTGATTGTGTAATATCATTTTTACAACATATCACCTTTAACACAATTAATTTTTATTATATACCAATTATATCATGCCAAATATGTTATGAATTTTTTATTTTTTATACCAATTATATCATGCCAAACAATTCCTAAAGTGTAGATTAAGATTGTATGCCAGAGATCTTTCCATTGACTTGGAGGATAAGAAAGATACTTCACCTAAGAAGCATGATCAAAGATAATCTTGCTTCGTAGGAATTTGATAAAAAATAATCTTGCTTCTGTCTAAGAACATTAAATTGTTGATTTTATGAATCAGTTTGTGATGCTACATCATTTTAGAGTATAGAAGAATTGATGAGAGAGTAAGATCTGAGAGGTGTGATATGTAATGGAGAAGGGAAGTGAATTTATAGGATAGACACACGGGTGAATGAACGGTTCAGAAGGCGCTACGTGTCTGGCTTATCCAATCACACACGCTAGAGACACCAATGATTTAGGAAGTTTGAAAAATGATAGCTGCTTTTTCATAAAGGAGATCTTGTTGACGCATCGAGTCCTAAGTCAGTGACTTTTCCATATGCGTTAAATCTCGAATTTCAACAAACGTTGAAATTTGAGGAAAAGTGTCTAGGGAGTCGAATGACAGGTAATCGTACAGACTGTTCTCGGGAGTCGGATGATAAGTAATCGCACAAACTGTTTTCATTCAAAAATATAAAGTTTATTTATCACACTCTAGTTTTCGATGAACTTCATTCATCATTTTCAAAATTTTATCTTAATCTCTCATTAGATTTCTAGGATGACTTTCTCTTCTTCTCAAAACAACCATGATGCAATTAATCTAAATGCTGTGCCTAGCGCAGCGCCAGAGGTTTGGGGTCCACACTTCTTATCCCCGAACGGCCCTGTCACGGTAATTGATTTCGTGATGCTAAGTGGTACAACTGCAACTGCAGTAGCTGCGGGTCTCCTCACTCTGGAGGATGGAAGAATATTGGCTGAAAGGACAGATCCTTAAACCATTAATGATTCAATGGCACTCACTATTCAGTGTGTTGCCTCTATTTCTAACATGAGATGACGTCTGTATGTTAGAAATCATGAAGTTCGAGCGCTACGCTCCAAAGTTACCATTCTGCAGCAGTTGCTCAAAGACAACAAAAAGAAAGTAAGGGAGCTTAAAGAGGAAAATAAAGGACTGAAGAAACTTGTGGATTCTTATGCTAATGATTTAGTAGCACGGTCCACAGAACAGAGTAAGACCACAACCGAGCTTCAAAAGCAGTATGAGAGGCTACTTGTTGAGGTGAAAGAATTGGCTTCTCGCTCAATTCCTTAAAAAAAAATGTAATGGCCTTCTTTTTCTAATAAAATCATGTTTGTTAATGATGAGCTTATTTTACCTTTCATGCATGGACATACACACATACATACATATAACTGGGCATACAACCAAGTGTTCAAAATCAAATGGATAAATATAAAATCTTTCCCAAGAGAATTAATTTAATCGGATTACTTTACTCATTCCGAGTTCTTTATGAATTGTATAGGAATGATCCTCTTGGAGAAGTTTCATGAGTATGTCAGCCCATTGATGTACTTAACAAATTCAAATACAACATGCCCATCTTTTGCACATGATCATTAAAAAGATGGTATTAAATCTCAATGTGATTCCTTAGAACGATAAAAAAATATGTAATAGTGGATATTTCATTATTGTTATCCATTTGTATCCTGAAGAAATTAATCAGTGGGTTTTTATTTTGGATATTGTGTACCTTTTTTTGGTTTTCTGGGTGGGTGTGGATAACCCGGTGGTGTTTCCAGAGGGGTGTCACACTTGGAACTCTCAAAATTGGCCAGGAGTACATTTTGGTTTGGGGAGTTTGACTAAGTTTGGAGTTGGTTTGGTAGTTTGTAGACCTTGGTGGCCAAAAGTGGATTTGATTGATTACCCTCAAACCATTGAATGAGCCGTGGGCTTCGATTCGATACTTTACGGGTCTTGGGAGCCGAGGGTTTGGGTAAAAATTAGCCAACACAATTTTGCTGTGTTGTTTGTGGGTTCGGGGGCGATGTTTGGATGATTCTTTTGAGCGTTTTGGTCCTCAAGTTTTTGTTTTAAGGAAGAGGGACTTCTACGTGGGTTCGGATCTTGAGGTTCCCGTGGGTCTCAATGGGTTGTGGTTGGTCATGGTTTGCACTCAAGCCTCTGTTCGCAAGGTATTTTTAAGCAAGTCGTTTTTGTGGTATGCAACTTTAAAAAAGTTGTTGGTTTAGGACACTAAGTCGTCGAAATCGTATCGAGAGCTATGTCAACCGTGAGCGGGAAAATCGGGAAAGATGAGACTATGTGTTTTGTTTTCTCCTGGATAGGTCGCCTTCCCGCATAGATTCTTCCCTACTCGTTTGGTTGATCCGCAAGTATGTTTTAAGTGGGATACGTTCAGCACGACGTGTTTCTTGAATCGCCAAGACCTTCTGCGGTTTGGCCGGAATCTCGATCGGAAAACAGCCCTCCGGCAAGGAAAAACACTCCGGCGGTCTGTTTTGAGATCTTATCTCTCGGTAAGTTTTTGAATCTGGTTTTGGTGTGGTAGTGTAGGCTTTTAGGGGACAAGTCTCGAAACCGTCCAGACGTCCGGGGAAAATTGAAAATAAGATGTGTTGTTGCGTTTTTTTTTGTTTTGTGCAGATTCTTCCCAACTCGGTGGTTGATTATTGGTATTTCCTAGACTGGGTGGAACGACACGTACCTGATTCGCCGGTAGTTTTGTTTGGCCAGAATCTTCGCTGTGTTGCAGTGTGGGCTCGGATGCCCCGACTTCCGGGGCCATATTTTGTTCGGTGTTGCGCAAACTTTACATCGTTGGAAAGTAGACTTCTCAAGATTTGGTTACATGATTTTGGGGGTAGGTTCTGTTTAGGAAATACAAACACGCGTTCGAGGGGATTTGCTAGAGGTGCCACGTGGGGATGACTGGCGTGTGGGCCCCACCCTGTGGCATGCAGCCTCACCCTGCGTGAGGTCCCTCTATAAATTAGACCCCCCTCCCCCCATTCCAGCAAGCTTGGCTCGAGTCCCTAGGCAGAAATTAGGTGTTTTCTGGGCAGAAACTCGGGAAAGGGTCCTCTCTTTGGGGTTTTAGACTAGTTTTGGTTGGAGATAGGAGATCCTACTTAGGTAATCTCTTTCTACCCCTCCAAGCTCTTCTTACCCCTCTCTTCACTCATACACTCTCCCATACCCATTCTTTTATTTCATTTTCATGGAGGTGATTAGTGATGATCCTACAATGGGAAAGGATTCACAATGATGCATGCTTGCTATGTTTATTATGCTTTCATTTATGCTTTAAATACCATTTATTTTTTTCATTATACTTTAAACACCATTTATTGCTTTCATTATGCTTTAAATACATTTATTACTTCTATTATGCTTTAAATACATTTATTGCTTCCATTATGCTTTAGATACATTTATTGCTTTCGTTGCGCTTTAAATACATTTATTGCTTTCATCTACATTTACTACGTTATTGTGATTACCCCCTTTCCCCCTTGTGATTTGGGTATGAAAATCCTTATTGGTCAATGGCATTAACAACCATGTAATCTCATAAGGCATAGGACCCATGAACACCCCCTTTGATTTAATTCCGTTATTATTTCCGTATTTACTACGTTGTGATTATTATCCCCTTTTCCCCTTGTGGTTTGGGTATGAAAATTCCTATTGGTTGTGGCAGATTATATAAGACCTTCAATGGCATTAACAACCACGTAATCTTATAAGGCATTAGACCCGCAAAAACCTCCCTTGCTTTAAATTCCGTCATTTACATTATTTTACTACGTTGTGATCATTATCCCCTTTTCCCCTTGTGATTTGGATATGAAAATCCCGATTGGCCATGGCGGATTATGTAAGACCTTTAATGGCATTAACAACCATGTAATCTCATAAGGCATTGGACCCGCAAAAACTTCCATTGCTTTAAATTCCGTCATTTATATTATTTTACTGCGTTGTGATTATTATCCCCTTTTCCCCTTGTGATTTGAGCGTGAAAATCCTGATTGGTCTTGGTGGATTATGTAAGACCTTCAATAACATTAACAACCATATAATCCCATAAGGTATTGGATCCTCGAGATTCCCGACGTTATTTTGACGAATTTCCCTTTTTATCGTTCATATAAGTTCTACTTGGTCTCTGAGGATTAGGTAAGTTTTTCAATAGCACTAATCCTTTGTATAATCCCAAGAGGTGTTGAACTCTTCTCTACATTGTTTCTTTTATTCATGTAAATCCTAAGGTGATCCTGGAAATTAAGTAAGTCTTTCAATAGCATTGAATTCCAGTCCCACAAGGTCTTAACCCTTTCCCTGATCCACCCCATATTGTCATTTCGATTAAGTATTTTAATTACGTTATGAATTATACCTTGTCATTTTGATTAAGCGTCACATTTATGTCATACTCAACTTATCTTCATCCTCATCATACCATATCCAGTCCATACTAGTGATTAAAATGCTGCAAACATGCCATGATCACTCGTTTGTCGTTTACCCGCTTTGATATTTTTATCATTCCATACTTGCTCTTTGTGATTAAAGTGCTGTAAACATGCCATGATCACTTATTTGGACATTTACTCGCTTTGATATAAATATCATTCCATATCCACTCCATGATCATTTACTCAAACATGTACTCGCTTTGATATAAATGTGATACCATATCTGTTCTTTGTGATTAAAGTGCTGTAAACATGCCATGATTACTTGTTTGGATATTTACTTGCTTTGATATATATGTGGTTAAAATACACTTTGCCATGAAAACTTTAAAAAGAGTAAACATGGTAATATAAGTGTTACAAACGAGATTGGTGCAACCTAAGTTTGGGACATCATGTACGAGTCTTTTATGCGTTGATGTGGCTTGCCATTGACACGTTATAATACCCATAAGATCATGGCCTAAAAATTCCCCAAAGTGTGATTTAATCATCCAAAACCCACCATTTGACGGACCACTTTATTTTTGGAAATCAAGGTAAAGGGATCCCGGATATGGTACCAAAAACATAATTGTTTGTCCGGCACTTGATGTTAGGATTTCAAGAGCATCATGCCATTGAATTGTCTGGAACCTAAAAAATACAAAGATAAAGGAAAGTGAAACAAAGAGTCTAATCAAAACTAAATAAAGTCATATCGCACGTACCACTCTTGGTACGTTGCATGACGGAAATTGAGACATTTGTACATAATTTAAACCACCAGGGAATACTAGATGGGAGGTAATCGTTTCTTAACGGATATCGAGGGGTGCCTAACACCTTCCCCACGCATAATCAAACCCCCGAACTCATCTCTGGTTCAAGACCATTTCTTTGATATGTCTAAACAAGATAAAATCTATTAGACATAGGTGCCCAATCACACCTTAAATTTCTCATGATTGGTAGCGACTCCAAATTTGTGCTCACTTACACACACACACACACAACACATATACATTCCGAACAAAGACTCGCCAAATGGGGGTCGAGATAAGATTATTCTCCATCTTCCCATTCTCCAAAAGAGAGGATAAAATAAAGGAAGAAAAGAAGGAAATTTTCCCGGTGTCGACAATATCAAAATAACTCATGTGATTTTCTAGATCAGTCTGATCTTCTGGATCAACAAAATTTATTGTTAATAATCTCATTTTAGGTGGTAAGGTGTAATATCCCTTTTGAAAGAATTTTTAAATGCATCCTTCTTGATTTTGTTCATATCACTTCTATGTCCACGACCCTTTAATTATCAAATAAGGCTTCATTCACTTCAGGGAATGGTATATAACTGGTTGGATAGAATTTGTGGATTTTCAACAAAATTTTATTATTTTGTTTAACCAATATAAGGCAATATTAGTTCAGAGTTCTTCTTGAACTTACGTTCTTGATATTGCTACTTCAGGAACACTTTTGAGACATGATTTAATATATGATTTTTCCTTTTCCAACATGTCTTATTCAGATATTTTCCCTCACATAATTTAGTTGTGAGCTAATTTAAAAAGTACAGAATTTTATTCACTTTCACCTTTTAAAATTTTTCAACTTCTGGTGCATCAAGTGTAAATCTGTATTTACTTGCACTTTTATAATTTTGCAACTTCAAGTACATTAATTTATAATGAGTTCTTGTAAGGTGCAATTTTTGGTGCATCCATATCTATAAGGAGTTCTTGTAAGGTGCAGCTTCTGGTGCATTCATACCTCTCTCTTAAATCATTTCTTTTACACGATCTTGTTGGGATGCGTGGTTGTCATCTTAATAAGCTTAAAGTAATAAAATAAGCGAAATGAAATTGCTTAATTTATAATTGACCATATTTGATAATATCATTAGATATAATATCTTTAACATGAAATCCATAGGATTTTATAATCCATAAGCAAACATTAAAAATTGTTGGCAATAGATCAATATAATAACATGTAAGTAAGATAATAAAATTATCAATTTTATAGTAGGTTGAAGACAAAGTGAGAATAACTCCTTTCTTAAGATTTGGTTAGAGTTTCATGTTGATAACGTGTTATAAAATAAAATATATAGCAAGAGAACTGAAGAAAAGAAAGAAGAGAAACTCTTTCTTAGAACTTTCTTATAAGGTGGTCATCCACTTCCAAAGAGAATTCTCTTATGCTGTGTTTGGATGAGGAATTTGTTAAATACACAGAATTGCGCAAATAATGGGATTTACATCCCCATCGTTTATAAATTTCCTTGTTTGACTGTAATTTCTTTAGAAAATTTAAAACGACAAGAATTGTAAATTTTTAAGTTTGGACATAAAATTGTAAAATCTTTCTCTATACAACATGTTGGTTCAATTCAAAAAATTTCTAAACTTCCATTATTTATAATCCCAGACTCCCAGTATTTAATAATTTCTTTGGTTTGGATAAAATAATGACATTCTAAAATTCCATTTTATTTAAAGATATGTCTATATTTTCATTTTATTTCTTTCACCTTTTTAGTTTTCTTGTTTCCAGAATGTCCCAGCACTCTCATTGCCATACCATCTACTATGTAGGCAAGTTCATAAAAAAAAGGCATGTGGCAAAACCTTGGCCAAGCTTTGTTGTTGATACCCACATCATGAGAGAGAAAAACCCATTTTTAGAGACTTTTTTGGGCACTATCTCAATCTTTCTCAAAGACATTTTCAGAATTCTGCGTTTATATCACAAAGAGGAAAAGCAAGAAATCACTGGATGAGAGCTTTGAGTTTGCGAGAAAGTTTGTGTTCGTCGACGACTTTGTTAGAAAGTTTGGGTTTGTTGACGATTTGGCACAGAAAAAGAAATCTTTCCTACTACTCCTCAATCTTTGCTTTATTTTTCTTTTACTCTTTTGCTTCATAGGTGGGCTTGAGAAGGATTGAAATGAATATAATGAAGATGGTTAAAAAATTGACAAGAAAAAAAAAATTGAGAAAGATCAAGAGAAATATTACCTAGAATCTGAAAAGTAGATCGAATAGTGAAGAGTTTGATAAATATATTCATTGGGTTTCTAATTTGTTGGGGTCTTTAGAAATACCTTGTTGCTGTCAATTGACAAATTCTATCTTTTAGGAAGGATTTAGAGCCGGAATTTTTGCCCCTCAAATTCTGGCTAAAAATTTCACGGAAATTTGAAATTCCCTCTTATATTCTATCAAAACAAAGCATTTGATAAATGCCTTCCCCAAATTCCGGCTCTACACCAAATTCCGGCTCCAAATACATCATCCAAACACACTATTAAGAAATTCAAGAATTTCTTATATCATTTTACAATAGAATGTACATACTTATATATATATATATATATATATATATATATATCTATATATATATATATATATATATTATATATAAATGGTTATATATATATAGATTCAAGTTGGTACTATTTGATCTAACATTCAAAACCAACTTTCAAACCCATCATTCATAACTTCAATTCAAACCAACCATTCATAACATAACTTCAACCTAACTATTCATAACAAAAAAGACTTTTTTTTTTTTTTTTTTTTCTTAAATATAAGAATTTGTTTAACTATGTCCCGGAAAATTATTAGGTACTCTGGAAGTATATTAAATGTGTACTTCCTCTTCTCACAGAAATGATAGGTCCCATTATGAATTTAATTAGTGAAATCCAGTGAGATAAGGGAGTACGCATTTAATGTATTCCCGAAATACCTAATAATTATCCGTCTATGTCCCTCGTTATTATTTAAATCAAGCCCTCGTTGGTTACTCTTGTGAGCTCACGATCCTAGAAGGTCTCAAAACATGGCTTCACAAACCCTTCCCAATGTTCCTATTATAGATCTCTCTAAGGAAGACCTGAAGCCTGGTACAACTTCTTGGCTCTCTGCGTGCCGAAATGTTTGCCATGCACTTGAAGAGTATGGTTGTTTTGTGGCAGTGTATGACAAGCTTTCTTTAGAGCTCCACAACGAAATCCTTGAGGCCTCAAATGAGTTGTTTGATCTCCCAACTGAAACCAAGATGCAGGACCCTAGGTCTACGGATTATGTGGCGCAAAGGACCCAATTTCCTCTCTACGAAAGGCTCGGCATAATTAATGTAGGGAGTTGGGAAGAAACTCAAAAGTTCACACATCTCATGTGGCCCAATGGAAATGATCATTTTAGGTACAATTCTTGATTTGTTTTCTCTCTGAATGTTTCTTGATTTTATCAATTAGGCTAATATTTACCCTCTTTTTTTCTTCTTCTCTTGTTTAGTAAAATTGCTCATTCATTTGCAAAGCTGATAATGGAGTTACACCAAATCGTGACAAGAATGGTATTTGAAAGCTATGGCGTGGAGAAGTACTATGACACTCATATGGAAAGCACCACTTACCGGCTTCGTTTCAACAAATATAGGGAAGTTGATGAGAATGAGACTAAATTGGGTCTTCCAGTTCACACGGACAAATCCTTCACAACCATACTTCATCAAAATCATGTCCCTGGTTTGGAGATACAAACAAAGGATGGACAGTGGATTGGTTTTGAGTCCTCCCCTTCTTCTTTTATGTTCATGGCAGGTGATGCGTTCATGGTGAGTATCAATCTTTTATCTAATGCATAGCCAAGAAAAATCTTCTATATATATATATATATATAGATATATATATATATATATATATATTTTTGATGAGAAAAAAATCTTCTATAATTCAACACATAGGGATGTTTATAAAATGATTGTCCATATTGTGTCGGTTTGGCCCCACTTGCATGTACTTACAAACCGTACATCTATTTAATGCAAACCTTACTCTGTTTACCCATTTTACCGTGCTCTGTTTTTCATTTTATATTTTACTGTCCTTTCTGGGCCTTTCACCGTTTTACTTTCTTGTCCTTTCGCCTGTTGTCCATGTTGTGAAGTATGTGTCATTCTGTGCAATTGTTTTCGATGGTTGAAAATAAAGATTGAAAAATTCAATTTTAATCTTAATCCTTAAATAAAAAAAATTAAATTTATTTTTTCACTTTTTGTCTTTTTACTTTTTTTACTCTTACACTTTTGAGATTTTTTGAACTAACAATTGTATCAATTGCCTCGATCTCAATCTGTGTCATTGCTTGGTGAAAATAGCAGTAGATAAGCTTTCAGGTGTATAGGATTCTTTTACAATGGAGCATTGGTCACAACTCTTTCCCAACATCTGGTTTTAGAAAGTCTTTTACAAGAAGCCAAATGTCAATGACAGATTAATAATAGGAGAAATTACATTTTATCACCAGAACTATCACCAATTTTTTAATGTCCCCCCATACTTTCAAGAGGCACGATCTATCTCTCAATTGAACTCAATTGCATGCCCTTATCCCCTTCATCCAAATTGCCATTAGAACAGATGGATAAGTGAATCACGTGACTCATGGGAGCCACGCATCAGCTGGAGTTTTAAAAAAAAATTGAAGTGACCAAACTGCGCCTAATGCAGTAAACTAAAGTTCACCGGTTGGACCGGATTGAATTCGGTCCACCCCTATCCTAGTTAAATCTTCTCCACTACTACTAGGAAAATGACAACTCACCTCCCTGCTTTTAACCAATCAACCACTCTCATTCTCTTTCTTCTTTCCTTCTTCTCCATCTTCATCCACGAAAATTTCTTTTTTTCTTTAAACTCAATGACCAGACTTCCATGACCAAAGTCCCATGGCCTCATTGCCGACTGCTACCAAGCCAATATTGTTTTGCAAAATTTAAAAATACCATCACCTCTTAAAAACTAAACTTGGGTCTGTCATCTACGTCGAAGTCCCGCTCGGAATTGGTTGGAGCTCCGATGACCATTTCATCTCTCTCTCTCTCTTCTGGGATTTTGGTTCACTGTCTATGGCAAAGGGAGGGATTATATCTATTTGTGTTTATGGGTGGTTTGAATTTGTGCAAGAATACTCGTAGTCTTGGATAATGCTTGCTTAAATCATTGAGCCTTTAGAAAAGTTTTGAGATCTGGTCACTATAATTTCGTTAATGGGGGTGGGGGTGGAGTTTCTTTTTGCCCAAAATATTGTTTTTTTTCCTAAATTATACATGATTTCGTTTTTTTCAAAGTTCATTTTTTACACATGAATTTTGTCATTTTATGAAAAAGTCTAAGAATAAAATTTATGTGTAAAAATGAACTTTTTTTAAGTTTAGGGACGAAAAACGAACTTTTTAAAATTCAAGGACGAAAAATAAATTTCATGCAAAATTTAAGAACAAAAACAATAGTTTAACTTTTCTTTTTTAATCAATTTTCTTTTGTTTGGCAAGAAGAAAGAATCTTTTTTCAAGTTCAGTAAAAAGGAGTAACTTGAAAAACAAGCTTACATTCATCTCTTTGGGTTTGATTTACAAATATTCCACTTAACTATGAATATGGATGCTTGAGTAATTTTGCACAGTTTTTATCATCATGAATTAGGGAGAGAAAACTAAAGAGGGGTTTAGGAAAATAAAGCACTGTTTTCTTTTTTCTTTTTAATTAATAATGGTTGATAGCTTGAAATGCTTTGCCCATAGAGTTTAGAGGAAGAAGAAGAAGAAGAAGATCGGGGAATAAGGAAAGAAGAAAGAGAAAGAAAGTGTTGGGCACGTGATTCACTGGTAATGATGAATTGAGTTAGAGTTAACAGTGATGAGGGAATTTTCGGGTTTTCAATGGTAATTGTGGGTGATAATTGTTCGGGTGGGCCTATGTGTCACGTGATTATCATATGTTTTACCATTCTGTATGTTCTAACGAGAATTTGGAAGGAGAGGGTAACGGGCGTGTAATTGATTTCAATTAAGAGGTAAATCGTACATTTCGAAAGTTTAAAGAGGACATTAAAAAATGGATAATTGTTCGTAGTGGTAAAGTGTAATTTCCCCTTAATAATATTTAGTTAATTAGAAAGTACATGAATTTTAGAGCCTTCTATTGTGGCATTATAGTATGGATTTTATGTCATTAGTTATATCATATTTACCTCATTAATATAGCTAATTGTTATCAGTTAATTTTTGGATTTTTTTTCTTGAACAAAATTATATTTATTTAATTGGACTTTTATACGTGAGCAAAGAGTTTTAATTTTTTTGTCTAAATAAATGTGAACATTGTGATTGACTGACAAAGACAAAGTCATTTGAGTGGGTTTTTAAAATTTTAGTGTTGCTGCTGCTAGTGTACTGTGCATTATGCATAGTGCCGCATAATAATTTTTTTTTTTTTTTAATAACCAAAGCCACCTTGTTTTGTCTTTTAGTTTTTTGTAATCTTTATATTAACTTTTATTGTATACCGTCTGTTTGAAATCTTTACCAATTAAATTGGCATGCTTTCTATTTGGGATAATTAAGATATTCAACAATTGTATGTATTAATTGGTTTAGGTATGGAGCAATGACAGAATACGCCCATGTATTCATCGAGTCATCATGGGTGGAAATGAGGTGCGATACACATTAGGGCTGCAGACGCACCAAAAGGGGATATTACTTGTTCCGGAAGAGCTAGTCGATGAGGAACACCCGTTACAATATAAGCCGTTTGATCATTTGGGATTTCTTAATTTCCATCATTCCAATGATCATAGCGCAAGATTGGACTCTTTCATCAAAGCCTACTGTGGTGTGTGACAAATATATTTTGGTTTGAAGAATCTCGTCTGGTCCTTTAGTTTATTCGTGAACGCAATATATTTGATTTGGGCGAACATGGTTTAGTTTATTGATTTCAGGGTTTCAGTTTTATTGGTGTGACGTATTAAAGATAAATAAGAATAAAAATCTTTGTAATTAGGTCATCCATTGAATTTATTAGCAAAATCTCTTTGTTAGTTAACCTTGCCATTTTTCTTTGGATAAGGTTTGGCTGTTGTAGTCAGTTTGTTACAACCTACTCTGTGGCAACTTATAAACCCATCCACATATATTATTTAAAAAAGTCACATGATTCATCAAATAGTCATATGACTAAAGTACATGTGGATGATTTTATTAATTGCCACGTAATGAGTTGTAATAAACTAGCTGTAAATTGGTTTGTAGCCAAACTCTATCATCTTTCTTTAACTAATCTAAAGTGAGAAAAATAATTGTTTGGACTTGTAAAGAAAACTTTTTAATTTGTGTGAGGGACCTTAGCCAAGGTATTTTCTTTGGATGCGACCTTTTTTTTTTTTTTTTGATAAAAAAAATTGGGTAGGAGGGGGCGACCAGAGTGGCTTTCCCTACCTGGGCGTGACTATAGTAGCACCCTACCCGCTGGGTCCAGAGGGAACTGGTGAGCCATATCTGTTATCCCAGCCCCACGATGGCACTAGCAGGTCCAGAGTGGGGATTGTAGGGTTTAATCCCAGGTGCTTCCCATTACGGGATTCGAACCTGGGACCTCCACATCCCAAACCACTTGGGACTACACTCTTTACCACTAGACCATCACCCTCGGTGGTCTTTGGATGCGGCCTTTGGTGTTTGGAGTTTTATTTTTTTTATATGAAATTGGTGTCTGGAGTTGAGAGCTTGGAAAGTGGCGTGATATAATTAATCTTCTTTCCATTGCCTCAAGCTAAATGTTATATATATATAAAACTTGTCGGCCACAGGTCATCCGTGAACCTATCTCATCGCCATCTTCTCTCCTTATTTTCTTTTAGAGTGACTATTGGTTTTAACTGTAAATTTGACTATAGAGTGTAATTTGTAAGTTTGGTAGTAATTAGGATGGTGATTGTAAATTTATAAAGTTCAGGTACAAAATGCAACTACCCCAATAGTGTAGGATGAATTTGTGCAATCAACCATTATTTTTATACAGAGATGGTATAGGTAGGGACCTATGGGAGCTATCGCCCCCACTAGAGACAGAACTATGATTTGAAGTTGATAGGAGTTAAAGCATAACAAAAAGAAGTTTATAAAATCAAAATAAAATACCAAAGAACTAATGTTAATTTCATAATTTTGATTTTTTTTTTAAATTTTGTTTGAGTATTTTCAGAAATTGGGATATCAACACTAGAGGTTAGCATTGATGCATCATTAGTATTAGCTTTTGAATTATTTATATTTTTTCTTTTGAAAAAATATAATTTGTAGTTGATTTCCCATCATTTACAAATCAAATAAAAGTTATATTAATTATTGTTGTGAAGCAAGCATTGGATAGCATGCCCATTTGTTTTATAGGGAAACCATGCACCAAGAGTAAATGCTATTAACGCAGCATTAAATTGCTACAATTATATGTAGTTTTTTATGCAACAATTATATGTAGCATTTGGTGCTACAATTATATGCAGCATTTGATTTTGCAACGATACCGTTTGTATCCCATTCATGTCTATAAATAAAGTTCAGGATGTATATGGGAGATATAGGATATGAATATTAAAGTTATGTGAATGAGCACTTGAGCAAATCAGGTCATATATTTTCTCATCTTCAGATTTATTTTCTCTTGTTATTTTCTTTTATTTCACAACAATTATCTTACTAGCCTCTTCACACGCGCTATGCGCGTGTTTAGAGGCTTTTCTTATTTATCACTTTTAATTTTTAATTTTTTTATTCAATTTTTATCTGGAGAATATAATGAGTATGTGTGTTTCTTCGTGTAACTTTTAAATTTCTCAATTTACTTTTATGTATTTAGTTGTTCAAATATGATTGCGTCATGTGTGTTCATTCAATCAAAATTGAAAAAACACATTTTCTTTAAAAAAAATATATACATATATATATAACGATGATCTCTTCATTGTTGTTACGTTGCAACATTAGTTGGTCATATTCTTATTGGTCATAATCTATTTCTTTTTATTATTCAATGAAAAAGTTTAGAAGTCTCATACCATATTTCTTGATAAAGAACAAAAAAAATAGCGCCGAGTATGAAAGGAAATAGTGATTAACAAACTCTAAAGCCAAAATAAGATCATTTATACATTTTTTTTTTTTGCTAAATAGATCGTTTTTTTAGTTGATTAAATAATAAGAAATAAAGCTTATTTGAGTGGTGTGGTGATAAAAATAAATAAATCTTATCTAAATCCACCAAAATTCTAAGCTTCTCACACTCACTATATGAGTATCTGTCAATACGTGTCAAATCATATTTTCTTACATTTGTTGGGGGTAATAAAAATTGACCAGTTTTGGTGGTAGACTACGGGGAGAAACTTCCAAATAATGATAGTCAATATTTTTTTAAATGTTAATAACATGGTAAAATCCAATATACTCATTTTTTTAAGTCTAATCATATAGCTACATAAGCATCAGCATTTTCACATCACTAATAGCTATATGATTCTTAATATGAGTAAATCTAAGAGAGTTTACACGGTATATATAATAGCATTTAAAATTTAAAACATGATACTAATTTTTTAATTTGAATATATATTTTTAGATTCTTAATTGGAATAGAATTCTTTAAAAGAAAAAAGAAACCTTATGTAGGTATGTGTTTGTTTTCTCCATGAGAATCTATGTATAGTCCTAATTGGAATAAAGTTCTTTCATCTATAATTAGTTAGAGGTGATGAAAATTTAAATTCAAATAATGAGATTACGCAAAAGAAAAAGTAACCTTGCATGTTTTTATGTGTTAATGGAAGTTTAAAAAATTTCAAAAGCCTTTTTTGAGGTAATTTTTAAATCATCATCTTTTGGGTTAATGTATGTGTACAATAATATTTAGATAATCACACTTATTTATTTCTTATCCAAAAAGATAAAATTTCTATTTATTTTATTTTTTTAGGCCAAGAAATTGTCTATTTAATAACCACACCACACTCATAATGAATTACTTATTCACATAGATGATCACACACTTGAACCTTTCAGGGTGAGGAGGAAAAACTTTTTGTTGCTCTCTATTGTTACCAAAGTTTTAAAGTAGTTCATTTCCAAAACTTTCACATGAATCAAACAGTCTTATTTTTCAGGTGGTTGAGGATCGGAAATAGTAAACAAATTACGGAATTTGAACATCATTTATAATTGTCTTATGAGGTCTAACTTTTTTGGAAATTATTTATTTAGAGAATATATATTTTTTCAATATTATGTATTGCTCAATGCATGTATGTAGGTAATTATATCCAACCAAATTGCATTTGCACTAAACACATCAAGTGGAGAAAATACGCACCATATTATCTAATATTTCTTCCCTCTATAACTTAAATCTTGACCATCCATCCTACTCCACCAGTATACAAAACAATTAATTTTCACAACCTTTATACAAAAGACGGCTTTTTCTCAACCAAAAAAAAAAAATAAAATAAAATATTCCACAAATCTGTTGGTTCCCAACTCCATCCTCAAAGAATTGTTCATACACCTGTAAAGTTCGAGTAAAATAAAGGTTGGACATGTAGATCATAGGTCAATTTCGAATTCATATTTTATTTACTTATTATAATTTTACAACATCGATTAAGACATTACAATTGCCAAAATGAAATAAAACATATATAGGGGAAAAAATATAAAATAAAAAATCTTTTTAAAAACTAATAATTTTTAAATCTGAAAGATAGCGTACATGATTCTTCAACCATCTCCACAATGAAGTCAATGCTTAAAGAAACTTCTTGGCACACATATCATATCATATAAAAATTGGCACCTAAACCGAACCATGGTGTCCTTTGTTGCTCTTTCCTTTGTTATGACCTCCACTTTAAATCCTACAAATAAAATAAGGATCATGAAAATGCAAGAAAAACTGTATGATTTTTTTAGAGAGAAGATGCAAAAGGCTTCTTTGATTTTTTTGACATTGTGTTAAATTATTGTTAAACAATCAAATATATAGTCACATACACTTAAAAATATAAACAACAGGCTCAAAGAGATTACTTTTATGTTAATGCATTAGTGGGAGACCCTTGGCTACCTTGAAGTGTTTATTTTCTTGTTCTTCTTGGTTGTTGCCTTCTTGTCATGACCCAATTCTTTACCCACCATGCATTCCTTTTGTGAATCAACAGCTCTTAGAAAATTTATAACGTAGTTATGTATAATTGGAAATTTATAATTCTAAAATTTTGGTAGTTACAGTTTATAGAGAACGTGGAATCCAACTTTTAGAAACTGACTGATTGTGGGACTCGAATTTATAGGATATTTTTTAAATTAAAATTTTGAAATGACCTAAAATTTAGGATTTTAAAAACCGATTATTACTTCAATATATATGTAATCAAAATATATAAACCTAAACCTGACTTATACGTAAACTTAAAAAATAAATAAATAAAAAACTTATTTGTAAAAAAATGAGATGTAAGGCTAAAAATTAGAAGGATAAACATTTGAAATAAAATGGAAAATAAATAAAAAAACTAATATTTGCCACATCATTTAAAAAAATGAGATGTAAGAAATAAAATCTGCATGAAATAAAAATTAGATCCTTATCCAAAAGAAGTTGAGTTAAAACGGCTTTTACATAAGCTTATTAGTATTTAAAAAAAAAAAAATCTCAATTTTAGAAAAATGAGGAGAAGTTAGGCTAAAAATTAAAAGAAGTTGTGGATAAGAAGGGAGTTTGGATAATATTGTAACTGCCAAGTGATAATGGCCAAATTGGAGAAGTTTGAAAATGGATACTAAAATGAACGTGTGCTTTTGGGAGGTTTTATTTTTTATTTTTTTATTTTTTATCATTAATATTTTTTTTAAAGAGAAAATGGGCTCCTACGTGTAGTGCTCAAAAAAAGGTGGGGGAGTGTTTTAAGGGAATTGATGCTTTCTTAAATTACATATATAACCTTTGTGTGTTATTTGTTAATGAAAATATTGGAAAAAACTTTTAAGGATATTTTAGACCATTCGAAAAAGTGAAAATCAAAATGTTTTATACAAATGACATGGTGAATTACTTTTTTACCCTCATTCATTTATTTTTAATATCAATAACGTTCACCTAATATTAGGGGTATTTTTTACAGTACATTAAAGTGGACATGAGGGCATGAATCCTCTTAATAGTAATAGAAATAGATAAAAATGAAAAAAATAAGGATAAGGGAGATGCCAGAGAAAAAAAAAAACAAATAGAGATGTGAGAGAAAATTGATAGTTATAAAGATAAGGGAAATTGTGAGAGAAAATAAAGGGAGAGACAAATTTGAACGTGGGTTAGTAGGAAGGTTTTTTTTTTTTAAATTAATTTATTTATTTTGAGGGAATGAGAGATGAGATAGGATTATTTTGGATAATGATAAAAGTTGAGTAAATGAGGAGTTGTGAAGTTAGTGGGAAGTTGGAAATTAGAAAGTGGAGTAGATAAGGGAGATGTAAGAGAGAAAAAAAAAAAAAAGGGAGACTTAAAAAACAAAGAAAAAAAAAATTGTAAAACATGAACGTGGAATTGTGATCATTTTAACTTTTGAATTTGAGCATATCAGTAGATTACTCTTTTAACCTGTATTTTTTATTTTAAAAGCAAATCAATTGATTTTAAGTATGGGGTATTTTAGTCTATACACTAAAGTGGACATTTTTCTATATTTGGATGCGACTATTATATTTTTTTTGCTAACACCCATTATTATTTGAAGTTAGTGATTAAATTAGGAATATAAGATGTGAGAGGTATTTTTAACAGTACATTAAAATGGATATGAGGGCCTGAATACTAAGTGGACATGAGGGCATAAATCCTTTTAATAGTATTAGATTATATGTCCAGTAGTTTTTTAATTAAAAAATTCATTAGTTTTGATTACTAAAAAGGAAATTACAAAAATGTCTCACAACCTCACAAACCACAACAAAATTATTGATAATAATGTATTGGCACAACCTTACACCCAAAATTAATGTTGTAATGTTAGGAATTTGGAATTTGTTTTGTTAAGGACTAATTTTTATTTTTTTTTGGACATGATGGGTTAGATTAACATTTTTGTTTTTGGAGTTTTATGCATCCATTTTTAATTTTTTTAGGAAAAAGATGGCAAATATATATCTTTTGGACCCAAATTTTGAATATATATGATATATATATATATATATATATATATATATATGGTAGGAGCGATGGCCCCACCCGTCCCTAGCCCCCATCATTTTTTTTTTATATATATAAAAGTTAGAGCCCAAAACATATATAATTAGTCATTCCCCCCTCCCCCCTCCCCCCAAGACAATTACAAATAGGTCATTCACGTCCTAAAGAAAACAAACATAAAAACTTTTAGGATTTGGAAAAACAAATATCAAATGTAGGACATTGCAAATTTCTAACAATAATTTTGATATGTATGGTTGTGCCAATAAATTATAAACAATAATTTTGTTGTGATTTGTGAGGCCGTGAAGCATATTTCATATTTTTTTTAATTGGAAAAATTAATGAATGTTTTTTTTAGTTAAAAAAACTATTGGACATATAGTAAGATAATTAAATTTGATTTGATTTGTAGTTCGTGGAAAGTCAACTACAATTTTGAACTTTTTAAAAAGAAAAAATATAGATATTTCAAATGTCAATACTAATGATGCATCATTTCCAACCACTAGTAGTGTTGATATTGCAATTTCTAAAAATCCTCAAACAAAATTTCAAAAAATAAAATTCGATGAAATTAATATTGGTTTGTTGGTATTAATTTAAATTTTTAATATTGAATAGATGTTAATTCTTTTTTGGTTGATACTTTGACCCATCAAGTTCAAATTCTAGTTTTTATTTCAGTAAAAAAATGTACAGTTTTTAACACAATATGATTTTTAGAGTACAATTGTAGTTTTACATAATAAGTAAAATAAACTCATCCAAACACAACCATAATTTGAAAAGTTAAAACTAAAGCGTTTTTAGAATAATTATTAGTATAAATTACTTTATATAAATTTAAGAGAAAAATAAAAAACACCCTTAAACTTAATTTGGGTCAATATCAAATACACCCTTTTTTTTAATCTTAACATAGAAACTTTTGAACTTTCATAATTGTCCAAATCAATCCTTCCGTTAGAGTTATGTTAATACAATGGATGAAAAATGTTACATGTTCAATGCACGTGATAGCATTTAAATGAATGCATAACTACGCATGATGGACTAAATAAAAAATACTTGTGATATTATGAATTTGAAAAGATACCTTACACCTAATTATTTCAAATCCATGTATCAATAAGTTAGATTTCAACTATTAATAATAAAAAAAAAAATCAATTTTATATTCTTTTCGGGTCGTTTTAAACTAAATATTCAAATTCAAATTTTCTCTTTAATTCATTGCAAATGAATTCCAATTTCTTAAGAGATTCAATTGTCTCACTACGACGACAAATAAGTTTCTTCTTTTTTTCGAACTACTTGGTGTAGAAGAGTGGAAACAACTGAAATGCCAAGAGATTAAAAATGAAAATACATAGGTAAGTGTGGGAAAATTCTCCTCTACATTTAAAATGAATCAATTTTATTGTTTAGATTAAATATTACAGATATAACAATGTACAAAATGTCACATCATTGAAAATTTTAAATAAGGTGACAATATGTATACAATTCAAGTGAAATGTAAAAGATGTGTTCAGTAAGATATGGTTCTAATTAACATTAACCCACCAACATAAAGAAGAAGGGGAAAGAAAAACAAAACAAGAGAAAAAAAATTAAGAGAGAAAAAAAAGAAGAAGAACAATACCGCCAGCCACAATCTCACGACCCACTAGGCCCACATAGCACTGCCTACCTCGGTTTCCCGATTCTGGCGCTGGCCCTTGTCGTCGCACCTAGCGCCACCACACCGATGGCAACCCTCCACCACCACCGCTTCCACCATGGCACCCCATCTCCAATCCCACCAAGGCGTCGTCTCACTGTTTTCACTGAGAGCCCTCAATATGTTTTCTAATGTCTCTCTCTTTGTTTTGTTGTTTTTAGAAATCTAATATTTGTTCCATTGTTTTGTTTAATAATCAGTGAGACTATTTACATGTTACGACAAGCGTTTAGTACAATTACTTGAGTTATTCAAAAAAAAAAGAAAAAAGACACGTGAGTTCTCACTGTACTGCTCAGTAAGCCCACTCATCAGCAACCACTCAAGTCCAATCAGCCTATTAACCCAACAAATAGCTTCAGCACACATAATTCATGCTTGCACACCAGCGACATCCCAATGCAAAACCCATCAGGTTTAGCCCAACAGCATAAGTCCAGCCTAGTGCAATCCCATGCAATATCTTCAACCAGAACATGAGTCGAGTTAGGCAACAACAGTTCAGGTTCTTTTAAATTTCTTTGTTGAAGCATTACTTTAGTGAATCATGGTAACCTGCGAACCACCCATTTTTTATGGTTATCAAATGCCTAACACATGGACTGTTGACAATTGGCTATTTGCAATGGATCGATGCTTTGATCACCAACTCCAAGACGTCCTCTCATTCTTTATCTCACAGTCCAAGAAGCATCTATGGGCTGCATGCTGGGACAGCAGAATGAGGATGGGAGGAAGGAACAAGCGATCTACTATCTCAATAAGAAATTCACAGAACTTGAAACCCGCTATATGCTAGTTGAGAAGACATGTTGTGCACTAGCTTGGGCCTCCAAGAAGTTGAGACAGTATAAGCTCTATTACACCACTTGGTTGGTGTCCTGAATGGACCCAATCAAGTACATTTTGAAAAGCCCGCCTTGACAGGAAAGATCGCACGGTGGCAAAGTGCTGTTATCTGAGTTTGACATTTTGTTTGTAGCCCGGGAGGAAATCAAAGGCAAGCCATAACTGACTACTTGGAAGATTACCTGTTTGAACAACGAGAATTGATGGCAACTGATGAAGACAATCATTGTAGGTGGAAGCTTTACTTTGACGGAGCAGCAAATGCCATTGGAAGTGGAATCAATGTAGTCCTAGTGTCACCAAAAAGGCAGTAGACTCCTATCGCTGTCAAGCTAGGTTCCGATTGCATAAATAACAAGATTGAGTATGAAGCATGCATTGTCGGTTTACAAGTAGCTTTAGAATTCAGCACTCACGAATTAGAAGTCTTTGGAGATTCTCTCTTAATAGTGTCTCAAACTAACGAAGAATGGCAAGCTTCGAGATCCCAAGTTTATCCTGTACCAGCGATATATTAGCTAGCTAATCCCTAAGTTCAAATACATCACTTTTACATACACCCCAAGAGCTCACAATCACTTTGCTGATGCGCTCGCCACATTGGCAAGCCTTATCAAGCTAACAGAGGGGGATGATGTACAACCATTGCGAATTGAAACTCGAGACATTCCAGCATACTGTGTGTGCGTAGAGGAATGCATGTACATTGAAGTGGAGACAGACAACATGCCTTGGTATTACAATATCAAACGTTTTGTGCAGAACATGAAGTACGCATAGCAAGAAACCGAGAATGAGAAGAAGTACATCAGAAGAATGGCATTCCAATTTTTCCTGAGTGGAGAAATTCTGTATAAACGGACTCATGATGCTACCCTCCTGCGATGTGTAGATGCAGAGGAAGCTAATCACCCGATTCAAGAAATGCACGCAGGGTTTATGAGAGCCCATGCTAATGGACCATTCTTAGCCAAGAAGATTATGAAAGCTGGTTACTAATGGTTGGCAATGGAGAGTGATTGCATTAAACATGTTCAGATGTCCCACAAATGCCAGATGTATCAAGATCACAAGAATGCACCTCCTCAATACCTTCATACTATGGCCTCACCATGGCCTTTTTAAGCCTGGGGAATGGATGTAATTGGCCCAATTACTCCAAAGGCATCGAACAAACATGAATTTATATTGGTAGCCATCAACTATTTCATCAAATGGGTGGAAGCATGCTCTTTCAAGAATGTCACTCAAATCACGGTCACCTGGTTTGTGAAACATAATATTGTCTGCCGTTATGGGATGCCAGAGATGCTCGTTACCGACAACGCCTCGAATCTGAACAACTAAATGATGGAGCAACTATGTCAACAGTTCAAAATCCAACACCACAACTCTGCTCCATACTGCCCGAAGATGAATGGGGTCGTGGAAGCTGCCAACAAGAAAGTAAAAAAGATCTTGACCAAGATGACAAAGACGTACAAAGATTGGTATGAACAGTTGCCATATGCTTTATGTGCATACCGAACGTCGGTCAGGACGTCTGTTGGAGCTACACCTTATTCATTGGTGTATGGGATGGAAGCAGTGTTGCCAGTTGAAGTAGAGATTCTTTCCTTGAGAATCCTATTGATGTCGCTCAATAATAAGCGGTACCTTGTAGTACGTGTAAGGGGTTGTCGATCCTCAGGGAGTTTGTGTTTTCAAAAGACAATGTAATTTAATATGCAAGAAAGGTAAGATAAATTTGGTTTATGGAAATTTTGTAAGTAATTTATGTAAAAAGGCACTAAGGTTTCGGGGTGTTTCTCTATACCAGTATGATTCCTTGTAATCCCGGTTAAAAAACCTTGTTCTAATAACAATTTACAAGTTAATTATTTTCCTTTTAAAAAGCTCTTGACATGGTTGAACTAATAAAACTCAGGAACACTATATTACCGGAGAAAATATAAGTGGCTAGAGTAATAATTAGAAAGACCTTTCAATTTATAAATCACAATACCTAATTAAAACCATGCAATATTCCTCCTTAATCATAAGAAAAACATGATTGAACTTATAGAAAAGTATGGAATAAAACATACATCAATTAGGAATTAATAAATTAACAATCAACTGTAATTTAGCATTAAAAATAAAAGGGACTACAAGTATTCATACCGTTATGTAGAAAACATAGCCCCTAGCCCTTAGCAAGAGGCTTAGCCAATCATGGCTAAGAAAAAAGAAAACTAGAGAAAATAATATCTAGAGAGAAAACTAGAAAGAAAACTAAAAAATAATAATAATGATCCTTGGCGGCTACCACTCTCCAATTGCTATCCACGCTTCTTTCATTTAGGGCTCCATTGGAAAAATAATCTAGTGTGATGCGGGTAAGTGTTGAGGATGTGCAATCCATAGCCAAAGCAAGGCTCCCACGTGAATTTCATTAAAGCTCCTTTGAGTAGTGATCTTGTGTGATGCGAGTACAATGGATAATGTGAGCTTGTGGGCTTTAGTGGCCATGTGGGCCTTTTGGGCTTGTGGGCTTTGTTTTTCTTTTTCTTTTCAAACATTAATTTGCACCTCTTTTCTTCTCTTTTGCTCCTTCCAGCTTGTGATATTTAACTCCAATTTGATCTAGCTTGTGCCTACAATCAAACATAGCCCAAATTAACATATAAGGGATTAAATTAATACACTTAAATGCATAAGTCATGTAATTCAATGAATTGAACAACAAACATCCATTTAAGTGTAATTAGACATGAAATGCAACACAACCCCAATAAAATCTCTCCAAAATACATGTAAATAAGTCATATTTCATGACTTATCACACCCCCCAACCTGAATTTTGCTAGTCCCTAGCAAACTAAAAACAATGAAAACAACAAAACACAAATGAAAACAAACTAACAAAGCCACTTTCGCTGGCACTCTCGATTGCATTTAGCATATGCAATAAGCCTTTAAACCCCTAGGTGTCCCTAGTGGACGAGTTATAGTCTCGTGAGGGTTTACCAGAAGTGATACCCACAAACGCTATCAAATGCTTAGTCTTGATTCACAGTAAACACATACAACATCATGCTATCAAATGAGAATAAAGTGTCACACAAACAATGGTTTTCAATCATTAGCAAGCTTAAACAAGTCAACCTCAATTTCAAATCTTGAGAAATTCTAACTAGGCCACAATCACTTAAAATTAAGCATTAAAAGCTACACAAGTTCCTTGATGTGTGAAGTGAACTAACTTAGAATCATGGGACTTCAATATCTTTCCAATATAATCATGAAGGACAATGAAATTCTCATTAGAATAATCAACCAAGGCATAGAAGCTTTTTTTATTTTTTTATTTTAATTTTTTTTATGTGAGGACTGTGCAATATCTAACTTCATTAAGCTTTCTAATTGACTCATGTATCAAGTGTTAGACCAATGACTCCCGAACCAGTTGGTTCAAAGGGCACTAGGTGTAGAGACACCCCTAAGAGTTTACTTACTCGAGTCAAAAAGGCTACGAAGCTAGACTAGTCACTCATATCTCAACCATGTGAATTGTTTACCTCTTTTTATGTGAGGACTGTGCAATGTCTAATGTCATTAAGCTTTCTAATTGACCCATGTATCAAGTGTTAGACCAATGACTCCCGAACCAGTTGGCTCAAGGGGCACTAGGTGTAGAGACACCCCTAAGAGTTTACTTACTTGAGTAAAAAAGGCTACGAAACTAGACTAGTCACTCATATCTCAACCATGTGAATTGTTTACCTCTTTTGACATAGGCTCTCATGGTTAGCTATTTCAATTTTTTTTTTCTTCTTTATGCCAAGGCTAATCAACTAACAAGTCAACCACTTTTAATTTAGTAACAATTGGATGCATATCTCATTTCCCACAGATTACATGTTAGTGTGCTAGTGCTTAGTTTAAGGTGTACAAGTGTAACACTTAATACTTAAAAGCAAGCAATAGATGGCCATGTTCAAATATCTCAATCAAATAATCATGTGTTCATATGCTTAAGCTCACTAATGACTTCAATCCAAAGTTCAAAGTTCAACAAGATTCTCAAAGATAACAAAGATGCATGTGAATATAGCATAAATCAAAGACATCATTGCAAACCAAACAATTTTTTTTTTCTTTTTCTCAATTTTATGAATTTTTTTTTTTTTAAATGAAAACAAATGGTTTCTAAACTACTCAACAAGAAGCAACACAAAGTTCATCACGCAATCAAACAAACAATCAATACTCCCCCCAACTTAAAGTTGACATTGTCCTCAATGTTCAAACAAATGTATGTGAGAATCAATGACAAGTCTTGAAATGAAAGAACAAGGGAAAAAGGAAAGAAAGCACCTGATATGATGATGAACTCCTCAAGCTATTTCCTGCAAAATGGTTAGATACCCAAAACAAAACAAAAGAAAACCAATATATACAACAGATGTGAAATTTCAAAGAGGATCTAACTAGCATCCCCATAAGTAGGGAGCTCAAGAGACATGATCTCTTCTGCTGGAACAACTTCTCCTAGGTATGGCCTCAGTCTTTGGCCATTCACTTTCAAAATTCTACCATCCCTAGGATCCTCAATCACTACAGCCCCATAGTCAAACACTTCTTTAACAATGTAGGGGCCATCCCATCTTGTCCTTAACTTCCCAGAAAATGTGTGGAGTTTTGAATCATAAAGAAGGACAGTTTGGTTTGGTTCAAAAGTTTTCCTCACAATTTTCTTATCATGAAAGAGCTTCATCCTCTCTTTATAATGGCGAGTGCTTATGTAAGCCTCGTTTCTCAGTTCTTCAAGCTCACTCATTTGGAACTTCCTCAATTCACTAGCCTCCTTGAGGTCAAAATTAAAAGCCTTAATGGCCCAATAAGCTCTATGTTCCATCTCTACAGGTAAATGACAAGGTTTCCCATACACAAGGCGATAGGGAGACATTCCTAGAGGTCCTTTATAAGCTGTCCGGTAAGCCCATAATGCATCTGTTAGTCTCAAAGACCAATCTTTACGGTTAGGGCTAACCGTCTTTTCCAAAATTTGTTTTATCTCCCTATTGGCAAGTTCAACTTGCCCACAAGTTTGGGGATGATAGGAGGTGGACAACCGGTGTACCACTCCATACTTTTTCACAAGGACCTCGAAAGGTCGGTTGCAAAAGTGCTTCCCATTGTCACTAATGACTGCCTTGGGCATCCTAAAACGAGAGAAAATGTGTTCTTTAAAAAATTTCAGCACAACCTTATGATCATTTACCTTACATGCAATGGCCTCAACCCATTTAGAGACATAATCTACTGCCAAGAGGATATATAGATTGCCAAAAGATTGGGGAAAAGGTCCCATGAAATCGATTCCCCAACAATCAAAAACTTCTATCTCAAGGATAGGGGACATCGGCATCATGTTCCTACGTGTAACTCTCCCCAATTTTTGACATTCTAAACACCTTTTACAGAAGTTGTGAGTGTCCTTAAACATAGTAGGCCAATAAAATCCACACTGCAAAATTTTTGCAGTGGTTTTCTTAACAGAAAAATGGCCACCACAAGCTTCTGTATGGCAGAATTTTATGACACTAAAGGTCTCATTATCTGGGATACATCTCCTCAAGATTTGATCAGGGCAGTATTTAAACAAATAAGGATCATCCCAATAGAAATTTCTTACCTCAACAAAGAATTTGCGCCTATCCTGCGCTGTCCAAGTCTCAGGAATGAAATCCTTGACAAGGTAGTTCACTATGTGTGCATACCATGGAAGTTTTGTAACAGCAAAAAGTTGCTCATCTGGAAAAGAATCTCGAATGGGGATCTCTTCTTTTACTTCTTCAAATGTGAGCCTAGATAGATGATCTGCCACCACATTCTCCACTCCTTTCTTGTCTTTGATCTGAAGATTGAATTCCTGCAAAAGCAAAATCCAACGTATTAAACGTGCCTTAGCATCCTTCTTGGAAAGAAGGTACCTAAGGGCAGCATGATCTGTAAAAACAACAATAGAAGTACCCATCAAATAAGAACGGAATTTATCCAAGGCAAATACTACAGCTAATAACTCTTTCTCTGTGGTAGTGTAGTTCATTTGAGCACTATTAAGAGTTCGACTAGCATAGTATATAACATGAGGCTTTTTGTCTTTTCTTTGACCTAGGACAGCCCCCACAGCATAATCACTAGCATCACACATGATCTCAAATGGGAGAGACCAATCTGGGGCTTGCATGATAGGGGCAGATGTAAGCAACTGAACTAGCTTTTTGAAAGCTACCTCACATGACTCTGTCCACTCAAAGGTGGACTCCTTGAGTAGGAGATTACAAAGGGGTCTAGATATGGCACTAAAGTCCTTTATAAATCTCCTATAGAAACCAGCATGCCCCAAAAAGGATCTGACATCTCTCACTGTCTTAGGGGTAGGTAGATTAAGGATTAAGTCAACTTTGGCTTTATCTACCTCTATGCCTTTAGAGGACACTACATGTCCTAGCACAATTCCAGAAGTGACCATGAAATGACACTTCTCCCAATTAAGCACTAGGCCTTTTTCAACACACCTGGCTAAAACCAATTTCAAATTATTAAGACAATCATCAAAAGAATCACCAAAGACAGACAAATCATCCATGAACACCTCCATAAATTTTTCAACCATATCACTAAAGATACTCACCATACATCTCTGGAAGGTGGCAGGTGCATTACACAACCCAAATGGCATTCTTCGGAATGCAAAGGTACCAAATGGGCAAGTAAAAGTGGTCTTTCCTTGGTCTTCTAATGCAATCTCTATCTGGTAATAGCTTGAGTACCCATCTAGGAAACAATAGTACTCATGACCAGCTACCCTCTCCAATATTTGATCAATGAAGGGTAGGGGGAAGTGGTCTTTCCTAGTTGCAGAATTAAGCTTCCTATAGTCTATGCACATTCTCCAACCTGTAACTAAACGGGTTGGAATCAACTCATTATTTGCATTCTTGACTACAGTAATGCCTGACTTCTTAGGAACAACCTGAGTTGGGCTAACCCACTTACTATCAGAGATGGGGTATATGATACCCGCATCTAGTAGCTTAATTACCTCATTCTTCACTACATCTTTCATAGTTGGGTTAAGCCTACGTTGAGGTTCTCTAGAAGTCTTACAATCATCCTCTAGGTATATCTTGTGTGTGCAAATCAATGGGCTTATGCCCTTGATGTCAGCTATGGTCCAACCTAAGGCTAATTTGTGGTCTCTCAAAACACATAACAACTTACCTTCCTGTTCTTCATTCAATGCAGCAGAAATTACTACAGGAAAGGTCTCACCTGGGCCTAAATAGGCATATTTAAAACCATTTGGAAGTGGTTTGAGCTCTAGCTGTGGGATCTCTTCACTTGAAGGCATTGGCTTCTTCTCAGTTTCTGGAAGTTCCTCACAGCGAGGTCTCCATGGTTCATTGACTGCCATCACTTGCTCCTCCTCCAAAACCTGTGAAGAATCCAATAAAGAACAAATTTCAGTTAATTTAGCATCATGTTCAATATCGTATGAATTAACTGAATTAGCAAGAAGAGTTTCTAAGGGATCTGAAAAACAATTTCGGTTGAACTCTTCTTGCACCACTGTATCAATGAGGTTCACATAGTGGCACTCATCATCTTCCAGTTGTTGTCGCATCACATTGAATATGTTGAGCTCAGCTGTCATGGATCCAAATGTGATCTTCATTCTTCCATTCCTGCAATTAATTAAAGCATTAGCTGTGGCAAGGAAAGGTCTACCCAGAATGATAGGAATACCGTTATTAGGATGCAATGTAGGTTCAGTATCTAGAATGATGAAATCCACAGGGTAGTAGAAATTCTCTATCTTGATAAGCACATCCTCAACCATCCCTTTAGGTGTCCTTACTGAACGGTCAGCCAGCTGCAAGGTCATTGAAGTGGGCTTCAAATCACCAAGTCCCATTTGTTGATAGACAGTGAATGGGAGTAGGTTAATGCTAGCTCCAAGGTCGAGCAAAGCACGCTCAACCAAGTACTCACCAATGGTACAAGATATTGTGGGGCAACCTGGATCTTTGTACTTGGGTGGGACCTTGTGTTGGATGATGGCACTCACTTGTTCAGTAAAAAATGCAGTCTTCTTCAAGTGATGCTTCCTCTTTACAGTGCACAGGTCCTTGATTACCTTAGCATAGGCAGGCATCTGCTTTATGATGTGCAATAAGGGCAAATTAACCTTGACTTGATGTAGATGCTCCAAGATCTCAGTTGTCACATCCAAATTCTTAGGTAGTCTCAAAGCTTGTGGGAAAGGAGTGGGAATTAGACACGGTTCAGCTTCCTTGACTTTAGGTGTCCCACTCTCATCCTTTTCACCAATTGCCTTACCACTTCTCAAAATGGTAACAGTCTTGCACTCTTCATGATTATCCTTGGAAACTATCTTCACACTCTGATTATTCGGATTTGGTTGAGTTTGTGAAGGGAGTTTCCCTTTCTCAGTTGCACTCAAGGCATTGGTGAGTTTGGCCAAATGGTTCTTGGTCTCTCTAACTTCTTCATCCATCCTAGTGAACATAGTCTCGAACCTCTGATTTTGTTCACTTTGCTTCTGCATGAAAGTTCCAAGAACATCTTCCAAGGGAGGTCTAGATGATGATGATGAAGGTACAAAATTGTTCCTTGGAGGTGGAGGATTCAGCACATTGTCACTTTTATAACTCAAATATGGATGATTTCTCATATTTGAGTTATAATTGTTCGAATATGAGGCATTATTTGGCCGGTATTAGTTAAATGCACACACCTGTTCTTCCGGCACATTTAGAAATTGAGGTAGAGACTTACAGTCACTTGTGGTGTGGTCTAACTCTTGGCAAATCCGGCATGCCTCCATAGGTTCCTCTCTGTAAACAGCATTGACTCCTCTACTTCCCTTCAGCTTAAGTGCCTCTATCTCCTTTGTCAAGAAACTGATCTTGGCACTCAGATTATCTTCTTCCCTTAACTTGAAAATACTACCACCAGATGTAGTAGCACCACTTCTGTTCCGGTCTGTGGAGTCTAAGGGACTTGGTCCATTCCAGGTGTTGGAATTCTCAGCTATTTCATCCAAGTAGTCCATAGCATCTTCAGGCTCCTTTTGTAGAAATTCACCTCCACATGCAATTTGAACAAACTGACGATCTCTAGGTTGGAGTCCCTCATAGAAGTAACTTACCAACCTCCAGGTGTCATATCCATGTGTTGGGTAGAAGTTGTATGTATCATTGAATCTTTCCCATGCCATGAATAGAGTCTCATCATGTCCCTGGACGAAACTAGAAATCTTCCTCTTTACTTGTTGGACCTTGTGGGGAGGGAAAAACTTCTTGTAGAACTCTTGGGTCATCTCCCCCCAACTTCCTATGGACCTAGGCTTTACTGTGTACAAGCCATCCCTTAGCTTTGTCCTTGAGTGAGAATGGAAAGAATCTCAACTTGGCTGTCTCAATCACATTTTGTGCATAGAAACTGCCAATCACTTCTTCAAATGCTCTCACATGCACATAGGGGTTCTCATTCTCCAATCCCCTGAAATCTGGAAGTATGGCCATTAGCCCTTGTTTGATCTCCACATGAGGTGCATTTGGAGGAAACATAATGCATGACGGAATGGAGCTCTGAGTAGGGTGCAGCAGCTGATACATGGTCATCCTAGGTGCCTTAGGTGGAATTACTCTTTCTTCAGCCATGATGGAAGATGTGGGTGAGCTTGTAGGTGTATCAAATAGACTTCCAAAAAGTGTCTCAAAAGTCTCCAATCTACCTTTGCTGTTCCTAACCCAAACGCTCATGCACAGTAAAACAAAATAGGTCAAAGTAACAAAATAAACAAATAAAAGAAAATAACTAAAAGAAAAACAAAATGAAAAGAGAATGGAACGAAATTACCAAAAAAATTGTCTCTTGAATAAGCCGAAACTCCCCGGCAACGGCGCCAAAAATTGATGTCGCTCAATAATAAGCGGTACCTTGTAGTACGTGTAAGGGGTTGTCGATCCTCAGGGAGTTTGTGTTTTCAAAAGACAATGTAATTTAATATGCAAGAAAGGTAAGATAAATTTGGTTTATGGAAATTTTGTAAGTAATTTATGTAAAAAGGCACTAAGGTTTCGGGGTGTTTCTCTATACCAGTATGATTCCTTGTAATCCCGGTTAAAAAACCTTGTTCTAATAACAATTTACAAGTTGATTATTTTCCTTTTAAAAAGCTCTTGACATGGTTGAACTAATAAAACTCAGGAACACTATATTACCGGAGAAAATATAAGTGGCTAGAGTAATAATTAGAAAGACCTTTCAATTTATAAATCACAATACCTAATTAAAACCATGCAATATTCCTCCTTAATCATAAGAAAAACATGATTGAACTTATAGAAAATATGGAATAAAACATACATCAATTAGGAATTAATAAATTAACAATCAACTGTAATTTAGCATTAAAAATAAAAGGGACTACAAGTATTCATACCGTTATGTAGAAAACATAGCCCCTAGCCTTAGCAAGAGGCTTAGCCAATCATGGCTAAGAAAAAAGAAAACTAGAGAAAATAATATCTAGAGAGAAAACTAGAAAGAAAACTAAAAAATAATAATAATGATCCTTGGCGGCTACCACTCTCCAATTGCTATCCACGCTTCTTTCATTTAGGGCTCCATTGGAAAAATAATCTAGTGTGATGCGGGTAAGTGTTGAGGATGTGCAATCCATAGCCAAAGCAAGGCTCCCACGTGAATTTCATTAAAGCTCCTTTGAGTAGTGATCTTGTGTGATGCGAGTACAATGGATAATGTGAGCTTGTGGGCTTTAGTGGCCATGTGGGCCTTTTGGGCTTGTGGGCTTTGTTTTTCTTTTTCTTTTCAAACATTAATTTGCACCTCTTTTCTTCTCTTTTGCTCCTTCCAGCTTGTGATATTTAACTCCAATTTGATCTAGCTTGTGCCTACAATCAAACATAGCCCAAATTAACATATAAGGGATTAAATTAATACACTTAAATGCATAAGTCATGTAATTCAATGAATTGAACAACAAACATCCATTTAAGTGTAATTAGACATGAAATGCAACACAACCCCAATAAAATCTCTCCAAAATACATGTAAATAAGTCATATTTCATGACTTATCACCTATCACAGACCCAGTTAGGCGAAGCTGAGTGGGCCTAAGCATGGTACGAGCAGTTGAAATTTATTGATGAGAAGAGATTAATAGTGCTGTGTCATAGACAGCTCTACCAGAAAAGAATTGAAGAGATTAACAAGAAGGCACGACCCCACATTTTCCAACCTGGGGACCTCGTCTTGAAGAAGAGGAATATAGTTCTTCCAGACATACGCGGGAAGTTCGCCCCATCATATGAGGGTTTGTACGTTGTGAAGAAATCTTTCTCAAGAGGAGCAATCATTTTAGTTGATATGGATGGCGAAGAGTTCTGCTCTCCTATTAACTTTGATTCTGTAATCAAGTACTATGTATGATTTTTTTGAATTAATCAAAGAGGAATATTCAGAAGGAAATTCAAAACTTGTCATTTTATCCAATGTTAACAAATTCTTGAAGAAGACCCGAGAAGTGATGAAAATCCATAAGGAAGTTACCCTCGGATGAAATTACAACGGGTATGGTGAAAACCTCGAAAGAGGCGCCATAGGCAAAAGTAACGTGGAAAGCTGGACCTGATGAAAGTCAAGGGTAATAGATGGCTAAAAAAATAAAATAAAGAACAAGCAATATACCAAGAATGGTATATGCAATTTGACTTCATTTGATTTTTGTTTAGACTCTTTGTTTCACTTTTCTTTTATCTTTTTGTATTTTTTTTGGGTTCCATTCAATGCAATGGTAGGATGCACTTGAAATCCTAACATTGAATGCTGGGACAAACAATTAAGTTTTTTGTGCTATATTCGGGATCTTTTTACTCTTGGCTTCCAAGAGTAAAGCGGTCCGTCGAATAACGGGCTTTTGGATGATTAATTCTCTCTTTGGGAATTTTTTTATCATAATATTATGGGTATTATAACGTGTAGAATCCCTTATAGTGTGTCAATGGCAAGCCATTTGACACATAACAGACTCATACCATGGTGTCCTAAGATTAGGTCAAGCCATAAAACTTAGGATGGATCAATCTCGTTCGTAACGCCCATATTACCATGTTTTCTCTTTTTAAAGTTTGCATGGCAAAATGTACATACTTTAACCACATTTATAACAAAGCAAGTAAGCATTCAAAGTATGTGATCATGACATGTTTGCAGCACTTTAATCACAAAGAACAAGTATGGGATAAATATGACATAATTACAACACTTAATCAAAATGACAAGTATGGATGATTATGACATAATGGAAACAATCAAGATGACAAGTATAGAATGTTTATGACGTAAATACAACACTTAATCAAAATGACAAGCATAGTTTATGAAATAATTAAAGTATTTAATCAAGATGACAAGTATGGAATGATGATGGAATGACAATAAGAGGCGGATTAGGGAAAGGGTCAATACCTTATGGGATTGAAGATTAATGCTATTGAAAGGCTTACATAATCTCCAAAATTACCTTAGGGTTTACATGAATAAAAGAAGGAAAATATAGAGGGGAGTTCAATACCTCATGGGATTACATACCTTATGGGATTACATGGAGGTTAGTGCTATTGAAAGCCTTACTTAAACCTCCAAGAATAATTAGGGTTTATATGCCCAAATTAGGGGAAATCATTAGAGAGGGGGAAATAATGAAATTAAACCAAGCAGGATTCATAAGGGTCCAATACCTTATAGGATTACATGAAGGTTAATGCTATTGAAAGTCTTTCATAAACCTCCAAGACCAATTAGGGTTTATATGCCTAAATTAGGGGAAAACCATAAAGAGGGGGGATTAATGAAATTAAAGCAAGGGGGATTCTCAAGGGTCCAATACCTTATAGGATTACATGGAGGTTAATGTTATTGAAAGTTTTACATAAACCTTCAATACCAATTAGGGTTTATATGCACCAAAGAGAAAAGGGGAGGGGATAATCATCATGAATCCCATTGTAGGATCCTCATATATTCACACAACCACATAATGAAAGCTATAAACACAAAGTGAAAGCTTATAAACACATAGTGAAAGCATTAAAACATAGTGAAAGCTTATAAACACATAATGAAAGTATTAAATAAATAGTGAAAGCTATAAACACATAGTAAAAGCTATAAATACATAGTGAAAGCTTGTAAATAAATAGTGAAAGCATTAAATAAATAATGAAAGCATTAAATAAATAAAAACATGGATCATTGTGAATCATCTCCCATTGTAGGATCATCACATATCATTTCCACAAAGAATAGGTATGGGAGAGTATATGAATGAAGAGAGAGGAGGGATGAGGAGAGGTAGAGAGAGAAGTTACCTAAGTAAAACCCTTGATTTCTAACCCAAAATGGCCTAAAACTAGAGTGAGAACCCCTTTTCCCGAGTTTCTACCTTAAAAACTCTATTTTCTACCTAAAGCCCTTGAGTCAAGCTTGATAAAATGAGAGGGGGAGGGGCTATATTTATAGCCAAGGGTCATGCAGCATCATGCTGCATGACACCTGGCATTTTTATCTACCGCTTGCCCCAACTGTAGAACTTACCTCTTTAGGCTTGGAATTTTCGACAGTTTTTTACCCTCTTTTTCGAGGAAACTTTTGGAGGCCTTCTAGTGATCAAAATGGGTCACGCGTGGTACCGTTGGAAATCTTGAAAAGTCTTCTTTCCAAAGATATCAATTTTGTGCAAATCAGAGCTTGGACGGAGAAGTTATGGCTCCCGGAATTAAGGGTGTCTGAGTTAGTTTTTCTGTGTTTTTCCGGCGAAGATTCCTGCCAAATAGGAGATGTTGCCGGCAAACCGAAAGTTGCACGTTGTAGCCATGGTTACCCTCTTTCTTAAAGTTCCTGACTTCTGGACCAACTCGTAGCGAGTTGGGAAGACTCTACATGCGAAGGCGGTCTCCCGGGTGGAAAAATCTATCGGATTTCCAGCACAATTTCTTTACTTTTGTCAATTTTATCGCGAGCGGTTGACTTGGCTCCTAGTGTCGGTTTTTTATGATCTTGGTGTCTATGGAAAGATTATGATGTCTTCTTCGGAGTGTCACAAATCCTGTAAGGAGTCGGGCTTGGGCTTGTGAGCTACAGTCTTGCAAACAGAGGCCCCCGGAGTGATTTTCATGATGAGGAGTCATTTTCCGATTGAGATTACGACCTGACCGGAGAAGCTCTTAGTGATCCGAGAGTTGCACGTCGTAACCAAAGTTACCCTCTTCCTTAAAGTTTTAAACTTGCTGACCAACTCGTAGTGAGCTAAGAATACTCTGTGCACGAATGTGGCCCCCGAATGGGCCTGTTTTTGTCAATAATACTTAGCCAAATTTGGCTAAGTATCAGACCAATTTTTACGGTTTTGTCCATAACTCCCTCATTTCTCGTCCATTTTCGACCCGTGAAGTATCGAATGGAAGGTCTTGATGTGCTCTTTCCAATGGTCAGAAAGTGATCAATCAAATCTTGCTTTTGGCCTGGTTATGGTCTTGATCAAACTTCGGTCAACCTTGGTCAACTACGATTAACTTTGATCAAACTTGGTCAACATTTCGTCAAACCTTTCCAAACCTCAAGAAATGTGCCCCCGGCCATGTTTTGAGAACTTTTTGATGCATTTGAGCTACTCTCAAATTGAACTCGGCTCAATCCAGTTGTCTCGTTTTGCGTGCCAATACCCTAGAAAATCCTTGGGGTAACAATAGGGTTATGACAGGTGTGTCAAATGAATTTGAAAAAGTTTACTGAGCTAGAACCTACCTAGCTAGTAAAGCTTTGGAGGATTGGCACTATTGTGTAAACCTACACCGTAGTTGGCATTCTTCTCCAATTACTAGGACATAAATGAAAGCTAATTTTCTGATAATATATGCACCACAACGTTTTCAACAAGATTGTCCCTCTCAGTTTTATTATGATAATTCTCAATGTCGACAAGCAAATAAAGTGAGTGTTCATTCAGTTTCTAGTCCTACACTCAGTCCAGCATGGTGGTCTCACTTGGAACAACACGTAGAAAACTTGAGAAAAATTATCCAAGACCAAACTAAGGCGTCTCAAAAGAAGACCAATAACTTTGGAGCTTCACACATAAGAAAAAATAGTGTTGAACCACCAATCCTTAGTGCTACAATAGAGGTGCAAGATTTACAAGTGCCAACATATGTTACTTTGTCCTTCGTGTAGGAAGAAGAGCTTATTGTAGAGCCTACAAAACAAGTGTTTGCAGAAGCACAACTTGATGAAGTTGACAAGATTGGTACAATTGTGTCTTCCACGGTTGAAGAAAAGACAGTCTTGTTTGCCACATTGCATCCCAACATTGATTTTATAATTCCAGACATATTTACGAATGTGTTGGTCCCTAAGGCTCTTTTGTTATCAATGCTCCTGAAAGTGATTGGCCTTCAAGCACTCATCTAGCACCCAAATTCTCATCCTTCCACACTTCAAAACTCATGGTCGAGTTTTCTCCAACCAAAGGAGTATAATGCGGCATAATTTATTGCATATTGTTTTTTGGATTTCTATTTTGAATTTTGAATTTTTGAATTTTGAATTTAGCTTTAATTGTGGTTAAATGTAATTATGGCTTATTAGAGATTTCCTTATCAATGTAACCTTGAGGCCTATTAAAAAGAGGCTCTAGCAAAAGTGTAAGGTAGCCATTGAATATTGAATAATATGAATAAGAATTTTCTGATTAGAGATGCGTCTGTCTTCTTCGTTTGGTGGTAATGTCAGACACCCTTTAGGTGGTGATGCCAAAGGTGTTGCAGACAAATTCTAGGTGGTGATTTTTATTGTTTATTCTCTTATTTTTTTCCTATCTTTATTTCCCCAATTGTTGTCCTACATCAACTTTAGTTCTTGCAAGTTCATGTTGTTGAATTTGATGAATATACGTTGCTTGCAAAGGAACTTCTCTACTCCTTCTCTGGTCCCACTACAACTTCCATCTCCAATGTATGACGCAACTTTAGCCATTACTTTTTATATACTATTATACTACAACTTCCATCTCCAATGTATGACGCAACTTTAGCCATTACTTTTTATATACTATTATGTACCATTTTATATATTTAGATTAGGGGATACAATTGAACATTGAGTTTTTTTGTTTTTTTTTTTGTGTATGTATTAGGAGCTTGATTGAGTATGTTATGCATATACTAATGTTTTATTCTTTGGATATACTTATTTTTGAACTTTACTATCTACATTTATAATAAGAAAAAAGTGCGTTTGTAGGGAAATCCATTTGTCTTAGGAGTTTGATTGAGGAGTAATCTATATCTATAATGTAAAAACCAAAGCTTTTTTTACTTTATTTTCTTTTGGTTGACTTCATAAAAATTGGATACATCAACATTTAAGCCCTCACAATTTTACACATCATCATTGTTTTTTTTAATTATATTCTTCCCTTTTATTTTGCGTTTAGTATAGCCGAGATATTGCTTTAGCTTTGCCCGAGTAGAGCATTCACCAACTTTCTTTCTCTCAATCCCAACGTTTCTTTTGTTAATCTCTTCGATTCGGATGAACTCTAACTCAGCCACAATGGAATACCCTGTCAAGCAACTGAGGAAGCCATTTCAGGAGCCAGGTGCAGGGTGAGATCCTAGAAGTACGCTACGCTTGGTGCCTTAGTGGGAGGATCCGTGTAAGAGTAGTCAATGAGGAAGAATCTCCAGATCTTCAAGTTTGAGTTGGAAGTCATCAATGGTTCAACATAGTTTTTGGTATCTACTGCAATAGCAAAGTTGGAGAGTGGCCATAGGTTGGGCATGGTGGTGGTATCTCTCATATCGTTTTCGTTTTAAAAGGCAAGTTTCAGATGTTTGAAGAAATGTCTGAACCAAAACTTAAGCTTAAACGTGGGAAACCCAGATTTCTAAACAAGTTTTCAATTCGTATTCAAGTTTTCGATTTGTGTTCTACAAGGACTATAAATCTTGAGTGAAAAAGGAATTTACAAATATGATATGGATGGTGCACCTTATTTCTTGATCTTTAGCTTTTGACTCCCATCATTGCTGGAACAAGACTTTCAAAATTGCAGCATTTACATACTTTCAAGAAATTTTAGAAAGTCTTTGGAACTATTTAATATAACCTCAACCACCATTTGAAATGAATGGATTGGGTCACACACATTTTATCAATGGGTTTAGTCATATCTATTTTTAATTAAAGAATTAAGAATTCTAAACGTTTTTAAAATTCAGAGTTGCTAAGGTGGACAAAAAGTTGATTGGGGTTTTTCATTATTAAGATTGCTTGTGTTATCTGGTTGTAAGAAGCCTGAAATTCTAATAACATTGTAAAAGATAGATATAAGCACAACATTGAATCTAGCAAATTAAGAATAAGTATTAACAATCTATTTATCTCTCTCTCTCTCTCTCTCTCTCTCTCATGTTAACACATCGGGCCTTGGTGCAATGGGAAGTGCATTTTACTAAAGTGATACGTAATAGGTTCAAACCCAAGAATTGGTCTTTTAAAAAAAAATCAGAATAAGATTACTTACCAATCACCTCTCCCAGATTTACCAAAAGTGGGAGTTTTGTCATTTGTGTAGTGGGTACAACCTTTTGTTATAAACATTGTGTGGTATGTATGTATGTGTAGGCAAGTAATGAGTAAAAAATAAAGCTAAGCTTAGAAAATCTTATGTCAAATTGAGGTTTAGAGTAGATAGTGTTAATGGCTACAAAACAGTTGTTTATGATGAAAGTGTTTTACTCTATTTTACAAATGGAAATAGTTTTCCTCCAATCCGGTTTGGAGGAATCCTCCTCTAACTCACTACGTGGCAAGTAAATAAACCATCCACAAGTACTTTTAGTCACATGACTACTTCAATAATACATGTGGATAGTATATTTAATTGACACGTAGTGGGTTGAAGAATAATTCCTCTAAACCGGGTTCGAGGAAAACTATATCCTTTACAAATTGTCAATATTATTAAACTTGAAAAAATAATTAAAGTAAAAAGTTTTATATTACATTTACTAAAAAAATATTACACATTAAGCATTTTCCTTAAAAATATAGTGATACATTTCTCAACATGTTCTATTAACAATTTTATATTAGTGTTGTTTCAATTTTATGAACCATTATCATTAGTGTTGTTTCAAATTATTGTGTGAACCATTATCAAGTGAAGGAGACGGTGATTATGCTAAATTACACATCTACAATTACGGAGAACGAAAGGAATTAACACAATATTTTTTTAGATCTCATTTTCAATACATTTCTCGTGCATCACACAGGTTTGCGACTAGTTATTCAGTATTCTTGGAGTATAATAAATACGTACTTGGTAGGTCTTCCATTAAAAAAAAAAAAAAACGAATGAGAGCCTGTTTGGCCCTTCATTGGCGTGGAGCAAAACAACATTTTGAACCTAAATCGCAAAATTGGATGAGTTTGGGCCAGCGATTTATAAGAATATGTGGTTTTAAAAACGCCAAACTCTAGCGTTTTACCCGTGCTTAGTTAGTTGATGATTTTAAAACAAAGTGAGGTGAGGGGAGTGGGAGAAGTTTCTGATGGTTCAATGAAAATAAGAAAAGAAAAACATATAAGGTAGGGGTGGGAGAAGATTCTGGATGATGAGATCAATGAAAATAAGAATGAAAGTAAGAAAAGAAGAAAATTAAGTGAGGTGGGGGAATGGAGAAGGTTTTGGATGGATGGGACCGAATAGAAAAGAAAAAATCAAGTGGTGAGGAGTGGTGCACGTGTGGTAGTGTGGTGGAGGTAGTAGAAAACATTATAAATGCAAGTACTTTCTTAACAATTGTTTTGTATGAATTTATTACTAGTTTCATTATAATTTCATTATAAAACTTTAAAATATTGACTAGATGTACTATTTTTAAAAAAATAGCAAGATAACTTTAACAGTATAATTAAGTCATTTTTACCAAAAACAATAGTTTTAAACTAAAATTATCAAAATACTCAATTAACAGAAACCGCACTTTTTTACAATTTTACCAGACGCTTAAATATGATTTTCAAAATCGTGATTCTAAAACGCACGTTTTAAAATCACTATTTTTATAAAACTTTTTTTTTTTTTTTTTTTTTTTTTTTTTTTTTTTTTTTTTTCAAATAGCTCCCCAAACGGAACTGAATTTTTAGAGTTTATTACAATGTTTATTTCTTGAAGTTTTTTATTAAAGTTATGGATCAAACTTTCAGAAGGCATATGTGAAAGCATTGGGGAGAAGCTTCTCTGCTGCACCTTTTAAGACCTTTACGATTCGATTTAGGACGCTACAGAAGGGAATCTTTCTGAGCGTAGAGATTCTGAGGTATCTAGCTGAACTTTAGACCAAGTTATTGTAAAATTTTCCATGCTTTCAAGATAGTATTCTATTCATAGTAAAGTAAACTTTTGTTGCATAGACATGTGGTAGTCTGCTTGGCTGGCTATAAGATTGTTTAGGTGGATGTAACAGAAAAAATATTAAGGAGATAAATAAGTTTGGAAAAGACCTTTCCGAGAGTGGTTGTGAAGATCAGCCTTTTGAATGAAAGAGCAAACCTACAAAGAACACATCAACTGAGAAGGAACTGGTCCCCGGTGTTGGGGACTGATTACCCTCCGATGGTAAAGTCAGTCAAATATGAATGAGTGCAATTATCTGTAAAGAGTTTGGTTTTTCTGTGTATGGCAAAAATAAGCATACCTGATTTCTGTAGGAACATTCTCTTTTATAGGCTCTCCAATGACAGCTCATCTGCTGATCTGATCGGTATTTTGCCTTCTGGAAAAAAGGGATTGTATCCTCAGATGGGACATGAAGATGTCTGTCCATCCTTATTTGCGTGGGTTGTCCCGTAGCATTTATGACTTTGTGTGCTTGTCCCCACGTGTGACATTACCTGGCAGGTCACCTCGCCGTTTCGTATTTAATGTTTCCAACCACCTATCTGCTATGCATTAAATGCGGAGATTCAGCGTATCTGTAGTCCGGAGCGGCACGTCCTCGCACTATACATCCGCCCCGGGAGGGTTTGGTCCATGCACCTCTCCTTTGATAGGTGATGTTCTCATTGCCTTGTGTTTCCCGTACAAATTTTCTCCTCACAATAGCCCCTCAGTCAGTCCTACCCAACACAAACTGGGGCGGGACGGACTGTTATTTATCCGTTCCATTTCCCGCCTGCCGTGCTGATGCTTTGGTTTCGTCTGACCCCTCGTGTTCTGTATTCTGATATGATGTGTCTGGAGCTCTGCGCGTCGTCTGCTGTGACGTCATGATTGTACTTTAACTGTCGCGCCTCTACCGAGATAATGATGGGCCTCATTTAATACGGCTTCCCCCACACGTTTTCATTTCCCAGTCTATAAATACCCCTTCTCCTACTCTTACGCCTCTGCTTGCCTTTCATTTGCACAAATCCTCGCGCTTCAGATTCCTTCGTGCCTCGTTCCTTCAACACCCTTCTGTCACCCGTACTCTCGCCTGTAAGTTCCCCTCCTCACATCTTCCTCGCTTTCCTTTCTGCTTTCTCTTTTCGTAGTTTAAGTATTAGATAATGGGTAGGAAGAAAAACGAGGAGGACGGAGGCAAGTTGAGCCGTTACGTGAACACGCCTGAAGCCATGGCCGTGTTCCGTCATCTGTATGAGATCCCAAACAATGTGGGACTCAGATATGTGCATTGGTTTGATGCACTTCCTCCCTCCTCAGGGGAGCTTCTTATCCCCGTGGTGGCGGTTGTGGAAGGGGGGGATTGTTTTCCTATAAAACCCCCTCTTGGCCGATTTCCTCAATTACTTTAGTTTGTCCCCCACCCAAGTAAACCCAAATATCTTTAGGATAGTGATGGGGACCGTGGAACTGAATAGGAGGCTCGGCTTAGAACTTAGCACATATGATATAGTCCGGACCTACATCCTCCATCGCAATTCGAAAACCGAATCATACTCACTCCACCCTAAAGATATCAACTTCACATTGGTGAACGGTCTGCCGGACACCAATCGTGGTTTTGATGATGATTATTTAGTAGTATCTGGAGAGTGATTTTTGCCCGGGCGCAGGTGCCCTACAAAAGACGGGGTTCCAAGGTCCGTCTCTTATTAACATCATATTTAGTACGGACATGTAATGTTTTGGTACTGACCTGCTTCATTAACTTTGTGCAGACTCTAGAAGGAGAACGCCCCGCAAAAACCTGATAAAAATCAATAGCCTACGCCAAGTTTGGGAGAGCGAGCTCTACACGGACGAACATGCACAGCCACGCTCCGCTCCAAAGTTACTCCGTTACACGGCGCGGACTCATTCCTACCTAGCTTGTAGGCTGGTGCCTAACCTCGAAGCTGCGCTAGCGAATCCGGAAAATAAAGCCTTGCCTCCAATTGACATTAGAGACGTGCTAGACACAGAAGCACCGGATATGTCAGGGATAAATCTGAGAAATCGGCTCCCTACCCGGCGCGAGGAGGGTACTACGGGGAACGTGCCGGCCTCCTCTCAACCGGCTCAGAAGGAAGAGAGCGAGGATGGAAAGCTCAGCCGGGCCAAGTCGACCGTCAACATCTACGCCGCCCAGCCCGTCGGTCCCAGAGGCACATGAGGTGGCCCACGAGGCTACCCAACTGGGAAACTTGGTACGGCCCGGCATGGTCATCCGGTCCGGCGTTCAGGCCCAAGGGGAAGGATCGGTACCACTATGGGCCCCCCGAATGGAGTACCGGGGGGAGGATGCAGTGACTGAGGCGGATTGCATCCTCCCCATCAACGAGACGCGCAGTGGTTCAGTGGCCAGTGCTCTAAGCCAAGTGGTCCGTCTCCCTCTAGACATGGATGAATGGAAGAAGGCCACTGATGACGGGCTAATTAATAACCTGAGGAGGGGCCTACTCATGGTGAGCAAAATAAAGAACTCAGCGTTTATTTCCTTTCATTTTTGGCTCATGGCTTTGTTGTACTGCAGGGGGTCCAAGCTTCTTGGGAGCTGGAGGAACGGTTCCGGACCAACAAGGACCACCTCGCTCATGCCAATGTCCTGGCACTCAAGTATCAGGACGCCAAGAAGATGGCAGCTGATGCTAAGAAAATGGCTGAAGCCGCGGATGCTAAAAGGGTAGAAGCTGAGGAGTCCCTCAATGCCGCGCTGGATTCACTTACGAAGGCCGAAGACAAAATCCGGGACTCTAGAGTCCGAGTTTGATCAAGCCAAAAAGGCAGCTTATGAGGCTGGCAGTAGTGATGCCCAAGCTGAGATGGGGGATCAGCTCCCTGGGGTTTGCAATGAATTCTACTCGGACGGATGGAAAAAAGCCGTGAGCGTTTTGTTCGTCCGGACAGACAACGCTGCCCCCACTGCCGCCCTCAGTGCCTTACCCTGGTGCCCGGCTTCCTCCTCCTCTTGAGGTCGTTCTTTGCCACTCCTCTTGAGGTACCCATGACCCCCATCCCTGAGATAAGCGCGGACGTAGTGAACCTGGAGGACGAGGTGAACTCTGCTGAAGCAGCAGCTCCAGATGATGCTGCTCAAGCCCCCGGCGTTCCTGACGGAGGAGGCGCAGTTCCAGACGAAGCCGGCCCGAGCGTTTAGTAGTGCTTTCACTTATGTTTTTGTGTAACATGTAGGATTTATAAACATTGTGTTTTAAATGCCTTCTTTTTTGAATGAAGACTCAAGAATGTTTTTGATTTTCTTTGTGAATGACGGAATATGTGATCCGTGCCGCTCTTAACAAATACGGTAAAAAGTGCGCATCGTTCTTAAACTGTTCTATGGGCAAACGATGCCCTAACCGGACCTTCTAGATCACTTAGATAAAAATCAAATCGAGTACTCAATATGACAAGGATTTTACTGCCGCTCTAGTATACTTAGTAAGATGATACGCAAGAAAATAAATGGAGTGGTGGGTATGGTCAAGTATTATTGCCGTTCTAACATACTACGTAAGATACTAGGCAAGAAAACAAATGAAGTACTTGGCACGGCCAAGTTTTTATGCCGTGTTAACATATCATTAGAGGACTTGTAGGCATAAAGTAAACAACGTACCTCTTATGCTTAGGAGTCAATGTTGCTCTGCCCTATTGAAGTGCTCGTAGGCAGGGGTTTTTAGAAAACCTAAAGTGGCCAAGGTTTTAAACACTTGGTACGGCCAAGTTATATCGCCGTTCATCCGCACTGCTTGAGGATTCACCGGCAGAGGACCTGGACGTGGCCAGGGTTTTGATGCCGTCCCGCCATACCACTTGAGGATTCATAGGCGAAACACCTAGCATGGCTAGGATTTGATGCCGCTCTACCATACCACTTGAGGATTCACAGGCAGAGCACCTGGGCGTGGCCAGGGTTTTGATGCCGTTCCGCCATACCACTTGAGGATTTACAGGCGAAACACCTAGCATGGCTAGGATTTGATGCCGCTCTACCATACCACTTGAGGATTCATAGGCAGAGCACCTGGGCGTGGCTAGGGTTTTGATGCCGTTCCGCCATACCACTTGAGGATTTACAGGCGAAACACCTAGCATGGCTAGGATTTGATGCCGCTCTACCATACCACTTGAGGATTCATAGGCAGAGCACCTGGGCGTGGCCAGGGTTTTGATGCCGTTCCGCCATACTACTTGAGGATTTACAGGCGAAACACCTAGCATGGCTAGGATTTGATGCCGCTCTACCATACCACTTGAGGATTCATAGGCAGAGCACCTGGGCGTGGCCAGGGTTTTGATGTCGTTCTGGTCGTCCCGTACCTCAGCACCACATATGACAAAAAGTCTTATATTTCAAAAAATTGAAGTGAACACATTGAAACTTTCGATCTGTACAGCCCTTCTTGACACCTTCCTACTGGTAAAACTTCTTCAGGTTGCTTATATTCCAAGGTCTTTTGAGAGGTTTGCCGTCCATTCCCTTGAGGTTGAATGCTCCCAGTCCGGCCTCTGAAATGATCTGATAGGGTCCTTCCCAATTTGCTCCTAGTTTGCCTTGAGTGGGGTCCTTTCTGCTTCCCAGCACTTTTCGTAATACCAAGTCTCCTGGTGCAAGGCTCCTCTTCACTTACATTTTTGCCGTACCTCTTCTTCAGATCGCCCTGGTAAGACGCCAGCCTGATCATGGCGAGATCTCTACGCTCTTGAGCCTGGTCCATATCTTTAGCCAGCATGAGCTCGTTATTCTCCTGATCATATTCTTCTGCACGCAGGGTAGGGAGTCCTACTTCAAGTGGAATCACCACTTCGACTCCGTAAGTAAGAGAAAAAGGGGTTTCCCCTGTTGAGCTTCGGGGCGTTGTTCTGAACGTCCATAATATGGTAGGCAGCTCCTCCACCCATCTCCCCTTAGCTTCTTCCAACCTTTTCTTAATTCCGTTGAGGATTGTCTTATTGGAGGATTCTGCTTGTCCGTTTCCCTGTGGGTAGGCCGGGCTGGAGAAGTGATTTCGGATTCCGAACTCTGAGCAATACTTCTTGAATGGTCCGCTGTCGAACTGTGTGCCATTGTCGGAGATGAGGCATTTGGGTATACCGAAGCGAGTTATTATGTTCTTCCAAATGAACTTTCTTGATTCAAAATCAGTAATGCGTGCGAGGGGCTCCGCTTCAACCCACTTAGTGAAATAGTCAGTTGCCACGATTAACCATTGTCTGTTCCCTGTTGCGCGAGGCAGTGGTCCGACCAGGTCCAGCCCCCACTGAGCAAATGGCCAGGGGCTAGATATGGGATTAAGCTGGGATGCAGGTTTGTGTATGGCCGGAGCGAATAATTGACACTTCTCACAGCGCTTGACATATTGAGCCGCATCCTTCTGCATATATGGCCACCAATAGCCTTGTCCGATTGCTCTGTGGGCCAATGAACGACCTCTAGTATGACCACCACACACTCCCTCGTGGATCTCATAGAGCAAATTTGGGACTAAGTCTGGATGCACACAAAGGAGGTATGGTCCTGTGTAAGATTTTTTGTACAACTTTCCCTCTCGGGAGACCCAGTACCTTGTCGCATTCTTGCGGATCTTGGCTGCTTCTTTCTGATCTGCTGGCAATATGTCTTTTGTTAAATAATCTAGTATGGGGTCCATCCAGCTGGGCTCCATCTCAATTTGACATATGATTGCCTGGCTACTCTTCATTATGCTAGGAGAATCTTGTACTTCTACCGTTATAGTTCTTCTGAAATCTGGCGCCACAGAAGATGCTAGCCCGGCAAGCGAGTCGGCGTGCCCGTTGTGCTCTCGTCCTACTCTTTCGATGTTGAACTCACGGAAACCCTTCAAAAGATCTTTAGCCAAGTCACGATAAGGCACCATCCTTTCGTCTTTCGCCATATATTCTCCCGTCAATTGATTGACTATCAGCTGAGAGTCACAGTAAATGGTGAGGAGATCAGCACCCAGTCGTTTGGCGGCTCTGAGGCCGTGCAGAAGTGCCTTCGTACTCAGCTTCATTGTTTGAGGCTCCGAAGCCTAATCTGACCGCCTGCTCCAATAGTTCCCCTCCTGGCGATATCAGGACTACTCCCAAATCGGAGCCCCTGGAATTTGCCACACCGTCAACATATAATGTCCATCCGTTCTTCTCTAGGATCCGTTCGTCGTCCTTGGGATGCTCTCCTATGGTGGGCAGGTCGCTTTTTTCTGGTGCAAATTCAGCTATGAAGTCGGCCAGTACTTGTCCTTTGATGGATGTCCTGGGTTTGTAACATACATCATATGCCCCCAGATGAGCCCCCCATTTGGATATCCGACCGCTGAAGTCCGAACTCCTGAACAAGGCCTTCAAAGGCAAGGAAGTTAGAACGATCATAGTGTGGGCTTGAAAGTAGTGGGGGAGCTTCTTCGCTGTTATGAACAAAGCGAGGGCCGACTTTTCCAGTGGTAGATACCGTGTTTCCGCCCCATTCATGGTCTTGCTAGTATAATAAACTGGCCGTTGTTCTCCTGAGTCATCTCGTATGATTGCCGCGCTGACCGCCTTATCTGAGGCCGCAAGATAAATGTAGAGGGGCTCCCCTTCCTTGGGCGAGGAGAGCAATGGGGGTGTCGATAAGTACCTCTTCAGACGTTCAAATGCTCGGTTGGACTCTTCGCTCCATGTAAAGCTTTTCCCTTTCTTGATTAAATCAAAGAATGGTCTGCACCTCTCGGCTGATTTAGAGATGAATCGGTTGAGCGCGGCTGCCATGCCTGTTAGCCTTTGAACTTCTCTGACGTTCTTGGGGGGCTGTAGCCCTTGGATAGCTGCTATTTGGTCCGGGTTTGCCTTTATGCCACGCTGTGTTACCAAGAAACCCAAAAACTTTCCCGATCCTACGCCAAATGCGCACTTTGTAGCGTTGAGCTTTAAGTTGTGCCTTCTAAGTATTTCAAAGACTTTCCTCAAGTCCTCCACATGATCCGTACTCTTGATGCTTTTGACAACCATATCATCAATATATACTTCAACGGTTTTCCCAAGCAGCTCGGAAAACATTTTAGTGACCATTCTCTGGTAAGTTGCTCCAGCATTCTTCAGTCCGAAAGGCATTACCTTGTAGCAGAATATTCCTCTGGGTGTGATGAATGCGGTCTTTTCTTGGTCTTCTTTTCTCAAGGCTATCTGGTGGTATCCTTGGAAAGCATCCAGGAAGCTCATTCTCTCGTGTCCGGCCGTAGAGTCCACCAACTGATCTATCTTCGGGAGCGGGAAAGGATCCTTTGGGCAAGCTTTGTTCAGATCCGTAAAATCTACACAGACCCTCCACTTTCCGTTTTTCTTCTTTACAACGACGGTGTTGGATAGCCACTGTGGGTATAAGACTTCCCTAACCGCTCCAATCTTTAAGAGCCGCTCTACTTCTTCTCGCACGGCCTCGACATGTTGTAGTGCCGTCCTTCTTGCTCTCTGGACTATTGGTTTATACTCGGGCGAAACGTTCAGTGCATGGCAGACAAATTCTGAATCTACTCCGGGTGTCTCGTACGGAGTCCATGCAAAGATGTCTTGGTATTCTTTGAGGAGGGTCAGCAGCCGTGTCCTGTGCTCCTCAGATAGAGAATCGCCTATTAAAAACTGTCTCTGGGCTTCATCCTCTGCCACGGATACCGGTACGAGCTTCTCCGCACATTTCTCCTGAGGAAGACATTCTTCGCAGCCTTCCCTGCTCTGTAATTGCTATTTATCCCCATCGAGGCCTTCTCTTGGTTCTTGGGGTAGTTGGGATTTATGTTTGATCGCGGCCACTAGGCATTGTTTGGCCGCCAATTGGTCCCCCAGGATTTCCATGACTCCTTGCGGGGTTGGAAACCTTAATCGTTGATGGAGTGTGGAGGGAACCGCGCCCATTCTGTGCAGCCATGGTCTCCCAAGGATCGCATTATAAGGAGAGAAAGCATTGAGAACGAAAAACTCAGTCGGGGTCGAGACTGTTCCAGCCCTGACATTGATTGTGACTTTTCCTGATGGGACGACTGTTTCTCCGGAGAAGCCACTAAGTGGTTCTTCGACAAGATTCAAGTCCTTCTTCTCGAGACCCAACCCTTTAAATAGGGACTCGTACATAATCTCGACTGAGCTGCCAGGATCTATGAGAATCCTCTTGACATCGAACTCATCGATCCGCAATGTCACTACCAAAGCATCCGAGTGGGGTAGCTGCACCCCTTCCAAATCTTGATTCGTGAAAACAATCTGCTCCGTTGACTCTCTCTTCAAGGGAACTGGAGCCATTTGCGCTGAGTCTCCGATTTGGAACACCTCTCTCAGATGTGCCGCTCTTCTCATCTATCCTCTTTGGTCGCGACTGGTCGTCCCATAGTGAATTACATCAATGATTCCTATGGGAGCTGAATCTTTTATCGTGAGCTTCGGTGCTTCATTATTCTGGTGGGAGTTCTTCGTCTCGTCTATGTACTGCCTGAGGTGCCCGTTCTTCACCAACTGCTCCAAATGATACTTGTAAGCCCGGCATTGTTCAGTTAGATGTCCGCGCTCTCGGTGGTAACTGCAGTACGGCTTTCCTTCTCTGGTGGCTGGGTCGCCAGGCATCTTTGCGGGCCACTCGAAGTATGGCTTATCTTTTATGAAGGGGAGGAGCCGGTAGATTGGCTGCTTAAACACCGTGTGCACTGCCATACATGTTCCAGCCCGGGGCTGTTCCGTTGATCTTCTGGATCTCTTGGCTTGGTTTTGCTCGGGCTGTGCCGCCTTTTTGTCCGAAGGCGGGGCCGCCTCCATGGTCCTGGCTGAACTTTTTGAATCATCTTCTACCCTGATATGTTCCTCCAGGCGAGTCATGAGGTCCGCCATGCTGATAGGTGGCCTTTTAGTGAGAGACCGCCTTAGTTTGATGTCTTGGTTTAGGCCAAACCGAAACGTCTTCACCACTATGTCTTCGTCGCATGCATCGATGTCGTTATAGACCTCCCAGTATCGTGCGGAATACGACTTCAACGTTTCTTCAGCTTTCATCTTGAGGGCCAGCAGGGCATCAATTTCCTTAGGCTTCCGGGTATTCGTTATGAACCTTGCAGTGAAGGACTCAGACATTTCTTGCCATGAGCGAATGGACCCGTGATCTAGGCGATCGAACCATCGTAGTCCTACTTCGCCCAAACTTGAGGGAAATATGCGGCACATGAGGGCATCATTGGAGGTGTGGAGAGCCATAGATTGCCGATAGCGGCTCAGATGTCGCACTGGATCACCTTTTCCGTCGTATACAGCGAGGTTGGGTGGGACGAACCTTGCTGGGAACTTTGCCCGCTCTATTTTAGCCGAAAAAGGAGAGAATGAGATCTGTTGGAGCTTCCTCCAAATTGGATTGTGCTTGTGCTGAGGGGGAGGCGTTCTGGAACGACCAAGCCTGCGCTTCTTGGGGGACATTGACCTTTGGTGCCTATGTTTTGATTTTCTGCCGTGCTCCTTGTGGCTAGGAACATGATTCGGGCTCCCACACGAACCCGAGTGGCTCCTGGATCGTCTCCTCTAGTGCTGGTCGTCTTTTTCCTTGTCCTCTTCTTTTAAGAGCCTGAGCTTTTCTTCGAGTTCTTCGATTCTTTCTGGCCTCTCCAAGGAAGGAGGGTTCCTTAGAAGGTGAATGTTGCCTTCCCTCAATCCTTCCATAGGAGCGCTGCTCTTCGCGTCCCCTCTGCCCTCCTGGAACCCGTACTTCAGATCGTATCTTTCTGCGATTGAAGGTTGGCAATCTAGCACTTCCATGGTTGTTCTCTGAGATGGCTACTTCTTCCATCCTTCTAGGCGGGTCTGTAACCTCTTCTTGAATCGGTCTTCCCACAGACAGCGCCAATTGTAACAGAAAAAATATTAAGGAGATAAATAAGTTTGGAAAAGACCTTTCCGAGAGTGGTTGTGAAGATCAGCCTTTTGAATGAAAGAGCAAACCTACAAAGAACACATCAACTGAGAAGGAACTGGTCCCCGGTGTTGGGGACTGATTACCCTCCGATGGTAAAGTCAGTCAAATATGAATGAGTGCAATTATCTGTAAAGAGTTTGGTTTTTCTGTGTATGGCAAAAATAAGCATACCTGATTTCTGTAGGAACATTCTCTTTTATAGGCTCTCCAATGACAGCTCATCTGCTGATCTGATCGGTATTTTGCCTTCTAGAAAAAAGGGATTGTATCCTCGGATGGGACATGAAGATGTCTGTCCATCCTTATTTGCGTGGGTTGTCCCGTAGCATTTATGACTTTGTGTGCTTGTCCCCACGTATGACCTTACCTGGCAGGTCACCTCGCCGTTTTGTATTTAATGTTTCCAACCACCTATCTGCTATGCATTAAATGAGGAGATTCAGCGTATCTGTAGTCCAGAGCGGCATGTCCTCGCACTATACATCCGCCCCGGGAGGGTTTGGTCCGTGCACCTCTCCTTTGATAGATGACGTTCTCATTGTCTTGTGTTTCCCGTACAAATTTTCTCCTCACAGTGGATTTTGGGATATTATTGTTGATATGTCATTCCCTCTCATCCCATTGGACGGAATGCTTAATGCTATTGTAATATTTCTTCACCCCCCTTTAAAAAAACACATATTGCATAAGCATTCTGTCCTTAAAAAAGTTTCTGAAATCTCTTTCGTTTTTTATAATGCTTAGGAATTTGATGTAGTCGTTGATTCTTTTAATGATCCCAAGAACCTAACAAGCAATTGGCAATTTTCACTCCTGGAATTGGATGGTTCTCATTATGCTGCCATTTGCATTGAAGGGGATATAACAACTGGAGGTGATAATTTGAGTTTTCCATGACTAAAATAGAGTAACGTGAGATGTTATTTGCAGATAAAGGAACTCTCCCAATGAAATTGAAAGTTGTGGAGAGCCATTCCATTCGTTGAAAATGAATGTGTTTCTGGAATTGATGCTGTTGTAGCACTAGGTGGCTTGACTTAACAATTGTAAATGCTTAAGGGTTTTTGTGGTGAATTCAGCTCCTGCTAACCAACCCCAAAATTTTGGTACTAAGGTTTGGGTCAATTTTGCTCAATAATCCATTTTTTTAAAAAGTATTTTGCAAAAACACACTGTTAACAATTGAGCAATTTAGTCTTCTTGGCCTTTTCAAGAAACGAGTTCTAGAGTTCTAGAGTCTTTTTGGGTCAATTCTATGAACTCGGTTCTAAGTTCCAAAAAAATGCTAAATATCTCAATAGTTTCCAAATATATATCTATATATGCAGAAAAAAAAAAAAAAAAAAAATCATGTTTGACTGTGCTGTTAGTTATTAAGAAATGAACTAATGACAACTATGATGTGTGGTATTTGGTAGCTTGAAGTATATTTTTCCTTTCCTGATGATTAGATGCGACGATGAAGAATCATGTAAATTGATTGCTGGTTGATTTTTATAATCAAAATCAAGATGAATATCCAATCATTTTTCTTATAATTTTTTATTTTTTTTAACCCAAGGGGCCTATGTAGGAGCGCTATATAAATTGTTGTGCTCTTATCCAAGTTTGCCTTGTAAATTTGTACTGAAGTCCCTTCGCACAGTTAGAAATGGGATCCTCTTCATTTGGAAATCTCTTCATTTCTCCATTCCATAGTTGAGATTTTATCTCATGGATCCAACAGTGTACATACTGTCACGTCATTTAAAATTTTAAATGATGTTGCAGTTTGTATATCGTTAGATCTGTAATATTTAATCAACACCTTTAAATTCGTCCGCAGAGTTATACTATTGGGAGCTGCTAAATCCACACCATGGTGTGAAACAGTGTTTTCACACCATGGATGTGGCAGCTTATCATTGGGCCACATTGCAGATGGGTCCCGCGGGTCCCACAAGTGAAAAAGCAGCTAAACACATGAAGAATACAGCTATCCTTATTGCCAAACGGTGTAAAAATTGGGCATGTGAAGCATGTGAGGCAGCGTGTCCTTTTTTTTTCCCTCCACCTGGTCTTCTTCTTCATCACGCATGGCCATTGAAACAGCAAGCACAAAGTAAAAAAAAAAAAACACAACTTAGCCGAGAAGATCACGTCAGTTCTAAGGTTGGATTGTTGGAGTTTTGCTACTTATTATTTCTTGCCAATAATTATGAAACAGTAATCCTAAACATAGAAACCATTTTCTGTAAAACAGTGTTGCTGCCATTGTTGGTTAACCTTGAGCTTGAGCTTGAAACAAAGTCACCATTTGGAGCAGAGACAGAGACCAACATTTGAGATTTGGAGCAGCATTTAACGTGAGTTTTGGAGTTTTGGAGGTGCATTGCACTGGTGCATTGACTGCACTGTTCACATGGTATGCATTTTTTTTTTCTCTTTTTCTTTTTTGTTGGTTGTGTATATTATTAAGTTTAGTTTTAGTGATAATCTGTACATATTGTTTTGTGTAATAAAAAATGAAAAAAAAAAAATTATGCTTGTTTTAGGTGTAGCAAAATATTCATCATTGTTGTATTATGGCTATAGATGTTTAATGGGTTTTTTCATGTTATTTTTTAATGATAATTTTAGTGAGTGTGTGTTGGTGTGTTTGAATGTTTTCTGTTATTGATACTAGTCACAATGTAATACTTTAGGTTTAGGTTGTATATCATTATTGGTACATGATAAATTATTTGGTATTTGGCTTATAAGTTGTTGCAGTCATGAGTACACAAGAGATGAATGGTGTTAAATCCTTTGCTTCTAGTAATAGTTTTGTGGAGGATTTACCACAGCCTGTTTAGGGAAACATGTAGGATACACCTGAGAGTGTGAGAAATTCAATAATTGAACCAAGGGTTGGAATGGAGTTTGATTCACTTCAACAAGTCATTGAATTTTATAAGAATTATGCTTATTCGAAAGGATTGCAACAATGACAAGGAGTTCAAGGAAAAATAAGGGTTTCACTGAGACTTCTTACATAAACTTAGAGTGTAACCGAGAGGGAAGATACAGTAGTTTGATTGATGATACTTCGAAGAAGAGGTCGACAATAAAAAATTTATGTGAAGCTAGGATCAAAGCTTCGATGGATATTACCGATCGAAAATGGAGGATATTGAGCTTTATTAAGAATCATAATCGTGATTTGAATCTAAGTAAATCCAGGTATTTTGCTGCTTTTCGACATATAAACACAGATACAAAGAGGAGACTCTTGATCAATAATAATGCCGGTGTTAGGGTAAATAATAGTATTAAATCTTCCATTGTTGAAGCAGGGAGTTATGAGAATGTGACCTATAATCAGAAAGATGTTTGCAACTTTCTCGATAAAGAACGTCGTTTAAAGTGTAGAGAGGGTGACGAACAAGCCTTGCACGATTACTTCGTTAGGATGCAAGGAAAAAATTCTAACTTCTACCATACGTTAGATTTGGATGATTAGCTACGTGTGCGGAATGTATTTTAGGTTGATGCGAGAAGTAGGGCAGCATACGAATCCTTCCATGATGTGATCACATTCGACACCACATATTTAACAAACAAGTATGATATGCCATTCGCCCCTTTTATTGGAATTAATCATCATGGTAAATCTATTATACTTGGTTGTGGGTTATTGTCCGGTGAAGACACGGGTTCGTTTGTGTGGGTATTTAGGCAATGGTTGCAAAGTATGTGTGGTATTGCTCCAAAAGCCATTATCACGGACCAATGCCAAGCAATGCGGCGGGCCATTGAAATAGTTTTTTCGGAAACTGTTCATCGTTGGTGTATTTGGCATATTACGATGAAATTGTCAGTAAAGCTTGCTGGATTGGAAGCTTATCAAGATATAAAGAATTATTTGCTTAAAGCCGTGCATGAATCAATGACAGTGGAAGAATTTGAAGAAAAATGGAATCATACCATCACTTCACACCATCTTGAAGAAAATGAGTGGTTGGCTAAGTTATATGAGGAACGGGAGCGATGGGTTCCTGCATTTCTCAATTCCAATTTCTTTGCAGGAATGTCGTCAACCCAGCGTTCGGAATCAATGAATGCCTTTTTTTGATGGTTACTTACATAGCTCTACAACCTTGAAAGTATTTGTGGAGTAATTTGAGAATACAATGCGGAATAAGGTTGAAAAAGAGATTTTATCAGATTTTGAGACTTTCAAAGGCAAGCTGGAGTGTTCCTCATCATCTCCTATGGAGAAACAGTTTCAAGAAACTTAGACCCATGAGATTTTTAAGCAGGTGCAAATAGAATTTTCTGGGAGACAGGGTTGTATCTTAAAGGAGCTTGTTAGAGATGGTGATGAAGTGAAATACAAAATTGAAGACGAAGCATACTTAGGGAAGCTTTTTGAAGTGAGATTCAGTAGCTTTGAATGCTTGGTTGGTTGTGTATGTCGCATGTTTGAGTTTAGAGACATATTATGTAGGCATGCCTTATTTGAGCTTTCCTAGGAACGTGTAACTGTACTCCCTGACAGGTATATACTAGACAGGTGGAGAAAGGATATCAAAAGAAAACACACTTACGTCTCCACTTGTACAGATGATGTACAACATAATCCTGTTTTGGAAAGGTATGAGAAGTTGCATAGACTAGCAGTCGGTGTGCTTGAGATAGGGGCTGAGTCTGTAGAAAATTTCAATGCTTTAGAAAAGTTGTTAATTGATTTGAAAGACAACTTTCCTCGTTCATGTGATAAACAGCCCTCGTCTCAGAGAAAGAATAGTGTTGGAGCTGCTTCTGATGTTGTTAGGACTAAAGTTGTAAGGAGTCCTATGGTTATGAAGCGTAAAGGTCGACCTAGGACGAAACGGCTAAAGTCATCAATGGAGGAAGCGATTTCAAAACTGAAGAAGAAAAGAAACACAGCTGCTAGGAATCTTGCTCATTCTACATCAACTACTGGGGTACATAATTAAAAGACCACACTTCTTTTAATATCCTAGTCTATTATTGTTTATTAATTTTGGTTTAATTGTGATTGGATGGCCTAGGTTGGAGGTAGTGCTTATAGAGATGGCTCTACATCAAACATGGTAAGTATAGGTGATTTGCATTGTTATTATTCATATGTAGCAGAGATGTTATTTTAGGGCTTATGGTTGAATATTTTTTCTTTTGTATTGTAGGAATATTCAGTGTCCATGTCAAAGATAAAGATATTTGTAATGTGGAAAAAATGGTTATTAAATCCTATTTATTGTATACTTATTGTACCATGTTTTCTTTTACAGTCAATGTCACAAAGTGAAGCTCATGGAAACGAAGACCAAGCCTTAAACCTTACTTGATTAGATATATGTAAATAATTTTTTTTTTGTTAAACGATCCTCCTTTTTTGTATTACGGAAGGATGCGTTGGTAGTTAGTTTTTTTGTATCATGGAAGGACCCGTCTCAATCTCCTATATCCTCAGCGTTGTTGTTTTTGCAAGAGGAAAGAGAAAGTGTTGGCTCCTTTCACTTCATTAATATACATCCATTGATTGTATTGTTTTTAGCTAGAGTGAATAATTAATGTATTTTGTGGTTCCAATGCAATGATAATGGAAGTGCATACGTATTTGAGTTATTGCTAGTGGGTTGTTCTAAGTTTTTTATGTATTCAGGTCATGGTGAATTTCATGAATATAGTAATTTTATGAAAGTTATGTTAGAGCTATACTGTGAATCAAGTTTGCAGAAATTGGCTAAGTTAAAACAGGTTTCTGGGTAAAAACAGGTTTCTGGGTAATATGGTACTGTGCACCAAGTTTGTAGAAAGTGTGGAAAATTTTGTCCACACTATAAAAAAATTGTCCACACATTCAGGCCAATAGGAATACTGTTCACGTATACTGTTTATGAATACTGTTCATGTAGAATGTTTACCATTGCTCTTCAAGTGTGGACAAAATTGTCCACACTTTGTTCAAATTGTCCACACTTTCTGGGGAAGAGTTCACTGTTAATATAAAATACTGTTTACGTATTTGACAAAAAGTGTGGACAAAATTGTCCACACCTTTATCAAATTGTCCACACTTTCTGAGAAAGAGTTCACTGTTCACGTAAAACACTGTTTACGTATCTGACAGAAAGTGTGGACAAAATTGTCCAGACTTTTATCAAATTGTCCACACTTTCTGGAGATGAATTTTACTGTTCACGTGACTGTTTAGTGTTCAAACGTGTATCAAATTGCATGAATTTGCATGGCCATTGCAAGAAAATATAGACATTAGCGTCCACACATTGATGCAAATTGTCCACAAATTCTGGGCAGACTTAAATGTTAAACTAAACATTTTTCTGGTACACAACACATTTATTGAATACATTTCAATATATTCATTCATTCACATTCATTCAAATAAGCATCCTCATTCATTCAATCAAATATTGTCTAATTACAAAAAGTGGTAATGACTACACTACACATTTATTGAATTTGATACCATAATACAACAATAAGGCCCACAATTACAGCAAGTCCTATTGTTAACAACTTCTTCAACGATTGGATGTCATCACGATGTACTGGTTGGACCATATCATGCATGCCACGCATCTCTGACTGAAGTTGATGCAAGTCCAGTAACAGTTGTGATGCATCAAGCAATTGTAATACATCAATCATGGATTTAGAACTTGTTGCTTGTGATATCTCATCCATTCTTTCACAGCCAGCTCGTTGGTTGATGGGCAAACACTAAGAAAAGAAACCGCATCGATTGGCAGCACAACAATAATACAATTTGTTTTTATTTAAACTTGATTCTGAAATCCTAACCGATGCTCTTTTGCCACAACCACAGTCTATATTTCTAAATCTCAGCCCATCTCTAATTGCACAATTTACTGATGAGGAAGATATCTTTGCTGCAAAGGTATTAAAAATTCATATAATATATTAGGTAATTAAAAAATCATATAATATATTAGTTTATGTCAAAAAGTTTAGGGTTTTGAATATTATTTAAGTTGAATAAATCATAATTAGGGTTTTGAATATTAAAATTTTCAATATGATTTAATTTGAATATGATGTAATTAGGGTTTTTGAATATTAATTAAGGTTAATTGAGGAATTAAATCAAGAACAAAGAGAGAGAGAGAGAGAGAGATAGCATACCAAGCCCTGAAGGTTGAACAAAGTTGACAAATAAAGAGGAAAATTAACCAACAAACAATACCCCCACTATATTTCGGTCACAGCAACAATAAATTTGGTCACAGCCCAGTAACAAAATCACATCCCATTGTTCAGACACCTAACACACAGAGGAGATGGAGCGAGATTAAGAAGTCTTGTAAGCATTTAATGCTCTCTGCCAACCCAAAGACAGCTAACTCAAATTGAGAATGGAAGAAAAATGAAGAAAACGTAGAGGCAGACAGCTAAGAAGAAGAAGGAAGATCGGGTTTTGTAGCTGAAACAACTTGAGGACTCTACCTTCTAGCCCAAGAACACAGCAAAAGGTTGGAGTAGACCGCAGCAGTAGGGACGTGCAACTCGAAGAAGATGACAATTCGGTCTGATGGGATTGCCGTGTCCTTGTGTTCAGAAGATCACATCAGCCCGTGTTTTGTTAACCAGCTAAGGTTGAGCTATTAAAGTTGTACTGTATAAAAATTCAGCTCTTTCAAGAGGAAGTATATGCCGTGTATATGCCATGTAACTGTCGACACCGGCGGAAAATTCATCCGACCTTAAAGGGTGTGTTAAGGTCTTTTTCTTTATTTTTCCTAGATACCGACCCCCATTTGGCGAGTGTGTGTGTGATCTCTATCTCTTTTCCGTTTCGAGATACGAGTTGTGTGTGTGTGGGAACTTGTGTACGTGTGAGCACAAATTTGGAGTCGCCACCAACCATGGGAAATTTTAAGGTGTGATTGGGCACCTATGTCTAATAGATTTTATCTTATTTAGACATCTACAACATAAATGGTCTTGAACCAGAGATAGGTTCGGGGGTTTGCTTATGCGTGGGGAAGGTGTTAGGCACCCCACGACATCCGTTTAAGAAAACGGTTACCTCCCTTCTAAGTGTTTCCCTTTTATTTGCTAAGCCTAAGTTTGTTGGTTTTTATTATGTACAAATGTCCCAAATTTCCGTCGTAGCAATATACCAAAAATGGCAAACGTAATTTGACCTCATTCGGTTTTGATTAGACTCTTTATTTCACCATCCCTTTTATCTTTGTATCTTTTAAATTTCCGGGCATTTCGGTGGTAGGATATACTTGAAATCCTAACACCTAGTGCCGGGACAAACAATTAATGTTTTTGGTGCCATATTCGGGATCTCTTTACCCTTGATTTCCAAGAGAGTAAAGCGGTCCGTCAAATGGCGGGGTTTTGGATGATTAATTCACACTTTGGGGAATTTTAGACCATGATCCTATGGGAGTTAGAACGTGTAGAATCCCTTACACGAAAGCACGTACCAGCCACGCCCCCGTGTAAAGGACCATACCATGGTGTCCAAAAGCCAGGGGACTAGCCCTTGGATGCACCTTCGTTTCTAACGCCCACATTACCATGTTTACTCTTTTTAAAGTTTTCATGGCAAAGTGTATTTTAATCACATTTTTATATCAAAGCAATAAACAATCAAGCAAGTAATCACGGCATGTTCGCAGCACATAAATCACAAAAATAATCAACAAGTATGGAATGATCATGGCATGTTTGCAGCACATTAATCATGAATAAAATGAATGCATCATATGACAAATATGGGATGACATAAATGCAACACTTAATGAAAGTGACAAAATGCAATTTATGACAAAATTTTTAAGGAAAGGGTCAAGACCTCGTGGGGTCGGGATTCGATGCTATTGAAAGACTTACTCGAATCCTCGACACCACCATAGGATTTACATGAATAAAACAAACAATCTAAAGAGGTTTCAATGCCTTTTCGGGCTTACACGAAGGGTTGGTGCTATTGAAAGACTTATCCAAACCTTCGATGCCAAATAGGACTTAAATGAGAAAATCTATTTTGAAAAGGGGTTTCAATGCCTTTTCGGGCTTACACGAAGGGTTAGTGCTATTGAAAGACTTATCCTAAACCTTCGACGCCAAATAGGACTTAATATGAGAAAATCTATTTTGAAAAGGGGTTTCAATGCCTTTTCGGGCTTACACGAAGGGTTGGTGCTATTGAAAGACTTATCCAAACCTTCGACGCCAAATAGGACTTAATATGAGGAAAATCTATTTTGAAAATGGGGTTTCAATGCCTTTTCGGGCTTACACGAAGGGTTGGTGCTATTGAAAGACTTATCCAAACCTTCGACGCCAAATAGGACTTATATGAGAAAATCTTTTTGAAAAGGGGTTTCAATGCCTTTTCGGGCTTACACGAAGGGTTAGTGCTATTGAAAGACTTACCTAAACCTTCGACGCCAAATAGGACTTATATGAGTGAAAATCATTTTGAAAAGGGGTTTCAATGCCTTTTCGGGCTTACACGAAGGGTTGGTGCTATTGAAAGACTTATCCAAACCTTCGACGCCAAATAGGACTTATATGAGTGAAAATCTATTTGAAAACATTTTGCAATTTTACGGGTCCAACGCCTCATGGATTTACATGGGGTTTAGTGCTATTGAAAGACTTACCTAAAACCACCAATACCGTTCGGTATTTTCATGCCCAAATCAAAATGAAAAATGGACAATATTTACAACAACGTAGTAAATAATGAAAATAACGGGGTTTAAAAAAGGATTTTCGTGGGTCCAATACCCTATGGAATTACGTGGATGGTTAATGCCTCTTTGAGGTCTTACATAAGTCCACCACGACCAATCGGGATTATCACGCCCAAATCACAAAGGGAAAACGGGGAGAAAATAACAATATTTCACAACGTAGTAAATAAATGAATATTTACATGGGGGAATGTTTTTCGGGTCAAGTACCTCGTGGGTAACATGGTTGTTAGCCTCATAGAGGGCTTAATCCACCAAAGCCATCGGCATTGCCGTTAAAACACATGGGAAAGGGATAATCACAACAATATATCCACAATAATAAAGCAATAAATGTATTTAAAACAATAATAAATTAAAGCAAAGGGGGTTTTTAATGGGTCCAATGCCTATGGAATTACGTGGTGGTTAATGCCTCTTTGAGGTCTTACATAGTCCACCACGACCAATCGGGATTATCACGCCCAAATCACAAAGGGGAAAAATGGGGACAATATTCACAATATAATATTTACAACGTAGTAAATGTAAATAAAGCGATAAATGACAATTATTTAACACATGGGGGATGTATTTTTCGGGTCAAATACCTCGTGGGCTAACAAGGTTGTTACGGCCTCGTTAGAGGTCTTACGCAACTGAGCCAAAGCTACTCAATATTTGCCGTACTAAAACACACGGGGAAAGGATAATCACAACAATATATTACAACGTAGTAAATGTAAATAAAGCGATAAATGACGTTATTTAAACATGGGGGTGTATTTTTCGGGTCAATACCTCGTGGGCTAACATGGTTGTTACGGCCTCGTTAGAGGTCTTACGCAACTCCGCCAAAGCCACTCAATATTTGCCGTACTAAAACACACGGGGGAAGGGATAATCACAACAAATATTCACAAGTACGTAGTAAAATGTAAATAAAGCGATAAATGACATTATTTAGACATGGGGTGTATTTTTCGGGTCAAGACCTCGTGGGCTAACATGGTTGTCAACGGCCTTGTTAGAGGACTTACGCGAGCCGCCAAAGCCACTCAATATTGCCGTACTAAAACACACCGGGGGAAGGGGATAATCACAACAAATATTCACAAGTGCGTATAAAATGTAAATAAAGCGATAAATGACTAGAAATGTACAAATAAGCAATAAATAATAAAGAATATAAATAAAGCAATAAAAGACAATAAATGTAAATAAAGCAATAAATAGAATATAATGAACTAAAAAGCATAAAAAGAACATAAATGAACTAAAAAGCATAAAATAGAACATAAAGAACTAAGAAGAGATAGAGAGAGAGAGTGGATCCTTGTGAATCACCTTCCCATTTTAGGTGCTTCATCACTCTAGTCACCTCCCTAAAATCCCTAAAGAAAAAGAGAGAAGAGAGGAGAGAGAAAGAGCTTAGAGAGAGAGAGATTACCTAGAGAGGAGTCTCTCTCTCTAAAACTACCCAAAAACCCCTCCTAAAACCCCCTAAACCCCTATTTTCTGCCTAAACTAACGCTCTAGAAGGCCTAGTGCCCGAGCAAAAACTGTGTGCAAATGAGGGGGGGAGGGCTCGGTTTTATAGAAAACCGTGCACGCCTCGCGCATCACCATCATGCGCGGCGCATGACGGTCCTGCGCGAGTTGTGGTACTGCCACGTGGCAGTCTTATCCTTCCACGCCAGCAGCCCTCCTCGAATCCTCCTCGATTTCCGTGCGCGTACCCTTTTTTGATCCGATTTTCGGGGGCAGTTTTGGAGGTCTTCTGGAACTCAAAATGGGTCATGCGGCATATCGTCGGAAAGCTCTCGACGTCCTCTTTCCAACGATATAAAGTTTGCACGAATCGGAGTTCGGACGAGGGAGTTATGGCTCCCGGAAGTCGGGGTGTCGGAGCTGTTTTTGTGCACTTTTCCGGTGAAGATTCCGGTCAAACGGGGGATGCTATCGGCGAACCGAGAGTTCCACGTCGTAGCCGGAGTCATTATCTTTCCAACGCACCCGGGCTCGCGGATCAACTTGTTGCGAGCAGGAAAGACTCTGCGCGCGAAGGCGGCTGTCCGGGAGAAAAAATGCGTTTTGCTCCCAGCGCGTTTTTTCTCAAATCTTGTCCCAGTTCGCGCGCATATTTGACCTAGCTCCCGATGTCGGATTTTGACGTTCTTGGTACCGTCGGAAAGCTTGCGCTGCCTATTTTTGCAAGGTTCCGGATTTCGCGGGAATCCGAGCTTTGGACTTGTGAGATATGGCCCGCGAACAGAGGTCCACCGGGGTGTTTTTGGTCCGTTTGAGGGCAGTTTTCCGATCAGGATTCCGGCTAGACCCGGATAAATTCTTGGCGATCCGAGAGTTCCACGTCGTGCATGGAATGTGTCCTTCTTTCCAATGTGCCCGGGCTCGCAGATCAACTTGTTGCGAGTCAGGAAGACTCTGTGCGCAAGCGCGGCAACGTCGGTGGGAAAATTCCGGAAATTTCAGCACAGCCTTATTTCGTCGGCCTGTTTTCACGCGCGTGGTAGACGTAGCTCCCGATGTTGGATTTCGACGATCTTGGTATCGTCGGAAAGCTTGCGCTACCTACTTTTTAAACGGTACAGGCCTTGCACAGAGGCGAGCTTGGGTTCGCAAGATATGATCTTGCGAACGGAGGCCGTCGGAATGTTCCTTATGCCAAGGGGTCATCTTCTGACTCTGAGATTCCGGCTTGACCGGAGGAGCTCTTGACGATCCGAAAGTTGCGTGTGGTAGCTGAAGTGAACCTCTTGCCTAAGGGTCTTGGCTCGCGGACCAAGTTGCAGCGGGTCGGAGAGAATCTCTTTGCGCAAACGTTGCCTCCCAAATAGGCTGTTTTGTCAACAACACTTAGCAAAATTTGGCTAAGTGTCGGACCGTTTTTTCGCAGTTTTGGCCATAACTCTCTCGTTTCTCGTCCGTTTTCGACCCGTAAAGTATCGGAATCGAAGCTCTTGATATTCTCTATACCATTGGTCAAGGGGTGGTCAGTTCGATCCAGTTTTTGGTCTGGTCAACGGTCCGGTCAAACCTTGGTCAACCTTGGTCAAACTTGGTCATTTGGTCAAAGCTCTCCAAACTCTGGGAAATGTATCCCGGACCACGTTTTCGAGGGTTTTCTGGGCATAGTGGGCCCCGGTCGGGTCGGAAACGGCTTGGTCAAACTTGGTCAAACCCTGGTCAAACCTGGTCAACCCTAGTCAAACTTGGTCAAACCTTGGGAAATGTGTCCCGGACCTTCTTCTTGGGAGTATTTGATGTGGCGAGCCCTCGTCGGATCAGGCCGGCTTGGTTCGGGCTGCCTCGTTTTGCGTGCCGACACCCGAGAAAATCCCGGGGGTAAAAATGGGGTTATGACAGTAACCAGCTAGTGCAATTTTAAATGAAAATTTATATCTAATAAGTGTGTAAAAATTAAAAAGTTGATTTAATAAATATTTATTTATTTAATGGATGAGATTAAAAGTGAATGTTGAAACTTTTAATCTTAACCATTCAAGCCAATTGCATGGTGCAATCATGCAAATCCATGATCTCAGTGCAATTACAAATGCAAATTTATATTAGATAAGTGTGTAAAAATTAAAAAGTTGATTTAATAAATATTTATTTATTTAATGGATGAGATTAAAAGTGAATGTTGAAACTTTTGATCTTAACCATTCAAGCCAATTGCATGGGTGCAATCATGCAAATCCATGATCTCAATTCAAGTTTTTTATGCAATTGCATAGGTTGTTTAAAAAACTTTGTTGATATTAATACAGTTCATACAAGGATTATGAATACATTTTATATGGTTTGTTTTTGTGGTTATAAACACAATTTTATGTTAGTATTATAAAAAGAACATTAGTATAAGATAACCTCAGCAGCATTAAATTTGTTATAAAGATTTGGTTGTTAATAATACATTTAATATTTATTGAGAAAATTTGCAAATATTCATTCAAATATTATTATTAATTTAAATATTGCAAATAATACAGTTAATAATTATTGACATAAAACGTAAAAAAAAATTAAGAAAATGTGACTTCAAAAAGTATGTACAAGTTAGATTCAAAAGTTGTAATTATTACCTGTATGTCAAAACAATATTATGAAAATTAGAAAACGAAAAACTATTTTAAAAAAAAGGTACAATAATGTATTTTACGTATGTTAGATTCAGAAATTGTATATATCATGGTTGAATATGTTAGATCAATATTTGTTGTTAACTAATTTACAAATTTATTCATTACAATATAAAACTTTTTTTAACAATGATAAAATGTAAACTTCAATTAAAAAATGTAACTTTAGAAAGTATTCTTAATTTATACAAGTAATATAACGCAATTTAGCAAAAATAATAATAACATAACAATTTTTTTTTAGTTATGTGTGGTATAATTGGAAAACATTGGTCATCCTAGTCATTCAGCTCTTCCCCATTAGGATAACCTCCTATCATGTGTCTACATCATCAATTATATATCATACATTCAATGGTTAAGTTATAGTTAGATACAAGGAAAGGTATAGATCGTGTGTTCGTCTTTTCCTCAGATCAACCCTAAGCATACCATCCGCTATAGATCGAGTGCTAATTGAAACCATTCTAGTCATCCAACACTTTCCTGTTTGGATCGGATTTGTTGTTCACATAGAAGATGGCCATTAGTATACTGTCATATACTTTAACTATTAATATTTGTTCAAACATGTCACTCAAATATAATCGTAGTACCAAGGTGGTTCAAATATGTCACCCAAATCTAATTGTAGTACCAAGATGGCCATTAGTAGAAAAACATTACAATTTGTTGTTTAAATATGTCACTCAAATGTAATTGTAGTACCAAGGTGGTTATCAAATGTAAACACGAATACCAACAACATTGTATGACATACGTTTTTAATACGTTAGTTTGTATAATTACATTACATAAAATATCAATGTTACTTTTTGATAACTAAGATCTAAATTACTCAATTCCAATGTTCTACTTATATTTTTTGGAATTTAAATATTTTTATTATAATCTTTTAATTTTTTGTCTTTACTGATTTTAATATAAAAAAAGTTATTAGATCTTATTATATGTATGTATGTTAGTGTCGAATTATAATTTTGCCCCCCTAACTAAATTTCAGATATTATATATTTTGTCTTCCTTTTTTTTTTTTTTTTTTTTTTTTTATTTTTTTTTTAATTTAAAACAGTTTAATAACTATAACTTATTGATTTATTGATTATATATTTACAAACTTTTCTAATATTTTTATTATAATCTTTTAATTTTTTGTCTTTACTGATTTTAATATAAAAAAGTTATTAGATCTTATTATATGTATGTATGTTAGTGTCGAGTGTCGAATTATAATTTTTTCCCCCCTAACTAAATTTTAGATATTATATATTTTGTCTTTTTTTTTTAATTTAAAAAAGTTTAATAACTATTTTATTCATTAATATGTACATTTTTCTGGTAATTTATTGATTAATATTTACATGTAAATTAATTTAATTGATTAAATATTTAATTACTTAATATTTTAATACATACATTAATATATGAGGTTGCAAAAAAAGCCCAAACCCATTGTCATATAATAACCCATAATACATACATTAATATCTGAGATTGAAAAAAAAAAGCCCAAACCCATTGTCATATAATAACCCATAATACATACATTAATATATGAGGTTGCAAAAAAAGCCCAAACCCATTGTCATATAATAACCCATAATACATACATTAATATCTGAGATTGCAAAAAAAAAGCCCAAACCCATTGTCATATAATAACCCATAATACATACATTAATATCTGAGGTTGAAAAAAAGCCCAAACTCATTAATCCACTTAAACCAAACCAAAAGAAAGAAAAAATGGGCCGGTCCAACGTGGGAAATTTGGTGGGAAAATTGGTCCCCAAAACGGCGTCGTGTGGGCTTTTGGGGGGAAAGTGGTCCCCAAAACGGCATCTTGTTGGGCATTTGGGGAGAAACTCTTGATTAGAATGGCGTCGTTTATGGTTATGCATGTCAAACCGAAGCTTCCTCAACACAATGCCCTCTCTTCTCCCTCTTCGAAATTGAAACTTCTGAAACTGAAACGAACCTTCTAAACAGTTGTTCCTCTCCCTCTCTTCACGGTTTCCTTTTGCAAACATCCCCAAGAACACTCAAACACTCCTCTCAAACACTCAAACACTCCTCTTAAACACTCAATCATCCCCAACGTGGTCATTCCCTTGCACCCGTAGACACAACAGCAGAAGGAACTAAGAAACAATCTTCGAAAGAGAAAGGTGAGTTTACATTTCCATTTTCTTCTGTTTTTTTTTTTTAATTTTTGTGAGTTTACATTTCCATTTTCTTCAGTTTGTGAAATATTTTGACTTTGGTTCATGGTAGCTAAGTGTGGACAATATTAGGGTTTTTTGGACAATTTTTGGGTTTTGTGGACAATTTTAGGTTTTCTGTACAATGTATTGTTTGTGGATACATATGTGGGAACACACTGTCTGAAACATGCATTTTAGAACCTTTTTTTTTTTTTTGTTCTAGTGATGGTGTTCAAGATGTAAATGCCCGTGGTGGGGTCAAATTCCCACCAAGCAAAGTGAACAAACCAAAAGAGGTCACTGTTACAAAGAAGGCATTTAGCTGGTTAGAAAAACATAAAAGCTTTCTGAGTAATTGATATTTGATTTCATACGCATAATGCAAGCTCATCCATATAGATGAGGAAGTGGACAATGTCATGCTGCATCCAGTGCAATTTACAGTTCACCATATAAAGGAATAGATGTATATGCTGTCCTTTTTTTTTTTTTTGATAAGTAAGTTGTATATGCTGTTGATGATCTGAAATCCCCATGTCTTTGGTTCTATATTGATCATAGATCATGAATTTAGTCATTTTAAATCAACTATAGGTAACATTAATCATACAATCTAGATCACTATGTATATGATGCATTTGAGAGACATGGAACACCAACTGATCACCTGATAGGGAATGTTGTGTTAGACCATGGAATTGATAATGGCTTTTAATTACCACAATCTTGAGAATAAGGATGGCTGTTGTGTATCCAAGAGTATAGGGATACCTTTCAGTAGATAATGAAACATCTTAGTGCCTAAAGATGTATGTATGATTCATGTGGCTTTTGTCATGAATTTACTGAAAGTAAGGATGAGCTACATCTTGCTGTACTGATCTAGATTTGGATGTTGTACAAGCTATAGACATAATGGTCTGTTCAACTCAGACATTATGCTTATCCTTATTCAGAAACCATGCAAGGCATGTTATCTAAACTGTGTAAAATGCAACTTCTGACATATAATTTGTTCAAAGCGACTGCACATGATGCAACCAAATAATACATATACAAAAATGGAGACACGTTTGTATCACAATTGTCTTATACAGACTAATTCCCCCCCGCACACACACAAAGGGACTTCTAGAAACCAATGGTTTAAATAACATTATACTCTCTCTGTCCCAAAATAGATAGGGTGCTTTCCTTTTTGGGCACTTTTGGAAAATTGTTATGTTCTTTTGTTTCATTAAAATGCATGCCATTTGCAAACTTCAATCTATTTTGGGACAGAGGGAGTATCAAATTGTCAAATTCTGTTATTATATCAATAGGATCATCACTTCTTAAAGATTGATTATGAATCATCTTATAGTATAGCATAAGATCTAAACAATAAACTATTATGACAGGGGGCTCTAATTGTAGTTCTAAGATAGATATGAGATGAACTTATCAAATCTATCTCTATTTTCTGTATATCCTTTTGATATTGGGAACTCATGGGTTGGTTGGTGGTCCAGTGGGGTATGCTTGTGACTTTTCAAGCTTCAGTTGAATGTTTCTTGATTATTGTAGTGAATAAAAAGGCCATGTTATTAATTTATTAACTTAGACTTCTTTGGATGTTTCTTTGCTAGCAGGAAGTGGTGGTGTTTAAATTATAATAAAGGATGTTAGTCTATCTAGTGTGTGTGTGTTTAAATTATAATAATGGCATCTGCATTATACCAAATTATTATAATATCTTTTAAAGTGAGCCAAGGTAGATTGAGTTTAACAAAGTACTTTATGGAATGACATGACATTTGTTTTGTTTTTTATTTTTTATTTTTTTTGTGTGTGTGTGGTCATAGGTTGACTTGAATGTGACAAATATGTTTTGAATGGCCATATGTTTAAACTGTGATTAAAATGTGGACAATGTTAGGGTATTCTGGATAATTTAAGGGTATTCTGGACAATTCACATTTTCTGTACAATAGTGCTTGAATTGGCATACTTTTTTAATCTTTGTCTTGAGATTACAGGCAGTAGATGATTTATCTTCTTCTTTAAACTTGTTAAAAGAGCCTTAACATATAATGATGATTTTATGAGATATTCTAATTCTATGGATTTCCATTTTGCATGTGGCCAAGGCAATGGCGAGTATTGATGTCAACACACCCGCAGGCAACACAGAAGTTCAACCCCGTATTCGCCATCATTGCATTGCCAGCAAGTTGAGTGATGTTAACAAGAGCCTATCTAAAGAATGTAAGAGCCAGCTGCAAACCACTCCATTTGAGTGGTTGTTGAATCTCCACTGCAACATTCGAGGCTAGTGGACGAATGCTTGAAGTGATGGTTGCAAGTTGGAATGCCGATGAACGTGCATTCCAAGTGGGTGATAGGCTCATACCTTTCACCCTATATGACATTGCCCTTATATTGGGGTTGCCTGTGAGGGGGGAGCCAATTGATTGCAACCAGTCTCATTTTGGGGGGTCCCTGGTGGAGAAATTGTTAAATAGGCATTTGAAGACAACTTCACCAAAACGGACTAAATTGGTGACATTGCTCACCAAACCTTCCATAAAAGTCCCAGATAGGGTTAGGTTGTATATTGCCCTAGTCTTAAGCTATTTTTTGTTTCCTACTGCCTCTAAAAAAGTCAACACAAACCTCCTGCCATTGCTTGATGATAGAGCCAACTTAGGTACATATGCATGGGGGAAGGCAGTGTATGAGTTATTGGTTAGTGGTTTAAACCGTGCAGCTGCATCGAAGCAAGCGAAAAAGGGTAGAGGCAACTTGCACATTCAAGGTTGCACTGCCTTGCTTCAGGTAAAAAAAAATTTATCCTCATTGTTTACTCCACAACCATTCTAAATTTTGTTTTATTCTTAAACTTACCATTGATGTCATCATTTATGCAGATATGGGCATGCGAGCACTTGGGGATTAGTCAGAAGAATGCTGAAATTAACCAACCATTCCCAAGATTCTTAGCATGGACCCACTAAAGAATATTTACTAAGAAGGCAATGGAGGCCTTTAGTAACAGTGCCAATGTAAGTATCTTACACTAAAGTTGCGTACTAATTTAATATCAATGTTAGTTTCTTATAAAGATGTTGTATGTTAGTATTTCAGTGTTCTAATTCATATAGTGCAATTTGCAGGTGCTGTCCGTGCTTGTAGCGATGCCATGGGAGTAACAGGAATCCGTGGTACAAGCAGCCATGGAGACCTTGCAAGAAACCCATGGCAGATCGCACACAGCCATGTTAGGGAATGATGGGGCTGGACCAAGCAATACGACTCAAACGTCGTCCAACCAATGGCAGCTAGAGCTCCAAGCTGAGATCACTAAACGGGAAGCTGTAGAACGCCATCTTAAGCGCGTGGAGGATGAGCTGAACCATGTCAAGGGTCTGGTGGCCACGGTGTTAGAGTCTAGCCCCATTATTCAACAAAACCAGCCCCTACCCTCACAAAACGTAGAACAAAACTAGCCCCCACCCTCACAAAACTTAAAACAAAACCAGCCACCCATTCAAACCGAGCTGCCCATTCAAACCCCCATTGTAAACTTGCCAAGCTCACCAACCAAGGCTGTGAAGAGAGGCAAACCTGCCAAAAAGAAGGTCAAGGCAGCCATGGTGGACTTGGCAAGCTCACCATCAAAGTGGGACAATGAAGGGAGAGGCAGCTGCAGCTGTGGTGGATTTGGTGAGTTCACCATCAAAGGGGCCTACTACTGTGAGGTATACAAGGGCGAAAACACGAGCCCAAAAGAATGTAATGATAGTGCCCCCTCAATCGGAACTGGTGAATGTTGAGGTACGTGTGTTGTTTAACAATAAAGTATTTAAGAAATGCAAGTTTACTTTATGTTGTTGGGTTCATGCTTTAACTTTTTTTTTTGTTTAAAAATCACATATGAAATAACTTTATGTACTCTATGTTTAAAAATCATATGAGCAGTGGGTGGATGCTCATTTCCTATACCAGCCAACAGCTGATGACGAGGCTGTCTTGGCTGATTTTAGGAAGAAATGGGGGGGCGCAACAAGGCGGGCCACTAGGAGAAGGTTGTAATGATTTATGAAGTGATTAGATATATTACCTCATACTGGTTTATAACACGTTTAAAATTTTCTAGGCCCAACGAGGTTGATAACAATGAGGTGGCAATCTCGACTGAAACATATGAGATCACGGGTCAAGATGTGTCATCATTGTTAGGCGATCAAGCTCAGGACGATAGTTCTAGGTGGATATCCACCGCGGTAATTACATACTCATTTTGCATTTTAGATCCTTTCTTTATTGCATATTTGAGACATGAGTTTTACAATTTCACATTGTTTACTAAGCAAGTGTGACACACGCAGGTGGTGGACACTTTCAAGGATGTACTTATGGAAAAACTCACTGAAAGCGGCCACCCTCCACCGTACATAAACTTTATAATAAGCGTACATGGCGGGATAAAAGAACAAAATTTCAACCTTGGCAAATACTTGTTCATACTTTTACATTATGAATGATGTCAATACAGCGAGCTCTTTTGTCAAAATAACTAACTATGATTTATGAAGACTACGATCTTGGGTTCGGCTCAGTCAACTTTTGGACAAAAAGGCAAAAGAACAAGAAAGGGTAAACAACCCGTTCAGGATGACCAGCCTAGACCAGAATCTGGTTTTCGCCCTAGTTGGGTACGCGCATTGCCGGAAAATTGCAACCGGGTAATTAGAGACCTTTTCCAACTTCATTTTGTCAAAAACAATGTAACATATCTATTCTGAAAAAAAACTGTGTATGATCTACCCTTTCATGTTTCTTAATGCAGATTTTTGTCCCAGCATGCCATAGTGGTCATTTTGTTATGCTGGTTGTAGATTGCCTACAAAAAGTTTTCTATTTTTTTTATTCTTTACCTAATGCGACCCATAGAGCTTGGACGCCAATATTGGTAAACACTTGTTTTTCATTTCAATTTTCTTGCTAACCCAGTATTAACTTAGTTAATCCCACTGATACTACTTTCTGTTGCCTGCATCATAGCGAAAAACTTTGGAGCAGATATGCATAGAGAAGTTGGGCCATAAGGATGTCCATACATGGCTCCTAGAATACAAGATTGACATACCAAACCAAGATAAATATGCGTAAGTACCAATATCTATCATGACCCTAAATATATTGAGACAAATTTGAGTGTAGACTATGTAAGTAAGTTCATATTCTCTTTTAATGTGTTTTGATAATTCAAATGCAAATGTTGGTTGCTATGTTGATTATTGGTGTTTTGATAACTCAAATGTAATTGAGATGTTGGTTGTTGGTTGATAACTCAAATATAATTGTTGGTTGCTATGTTGGTTTCTGGGTTCACTTGAATGTTAATACTATTTTTCAGAAAATGTGGACAATAATGTCCAAACTTAAAGATAATTGTCCACACCTTCTATGAATGTTATGAATGTTACGTAAGTTGTTGGTACATGTTGGTTTCTATGGATGTTATGAATCTAAATTTTGAGTGAAGTAAATTTCCATAAATTATGTTGATCAATGTTGATTTTTATGTACTTTTGCTTCAATTTTTCCAACTCCGACTGTGGGATTTTCATGTTAACATTCATGGAATCCTTGATTTTTTTAAACAAGATAGTACAGTTTGGAGAGGTATGATTTCCACACCTTCATTTCATGATGCGTTAATGTGTTCATTTTAAATCAAAACAACTAACCAATAATTTCTAAATGTCTTTTATGTTTTGTAGGCTAATTGCCCAAGAATTCGGCAACGCATTCTGCTGGAATTCTATTACAATTCCTTGCTGCCCAAAGCTGTACAAAGCTAAAACTGGACAATTCTTTACCGTGCTTGCTGCTGCCCAATTCTTTACCGTGCTTGCTGCTGCCCAATTCTTTACCGGCATATAGTTTTATGTTTTGATACACATTTGTTATTTTTGTATTTACGTTTATACTTTTTGTATTTAAAATTTTGGTTGCTCTATTCTTTCTGTACTTGAGATTGTATTAAAGGTAGTCAACAGAAACAATATCTTATTTTTTTGTAAATGGAGTAAATAAATGAAATGGTGAAATTGGTTGGAAATATTTGCGTATATTTTAGGTTACCCATGAGTTTCTTTTATATTTAATGTTACCAGGAGCAACCTATTGCCATTGGAATCTTCACATTACTCGTTGTGAAAGATATAAAAAAAGAATGTCTAAAAATGTTTCCCAAATTGTGGTGAAACTAAATATGTTCAAAAAAATACTTAGGAGCAACCTATTGTCATTGTCTACATTGGAAATAATAAAATTTGGTTTTTTTTTATTTTGAAGTGATTTTGGTTGGTTGAGATAAAAAATGATAAAATTGTTATAAAGATGCTAAGAAACATGTTTAATAGATACCAAGAAACATGACCAATTCGTATGAACATGTTTTTTCTGGAAAATGTGGACAAAAACATGAAATTATGGACAAAAACATGAAATTGTGGACAAAAATTTCGAGTCTATTTATGAACATTTAAGTGAACCCAGAAATGTTCATACAATTTTCTGGAAAATGTGGACAAAAACATGAAATTATGGACAAAAACATGAAATTGTGGACAAAAATTTCGAGTTTACTTATGAACATTTAAGTGAACCCAGAAATGTTCATACAATTTTCTGGAAAATGTGGACAAAAACATGAAATTGTGGACAAAAATTTCGAGTCTACTTATGAACATTTAAGTAACCCAGAAATGTTCATATAATTTCTGGAAAATGTGGACAAAAACATGAAATTATGGACAAACATTTCGAGTCTACTTATGAACATTCAAGTGAACCCAGAAAGTGTATTTCATGTTTTTGTCCATAATTTCATGTTTCTGTCCACATTTTCCAGAAAATTGTATGAACATTTAAACATGTTCATACGAATTGGTCATGTTTCTTGGCATCTATTAAACATGTTTCTTGGCATCTTTGTAACAATTTTATTATTTTTTATCTCAACCAAACCCTCAAAAAAATATTAAACCCAACAAAACCTTTAATTTTTATTATTTCCAAACCCTAACAAAATCATCCTAACCCTCACAAATACAATCAAATCCCAACTTCAAACATCAAAACTTTGTTATTCCCAAACCCAAATAAAACCCAAATCTTTAAACCCAAATCAGATCTTAAATTAACACTTTCAAACCCCAAATCTTTCAAACGTCAAACTTCAATAGAGAACCCAAATCTTTAAACTCAAATCAGATCTCAAATCAACACTTTCAAACCCCAAATCTTTCAAACTTCAAACTTCAATAGAGGAAAAACCTTCGGGGGAGAGAGATCCATGGCTTCATGAGGACAGATCGGGAAGAGGAGGAGCAGAAAATTCGGGAGGAGAGAGCAGAGCAGAGCATTCGGGAGGAGAGAGAGTGAAATTTTCAGAAATAATGGGTGTTTGGTTACAGAGATAGTGGAAATTGGAATAGCAAACCGGGAATAACCGGTTTGTCTTTTAGTGGTGGTGTGAAACAGTTCTTTCACACACGGTGTGAAAGAATCATTTCCGTATACTATTATCAGAACTGGCAAAGATCAAAGATAAAAAGCTTATCGCAATTGGACTATACACATGAAGGAAATGATACTGGGTCATAATCCTTACCCCAATGGTTTCAAATAGAATATTGAGAGACACGGCTCCTATTCTAAGAATATACCTATAAATTTGTTGAATGTGAGAAAGTTAGCCACAAGGAAGCTATTTCTCATAACACGAATTGAAAGGATCAACAAGAATCGCACACGCATTTTGTTCTTATTAAGAAACATCAAGATGAGCTTTATACAAGAGAAAGAGGTTTTTTACAGACAAAAATAAATAAATAAACGTTATCACTAAGACTAGTAATGGCCTTAATAGGCAAAATAAAAATATTCAGTTAGAGTTTCCTAGCCTCATATCTAGGATGATTGGCCACAACTTACAACAATAGCTTGCTGTGATGTGACAAGCAGAAAACAAATATAAGCCTTCCTGTATATGGATTCTTGATCCATATGTAAACCTTCCTGTATATGATTTCCGTGGATAGACTTAGTGACATCCTGTTTCATGAATTGATAGCTTCAGACTTAGCTCCGGTCCAGCTCTCTTACATTTTCAGGCTTGCCCCAGTTTTTGTCATTGTGCCACAGCTGTCAAAGATTAAGCTTTTAAATGACAATGCTGGGTATTCTTAGGAGTCAGCATATGGAAGAAACCAACGATTTCAAATGGATTGAACAAACTAAAGTGAAGAGTATGTTGATACAGATATCTAGTACATTAATGCTTACCGGACCAAGAAAACAAGTTTACAAATGTCATTAAAACTTGCAACGTAGCACCATCATTTGAGCAAAAACTGCCACATACTCTGCAGTCAAGGCGTCATTTAGGCCTCACCAGGTAGGATGCCCATATCTCATCTCCCGGAGGTGGTGGTTGAACCCAATGCCCTGGTATATGACTGCACCAAATTCGACAGCATTTAGAAATTATATGTTGGCAGTAAAATCATAATGCAGTATGAATGGGAGGCACTAATGGTGATTGAAGCAATAGCAAAACCGGTGGAAGTAAAGGTGGTCATGGTGGGGGTGATGCTTTAGTTTGTGATAGTGTCACCACTAGTTGAGGTGGTAGTTAGCAGAACAAATCAGATCCAGCAAAGAGTAAAAATCTAATTATATTAAAGCAAGCAGCATGTAAGAAAGAGGAGTGGCATCCTTACATTCCTCCTGATCTTATATATGCATCCCATGTTCTTCTCACCTGCATGAAATGGTCCTTATTATGATTCAAATCTGAACAAAAAAGATCCGGCAAAAAATAAAAATCTAAACAAAACAGATGCTGGTATGTACATGGCAGCATGGGCTATCTATAACAGGCCATCTGAGGAGCAGTTAATTAAACTAGCACCCCTGTGCACATAAAATGGACAAATATTCTACCTGAAATATCAGGAAATCAATTACATAGCATATAATAAAGGTCCTGCAAGGTATGTAGAAACTTGAAGAGGTACTAGTTGAAATCACCTCAATAAGTGTGCCTATATCGGTGTTGCTTCCAAGATAATAGTGATAGAACTCTAATGGTAGATTTGCCAGAGTCATAAGCTCCACTGATTCCTTGTCCCTCTAATCCTTGTTCAGATTCCTTGACAATTGTTGAAGTGCAGCCTTCATTATTTTCAGGCTCAATTGATTTGGTCTTCTCTTTCCTTATTTCCACTTTCATCACTGCTTAGATCTTTTGAGTCAGGCCCATGACCCTGGAGGGCTTTCCTAGACTCCTCAGCAGTTGGTTGCAATGGCATCCTTAGCAGCATCTGTGTCAGCTGCAGCAATTGCTTGGCGCTCCTATTCTTCAACAGCAGCCTGAACTCTCTTGAGAAACTTGTCATCCTCCTCTGGGAGAAAACGACCTGCATATTTATGCAACCAACAATAAGTTCATGTAAATTATAGGATAATATATGGTTAATTTTTTTTATAAGTAAAATAAAATAGATTCAATAAAAACTCCTAAGAGAGTGCATCTAAGTACATGGGCAATATACATAGGAACACCCACTATCAATAATATCTAAAATAAATGAAGCAGTTGCTGGCCTGACAGCTTGCTCCCATGCATGTAGAGATCTCAAGAACTGAGACTTCAGCTGAATTATTGTACATCACTTTTGTCCGAAGTACGAGCATTCTTTTCTCTCCAAATGCTCCACATCAACACAAAGGAATAGCCCTCCAAGTTTCATACTTGACCTTTCCAAAGGGTCCTTTCCAACAAGCCAACAAATTAGTCATTGACCTTGGCACTACCCATCTCACCCCAAATAAGCATAGAACGAAACCCATGAAGCTCTGACAACCTCACAGTGTAGGAAAAGGTGATCTAGTACAAATTTCAGATACACAAAACATAATATAAGTAACGTGATGTAGGACAAAGGGGAATAAAAGCAAATCTGATTTGGAAGTTCTGGGCAGCTAGGGTAAATTATGGTTAGGGTTTAGTGGGAAAAGGACTGGAAAATAGTAGGGAATATAGGGTTTCTAATGGGAAAATGAATAGTAGGATTTGTGGATAAATAAAGGGGAAACCTAAGGTTTGAGTTGCTGTTCCAGGGCTGTAAACAGTAACCTGTGAACTGTAATTGGCTGTTTGTGGATTATTTGAGGCTATTTGATGGATGAGTGGTAAAAGTTTTGAAGTGTTGGGCTTTAAATGTGACAAATCAATGTGTGGTTGCAAGGTTGGCCCATGACACTTTAAATTAAATAAAAGTTTAAAAAATCTAACCAGAACTATTTAATTCCCAGAAACATAATAAAACAAAAATCATAAGCTCTTTGGCACCATTTGATATGTACCAAATCAATGCTTGGGTATTAGAAGCCCTTTTTAATGGTTGCTACCATGGTCCTCCATCATAAAGTCATGCATATGTAAACCAGAGCTGACAAACATGAAGAGTCTGTCTGTTCAGTAACATGACAATATTAATCAAATGAACACCATAGGTATTCATCCATTTCAAGGTAATGACATTGAAAGGGCTTAAGAGCCCCCCATTTTTGGCAAATCCCTGCCATTTCATGACTTTTCGATATTCCCTTTTAATTAAAAACATTTCAAAGCTTGAACCATAGCCATGCATCATGTCATTACCTTGACACATTATGGTATTTTGCTCTTCAGTCTTCACTAGTGCTTATTGATTCTGAAAGATTTCACCAAAAATCTTTGCAAGAACAGGTCCCATTCCTAAAATGTTGGAAACGAGTTGCATCTCTAACAACAAACTGACGATCCACAACCTTGCTAACCAACTTTATAAACAAGTGACAATTTTCACAGATCCTCAGGTTCTTTATCACAATAATCTCTGTCCCTGGCCTAGTGTTTAAGAGGCCAAATGCAATTGCCAGCTTTTCACTGTGTACTCCCATACCACTTAAAAGTTCTTCATTTCTTCTTTCTTGATCATTCTTAGAAGTCCCAACAAGTTCCTTCAATAAATTTTCCAACTCATCTAAGAGCATTCTCAGCGGAGTTGTAAATGTAGCATTTTTGTTAAAATAGATGATACTGTAGCTAAAAAACACCAAAAAACGCTCCCAGCCGACCCTCTATTTTAACTTCGACTTTTACACATTGCTACAGTAACGTGTATTTTTACACGTTACTGTAGCAATGTGTATTAATTTTTTAATGTTTTTTATTCTGTCATCTGTCTTCTCTCTCCTCTCTCCTCTGTTTTTTTTTTCTTCTTTTTTCTTTTCGTTTCTCTTTGTCTCTGCGCTGCTCTCTCTCTCTCTCTCTGCTCTGCTCTCTCTCCCTCAGTCTCAAGTCAACAGCTCGGTGGAGGTGGAGGTGGTTGTGGGTTGTCAACGGCTCGGTGGAGGTGGTTGTGGGTTGGTGGTTTTCGGTGATGGGTTGTTTCCGGATCTGTTGGTGATGGTGGTTCGCGGCGGTGATGGGGATTCTGTTTGGGTTTGCCGGCGGTGATGTGTAGTAATCTGACCAATAAAGAAAAACGGATGGGAGGTCAGGATTTATCTTGTCATCTATGCGGCAAAGCTGAAGAATCTGATATCCACATCTTCTTTGAGTGTCCAGTAGCTAAGAAAATCTGGTTTGGCTGTAGCTGGTGTCTTAGAACAGATGAAGTGCACCCCACCAACAGTGAAGACATTCTAAAATTTGTGCTTGACCCTCCCCCTTATGGTCAGCGACATGAGGAAGCCTTTGAACATTGTTCCATCAAGTTGGCTATCACAATAGAAGCTATCTGGAATTTGAGGAACACGGTGGCACATGATAATGGTAAAGTTAACCCTCGAACCACAATCATTTGAACTGAGAGTCCAAGAACATATTTACATGTAATGGTGAAAGCCTGAAACCTCAAGGTTCACTTCGTTCGAGTTGTCCTCCAATTGGGTTTGCCGGCGGTGATGGGGTTTCCGGATTTGATTTCTCTCTCCCTTCTCGGCCGTGGTTGCAGACAAAATGGGTTGTGGTGGGTTTGGGTTTGCCGGCGTGGGTATGGTGGTTGTGGGTTTGGGTTTGCCGGCGTGGGTGTGGGGGTTATGGGCGGTTGCTGCTGATCGGCTGCCGTGGGTTTGGTTGGGGTGTGAAAAAAAATATATAAAAAAAGAATTATTTTATAATATTTTAATGTGATGTTATTGTAAAATAGAGAATGGGATGGGAGTTGTTTTGTAAAAGTGGGTAGTTAAAATAGAGAAGTGGCTTTTTAGAGTTGTAAAATAGAGATACAATCCATTTTCCGTTGGGAATGCTCTAACATTCTATTTATCTCCTTTGCTTGTGAATGACTTCTATCCCCAGCCAAGAAAAGGTGAACTCTCCCATTATATTCAACATAGCTATACCCAGGCTCCTTTTTGAGCTTCTGCTCTCTCATCATTACTCGAACCTTTAATACTCCCTCCAAATTCTGTGCTTCACAATATATATTTGATAACAACACATAGTAACCGATATTTGTAGGTTCAAGCTCTATTACCTGATTAAAAGCCAACTCTGCTAGTTCTACATTTTTATGAATTTTACGTGCACCCACAAGGGCTCCCCAAACTGGAACATCAGGTTTCACCTTCAAAGACTCAATGAGCTCCTTAGCTTCCTTGAGTCGTCCAGCCCGACCTAAAAGATCCACCACACAAGAATAATGATTAAATCAGGGCATTACTCAAAAACGGGTTGAAACCAAACCCACTACACTGTATCTGCCATTCTATCTCACAACCAACCTTATGAGCACCAATGTAGGCACAAGATGAGAGGACCCCGAGAAACGTCACAGGGTCTGGACGAATCCCTGTCAACTCCATCTCATGATAGAGGTCCAAAGCATGACGAGCATGCCCATTTTGAGCATACCCAGAAATCATTGCATTCCAAGTAACTCAAACCCTTTTTAGGCATCGCATTAAACAACTCTCGCGCATAAGCAACCACTCCACACTTAACATACATTGTAAGCAAACAATTTGAAACAGACATATTACTGTCTAGGACAACCTTAACACAACAATCATGAAGACACATCCCAAGACTCAAATGCACCGGAAGCGTACTAACCCCAACATTGTAACTGAATCAACCAACACACCCGCCTCCCTCATTTTACGAAACAAAAAAACCGCATCATAAATTCTCAAATTCAAAGTGTATCCAGAGATCAAAGCATTGTAACAGATAGTTAGCTTTCTTGATTCACCATTTTCATCGAGCACCTTACGTGCATATTCAATAGAGGAGCATTTACAGTACATTGAAATCAAAGAAGTTTGCACAAAGGGGTCAGGTCCGCAGCCGGTTTTGATTACATGGCAATGGAGCTGTGCGCCGGAGATTGGAAGGGAGAGAGCCCCGCAGGACTTGAGAATGAAAGGGAAAGTGAAGGCATCGGGGGTGTTGCCAGAGCGGAGCATTTGGAGGTAGAGAGTGAGAGCTTTGGTATATTCGCATTGCTTTGCTAGTTCTCTTAGACGAAAGTTCCATGGGTTGGTTGTGCTTGTGGTGGTTTGGAGATGCAGTAGTTTGTTTGTGCCAGAGATTATCGACCGTTAGACGGTCATAGAAGTAGGTGGTTTGAAACTTTGAATGATTGGACGTTGGTGAGGGTTTGGAGGTGCGGCGGCGTGGGTTTGAGATGAGGAAGAGTGAGATCGTGAGTGAAGCTGTGAGTAATTTGTAAGCTCTTTGGTTGTAAGCTTCTATGGACGCTCCAAATCCCTTTCAAAATCAGTATTCTAAGCTCTTGGTTGTAAGTTTCTTTAGGTCGTTAGAACTTACAAGTGTTGTGCTCATTCAAATGGGTTTAGTTATAACTTTGGGTTAAATACAATATTGGTCCCTAACGTTTGTTCAAGTTGCAGATTTGGTTCTTAATGTTTAAAACAAGTAAAAATGGTCCATAATGTTTCAAAATCGTGCACCATAGGTTATTCCGTTAATCTCCGTTAATTTTGTATATATGTGGCTAACGGATTGATGACATAACAATATTTAATTAAGGTGTTTTTCTTTTGTCATTTACGAATAGGATATGACATGACATATCCATTTAAAATCAAATAAAACCCATTATCCAACCTGATTATGATTAAAAAACTCAATTACCCGAATTAAATTAAACCCTAATGTTAGAGATATATATTGGGCCATGAGGCCCAAACCAAGTGTAGGCCCATTAATTGTAATAGAAGCAAATTGCTCTAGTTAGACTAGGTTTCTCTAGTATATATACCCTACTTGGGTCTCATTGTAACAATCAAGAAATATAGTAAAGATGTAGCCGTCAAGGGCTTTTGTGTGTGGACGTAGGTCTTCATGACCGAACCACGGTATCCCTGTGTATCTGTTCTCTGTTTGTTCTCTCTCTTTCTCTAAACTCTCTTCTCTCTAGCACTTTCATATTTCACATTGTATCAGAGAATCCATTCTAGATTTGTATCTGAGCATCTGTTCTAACATGGTATCAGAGCCAAATTAATCTTTGGCACAATTCTCAAACCACCCGAACCTATTTTCTCCAAACAATTTCCAGTTTTCTCTAAGCCGTGCCTCTCTTCCTCCATTGTTGCCACTAGAGACCTCCAATCACTTTGTACTGCCTACCGCTCTGATTGTCAGAGCTCGTACTGTCAACCCCAGAAATTTCACAGTCAGAAAGCCTCACACGCGCCTCCATGCGCTCTATCTCCGGTAAAGTCGCACATTCTTCTCTCCGCCACCGCCGTTTGGATGCTCCGTTTGATTTGCTCCACCCATCAATCGATTCGTCTGGAAGAGACGAATCTCCAGTAAAAGGATCGTCGCCAGAAACCTCCCTATGCGCCGCCACGCGCCGCGTCTGTCTCCGGCAAACCCGCCGGTTCTGATCTCCGCCGCCGAGTCCTGGATGCTCCGTTCATCTCACCATCACCACGAGTCTCTTCGTCGGCACCATATCTTCCATCTGACAAAATTTGGTGACCATCTGAATGGCAACGCGCCTCCACGCGCAGGTGGTATTTCCGGCGAAATTTTGCACCAGATCCACGCGCCTGCTCCATACCCGCGACCCGACCCGCATCCGTACCCACGACCCGTGACCTTCAGTAGCTGACGTCAGCCCTACTTCTGCTGACGTCAGCCCTAGCTACAGTTCAAAAAAAAAAAAAGAGTAAAAGAAAGAAAAGCTTACATATTATTTGTTTTTTCTCATTTGTTCTTTTCAGGTATTTTCTGATGGATCAAAATGCTCAAGGTGTTTTTCAAGTGTTTTCTCTCCCCAATCTCAAACCAACTACAATTGTGGCTTTCATGCCCCCTGTCCTCTCCTCGATCTCAGAACAAAATCAATTGTGGTTGCCATGTCACCCCGTGCCCTCTCCTATATCAAGACATTATCAAGACATCCCACTCTAAAAACGAAATTTAATGCATCGCCCTATTGCCCATGAACACGATCTGCTTCATGTTATGAAGATGAATTTGTCTGTCAATCCGTCTGGTGTCTTCTGTGACAATCCGTCTGTTCCGTCTGGTGTTTTCTGTGACAATCTGTCTATTCCATCTGGTGTCTTCTGTGACAATCCGTCTGTTCCGTCTGGTGTCTTCTGTGACAATCTGTCTATTCCATCTGGTGTCTTCTGTGACAATCTGTCTATTCCCTCTGGTGTCTTCTGTGACAATCTGTCTATTCCATCTGGTGTTTTCTGTGACAATCTGTCTATTCCATCTGGTGTCTTCTGTGACAATCTGTCTATTCCCTCTGGTGTCTTCTGTGACAATCTGTCTATTCCATCTGGTGTCTTCTGTGACAATCCGTCTGTTCCGTCTGGTGTCTTCTGTGACAATCTATCTATTCCATCTGGTGTCTTCTGTGACAATTCGTTTGTTTTATCTGGTGTCTTCCGTGACACAATCCGTTTGTTCTATCTATTATCTTCCATGACAATCTTTTATGAGCTCTTCTGAAGACAGTCTTTTGTTGTCCTCTGTGGCAGTCCGTTGTCTTACTCTGAGCTCTTCTGTGTGCTCTTCTGTTCTTTTATTATGTTTCATTTGCTGCATGAGTTTCTTTCTTTCGACAGGCATTTTTCGTTTCGTGGACCCTACTTCTCTTCGAGGATTCTACTTCATGCAATTCCAAACTCAAGGTTTCGTTATACTGCACCTTGAGTTTGAGGGGGGATGTTAGAGATATATATTGGGCCATGAGGCCCAAACCAAGTGTAGGCCCATTAATTGTAATAGAAGCAAACTGCTCTAGTTAGACTAGGTTTCTCTAGTATATATACCCTACTTGGGTCTCATTGTAACAATCAAGAAATATAGTAAAGATGTAGCCGTCAAAGGCTTTTGTGTGTGGACGTAGGTCTTCATGACCGAACCACGGTATCCCTGTGTATCTGTTCTCTGTTTGTTCTCTCTCTTTCTCTAAACTCTCTTCTCTCTAGCACTTTCATATTTCACATTGTATCAGAGAATCCATTCTAGATTTGTATCTGAGCATTAAAATCAAACTTATTCATCTTTCTCCTGATTTCACAGTTGAAAGCAACCACATTTGGCCCACTTGGCTTCGACGATAACTTTGTTGTTGGTGAATATACAACCTCACAACGAATTCAAAATCAAATGTACTGGGCAGATATGGAATGTGGAAAATGTTTGTTGAATCAATGTTTTTCCTAGACCAAGTTATTATGATATGAAGTACTAGTTACATTTGACAATAAATGAAGTTATAAATTTTTTACGAAAAAATTAAAATTATCCCTCTAGAAAGCCTCGCCCTCTTTCTCCATTCTTACCCATAATATAAGCCTCTGCAATTCTTTTATTCTTTTCGGTGAAATTTCAAACACCTTAATTGCCCCTAAATTTCCACTCTTCCGAAATACAGAAATGCAAGAGATCTTATTGGATTTCTATTATTCTTTTTAGTGAAATTTCTTATTTCTTTCCCAGACCGTTTACTCATATATATTTTTATGAAACACTATAAAAATGGTCTAGTCAATGCCATTTCTGTTTGCTACTTGGCCCATACCTTTATAGAGCTCTTAGTACAATTTTCTATTTGATGCGAGAGAGAGGGAGAGGGAGAAGAGAGATGAGTTTGATTTTAGGGTTTAATTTAATTCGAGTAATTGGGTTTTTTTTTATCAGAATTGGATGAGTGGGTTTTAATTGATTTTCATATCCTAATTGTACATGCAAAAAATAAAAAATCACCTCAATTAAAATTGACCATGTCATCAATCCGTTAGCCATATATACACAAAGTTAACGGAAACTAACAAAATGATTCAATAGTGCATGATTTTGAAATATTAGGAACCATTTCTGCTCATTTTAAACGTTGGAAACCAACAATGTATTTAACCCTATAACTTTAATCTCAACTTTATTACTATGAAAATCAACAATCAAATTAAGTGAAAAGAATAAACGGTTAAGAACCTTTTAATTTAATGACATTATCTAATCGAATTTTCCATTCTCACTTCTGGTAGGCAAAGGATTCTCCCTATTTGAAATAGATTCATTTCATGGTTCATATTAAATATTATCGATCAAATACATATTTCCATATCATTTTAAATTTTAACGATGTGATATATTGCAAAATAAAATCTTAATTGTGAAAGGACCTCTCTCTTCATTTTGAGTGAAAAACTGAAAATAAAGAAGATGATGTTTTTGCTATGTTACCATTGGATTCGAGATTTTTAATATTGTACCTTACGATACTTTCACTCTCGGTCATCCAATAAAAAAAAGTAACTTGGCATTGGTTAAAAATGAGGTTTTAAGTTGTTAAAAAAAACTCTTGTGCCAATGAATTTGGGATTGGTTACAAGAAATGCATGGCCTTGTCTTTCAATTCTTGTGGGTTTTGGCATGAGAATAACTGGCAATGGATATGTGGCATCAAGAAAATATGTGTGCGCACACACACTTGTTATGAATCTAATTATGATTTTTGTGACAAAGAGTGATGATTGTTGTTGGTATGCGCATATCATCCTCTCAATTGTGGTTATTAAGTTTCATGTTAAAGATATTAGGTATTTAGTTATGAGATTGCTACATCTACTAAGTTGGCACTTCCATGTAATTTAGAACAGATGACACAGAGGGACAAATATCACCTTGTGGTTGAAATCAAATTTGTGTACATAACAGTTTCTCAGTTCTATAAGACACTTAAATTACTTGAAATTTCTTCTTCAGTTTTGATATGGATATCATCTTTTCTTTATATATATATATATATATATATATATATATATAATCAAAATTTATTAAAAAAATTTAAAGGCATACTAGTAGTATACAAAAGAAAAAGAAAAAAAAGAAAATCATTGACAAGATGTATTGAATTTTTTTTTTTTTTAAAGAATATTGTATATTATTAAATTCTAATTTATTAGCAAAATAATTTTTTAATATAATTTAATAAGGTTAATTTTGAAAATCGATCATTTTTTTTTTTTATAGAAAATATTCAGAATCAATTTTGTTAGAGAAATAGAAATTTTAAGATAGTATGGAATAGAGAATAGGAAAATATGGGAATCAGTTTTGCATCAACTTAGGGGCTCAATATCAATGCACATTTTATTTTCCTAAATTAGAAGGATTTAATATGTTGGTACAATTTAATAGATTGATACATTTTTCATGGCTTAACATCCACTATATTTAAATTTTAAACCTCAAAATGTTATTATGCACCATCAACTTTTGTACAAACAATATCATAATGTCCAGGATTTGGATGCTTGGTAACCTATTATAAAGGCTTCATTATTTGAAAGTTACTATTACATAAGTCAACTCTTGATTGTTCAATCTTGGATTTCTATGAACTTATCAATTGCAGAGTTTTCAGATTTTGCCCTTATACACTAAAATTTATGTCCATATGCCTAAATCTTTTATTATTTTGCTCATGCAGCTCTACAAGAAATTCCTACACCACGATGTCCAAACGCTTCCATTTGCATTTTAAATGTATAAAAATGGTAAATTCTATCAAATTATGGCTAAACCCTAAAATTGATCAACTTTGGCCAAATTTAACCAAAGCATTGACCAATTCTACTTGAAAATTCGATTGTTGAATAAGGCAAGTAGGCCTCCATCGTGAAGAGCACTAAAATACCTTCAAATCCATCTTTCATGAATTGAAATATGACGACAAACGAAAGAGATGTGGAAAAAATGAGAGGAGGAAATGTTCCAAACACTTAGCAAATTTTACTAAGTGTGGGGTGCAAAACATGTTCGAGGGGCGATCTATGGGCACAAACATGCTTCAATCTGCGCATGAGTGATCCAAAAAGATAAACTTTCTTAAAACTATATGAAATTCTCTAAACCTCTGATGTCTCCGCTTGCCCCAAACATCTCCGAATTGGCCAAAATCTAGATTGGAAAGTGGGAAGTCATACACTTTTACAAACATTCCATACCAAGCACCCATTTTCTCGAGGTTGTAGTTTTCTGACCCGACCTCCAAATCATGGAAAGTCAGTGATACTGAAAATTATAATTTACAACCTTTCCAAGACATTGCGTCACTCCTAGAGTTCAATGAGTGAAGTAGAATTAATTTAAACCTTGAAACATTTGCATCTATATGTGTGGGAACACTTATTTACCCAAGTTATTTTCATTCATAATCTTTATCTTTTTTGTTATTCTTTTTATCACTCCTTGCCTTGGGATAGCCAATAATTTACCATGACTCATAAAAAAAATATAAAATTAATATATTATTTCTTCATGTACTTTTGGCTAATGTGATAAGATACATAACATAACATAACATGACATGCACGGCCGACTCCACCCTGTAGGTAACTTAGCCCATTGCCTAAGGCCCCCAAATATTAGTCAATAAAATTAAGAAAAAATTTAGAATTATAAATTGATGATAAAATTATAAAAATAAAAAACCAATAGAAGAAAATTTTGGGTTATTAATTATCTTGTATGAGTAATAATTAATTCCCAAAATTTAGCCAATCGCCCAATAGATGAAAAACCAATCTTAGTAGATTTTGCACTCTAATTGACTCTTTATTTCAAAATGTTCAGATTCTTTCATGTGTAATGTGTGTGAGATTCTAATCTTAGAGTCTCGTGCACACACTAAAAGAAAAAGGAAAAACTTAGGTACAATTCTTTATGTGTATACTTTACGCTCTTAAATTATTTATTTTGATAATTAAATAGTTGGGGAATGAGGGGATTTGAACCCTGAATGTCTTCGTTGGAAACATCTGGAAGTGTCAATTGAGGTACAAAGCTCTTGGCGGTTCCCCAATTAAATTCAAACAAATAGTTGCATTATATTTAAATTTTATTGAAAAATAAAACATTGCATGTGTTTCATTGGTTAATACAACCATATGTGTTTGATTTTAAATAGTAATGTATTGTACCTAAGGAACTGTACCTAAATTTTACCCAAAAAAAAAATAGAACAAGATTTGCTTTGACATAAAGATTTTTTTTACTAAAAATACATGTTATAGTTGCTCTGACATAAAGAAGTTTTTACAAATTAAAATTGATAAAATCCTATCTATGATATCAAAATAAAGATTAAGTGCATTAGCCATAATATCAATTGAAAAAGAGATGTTGGTAGAACTACTTGAATACAAAAACTTAATTAATAATTTACATATCAAAAAGCAATAAAAAAAATTAAATGAAAAAATAGCATATAAAAAATTATTAACATTTAATAGATATTGAAATATTAAAAAAGATCCTATTTAAATTTTCGTTTTAGATCCCAAAATTCCTTTAACCGGGCCTGTTGACATACTTACTTTGTTCCCTGCTTTCCTCCATTCTGGTTCCCTAGTAGACAGGCTTTGTCGGGAATGCAATGTCGGTTCATGTGATATACCTTGGATTATGCTCCAATTTAATTGTTGCCATAGCAGGCCTCACATGAGAAGGGAAAGAGCCCAGCGTAGCCAAAGACAACTTGCCGGGTTACATAGAAATCAAATAAGTAATAAACCCTTTTAATTCGCCAATGCCGGCAAGTCATCCTTGGCTGCACCCAGCTCTCTACCTCTTTATGCAAGGCACTTTCGACAAGTTCCATGACAGGCTAAACTACTCGAGTAGTGCTGCTCAATTTGTCACCATTTTGGTGCCTAATTTTTTATACCTACGCATTAGATTGAGAGAGAAGAGAGCTTGTAACCAAGGACAACTTGCCAAATCAGGCATAATCCTGCATTGCTTGAGCCAATACTGCAGGCTGCAAGTCATCCTTGGATACACTATCTTTCCACCTCCTCAAGGAAGGGAAGGTCCTAATGCCATCCAAATAATTCTATGCGATCTAACATACTTATAGTTGTAGCTAACATATAGATACGCAGGACTAAGCTGAAAGTGTTATGATGAGTGCTCATTTGTAGCCTGATCAAAGTTTTGAGGGCATCATCAAAAATTCTAAAAGTAGCAAGTGACCGTGATGACAGCCAAAAAGGCAAGATTACAAAAGCCACCGTCCAAACGTGACTGAAGCCTTTCTAATTACCAAGTTGGGTTGAGCAGATTGGGGCCTAATTGAAGATACTCTGGTCCCACTTCCCTCTAATTGTGTCAAGACTCAAGACTCAAGACTCAAGAGTTAAATTTTTTTTTTTTTAGGTCTTGAGAAATGTTTTGATTTTTTAATTATCCTTTGGGAGCTCTCTGGTGGCTTGCATCCAAGCATCTACTTAATTCATTTTCTTGTGCATCAGGGGACAATTGGTAGCTGGTGTTAGAAATTAATTAAGAGCAAAAAAAGTTCCTCTAAAGAATCACGTGACTCCAACTTCATCTTACATAGCTTCTCACAGTGATAGTGTAGAAGCAAGGATCTATTCTCTCAGCTCCAAGTTTAGTCGAATAAGTACATGTGGTATGAAATACAAGTTACAGTGGAGTTAAGAAAGAGTGTATGTCTAAACTACGTACACCATATAGATCTTAATCTAGTTGCTACCCAAGCGCCTAACCCAAGTTCTTTATGTGCTTGCTACCTCAGAAGTCAAATCAAGATCTCTGGCTAATTCATAGACTAGATGAATTGTGGGTTATCCATGCACGGTCCAATTAATAAGTAATTATTAAGTATATTATAGACCCATCTTAGTCCAAACCAAGAGGACATATATTTATGTCCATCATCTTTATTTGCTACACAATGTCTCATCTCTACTCTCTACTCAAGCATAAAGGCGATCGTGTAAGTGAGCCAACCTAAGTTTGCCGACATACTTTTTGTACCACAAAACTAATCATATCGTATACGTGTGTCGGTGTGTGCTTTCATACATATTACCAACTGAAACAAACTAACATTATATGTATTAAAACAAATATCTCCCAATAAAACACATTATCGTTTAATGAAACATTACATTAGAATTTAGACTAAGAACAGAATATAGCTATAAACCAGTTTATAGCAATCTTACTGCAACTCACTAGATGGTAACTCAAATGACTATTCATATGTATTTTTAGTCACATGACCTATTGAATGAGTTATGTGACTTGTTTAAATAATTTACGTGAATAATCTTATAAATCGACACATAATGGGTTGTAACAAAATTGTTACGAAGTGGTGTGTAGCTAAATGATGTTCTTAGACTAAAATCCACTTCTAACCCCTTAAGAGTGTTATTTTCATTTTGTCCCTCTAACTTTAAAAGTTTTCATTTTGGTTCTTTACATTTATTTATAGGGTAAATTATACTGATACCCTCTTCTTTTGGAGAAATTAGACTCGTTATACCCTAGTTTAGGAAAATGACATTCCGCTCCTAAATTTGCAAAATAATTAACACTTAGCCCCATTTTTCCCAATTTTTAAAGGAATATTTTCCACTTAAACTTAAAATAATTGGAATATAATTTTTCTTTTTAACTTTGGTTAGTTAGGCATTGGTTAAAAAAAATTAATAAAAAAAAATATGAAAAGGGGGCGAAGTGTTGATTATTTTACAAATTTGGAAGCGGAGTGTCATTTTTCCAAACTAGGAAGAATGATGTATCAGTATAATTTACCCTTATTTATATTTCAAAAGAATCATTTGTCTATCTCAATTAATCTCATAATCGTCAAGCATGCCAACTTAGCATTTTTAATATTGTTTAATTCAATTTAGCATTTCATATTATAAGTTGGAAAGAGTCTCATGGCTTCATGCATCCAGTAAAGTACTGTACTTTAATAGTCTCGCAAGAAAGAATCGCAAATATTCCAAATCCAAAACTTGCATAACGACGAACAATCAATTGCAAGGGATTCCCTTCGATTTCATAAACATATTTTCTGATCATAATTAGATTGATTTTCTCAGACTCGGGTATTATAATAGGAAAACACTTTTTTGATTTCGGCCTGGTTGATTGTCAATTTGTTTGTTCACTGTCGAGGTGTGAGTCAGGATTTGCTCAGACTCGTTTCCTGGTTGTCGGTGCTTTTGTTCGTACGTGAGCTTGTTGCTTGTCCTTCCCAAAAAAAAATATATATATATATATATATTCTTTTTTATTTTTTTATGTTATACAGGAGAAAAGAGACTTTTGAGATTTGTAGTGTTTCACATTCAAAGGGTCGGTACCTAAAATAAACCCTTTTATCGTTTTCATTTTTTATAAATCCATAGTTACAATTATGGGAGCAAGGGATTTAAAACCTGTGCCAAGTTTGATTCTATGAAATCCAAGATTTTACAGGCTATTCAACAGAGATAATTGATGAGAAAATGTCGGAAAAGTGAAAAACAATATTTATTAAGAAAATTATAAGAAATTTTGGAATTTGAGAAAAGAAAGTGTTTCATTAAATTGAAATCAATATATGATTGTTTTTTTCTTTCTCATTTGTAATTGTGAAGATTTTGCTTCTATTTTCTTGGCAATCAAGCAAAGCACCATAAATCTATTATATCTTGAAAGGTGGCAAAAAATGTGGAGGAAATAAATTTCGTCAAATAAAAATGACAAAAAATCTAACAGAATGGTTAATTGCGATATTTTAAATACCACATAAGTTAAAAAAGTTAATTATATAGGACTGGATGTGTTTGATGATGACACACCAAATGGGTCTCTTTGCATTTAAACCCTTTTTAAAGCTAATCTCCAAACATGAAAAGCAAAACCACAGAGAATGAACGAGCTAGGCTCTTGCATGATGGGGGATAGCTGTCATTGGCATGAATTAGGGACCAAAAAGTTTGTTTTGATCCCATTGAATAGATGGCAACCATGATGGGAAGGAGTGGGCCGTTGTTTCTTTGTTGCTCTTTCTCATAGCAACATCCTTCTGCTTCCATGTTGTATCAGTATTATGCCCTTTTCTGGCCACACGAGGGAAACACCAGCTAAAGGCCCAAACAGTTAATGCACAAGGTGGGGAGGTTTAGGGTTGAAAGTAGTGCGTCCTTGTCCGCAAATCCCAGCCCCACACCCCGGCTTTATGGCTTTATGCTTGTATAATGCATAAAAAAGTGTGGATTCAGTACAATATTTCCACTGAGTAGCACTCATATTATTTCATCATTTATTTTTATTATATCTTTCAAAACACCAAGACAACTGTTGGGGTGCACAGCACCTTAAGGTGCCAGCCCACGTAAGATTAAACCCCATGATGGGCTTGTCTTTTCACTCACGGCAACACTACTATTTCTATTTGAAAAGGAGTTGAGTGAGGCGGCAGGTTCTTATAAGGAAAGCAACTTTTGTGTGCATGCTATTGTATCAGTGAAACCGCCCCCTCACCTATTTTCGGGGCCAAACGGATTATGTAGCGCGTTTCGAGACAAAATTATCATGGACAAAAACTTCACTCGCTTTTACCTAAAACGGCCTTGATAAGTCATGAAATATGACTTATTAAGCCTATTTTCTAAGATTTTTAATAGAATTATTTTGCATTTTATTTTTAGATGTATGCAAATTATTGCATTTATTTTATTTCATTGCACTGTATAAAAATAATTTATTTGTATGCGATATTTTAATTTTATAAAGTCTAAATTTTATATTTTGTTTTAGGTGCAAATTAATGTTTGAAAAGAAAAAGAAAATCAAAGCCCAAAAGCCCACAAGGCCACATGGCTAACAAGCTCACACTCTCCTTTCCTAGCCGCATCACACTAGATCAATGCTCAAAAGAGCTTTAATTGAAATTCATGGGAGCTTGCCGTGGATTGCATGTCCCTTTGTTGCCGCAATGCACCGGATCATTGCCCCATGAATGAGTTCACGTGACAAGCTTGCTTTGACCAATTGCATACCCTTTTTTCTATTGCACCACACATGATTATTTCCCTTTTGGACCCTAAATGAAGATGTGGGAAGCCGTAAAAAGAGGAGCAGCAGTGCCGCCTGGGAGCAGTTTTTGAGTTTTTAGAGTTTTTTCCTCATTTTTTCTCTCTAGTTTTTTCTCTAGCATTTATTTCTCTAGTTTCTTTTTTGTAATTTCTTGGCCATGATTGGCTAGACTTTTAGCTTGGGCTAAGGGGGAATCCAAATTTGTAAGGTAACTAATTTCTTTTAAATCCATTTTGAGTTTCAATGTTTAAGATTTATTATTTGATTGTTCTCATCTTTTTATTTGTGGTTCTATAATTTGAATCTTTTCATGAGTTCATTCATGTTTTTCTCATAGTTAAGTAAAGATTTTAGTTCCATTAAATCTAAGAACTCTTAATTTCATTGGATATTACTTTTTACTACATTGTTGCTAGATTAATTAGTACAATGTCGATTTTAGGTTTTTCCAACGTAGTTATTTATTATGTGTTTAAATCAATGAACAATCAAATAGTATTTCTGTTACCCAAATATCAACCTAAGAGGGGGGTGATTTAGGTTGAAGCAAACTTTTTCGATTTAAATGCGGAATTAAAAACTATTTTCAATTAGCAAAAATTGATTAAACAAATTTAATAACACAATTCAATTGCAATATAGATATGATAGGAAATCAAGCACAAGCATATATAAGCAATTGAATAAGTAAGAGATAGAGATAGAGAAAATCAAACACAATGATTTTTATCGAGGTTCGGCTTCCCCGCCTACGTCCCCGCCTCAAGAACACTTCTTGAGGATTCCCAAATCCACTATTTGACAATCTTCTTTCGGGTGAAAATCAAAACCATTACAAATCTTCCTTACGCGGTGAAGAGTAACCACCGAGTGAAAAATCTTTTTCACTCCTTAGGATTTATACCAAAACCCACAAATCTTCCTTACACGGTGAAGAGTAACCACCCAGTGAAAAATCATTTTCACTACTTAGGATTTATACCAAAACCCTAACAAAAACACTCAATAGTTTCAACAAAGGATTGTTGTACAAAATATGGCTCTCTCAAAGAGTAGTTGTACACAATATGCTCACTCTAATAGTATATCAAAGATTTGATCAATATGGCTCAAAGAGTATTTAGAAGAATTTGATTTTCAATCAAAGATTTTGAATGATATGAAAATATAAGCTTGAGAAAGGATGGATTGATGTAAAAGATATTTTCTTTTCTTTCTCTGATTTCTCTTGTATGCTCTGTTCTCTATATCTGTTTATCTCTTCTATTCTCTTTATATATAGTTCAATCAACCGACTAAAGGAAATTTGAAATTGAAAATTTTTGTTCGTTAGAAAACACAATCATGATTCTATATAATTTTAAATAATAAAGTGCCAATGTCAGAAGGTGGCTTTAACCGACAATTGAAAATGGCAATCAGCCTTTTGAATAATTGGCATGACTTTTTAAAATTCAAATAAACGGTGCCAATGTTCAGAAGATGGCTTTAACCGACAATTGAAAATGGCAATCAGCCTTTTGAATAATTGGCATGACTTTTTAAAATTCAAATAACCTTTTCAAATAAACGGTGCCAATGTCATAAGATGGCTTTAACCGACAATTGAAAATGGCAATCAGCCTTTTGAATAATTGGCGTGACTTTTTAAATTCAAATAACATTTTCAAATAAACGGTGCCAATGCATGCCAACCTATATTCATTGCTTATCTGCACCAAACTTCTAGTGGCAATAAGTCTTTTTGCTTTTTGAATTTCAATCAATCAAATTGTTTTCTTTGACTTTGTTTTCTGTTTAAGAAATTTTTAGCCGTAATTGATATGGTTGTCTTGCATTTTTGAATTTCAATCAATCAAGTTGTTTTCTTTGACTTTGTTTTCTGTTTAAGAAATTTTTAGCCGTAATTGATATGTTTGTCTTGCATTTTTGAATCTTAATCAATCAAGCCGTTTTCTTTGACTTTGTTAAGATTTTGAAAGCTTTTCAATTTCAGAAAATTTTCACTGTAAGATATTTCTTTGTGTTCACATTGGATATTTTTAAATATCAATCAATCTAGACATTAATATTGACTTTGTCAATATTTTGAAAATTTTTCTATTTCATAAATTTTTCACCGTAAAGAGATTTCTTTGTATTCACATGGCTATCTTTAAATATCAAAATATCTAGCCATTAATATTGACTTTGTCAATATTTTGAAAACTTTTCTGCTTCAAAAATTTTTTCAGCCGTAATTGATTTATTTGTATTGAATTGCAATCAAACTAGCCGTTATTTTTTAAAATCAATTTAAGTTGGTTTTAAAGTTGAGCCTTAAAGATCAAATCTTAATAAACTTTACAAAACCTAACTCTTACTTCTCATATGTCTCGGAACATGATCTTTGAGCTTGATTTCTTTGTCTTGAGACTTGATGACTTTGATCTTCAGCAACTTGTCGACTTTGTATTTGCTTGATATTTGAATTGGCCATGTTGGTCCAATTAAATTAATAGTCAACATTATGCTTTAAACATAAATCATTAGTTCATATGAAAATATCATTTATGAATAACTTAAAATTATGGTTATCATCAAAACTACATGAATGTCCTTGGATTAATTAGCCGAGTAATAGGTATTGAAACCTTGAGGCTAACAATTTCTAATTTAGATTTTATTAAAAATGGTTTTTATTGCAAATGTTCCAATTGAGGGTTTGGGATGTGAAACCCCAATTGTGTAATTCCATGGATTTAAATTGAATTAATTTATCTTAGTAAATTTGAGGAACCCAAAGCCCTAGCAATTTTTAGATTTGAGTTTCTTTACCTATTCAAATTGTGAGTTTTCAAAACAACCAAAACATTTTCTTGATTTAATTTCTAGTGTTACGTGTTTATTTTAAAACCTTTCTCTCCGTGGTACGACAACCCACCTTACCATATATACTACCATTTTACCTTATACATCCACACACATTCATACATATTAAATTTGATTAGACTCCATTAAAGAACGACATTTTGGAGGCCGATCAGGCCTCGAAATCGTTTTTCCAAAAAACACATTTCCAGTCTGATTTTACAAAACCGCCCCCCTCACCTATTTTCGGGGCCAAATGGACTATGTGGCGCGTTACGAGGCAAAATTGTCATGGACGAAAACTTCGCTCGCTTTTGCCTAAAACTGCCCCGAAATCGTTTTTCCGAAAAATATGCTTTCTGGTCCGTTTTTATGAAACTGCCCCCCTCACCTATTTTCAGGGCCCAACAGACTATGGTGCATTGCGAGGAAAAATTGTCACGGACAAAAACTTCGCTCGCTTTTGCCTAAAATGGCACAAAAATTCGTTTTTCCGAAAAATACGTTTCCGGTCCGTTTTTATGAAACTGCCCCCCTCACCTATTTTCGGGACAAAACGGACTATGTGGCGGGTTTCGAGGCGAAATTGTCACGGACGAAAACTTCGCTCACTTATGCCTAAAACGGCCTCGAAATTGATTCTCCGAAAAACATGTTTCTAGTCCGTTTACAAAACCGCCCCCTTCACCTATTTTTTGGGCCAAACGGACTATGTGGTGCATTGTGAGGCAAAATTGTCACGGACAAAAACATCACTCGTTTTTGCCTAATATGGCCCTGAAATCCTTTTTCCGAAAAACACGTTTCCGGTCCTTTATTCCAAAACCGCCCCCCTCACCTATTTTCGGGGCCAAACAGACAATGTGGCGAGTTTCGAGGCGAAATTGTCACTAACAAAAACTTTGCTCTCTTTTACTTAAAACGGCTCTGAAATCGTTTTTTCTAAAAAACACGATTTCTATCCATTTTTACGAAACCGCCCCCCTCACCTATTTTCGGGGCAAAACAGACTATATGGCACGTTTCGAGGCAAAATTATCAAAGACAAAAACTTCGCTCACTTTTGCCTAAAACGGTCCCAAAATCGTTTTTCCGAAAAACACGTTTCCGGTCCGTTTTTATGAAATCACCCCCTCACCTATTATCAAGGCCAAACAGACTATGTGACACGTTTCGAGGCGAAATTGTCATGGACAAAAACTTCACAAGCTTTTGCCTAAAACAGCCCCGAAATCATTTTTCCGAAAAACACGTTTACGATCTGTTTTTACGAAACTGCCCCCTCACCTATTTTTGGGGCCAAATGGATTATGTGATGCGTTTTCGAGGCAAAATTGTCACGAATGAAAAACTTCGCTCACTTTTGCCTAAAATAGCCCCTAAATCATTTTTCCGTAAAACATGTTTCCGTTCCATTTTTACGAAACAACCCCCTTTCACCTATTTACAGGGCCAAACGAACTATGTGGCGCATTTTGAGGCAAAATTGCCGCGGACGAAAACTTCACTCGCTTTTGCCTAAAAAGGCCCTGAAATCATATTTCTGAAAAACACATTTCCGGTCCGTTTGTACGAAATCGCCCCCCTCACCTATTTTCGAGGCCTATTAGACTATGTGGCGCGCTGCAAGACAAAATTGTCACAAACGAAAATAACATTTCCGGTCTGTTTTTACGAAACCGCCCCCTTCACCTATTTCCGGGGCCAAATGGATTATGTGGCGCGATTCGAGGCGAAATTTTCATGAACGAAAACTTCACTCGCTTTTGCCTTAATGGCCTCGAAATCATTTTTCCAAAAAACACGTTTCCGGTCCGTTTTTACGAAACCGCCCCCCTCACCTATTTTCGAGGCCAAACGGACTATGTGGCACGTTGTGAGGCAAAATTGTCACGAACGAAAACATCGCTCGCTTTTGCCTAAAATGGCCCTGAAATCGTTTTTCCGTAAATAACATTTCCGATCCGTTTTTACGAAACCACCCCCTCACCTATTTTCGGGGCCAAACGGACTGTGTGACGCGTTTCAAGACGAAATTGTCACGGACAAAAACTTCACTCGCTTTTGCCTAAAACGACCCTGAAATCGTTTTTCGAAAAAACACGTTTCCAATCCGTTTTTACAAAACCGCCCTTCCTCACCTATTTTCGGGGCCAAACGGACTATGTAGCACGTTTCGAGGAAAATTGTCACAAACAAAAACTTTGCTCGCTTTTACCTAAAACGGCCCCGAAATCGTTTTTCCGAAAAACACGTTTACGATCCGTTTTCACGAAACTGCCCCCTCAGCTATTTTTCGAGGCCAAACGGACAATGTGGCACATTGCAAGGCAAAATTGTCTCAGACGAAAACTTCGCTCGCTATTGCCTAAAACTGCCCCAAAATCGTTTTTTTGAAAAACATGTTTCCAGTCCATTTTTACGAAACCGCCCCCCTCACCTATTTTCGGGGCCAAACGGACTATGTGACGCGTTTCGAGGCAAAATTGTCATGGACATCTTTTTGGGTAAATTTTGCAATCTCATGCATAGCCGTATTTACATGCCTTAAATGTCTGTGTGAGTAAATTGCTCAATCACATGCTTAAGTAAAAATACTTAAAGACGTAAATTGTCATGTAAGCCTTAAAAAAGTAAAAACGTGGTACCATAAATGCCACAACGAACTATGAATTGGTCCACCCTAATACCGACGTCGAGCCTCACGTTAAGGCACCATGACTCGAAGTTCTCTACATGTCGAAACGTAAATTGTCATGTAAGCCTTAAAAACTTGGCTATGGACACATGTAGTGGATTTTGCACGTTGTGACATTTATGGAATCATGATAAAAAATTAAAGAAAAAAAAAATGCAACATTTCTGTTATCCTTGGGTAACCCAGAGAATCCCTAGCATGTGCAAACAAGGATAGAGACCTTAAACGTGTTTGGGTAACGTACAACAAAGGGAAATAGCCCCAAAAATATAGAAAGGTTAATCCAAGTTGCCATATGACAAACCACTTTATCCTTGCAACCTAAGGGAAAATGAGGTCTTGATCATGGCTCAAATAAACAATGTTTGTCCTAACGGCTAATGTTATGATTTCAAGTACATCCTGCCATTGATCAGTTAGGAACCCCAAAAAACATAAAGATAAATAACTAGTGAAACAAAGAGTGCAACAAAACCAATGATGTCAATCAGCATGCATCACTCTTGATGCATTGCATGATAAAATTGGGACATTTGTACCTAATTTAAACCAACACCTTTGTTTGAGCAAACATGAAAAGAACATTTAGAGGGAGGTCACCGTCTACTGACGGATGTCATGGGATCCATAACACCTTCCTCACGCATAACCAAATCCTCGAATCCATTTCTGATTCAAGACCTATTTTTGCATGTCTAAAAAGATAATTTAAAATCGATTAGACATAGGTGACCAATCACACCTTAATTTCCTAATAGTTGATGGCGACTCCAAATCTCGAGCCCAATAGGGGTTGATTCAGTCATTCTTTGCTTGTATGAAAATTTCCGGCGTCGACAACCCAAAAACGTGTCATAGGCTCTGTTTGGCCCAAATAGGTTGTTAGGGACCTGTTTAGTAAAAAAAATTCTACCACATGCACGTTTTCTCAAAAATTGCTCCTAAGGCATTTTCCCTCAAAAAGTAGCGCTTCCGAAATCGATCTGTAACATACTATTTGGATTAAGGTTTATGGTTTTTTCTATGCCTAGTGTTTAGTATTTTTTTATTTTTCATTTTTTTTTATTTTTTTTATTTTTTATGGGTTTTGTAGGGTTTAGGCTATTTACGGTTTTGGTTTATAAATTATAAATCGGTTTTGATATAGCCAATTTCTATATTTATAACAAAGGGGAGATAAAGCCCCATATATGCAAAATTCGTTTAAAAAAATCATGTTAAAACTTGTTAAATTAACTTTACCAACACCAATTTCAATCGAGAATAAAATAAAATAAAATAATTGAAATCTAGAATGACATAACCAATTTATCAAACAATCTCTATTAGAAGCTTCTCTTGGATTATCTAATACACGATTTTAATGGGTGGGATCATGTATCCAGAAGTTTACTACCCAAGGAGAGTTCCAAAGGGCCCTTGATGAGGTTCCTCACAAAAATTAGCCAATTTTAAAACCTGATTTTGACTCTTGTTCCATATCCCCATTTATTTTTGTTCGAGGGGTAAAAAGCCAAAAAAAAAAATTTAATAAAATCAGATTATTTGGCCAAAACTTGTAACACTTTATAAAAAAATAAAAAATAAAAAGTTTTTTAAAGAAGAGAGAGAGAGAGAGAGAGAGAGAGAGAGAGAGGCAAATAGTCACACTTTAGCTCTTGATACAGCCCGGGTGCATATGTTTTTTAAAGGAGAGAGAGAGAGAGAGAAGGAAATAGTCACACTTTAGTCCTTGATACCTGCCCGGGTACATACCAGGGTACTTATCCATATCTGATTAAAAAAAATTCTCAAAAACAACAAGTGTACTTATTGAATAATACCATTTTATTAGGTTAAAAACAAAGGGAAAGAAATCTCATCCTTCCAAAAACTCTACCAACATTCGGATCAGTTCTAAAAATCAAGGTGTACATTTCACGCCGTTTTGGATAATCCAAGCAAAAATATATATAATATTGCTAAACGATCCATCACCCAAACTAACTCACAAGGCCCTTCTGCTTGAAAACATCAAGCATGGTAACACCAATCTTTGCAGGAGACTCTACCACTGTAACCCCAGCTTCTCTAAGGGTCTTGATCTTATCTTGGGCTGTGCCCTTCCCACCTGACACAATAGCTGCACAAGCAGAAAAGAGCAAAGACAACAACTCCAATTAAGGATACATGTTAATCACATATGAAACAATTAGATGGACATAGAACCTCTCTAAATGAGTGAGAGGATCACATCAACTTATATTGATGCATTTGTTCAATGCCTTAATAAGAATATACAAATTGAGCAAGTCAGCAGACCATATCAAGCATAAATGTCGATTTTGCACATTTAACTCGAAAAGATTTAATCTAAAGCTTAGTAAAAGGAAGATAATGAGCAGACACTTTCAAAACTGCTTGTTTGTTCTTGCCTCGGGTTAGGATTCTACTCAAGGCAGCCAATCAACCAAAGGCCAACAACTCGAACAGAATGAGATGAAAAAAAAAAAAAAAGCTAGGGAACTCTCCATGTTCTTTTTTTTCCTTTTTTTTTCTTTTTTTACTTTCTTTATTTTTTTTTTTTTTTTTTTTTTTTTTTTTTTTTTTTTTTTTAGCTAGATCTAACGACTAACACACCCAAGAGGAAACGAATACCCATTCTCACCCACTACCCCATACTAATGGGGTGGTAGTGCCACTTGGCCCAAAGGCCATAGTATGGTAAAAAATGTCTATAACAAATGGTATCAACTAGAAATTTCCAGTGCATGAAACAACAAAAGTTCTAGAATAACGGAGCATTTTTCAAGATAAAATAAAGTTTAAATATATCCTACCACAGAAACATAACATTAAAAATAAGCATTACTACATTCAAGACCACCATAAGTTACACGCAAATATATCATGATTCATGAGAAATTATATGCACTGGAGTTAAATGTATTCAAATCAAACATAACTTATTCAAGCATTGTCAACATATTATACCTCCAGCATGACCCATACGACGGCCAGGGGGAGCAGTTAGACCAGCAATAAATGCAACGATAGGCTTCTCAGTCCCACTTTCCTGTTTGTTAAATTACAGATCAGTTTGACCACCAATTTACTTACAACATGAAATTGCTGCAGCAGTGAACATAATGATCGGCAACGAATCTATGTGGTATAAACTTTAATTTATTTATTTTTAAATAAAGATAAAACCAATCAACTTGATCAAATTGTATAAAAGGCATCACTTACAAGATGTAAAATGTATACAAGAAAAAAGACAAGCATTAAGTTGAAGAAAAAGAAGAAAGACACTATAAAAGGTTAAAAACAAAAGGCAAACATATTTCCATTTCCATTAAATTTTTAGATGTTTCACTTTCAAGGTCATAGGAACTTATCATATATTTGTTTTTACTTTACCTTAACACGTTTCTTTTGATATCTATAAATCTCATTAAAAAAAAAATGCAAACTTCTCCTGAACATGTTAAATAAGAAATTATTTGTAGCTCAGCAAGTTCTTTAAAGGGTAAAAAGGGCAACGATAAAGAGTATTCTCCTCTTGTTAGAACTAAATCTCAATACTCGAATCTTATAACGGAGTTGAATTGCCCACTTTAAACTTGGTTTCCTTGTCTATCTTTGGAGTAATGGGTGTTATCTTGATTGACCTAGGATCTATTGAAGTTAGATTTTGTTAGAAAAGAAAAAAAATATATATTCATTCTTCCTTTTTAAAATTAACAAAAATAGTATAAAATATACAATACAACATATAAAATAAGTACACCCTTTTTTTTTTTTTTTTTTTTTTTTTTTTTTTTTTGATAGGTAATAAAAAGTTTTATTGCATCAAAAATGAAGAAATGTCCTAGTACACAGGGAGTGTGCTAAGCACATAACTAGAATGAGTTACAGAATACAATAATCCAAAAAATCAACAATAGAAGAAAAAGAGGTCACGCCATATTTAAGACAATTAAAAAAAAAAGCAGCTTTTTACTGGTTACACATGCATCCATTGACACATTAAAACAGTGAGTATTACAGATTTAACACCACTATTATCCTAAACTAAGTATGCACCCATTAAGCCACTTGGGTATTCGGCCCAGTGGTAATCCCCTCCCCAAAAAAACTCCCCTCTATGAGGGTGTGGGTTCGATCCCCGGGATCTTCAAAATATACGTGTGTGTGAGTTTAGATTAGAATTTCTATCATATTTCAAAAAAAAAAAAAAAAAAAAGTATGCACCCATTATGACCATTAGGAACACTGTATTTATACTTTATTTTAATAGATTGTTGGATATATTGGGACTTTGTAATATTGTTTTGTTTAACTATTTAGTGTGAAATTTTGTGGGTTATTAGTGTTAAATATTTGGTTTTTATTATTGAGTATTATTGCTTGGTAAAAGCTTTGGTTTTTGTACATTGAGACTTTGTATTATTGTCTTGTCTTGTAGGTTGGGTACGAACCCACCCCACACTGTTGCCATCCCTAAGAAAAAGGTGCCTTTTTGAAGAAGCCACAAACTACAAAATTATCAGGGATAGGGGTAATTTTGTGTGGCATGCCTTTCTGATGGAAAACCTCAACCCAACTAAGAACTCCTTTTGGAGGTTACTTTGAGTAGTGGATACCTTGTAGGACCTCTCACCCAAGAGGTACTGCTAGGTGTGTGTAAGGGTTGTGTTTTTTTGGGGAGAATAGAATAGATTCCTTGTCAAGTCAATTTGGTGCGTGTGGGTGCAACTGAGAAAATTCAGGTAACGGCTTAAAGGAGAGAGAGTGAAAGCAATAATCGTCCGGGTCTTATTACAAAACAAAAAAGCCATCTTTCCGTAGCACCACGACTTCCTTTTTTTCTTTTTCAGATTGGAAACAGAAAAGGCATTCACTTTTTTTATTCTTATTTTATTTTGGTAGTGGAAATAGAAACCTATGTTGAAGTGTAAAAGTTGCTAAAATATAGAGAATACAAATAGGGGGCTTAGATCAAGCGGCAATATCTGAAATAAGCTTTTGGATTCTCTGGCTATAATCTAAATTAAAAACCAAATCTCAGCAGCAGCCTCTCTTTTGGGATCTCTGGATTTTAATTGAAGTTTAACGATCTAGACAATAAGAATATTCAATTTAAAAGGTAATAAAAGAAGAATCATTGTTGTCAGTTCAAGACCCATTGGATGCATGTATAACTATGACTCTATGAGTACTCAAAGCAAATTTCAACATTTAATTGGAAAACAATACAAGCTATGAATACTCAACAATTTTTTCTTTCATCCAGATGAGAAGGATGGGGAGAATTGGTATGTTTGGGGGAGGTGGGGAGGTGGGGAGGGGATGCTGCCGCCATGCCATTCTCCCTAATCTTGATGGATACGGGGAAAAAAAAATAGCATTCAGTAAACTGGTGGAAGGGCTATTTCATACATACCTTTATAAGTGCAGCAGCATCCTCTTCTGCAGTCCCACCAATCTCTCCAATAAGAACAATACCTGACATGCACAAAGCATCATTATTAGATCGTCTACACATTAATTTTCTCACTATTGAATGTGATACTTGAAATTCCAACCAAGGCCGACAATCATTTTGGAGGCCTCAAGCAAAATCTCAAATGAGGACCCTTTGACCATTCAATACAAAATTAAATTAATAAAATAAATAATTATTAAATTTTCATTCTTCTTGCTTTTTTAGATGCAAATAATTGATCACACTTTTATAATCAATTTTTTTACAACATATTCTATTCAATTGATAAAATCGCTAAAAAAATAAAAAGTATCTAAAGAAATTCGAGATTTAGGAAGTTAAAAAAATATATTATTATTCATTATTTATTACAAATTTTAAGTAGATATTTTCTTATAATTTAAAATATAATAGCAAACTTGTACAAGCTTAAAATACCCATATACAAATAAATAAATAAATCATATATATATGCTTTTTTTTATGAATTAATTAAAGAAGGCTAAACTGCAAAAACACGCTTGGGGTTTGAGTCAATTGCAAACTGACCCCATGTACTTTCAATTTTGTGTTATTGACCTCTAAGCTATCTATAATGACAACATTGACCCTTCTATTTTTATCAATTGTAACTAATGAAACTAGTCAATTACAATTGACAGAAAATAACATAGAATTGTCAATTTTGTCATCACAGATAACCCAGGTGTCAATAACACAAAATTGAAAGTACATACCCACACCAGTAGATGTTTATATAATTTGACCATTAAAGAATGAATACTTTTGGCAAGTACAAGATACTATCATTACAATTTATTAACTCTTAACCATGTTTGTCAAAGAATAAAAGAAAAAAAGACTCTTGAATCATGAGTTGTTGGCTTGTTAAGAGAAAAATCTCTCTCTCTCTCTCTCTCTCTCTCTCTCTCTCTCTCTCTCAAGTCAATATTCATCATTCCTCTACATTTGACGAATGGATCCAGGTGCTTAACGAACAGATCTGAAGCTAGAGTTCCGGCGAACAAGAGTGGCATACAATTCCAACAAGCAAGATCGAATTTGGCTTTCCCACGAAGCAGATTTGTGGATTACTTTACGGTTTTGGCCTGCGTCTTGAGAAAAAATAATCTGGGAAAAAGCCAAATCCAACCAGTAAACTTGTTCACAGGTCTACAAACCGGTCAGTTCGACCACGGGTTGAGAGGTTCAAAGGCTGAATTTTGTTTTTTTCCAAGTTTTTGTTGATATTTGAGCTATTTTTTTGTTTAAGGAGACCAAAATCGATGAAAATTTTGGCCTTTTCTATGGGCATGTCAAGTATAGTATCATGGGACATCAAAATTTGGGGCTTCCTCATTTGGGGCCTCAAGCCAAGGCTTAGTTGGCTTAAGGCTTGGGTCAGCCCTAATTCCAGCATAGAGTCATCGCTACTAAATCTTTAAATTTATTATACAACTAGTCCGTGTCTTACAAGGCAGCAAACTAAATTAGAACCTTAGATGCCTTAAAATAAAACCTAGAACGACAACGTTAATTATGAATTTCAAAGTTCTGTAAGAAAAAAACTACATTTGCCGACTCATTTTTGGATAATGTACTTTTTTATGAATAATAAAAATTCCATTAAAGAAAAAAGGAACAGTATACTAGAAGTAAAATTCAATACAAAATCAGGGAGTTCTTAAAAAACAAAGCTCCAGGAAATCAAGAAAAGAAAAACAAGAGTGAATACCCCACCCATCAACCCAATCAAAAAGGGAACGTAAAAAGAAGAACTTAATCTCAACATAAGACCGTTCACAATCCTTAAAGCTACGCCCATTACATTCTCACCAAAGGCTCCACATCAAACAATGAGGAACAGCTCTCCAAATCGGGAAGTTCCTATGATTACCAAAACTACACTGCCAGCATTCCAGCAGCTCCAAGGTACTACTCGGCATAACCCAATAGACTCCAAAAAGACCAAAGACCATGGACCAAATCTCCCATGCGAAAGGGCAATGGAGAAGAAGATGATCAACTTCTTACACATGCAACACCAATCCAAAACCATCACTTTTCTCCTCCGAAGATTATCAATGGTTAGGATCCCTCCCAATGCAGCCGTCCATACAAAAAAGGCGACACGAGGTGGAACCCATGATTTCCAAATAATTTTCCAAGGAAAAGGAGACATGGTGTGTACCTGACAAGACTCTAATAACTTCCCACTGTAAAGCACTTACTCTTGTCCGCCCCCCAAGAGATAGTATCCACCCCATTGCCAATCCTTGACTTAGCATATAATAGCTCTAAGAGATTCATTAGAGCATCTGACTCCCAAACTTGGATAAATCTAGTGAAAGTCAAATCCCAAACAATAAACTTGCTTCTTGTTGCCTAATTTTATCCACCTAAGCGTCATGGGTTTAGGTCTAGGGTTGGATGATGTACTTTAAAATTATACCTCAAAGAACGCCAAATATTTTGTGGGTGAATATACCCTCTCTCTTGCGTTTAGCAAACGCAAGAGAGAGGGTACCTAATGAACACATAAGACCCAGGACTACTCCTAAATTAAAGCATTCAAGAAGTTGGTTAGTTTTATTCTAGTTTCGTTAAGGATAAATTACACTGACCTCTCTCAAGTTTTGGAGAAATATCAAAAACCTACTATTTTCAGTACCCCTACAAACATTTACACCCACCCCTTGAAATTTTGATATATATAAAAGATACCCCTACAAACATGTTATGTGCCATTACAAATTGCATCAATTACACATTTTTCAAATTAAAATCATATCCAAAATAACCTCATATAGTGTTTACTAATCAAACTGGTTTGTTCGCCAGGAAGCTTTGGACTTGCTGGCTTGTTGGCCAGGAAGCTTTGGGAGGCATAGGAATTTTTTGATTTGGCAGGCTGTGCCACATTGTTTGTTGTGGTGTATTTGGAGAGAGTAGAATGGGCGTGGTTTTGAGGATTGTGAACGATCTTATGTTGAGATAAAATTATACTTTTTATGTTCTTTATTTGATTGGGTTGCTGAGTGGGGATTGTATTCTTGTTCTTCTCTCTTTCAATTTCTTGAGCTTTGCTCTTTACGAGCTCCATAATTGAAGTATACTTTTAGTATACTTTTCTCTTTTTTAATGAAGTTTATTATTCATCAAAAAAAAAAAATCAAACTGGTTAATGATAAGGCAAATCAAAATAAAAATTTCAAATATAAATAAAATCAAAGTAAGACTCTCTCAGGCTAGGTTTCATTTCTGAAAAAAGGAGGTTTCATTTGCCCCAAAACTCAAGCAAGGTCAATGTAATTTGCCCTTTAATTAATCATGAGAGTTGAGTATTGTCACATTTTTCAAATATGAACTATGATTGTGGCCCCATGGGTCTATGAGTTTTCATATGATATGTTTGGTATTTAAATAACTTGATTTTGGGCTTTGACCTATTAGGCTTGATGTTTCTTTAGGGATAGGCGCAAGCAAACCCAACATTAATAGCACTTGGATGGGCTTTGACTAATTAGTTCAAAATTAATTTTTGAGAATGTTTAAAAAAAAAAAAAGTATAAAACAAATTTTGAAATTGTTTTCTATTAAATAATTTTTGGAGGAGCGCCATAAGCAGTAGGCTAACCAACTATTTCTTTTTTTTGGGTGTTTTCAGACCAATTGAATTTTTGGGGACCAAACTTCAAATAGATAAATAAATATATTTATTAAAATAAAATTTACAAAGGGTAGGAGACCAGGGGTGATGCAGCTATGGAAGACTGATTTGCTATTATTTTGTAAATTCGCATATTCAAGAATTATTTTATGGCGTCCACGTGTGAGGTCTAATTGAAGTGAAAGTTGTATAGGTTTAAAGGTCTAGGTATGAGTCTTTTAGGGTTAAAATAGTTTGTTATTAGGGTATTTATTTTATTAGTTATGGTCAATTTTATATTCAGGGGCAAATCTGTAATTTCTGCTATCCCTGCGAATTAGGGGTATTTTGGTACTTTAGTTGAGTCTAGAAACTTCTAGAAGACCCTAGGTATCTTAGGTTTTATTTTCTTTGGGTCCAAGTTAGTCTTTTATTAGGTTTCTTTAGTTACTTGTCAAATTAGGAGTCTTATTACTACTAATACAAGAAAGTGTCCTACTCTATATTTTTGCTCAATGTATTCAAATGGGGGAGTTGATTAATAAAATTATTGAGTGTTTAATTATTGAGAGGCACGTTGGCCTTGGTGTTCTTCCTCCTTCTCTCTTCGTTCTTTCTTTCTTTCTTTTTTTCTTTCTTGTGGGTACCGGTACTGTTCACGGATACTGTTCATGCAGCCCCTGAACACCCTAAACTTCTCTGTTTTCCTTCTTTCTTACAATCCTCCACGAATCCTTTTAAACATTAACCCACCACAACTACACCTAGACAAATTCCCCAATTTGTCCTATGTCAAGGGGGCAATGGCTCACCTTGGTCTTAACCTAGGTTTGTCTCTAGTCTTAAACCCAAGACCCCTATCCACTTTGTTCTTACAAAGGAAAGAGGTTGCATTTAAGATATAGCTCACTGTCAAAAGGGAAATATTTGTGAGATTGGTGAAATGTTTGTAGCTATTGATGGTACATTTTAATTCACGAAGTATTTGTATTAGAAACGAAGAGAACCCATTAGCTTCTATCAACCAAGAGAAGTTTATAATAGCTTAATGTTTCGAACATATTTATTTCTATTACTTCACTAGGGACCATTATTTTGGGATAAATTACAATTTTCCACCCGAATTTTTCACCTGATTTACAATGTCCTCCGAACTTTAAAAGTGCTCAATTAACCCCCTAATTTGAGAGAATTGCTACAATATTCACCCACCATCAGTCACGTGATAAACACGTGACCCCTAGTGTGTGGGCTCACAAGTCACGTGATTTGCACGTGTGCAATTTTCCATCCAACTTAACACACAATTTAGACAGCAAGGGGAACATTGTAAAATAGGTGAAAGAATGGTAGAAAAGTGTAATATGCCCTTTTTATGAGTAAATAAATTATTTATTGAATAAAAAATGGAGAAACCCCATACAGTAAGAAACTAAACAATACAATGATCAAGCAAAATTTCTATTTATACACATGAACCTCTAATTTAGGGGACTTAGAAGGCCTTGCCTAGTATATTAAATAGTTGGGCTAATGTTTGAAAGGGAAAAGCCCAAACCCAATTGAACTTGGACCTCGATGTAATTGGCTCTGAATTGGCTCTGACCACTAAGCCAATACACAAGTAATTTTTGCAAGAATGTTTTTGAGGTTGTTGACTACTAAGCCCACTCAAATCTAAAACTAGGAGTTGGACCTATCTATGTTTGTTGCTTTGCGATAACATGAGTAATGAAGTAAAAGTACCATCCATAGCCTCAAATATTTCAAAATTGTAACAAATATAATTTTCATCCCACTCATTTCTAGTAATGTGCTTTAAAACCGTACTCAAAATCAACCAAGAACTCCATGGGTGATGGACGAAAGCTTTGAGCAAACAAGAGGGAGGGAGGGTTGACAAAAACATCATAAAACACACAAAATATATGGTACCTAATGATTTCCATAAAACCCAATACTACTCTAAGCTTCTATATGTCACACCATATGTCTCTACATGAATTAACGAGAAAGAGAGGAAAAAAAAAGGTGTAAAGGAATTCCTATAAGGTTTAGTAGGACATGCACATTTCTCTAGATAAGTTGATTCCACTAGTGAACTAAATCATATCATAACTCTGTATGCAAACAGTCACACCTAGAGGTAATGAGCAAAATCTCCCGGATAATTAGAGAGAGCTGAGACATGCAAGACCTTAATAACTTCAGAAACGTCATTTGTACAAATACACAAGCACACATTTCTCTAGATAAGTTAACCCCACTAGTGAACTATTTCATAACTCTGTATGCAAACAGCCACACCTAGAGGTAATGAGCAAAATCTCCCAAATAATTAGAGGGAGGTGAGACATGCAAGGCCTTAATAACTTCAGAAATGTCATTTGTACAAGTACACACGCACACATACAGATCAAGATCCTCTCCCTTAGAGCCTGTTAGGTAGATGTTTTCAAAAATTGTTTCAAAACTCACTAAAAATGTGTTTTCAAGATCATTTCTAAAAACGTGTTGACTGAGAGAAGAAGAAATGAAAAGACCCACGGCGAGATCCACAACCCAACGCCGAAACCCCAGTCCCAACACCGAAACATAGTTGCCAATGATGGTCCCTTGTTCCCCCTAAAATCTCATCGACGAACGACTGGACAAGCTGGACCGCACCGCCATCTCGTCAACGACTAGACCAAGTCGAAGCCGCTGAGAGCAGCAAGAAAACAACAACACCCAAAGACAGAGTAAGAAGGGGAAGAGGAAGACACAAATAGAGGCAAGGGAGAGGGGGAAAGAAAACAAAGAGAAATGTTCTAAATAGACGAGGTGGGGTGTTGAAGCAGAGCTCTTGTAATTTACAAGAATGTCACCGCCCTTTTTAGAAAACAAAAACTGAGATTTGAAAACAACCAAAAGTTGTTCTCAAAAAAGTGTTCACTGTGATTTTGAGCAATGGTTTTTAAGTTTCAATTTTAAAAACAATCTGCCAAACACAAAAAATTATGTGGGTCCCACTACTTTTTTATTTCAAGTCATGAAAACTTTTTTATAAAACGCATACCAAACAAGCCCTTAATTCCCCCTTATTTGGATTTTTTTCAAAGGAGAAGGGGAAGGATTTGAATGAATTCCAAACCCCCAATTTGGGGGAATTCGGAGGGAAGAATTCCAGTTTAATGAATTTATATGTACTTCCCATTTTTCCATTTTTTTTTTTTTTTTTAAATAAGTAATGATATTTTATTAAAGAACATTAGATTATGTTCACAATGGAAAACATAATAAAACCTGAAAGAAATACAATAGAATTAAACACGAGCATAAAGAGAGGGAATAAAATCCAAAAGAGAAGTGCATTGCGTAAAGCCCAACACCCTAGATCAATCAATAAGATTGCAAAAGAAACTAGTTTTCAGCTCAGCACCATTAATATTTTTTAAGAATAGAGTTCAATAAAGGAAATGAAAAATACAACAGAATGTTAGTATCCCTTCTCCTCTTAGTACCAAACTTCCATACATAATGTTAGTATTTCACAAATCTAAAGGTGAATATGGGGTCAAATCATTTAAAATTAGTCAGCATTCCTTATTTGAAGGAATGGAATCATAGAAAAAAAAAAAAAGGAAAAAACTAAGATCTAATAAATGCAAGAAAGAAAAGGAACTGAAACCCTCGCATGCTCTCATCCAATTATAAATTCATCTCTAAAATATCGATTTCAATCTAAGCAATGATGATTCAGCTCATCAAAAGTTCTAGCATGTCTTTCCCTCCAAACACTCCACATCAGCCAAGAATGATATGGCGTTTCAGACAAACTAATCTGATTTCTTAAAATGACATCTCAAAAAGGCCAATAACTCCACCACTGATTGAGGCATTACTAAAAAAGTGATCACTCTGCCACAGATTTAGGCATTATTCAAGAAAACCCAGAAAAGAAGAATACTAGCAACCATAACTCCCAAGGCACATCACAATAAAGAAAACATTAAACAGCCAAATATTCAAAAAAAAATTTACCTTCCGTTTGTGGATCCACTAGGAACTTTTCAATGCAATCAACAAAGTTTGTCCCATTAAAAGGATCCCCCCCTATACCCACACAAGTAGATTGTCCAAGGCCAACAGCAGTTGTTTGGAACACCTGCAAAGTAAATAATTATAAATATCAAGGCTATGAACCAATGGCAAAACTTAGCACTCCACATTCTTTACTGATAAAAAAACATTCACCCATATAAACAATAGATATCAAATAATGATGCCCAATACTTAAAGGCATCTCCACACCCAACATGACTAAGAGGTCTGAAAATGTATGATCTTATCTTTTGTAGGTCATATAATATGGCATATGAGTTAAAACAATAAGCAATCACAAAGCATTTACCCTGATAAAATACTCCCAAGATAATTGATCCCCACAAAATCTCCCTAGGAGCATAATGAAGAGGGAGAGAGCATGAAGTCCATTTCCCAATAAGGAAAAATATAAAACATACACACAACATTGCAACTGTGGGATTCAATTTTAAACATGTCACTTCCTCACCTGGGTCTCGCAAAATATCAATCAAGTTAACAAATCACATCAACTACTGAAATATAAATCATGAAACTACTACCACAAATGCCTTTTAAGAAAACTCTCCATTAGGTTAAAATTAGGACTGTTTAGCCAAAAAAAAAAAGAGGTTAAAATTAGGACTCACGGCTTCATAGGTTAAGGTACCGGATCGGGAAACAATTCCTACACGACCAGGCTTGTGGATGTACCCAGGCATAATTCCAATTTTACATTCTCCAGGCTTGATAATTCCAGGGCAGTTTGGCCCAATCAACCGAGTTTTAGATTGCCTGTTAAGAGCAGCCTTCACTCGTACCTGAAACAATAAATAGCTTCAAGACCATTTTCCAATCAACTACAAAAAGTCAAATACAATATGTAATAACTAGGCATGTCAATAGATCAACAACAACCACCAAGCCTTAGTCCCAAGAGTTCAATCTGAATTATGTGGATGAAAAAAAAAAAAAAAATTATGCCAAAGATTTATTAGACAAGTTAATTGAAAAGATTTCCAGTTCATCAAAAGAATGGATATTTTTTTTTATAAGTATAATGCAGAGCAATTGTAAGAATATAGGAGGAAAAAATGTAAACAGGGTTATAGTAACAGGAAGCCAATGAGATTATCAAGCTCACTGTGTCGCAAGACCTGTAAGAAATTCCATCAAAAGAATGGATATTAAGATATTCTTTGAAAAAAAAAATGTATAAATTTGTCCAAATCAAGCCATACACAAGCACTCTTGAAGTTAAGAAATGTAATTTGCACTGACTTAGTCAACAGATTTATAGTTTCACTGCCCACATCCTCTGTTGTAAATTTATTTTACCATATCATGCTGAGGGATCCCTTCTGTGATGCACACAACAAGATCCAACTCAGCTTCCATCGCCTCCATAATAGCTGCAGCAGCAAAAGATGGGGGAACATAAATGACTGAGGCATTGGCCTTTGTTTCAGCCTTTGCTTCAGCAACCGTGTTGAAGACAGGAAGTCCCAAGTGCTCTGTTCCACCCTTCTTTGGTGTTACACCACCCACCTAATTTAAAAAAAGTTAAAAAGTTTTTTACAACAGTGACCTTTGAAATTATATAGATATCATTGCCGAATTAAACAAAAAATAAATAAATGAGAAGGACACTATAGCTAATTTATACCAGATAAATGTTCTAAAACGGCAATATGAAATGAAATGCTATATCTATGCGCTTAAAAGAACATGCTTAAATGATCTAGGTAACAACTAAGGCTGGCTTCCCTTTGTGGACCTTCTAACCTGCAGTTAAATTTTTACAAAGCCTCAACAAAAGAGTATTTTCAACAGTCACAGAGCGGACCAGGTCAGCTCACAAAACTATGTTCTAAATATTTTATTATGATGTCCAAACAAAGGTTGTAAACATGAGGAGAAGTGTCTGACTATTAAGGAGGAAGAAAACTTGCAATAATCCAGCCATTGTTACTCTGCACCGTAACAAATAGATATTAAATTTCCAGGGTTCAATTACTGTTTCAAATATGAACTGCTCACCCATTTGCATGAAATCATCATTAAGTTTTCTCGTATAAATTGATGTAACATGAAATTTGTAAAACATGTCAAACTCATAGGATCTTCTTATAGAAATGAAAGGAAAAGTCACCATAGATAAAACAAGAAACAGAAAGATTAGATAGGAAGAGTTCCAGTGATGGAAAGAGAGGGCATAGAAGATCAAGAAAGATAGAGATAAAAACAAACACGGAACAGCATTCATTCCTCCAGTTTGTTTCTTATTTTCCTACATCTTTGATTTTAATCATTTATTATTATTATTATTATATTAAGGCCCTGTTTGGCACAGGATTTAAAATTCTGAAAATGACCAATATCTTGGACACAAGAAATCAATGATATACATATAAAGAGAGAGAGAGAGAGAGAGAGACCATTTTGGTGCCGTATTCGACGGCTTGTTCAGTGTGGAAAGTGCCGTTCTTTCCGGTGATGCCTTGACAGATGACGCGAGTGTTCTTGTCGACGAACACTGCTGGCGAGGGATGCGTAGCCGCAGCGTATTGGCGAGTCTGAGTGGCACACCATGATGAAGAAGAAGAAGCTCTGCCAGAAGCGATCGAGCCCATCAGCTTGGCGAAGGCTTGGCGACCCATCTTTCACTTTTACCAGATTCGTGTCGGCCTTCCTCTGCTTCTACTTGTGCCGTCTCTCTCTCTCTCTCGCCCTCCTTCCTTCCCTAATATAATACAAATACAAATACAAATACAAATACAAATTTCTTCCTACACAGACTCACTTTTTAAATGGGCTGCTTAACCTACATATCTAGTTGGACTTTGATGTGCCCACTGGCCTTAATGCTATCGGTCGGCCCAAATATTGGAAACAACAAAAACCCTTCATTTCATGTGTGTGTGGCATTAGGGTCTTATTAATCATATAATTATTATCTATTTAAATATACACTACAATTATGTATGTTCAATTTAAATTTTTCACCAAACTCACACCCGTGATTCTCCAGGCCTCCTCCATAGAACCTCTCATATTTTATGGAATATGTTGCACTACTATGAAGTAGGAAATCGACTTTGCCCTGTGTGAGGCTATCTTGCACGGATAAGGATCCTCTCCATTTGGAAATCTCTCCATTTGTCCATTTCATGGTTAAGATTTTATTTCACAAATCTAACGATATATAGACTGCCTTGTCATTTAAAATTTTAAATGACGTGGCAGTCTGTACACTATTAGATCTGTGATATTTAATCTGGACCATGAAATAGAGACTCTCCATTTTATTTCAAATGGAGAGGATCTTTATCCATCTTGCACATAGGCTCGAGAATATGTCACTAGTCTCAAAGACTAGAGAAAATGAGAAGTCACCTAGTTTAGGTTTAGGAACCAACATTAAACCCCATATACAAAGGTACTGACCTTGGATTTGAATCCGGAGCTAAGGTGTTAGGCACCCAAAATGGTCCAACCTTTCGATTGAAATATGTTACATCCAAGGATGCAATTGAGGTCTTACTTAAGGCACTGCTGATGTTTGATCTAAACACATGACATTGGGACATGATATTTGCTCTTTCGCTTGGTCCTCTTATCATGGTTGTTGAATGAAGTCAACACAAAAGAATTTTTGTGTTTAGTGACTAAAGATGGATGGCAAGGTCATACACATAGATCATTCGACTACTGTGGACTCATCCTTGGAAGCTGAACTTCAAGGATCTCCCTTTCCAAACAGCAATGCAGCCTCAAGAACTCGACTAAAACCCACTTGATGAAGACATCGCAGATGAGAGAAGAAAACCTTCAAGAACAAGACCAAATCGCAAACCTTAGGCAGAGGGGAGTAATATGATTGATTTCTAATAGGTTCAATCTGTTTTATGTTGTAACTTATGTGTTTTAAATTTTTTTCTAACGGAAAATCGCGAGGTGGGTAACAGGTGTCTAACGGAGCACACCTTAGATAGGTAAAGTGATAAAGTCCAAACCACAAATAGACAAAGTTAAAACGAGTCAAACCAAAGGTGGGCAAAATTTAATTAATCCAATAAAAATAAGGACAAAATGCATTGTTGGTCCCTAAAGTTTACTTATCGAGTGCTATTAATCCCAAAATTTGAAATGAGCATTATTGGTCCATAAAGTTTCTAAAATGAGCATTATTAATCCTTTCATCCAATTCTGTTAGTTTGATCCTCACGTAGTTAACAGAAATATGATATAACATATTATTTTTTATTTAAAAGCTACACCTAACCAAAATACCCATAGATTAACCCAGAGTTATTCCTAAATCCCAAAACCAATATACCCATTAAGTTATCTAAATAATAACCCCCCAAATCAAATCACAAGAACTCGAAACAACGTGAATCCTAAACAAAGCCAAGATTTTGATTTTGTCATAATCAAAGTAGGTGTTGAAGGGCAGGACACTAGATTTGACATCGAACAATTAGTCAGAGTTGGAAAGCAAGCGGTTTGCCGTATGTGGTCATGGGACGCTTTGGCTTGAAGACCATGAATGCTAATATCATAATTAGGTTTACTGTCTTATGATGTTTATTTGAAAATTTGAAAAATGGACTAATTCAAAATTGTTTTTGAAAAAGATTATTTTTTCCGTGAAAATTGTATTTGAGAAAGACGACTTCTGATTGTTATAAAAGATGACTTTCACGTGTTTTTTAAATTTAAGAAAAATTTAGTCAAAAGTCGTCTTTTATAAAAACAACTTTCACGTCTGATTTCAAACAAATTTATTTAAAAGTCATTTTTACAAAAGACGACTTTCACATGTTTTTTAAATTTAAGACAAATTTGGTCAAAAGTCGTCTTTTGTAAAAACAACTTTCACGTCTGATTTAAAAAAAAAAAAATTATCTAAAAGTCATCTTTTGTAAAGACGACTTTCACGTTTTTTAAAATTTAAGAAAATTTTGGACAAAAACGATTTTGAATCAAAAGTCGTTTTTTTCAAAGACGATTTTCACAAGAAAAATCGTCTTTGAGAAAAACGATTTTGAATCGGTTCATTTTTCAAATAAATTTAAGAAGAGTCATGTTTGGCCCAAAAACATTAAAAAATAAAAATAAAATAAAAAACTTTTTTTAGCAAATTTGGCCTTGGAAAGTGGACCTATTTGTTTATTTATTTATTTTTTAAGAATAACGTGAACTTGTGGCTATGAAAGTGGAACAAGTACATAACAATGATTTTTTTTTTTTTAATAAAAACAATGAATCGCCTGCCAATTTATTAGTTTAGTTAAATTTTAGTCTTTTAATTACTGACAATGAGTTGTTTCTGTGTTGGTTTTTTTAATTAATAAGATTAATATTTTTTTTTTATAGTTAAAATGCTAATAATTATCGAATTGAAAAGCCAATAGTATTTGCCTTGAATATGAGTTCTGTTGCTTTCTATGCCGGTATCTTTTTTGTCGTTGGTATTTTTATAATATTGTATAAATGTTAGTTTGCATCTTTTTAAATTTTGTTTTTGGTTTATGCTTCGATCATCTTCAAGTTTAAATCTTGGTTCTGTCTATGAGTCAAGATTAATCCTTAGAGTTAGATTGATCGATAATATTATTGTACAAATCACATGACTATAGAAAAGAAGAAGCAAATAGTTAGTGAAATTATAATATTACCCTAACTGAAAATCTCACCCAAACCAGTCCACTTTTTGCCCCAATTTTCTTCCCCACCCTAGACGTAAAGTATTGATTGTTTTGTTATTAAAAAAAAAAAGGTGTATTTGACTGATTGTTTGGGTGTAGGTAATCCCCCGTCCGGACACATAAGATATGTAAATGAGGCTTAAAAGGCACGCAAACCCCTTGCGGTTTAACAAATTTAAAGAGAGAGAAGAGAAGAAAAGGAAAGGGAAGAGACCATAAGAAGCGTATGATTAGAATGAATGAATATGAGTATGAGAATGAAGAGACCTTTTGTTATAAAGAGACAGAAAATGGAGCTGGAGCAGGAGCAGGAGCAGGAGCAGCAGAGGCATGATGTTGTGGAAGTTGATGATGATGATGATGATGATGTTATTGTTGTTACTCCCCTCTCAACCTCAGGAGCAGCAGCCATCTCAGGCATGGGAAAAAAGATACAGTTGCAATCATGGCTTCTCTTCTCCAAATCCAATCCTCCAATTCTCAAGTTGACCTCTCAGACAACCAGGGCCGGCCCAATAGGCGAGAGCCGCCGCTTTAGGCCCCCAACAGAAAAAAACCCCTTATAAATCAAGGCCCCCAATTTATAAAAAAGAAAGCACAAAGAGCCCCATAGACGACCGGAAAATACCGTACCGGCAAGCAAAACTGAATTGCCTCCTTATTCCACCTCGGGATGAATTCCGGACCATACTCGTTTCCCTCCAACCCTCAGAAAAACGGTATTCTCAGGCCACGACAAGTCTAGTTTCAACGCCAAATGAGGAGTCTTTTTCCTCTTTTAAATCACTGTTGCCTCTCTTTGCCTCTTTGGTTGAGCACTACTGTGAGTTTTTTTCAGTTTAGATGAATTCGAATATCTTTGTTAAATAGTCTTTTTCTTATGTAATTTTGTTCAACGTGTTACTGGGTTGGGGCCAATGTGTTATGTACATAATAATAAGTTTGAGAACGCATTGCTGTATCATGTTTATTTAGCAAAAAAAAAAAACTTCAATGTGTATATAATAATATTTATGTAAATAGTCTTTTAATATGTTATTTAGGCGACAACTAGATAAGACCCAAATAGAACCAATCCGATAATTTTTGTATATGAATGGAGGAAAGAAAGATGTGGAAAACGTTGTTCAATTCAGGATTAAAATGATTAGTTTCAATCATTAATTTAATTTAGCATTGAATGTCAATTTAAAATTTTCTTGAGGCCCCCAAAATAATTGGGCCGGCCCTGCAGACAACGATGACGATGATGAGGTCCGAGTTCTGAAATTCAAGCCCCTCGCCAACTCCAACCGCCCAAAAAGAAAGTCTGTTTATGAAACAGGGCAGTCTTCATCTTCAAATCAACAAGATGATAAAGGTACTTCTTTTCTCTGTGAAATCTGTTTCGAACCCAAGTCTAGAAATGAGTGTTTTAGCATCAAGGGTTGCGATCATGCGTATTGTAGAGAGTGCATGGCCAAATACGTGGCCTCCAAGCTTCAGGACAATGTTTCCACTATCCGGTGCCCTGTGCCGGAGTGTGTTGGAGGATTGTTGGAGTTGGAGCATTGTCGTTGTATACTCCCAAAAGAGGTTTTTGACAGGTGGGGGAACGCTTTGTGTGAAGCTCTCATTCTTGGATCACAAAAGTTTTATTGTCCCTATAAGGATTGCTCTGTGCTCTTGCTTAATGATACTGATGCCAGTGGAAGTGTTGTAATTACAGAGTCTGTATGTCCCAATTGTTGGAGAATGTTTTGTGCACAGTGTAAGGTTCCTTGGCATTCCGGGATTAACTGTGCCCAGTTCCAGAACTTGAATCAGGATGAGAGACAAAGGGAAGATATCATGTTAATCAACCTTGCACGGGACAAGAGTTGGATTAGGTGCCCAACTTGCAGGTTCTATGTTGATAAATCATCTGGCTGCATGTTTATGAAATGCAGGTCTTTTCTTTTCTATTTTTCCTATTTCCCTTCACTCATTATCTATTCTTTTTGCTTCTCTTGTCTTAACTTTTTTTTTTCTTTTTTCTTTTTTTTTGTATTTGGTTTATCACAGGTGTGGTACCGAATTCTGTTACAGATGTGGAACTCAAACAATTCGCAGCCATTTTTGTTCTAAGTGTAGATGTTAATTAAGTGTTTTAGAGATGGTTTTATGGTTCATTCTATAATGGTCTACTTTGTAAAGATACTTTGGTATTATTGTCACTTAGTGGATGCTGAAATGTTACATCTTTTTTGCCTGAAAATATTACAATTATTTATGCCAAATTAATCTTTGAATATTATTTATCTTTTCTAAAGGACCTCATAGATGATATCTTGACCTTCTTGAAGGACATCCAGATGTGTTGTCTTACTACCAAGCCAAGTCCAACTACAAATCTCTTCTTTCTTTCTTTTTTTTTTTTTCTTTTTTTTTTTTTTTTTTGGGGGGGGGGGGGGGGGGTGACAATTCCAATCTATCTACCCTGTTCAAGTTCTAGTTTTCAGATTATGTGCCAAATTGGTCTTGTCTGTGATTAAAGGAATTTTGAGTTCCTCCAAGAACTTTGTACTCATTGACAACTGATACCTAAACCTCCACAACCTTGGCATCAAAGTCTGCACCACTTAGAATCTCCACCATCTATAAATAATATCATCAACCACAACCATCCCCAAGGGACGCATTAGTCATTTTTTTTTTTTTTTTTTTTTTCTATTGACAGGGAACTGAGTACAAGTTCTTTTATGATTCCTACACTTTGAAACATAAATTATTTGTCATTGTTTTGAACCAGGAGCAGAAAGAATATTCCTTATACTTTTGTATGTCCTTTGGTTCGAAGGAATGGATTCTTTAGAGCACATTCTTGCTTTTGTATGTCCCGGTGATGCTTGCTTTCTTGGGATTGATTTTCACCTATGCTCATTTTTTTGTCATGCTCTTCACCAATATATTTATATGACATGTGTTGCTGGTTGAAGACCACTTATTTCTAAGGCTATTGATTAGTTTGTGAGGTGATGGTCATCGCATATCAAGGCTGAGGACAACTTATGCAAATTCAGCGTAATACTGTTTCAGTGAGTCATTGTGTTCCTCGTGATGCATGCTGTTTGATGGTCCTGCATGATGACTTGTCTTAAGAAATGGTCACCAATATTTAAGCTGTGATTGTAATTTGCAAGCTAAGTGCCTCTTGATTCTGACTTCTGAGACAGTTGTTAAGTTGAACCCAGACTTTGATTTGAAATGCTCATATAACAGGAAAAACAAATTCAAAATATGTATGTTACTTACAAAATTCTAATTTACTTCGTATCAGACACTTTTGCACTCTAAATAAAAACCCTAATTTTTTTAACTTGCACCTATAAGAATAAGCTGTACGATATTTTTAATGCCAAGGAACTCTTAAACTTCCTTTGTTCTGAACCTAGGAAATATGAAGTTTATTATGCAAGGCCATGGGCGCTTTTGATTATGCTAGGGTATCTCTGTGGTATCAGCCCCTTTACTTGTCATGCATGATCATTCTTTTCCCTGAAATCATTGTACATGAATGAGTCAAACTTCATTTACAAAGGTGCATAATAATAATACAAAATAAATGGCAAGTGCTTCTTCTCTGAATGACGATGAATGTGCAATCTGTAAGCTGAATGTTTGAGTTGTTTGTACCTCTTTTACCATGTGCAAACCTGGAGTTCATTGACATTCAAATCAATGGTATTGATTATTTTTCCTGTGGTATGTTTGCATCTTCTCAGCAGCTGCCAATTGCATGCTATTGTGCAGCCAAGGCACGTGATGAAACTAAGAGAGCAACACTTCCTATAGACCTTGATGATTTCATTTGGAACTATATTTTGTAATATAAATATACCATTCACAACTTTCCAGATACTGAAACATGTGAGCTGCTCATCTTGGACAAATCTGTTGATCAGGTTTATTCTCCTGTTATGACTTGCTTGTATAGTTGCTTTTGTCATATATGATGCTATGTGCTATTATTTATTGAATGAAAAAAACTTGTGCATGTATAAATCACTTCTGTCATACATGAATTGACCTATGATGGCTCTGTGCCATTATTTATTGGATATGGAGGAAAATTTATGTGCATGTGAAGACGTATTTCATTTTTTTACCTATAAAAAAAATGAAGTATGTTGTCATGTTAGTACAACAACAACAACCAAGCCTTAGTCCCAAAACTATGGAGTCGGCTATGGATCCTCAACAGACTAATTTAGGTCGGCCACATGTATTCTTTTTCATCATTCTATCTTATTCAAAGTCATACTATGTATCACTTCCTTAATTGACTTGTCATTTACGACTGCTACTAATGTTATTTTAGGTATTCCTCTACCTTTTTTCGTTCGCTTGACTTGAATCAACCCACTCTTCCTCATTGGTGCATTAATTGCTCTTCTTTGCACATGACCAAACCAATTCAAGCGACTCTCCCTCAACTATTCATCGATAGGGGCCACCTCTATCTTTAAGCGATTTTCCTTATTTCAAATCCTATTTTTCTTTGTGTTTCCACTTATCAATCAAAAAATCACACTTCAGCAACACTCATTTTATGAATATGATGCTTCTTAATAGCCCAACATTCAGTACTACAGAGCATAGCTGGTCTTATAGCAATCTTATAACATTGTCCCTTTAACTTAATAGGTATCCTACGATTACACAATATTCTTGATGTGCTCCTCCACTTTACCCACCCTACTATAGGATTCACATCCTCTTCAATCTCTCCATCCTTATGAATTATTAATCCAAGATATCGAAGACAATTACTCTTGGTTATCTCTTGATCATTAAGTCTTACAATTCTTCATCTTTGTTTCTACTTTTACTAAACTTACATCTATGTACTCTATTTTAGTCTACATGTTAGTAGTGATATAGTAAATAAGAATATAAATAAGTAGACCTAAGAAGGATTGTATAATATACAACCTTAATGAGAACTGATGTAGTGTTCAGGTGCTACTCATCCCCTGTAGTTGCCTTTGGATGATCATTTTCCTCCTTTGAGAATGGTATAGAGCTTAGTCATTGAAATGTGTTTTATCACTAGCATGTTTGTGAAAAAGGAGAAGGAAGTAAGGAACTAGATAAATAATTCCATAAAGAGGGTCAAGATATATATCTATATATATATATATATATACCACTTCAAAAAGAGGCAAAAGCTATGAGTTACAGCTCTACAGCAAAATCACAAGCATGGTTAAGGCCCTGAGATATGCATTTAGGTCTTGGATGCTTCATTGCTAGTGGAGAGATTCTTCTGGTTGAAGTCTGCACTCCCATTGCAACCAGTGCTCCCCCATATACTGCAGATTCTTCCCAATTCACACTCTGCAAGTTAAGCAGACTTTACAGGACCCCTAGTCGTTTCCACTTGGATGGCTAGCATATAAAATTTCTTACACCTGATTTTAAGGAAGGTCCTAGAGTGCATCAGTGCAGACAAGTCAGTGGCACAACCTCATCATTCTGGTGATGGATACTCAAGGTTATCTACATCTCAATTGCTGTAGGAATCTCTGTCCATGACTAGCAGTGCAGGTGAGATAATCTGTTGGATGTGATCTTCTTAGATGATCTCAGTCCATATGATTTATTTCACAGTTGCTTGAATAATTTCTGTTATATATCCCGTTTATGATATGGATATGTTATCTGGTTATCATTAGCAGATAACCAAAACATCACATTAATGGTACCATCATCACATTTGATGGTACTAATATCACATATGATAGTACCATTCATCACATTATTTAATACCTTTATTCACTTCACATATGATAGTACCTTCATCACAATTATGACACCTAGTACCAATATCACATATGATGGTACCTTACATCACATATAATGGTACCTAACATCACATTGGTTAGTACCTTAATTTTGTGTCACATTTTATGGTACCAACATCACATGTAATGATACCAAATATCACATATGATAGTATCTTCATCATAATGATGGTTCCTGGTACCAACCTCACATATGGCTGTTACATCTCCTTCCCCATCTCCTCCTCCTCCTCCTCCTCACCCTTTCTCCACCTCAGCCTTACCATCCTAACTAGTATAGAGTATCGACAATGAAGCTCACTATGTTACCAAATTATTTAATGAGATTATGGAGAGCTTCTGTTTCACTTTTTGTTCTTTTATACTCTATCAATGTCAGAAAAGGTGGACGAAGAGAATGCTCAATTTCTCTGTTATGAATCACAAGGGCCAGTATTATTGGTGCTATAATTTAATTTTTTGGTGTCAAACCGTGTGTTGATATCGACTAGAGCATATTTTCTTGATCTAGGTGAAGTGAAATTTTGGCTTTTTGTATAGGTTCAGATTTTTATGACCTCTTATGTGCAGTGCCATTTCTGAAGCTTTTCACCAAATTGTTTAGAGCTTCAGGTTTTGACTTGAGTTTTTATTAGGTCATCCAAACATTGGTTTTATTGTTCAAACTTTAAAACATAGGCGAGACATTAAAAACCTGATTTAAAGATTGTGCTTGAACGCTATATATGGAGTTGCATGTAGTGAGATTTATTCTTTGTGCTGTAAAAGAAAAGTTAGCAAATCTGTTTTTTTAACTTGTCAAATAGAGACTTAGATAGAATATGTAAGCTATCATTCTTTGCTTTTAGCTTTGAGTTTTGGAGTTACACATTCACATGCTTCATTGCATTTTCAAAAGAATTTTGCTAGAGTGCTATTGTTTTGATACATCAAATGTTCAAGAAAGCATAGTTTTTAACTGAGTACTCTAAGCTAATACTGTTGCTCATCATGGTTATTGGAAAATCTTTTTTCTGTTTTACTATTGCTTTGAGGTTGTGTTTCCCACATCTATTTCTATTTTCATCTAACATTACTGATGTATTTTGAAGCTATTGGTTCAACTGCTATTCAAACCATATATGTATGTGTGTGTCTATATATTTATTGCCCAAAGTTAACACTGCCAAAGGTTATACTAGGTGTAATTTTCAATTAATTCAAAGGGAGAAAGAGCAAATTTCGGCCAGTTTCCATATGATAACACCCTTATGGCCGGAAATTTGCAGATTTTAGCGTTGTTAAGTCTATTAGAGTATATAGATCAATTTAATTGGGTTGGACTGGCTTTTTGTATAGATTAATTTTTAGCAACACTATGACTATGGTGGTCTAATGAATTTGGGTTATAGATCCCACTGCCCTCCTCTAGTTCTATTTGTTTTAGTAATCTCATTGGACATTTTTTTTTCTTCATTTATACTGCAGATTTTTGAGAAGAATCCTACAAAGATTAAGAAATGGTGGTGTGGAACAAATGTACACTGAGATGGCTTCTCGTCACAGAGTGAGGTTCCCATGCATCCAAATCATCAAAACAGCCACCAACCAGCTAAACTTTGTAAGAGGGAGAGCACTAAGCAGTTCCATAACTCCAAAATCAAGTTCCCTCTGGTTTTCAAGAAAGTTCGACCACACAATAGGAAGCTCAATACCACATATAAGGCATCAAGGCCGAACCTATTTATGTAATTCATGCTGAGTACTTTCTCTGGTTTCCTGCTAGGATTCTTATTCTAATGAGCTTTAGATGTAAGACGTGGGTTAATGCTTTGAAGTTTGAACTTCATATTCTATTTTGGTAGTAGAATACTTGTCATCCTTATTCGTTTCTCTTAGTTTTGTTTTAGCTGTGGTTTGAGACTTTTTGAGTACCTTGAGAAAACATCTATTTTTGAGTTAATAAATTATAGTTATTTGAAGTTTTGTAGCTTTAGATTCATTTGACTAACTTTATGTCATATAAATGTATGCAGAGAGAAGTAATTTCCCTTCAAGTTTGTAATGTTTTTGCACTTTTCGGAATGTAATTTTAAGAATCTTATGTTATGTGCTGTATATGCAAATGGAGCATCTTGAAAAAGAGAAGTAAGAGTGCAAGACTAACAATGAATGGGAAATGGCCTCTTCTTGGTCAAGAACTTAATAAACTGTTATATATGGCCTGACTCATCATATCTACCCCAGGCACTTGCACTAAATCATAATATTGTGCAGCACACATCAAAATGCAGTCTAACATCAATGGGAAATGGTTGTCCAACATTTAGGCTATACTTACGTGATAGTACATTCCTTGGTGACTTGTATGCAGTGCTTAGATGTAAATGAAAAATGAGCCTTATGCTTTATAATATGTTAAAATCTGTGATGTAGTCATATTGGAAGCAAAAAATCCCTTTGTCAAAGCACATCCAAATTCCAAAATTTTTGGGCCAGCTTCAATATGGAAAGCTTCGGCAAAACCAAATATTTGAATTCTTTATCTAAAATTTAAGTGACATAGTTTCGAAATAACATCAAAGCTTAAATTACTCTAAAAAGAAGCAACGAGCAGCCTGTATGACTAAAATCAATACGAAAGAGCATGACACATTTTAATTGAGGGGGTGAGTTTCTGGTGTGGCATTCTCATCTTCTTTCCACATTTTAGTTGTCTTGTGATAGGGCATTTAATGCATTTGCTTTCTTCAAAATTGTTGATTTCTCTTTATTTGCATCAATCACGAGCTCTACAGCTAGCTTGTACTGCATACTCTTTAATCGCTCGTCCTACAAATAATTCAATACATAAATAAAAAATATATACAAAATTCCAACAAAACCTGTATTTTATTTATAAGAATAATATTACCTCCCAAGAAAGGTTGCCGTGATTTGATTAAGATATATGCGTTTAATCACATGTAGGCCACAATCATACCTGAAAGTAACAATTACTTATTAAAAAAATGATATCTCAACTTTTTTCATAATTACACATTAAAATTTAAAACTTAAACCATTTTTCTGTATATGATTCGTGCTTAATGAAATGAAGGGAAAGTCGACAATCTTATTGGTATATTTATCATTCTCCACAAATGTCAGGAACTTATCAAGGCATTCAATCTATCACACAATTGACATTCAAGGCAAAACTATATATCTAAAGGAATTACAACCTAGTTCAATTACTATATATCTAAAGGAAAATTTGAAAAAGTTTCTATAACACTTGCATGAAAGTTACTAACCAACAACTATCAAGATAGTAATTGATAACAGGAAACAAATATGCAGTTCAAGCTCAAAAAGTTCATACCCAATAATTTAAAGTCCAAAAATCAACTCAAGTTAGTTACTCGTAGCCCCCAAAAATTAACACAATATCATTCTTTCAAACCAATCATAGATATTCTGATTCATCAATCATCAGCCATATAATAGACAAGTGAACGAATTCCGAAATCCAATGGATCATTAGTTTGAACTTCGTTAAATTGCCTTGGACTATTCCCAGCACAAATAAAGTCCTTTTACACCATTGTCACTAATAGTTCCATGTTTCAATTCCAAACTCTCTTACGCAAATGCCTGCTTGCAAATATATTACACACTTGAACTTGAAATCACGTGTATCACAAAAGAACTTTTACATATGTGCATCCCTTTCTGTAAACGACTTCATCATGCCCATAATCCCTCATTAGCACTCATATTGATAATAGGAAAAGAATTGATGTAGATTCTAAATAAGGTCAAAACACTCTTTACACTACTTCGTTAGCACTAGCCACATGATTCAATTTTCAGTTTTTTTTTTTTTTTTTGAATAATTTTCAGTTTCTTTTGAATGCACTATCTTCTAACAACCACTCCTCCAGAAGCGACAAGCCTGGCTGATCTACCTTTCACCAGTTGTAAAGATTAAACACCACCCTCCTCAGTTAAGATCTACTTTCATTTTTATAGGTCTCCTCCACAAGATAAAAACGGAGGATGGGAGGAACCAAGTTAGCAGAACATCAGTCTGTCATGGCTGCCTTATGTGCAAAACTAGCCAGAATATTATGATGGTGTTTGAGTATCGCCTTCACAGAACCTCCATGTTCCATCATCTTGCCTCTTTAGAACATAACGAACTTTATAAGTGCTGCAACCAATCAATAAGACAAGAAAAAGAAAATATCATAAAAAAAGAAATAAAATGTTCCAAACTCGGGTCTTTGGGAGACAAAGAAAAGTTCGAATGCTGGAGGACAGCAAATCAAAAATAATTCAGACCAGGGAATAAAAGATAGCTTGGAAAATATTACTGGATATATTGTACTATTATCGCGGCAATCTTGACTAATTATCTAGCAATCTTTACTTTGAAGTAGTGATTATTCACAAATTAGTGAACCATATGGTGGGAAATGATCCAAAAATCCGATGTATAAACTGTATATTGAAAAGCAGGCTTAAGATCTACGTTTATTTCCATTAGACATGAATGACCGATGCACAATATGATTTTGGGAAACCATAAAAAAATCGATGCATTTTATGAGTCCAATCACCTGTAATAATTTGGGTTCTTTTGCTGAGATTCATCTACAAGCTCTGCAGCTTCCTCCAATAGAGCCTCAATTTCTGCCATCTCTGCTCCGATCCCATCAGATATAATGTCAGCTCGCAGAACAGACAGTTTTAGCAAAACGAATCTCCAATAACAACACTTGGCTTTTGCCGCATCAGCCAAAGCTTGCCACTGTGAACCATTATGCAAACAAAAACCACCCAAACATGTAGCTTAATCATGTGCCTTCAGGAAAGAAAACTATTCTTATTAAATGCATCAATATATTTTCTCCACTATATGCTGTAAGCAAGCTTTAACATGACTCACTTTTTACAACATTAAGTTCAGCCTTTCATTTAGCCAATTTAAAATCTGCAGGGACCAGAATTATGATTCTTTCCTATATAATATTCCTAGTATCCCAATCAATTTTCTTACATATTTCAATCTTTCAATATTTCTTTTTCTTTGAAACAAGACTAAAACCAGCTTTGCGTTAGGAGTATGCAATACTCTATCTAGTATCTACACAGTGCAAGCATCTCTTTTTTTTTTTTTTTTTTGATGACGAGGAACCTAACCAAGGGTAGTAAACCCCAACTACATGACCCCATCCACTAGAATCGTGTATCGAGTAATCCAGGGGAAGCTCTAGTGGGGATTAAATCCAGGATGTCTGAATCTACAGCTCATCTCAAGCATCCTACCAACTAGCATGTACCCTAACAAGTTGAATAGTGAAAACAACCCTTTTATCACATCACTAGGCAATTCACCAAATACGACCGCTGCAATCATGTTGTAAGTTAAATACTTCCTTGCCGCAATTTGGGATATCCAACTTATTAATTTGTTGCTCACAATAATCAGATCACTAAAAATATTCATATTGTCTGACCATATAATTAAATTTGTTTCTATGACATTTTATATTTAATTTTTTCTAGATTATAAGGTGCATAGCTCAATGATTAAAAAATATATATTGGTCGAATTATATTGTTGATCCCTAACCTTACACAGATTGCACGTTCAGTCCTTAATATTCAAAATGCGTGCAATTGGTCCCTAAGGTTTAAAAAGCGTGTCCCTATGGTGGTTTTTAGTCCCTAAACTTTCAAAACGTGAACACAATTGGTCCCTAAATGGTGCAATTTAGAGACCAATTGCGCTCATTTTTAGTCCATAAAGTTTCCAAAAATGAGCATAATGGTCCCTAGAGACCAATGGTGCACATTTTTTAAATGTTAAGGACCAATTGTGGGCATTTCAAACGTTAGGAACCAAACGTGCAATCTATGTACAACATTAGGGACCAACAATGTATTTTTGGCCAAAATTTTTTATATAAAATACACTTAGGAATTTGATTATTAAATGGTGATATTTATATGATAGCATGGCATGATGTGAAAACCAATCCATACATTTTACCTGAACAAGCATAGAGTCATCAAGGACTTCAGAGAGGCTATGAACTTGATGGCTAGGCCCCAAAGCCTCAGCTTTAATTGCTTGCCATTGCCTAACAAGGGCTTCAGCTTCTTCCATAGGCATTAGCCTCTTAAATACAGCAGTCGTAGAGGATGACAGACTAGCAGCAGGGGATAAAACGTGTGGATTTCCAGCATCTGAGTGGTTCCTGAACGTTATATTAACCATTGCCAGAAGCTTCTTGAGTCTGCTAGCAACACCAATTTCCTTACTAAGAGCAGGCCCTACATTGTAATCCACAGAAGAATCTGGTGCCTGAGCAAGCGAACTTGTCGTCACATTTGTCTTACTGGAGTCCCATTTAGAAGCTCTTCTCATATTACTAACACTAATGCCTGATAACTTCAAGGCAGCAAACACAATGCACCCCAGTACAGCAACAAATGTTATCCTTCCGACTGACCAATTTTCCCAAACTTTAGTATGGTGTATACCATTATTCCTTTTCAATTGACCAGATGATGCACTACCATTGCTATTTTTGCCCAATATCAATGGACTTTGCAAATCTGGAGCCAACTGCTTAACAGCAGACCCAGGAAGTCGAGAAGAGCTCACATATGGAAGAGATTCCTCAAAAACATTCCGCTCTGACAGAGGAGTAGTGACCAGTGGTCTCTGGCAAATAGCAGGCACGGTATGAGGAGTTCCTTTACTTTTTTTGCTCCCAAAAGATTTCTTTTCACCACTGAAAAAATTGACCTGCAGAAACATTTTGTAACAACTTCCTCTTAACAATCAAAACTGTTATCAACCTTGCATCCACCATTATGAACCTTACCAAAGACGGAGAACAATCTCGTGTGTCTGGAAAGACAGCAAGGACAGCATCCTTCAGCCAAATTTCCTAGTCAAGAGCAGCAGGCAGTCTGACATGAGAAAGCATCAAACTCAAAGACAAGCATGAAATTCGTACTAAAAATGAAGTGTAAGATGGCATCATATGGAACTTAAGCCATGATGATGATGCAAAATGAAATATCTATCTAGTGTAAATCACTTCACTTTACTGAAACCACAAAATAAGAAGAATGAGAATAAGTGTTAACGCAGGCTCTGGTCCGCTGAAGTATGTGCCACTACGTATCCCTAAATTGCTGATGGATTCAACAAGAAAAATTCATAGTTTAGGATGGCAATATACAAAATCCTATAATCCAAGATACATGTTTTGATAAGTAATAAAAATTTATTGAAAAGGGTGAAGCCCAAGTAACACAACAAATTAAGACCTAAAATTACAAAGATCCAAGAACTCCAAAAGAGGAGAACAACAAACATCCCCAATATTCCTCAACCAATCAAACAAAGATCTAAGAAAGCAGAATTTCAAATGAAGCAAAGATGTTTCAATCTCATCAAAGGATCTAGCATTGTATTTCATCCAAATATACCACATTAGACATAGAGGAATAGCATTCCAAACATCAAAATTTGATTACTTATGAAGTCACCTCTCCAACAGGCCAGGAGGTCTTTCACCAAGAAAGGGAACTAATAAGCATTGCATCGCCAAGAAGAATCATATGCTACTAAAGAAAATAAATATTGATAAATATTTTTTTTTGTTGCTAATTATAATTATTGATAAATCAGTGTAGAAGTTAACCACTATATATCAACATGCATCACTTGAGCTCCCCACAATGAACCCATCCCCTAAGCAGTTTCAGATGCATTTTCTTAAGGGCAACAAAACATCAGAATTTCAAAGATGGAAGCCTGAGAGAGATAGAGAGGACATACCAATGATGGTTTAACACCAGAAACATGTTTTATTTCCTTCCCCGAGATTGAATTTCGTGTGGTGGGATTTGAACTCAAATCAAGATGTTGAAGCTTGTCAACAACCTCAGCCTCATTACCCTAAAGACCAATGTATTAATCAAAGTATTTTAGTAAAAAATAGAAAAAAGGAATGAAAATTATATCTGAGGAAACCAAGAATAAATTCCCAAAGCAGGACCAAAATGAATACTGTACCTGTCCAAGAAGGAAAAAGCAAAAAGTTTCCTCAAGTTTCAGATCAATTCCTTCTGATGCTATCAAACATTCACACATAGTTTTTGCCTTGTTTATCTGCACAAAAGTAAAATAAAAAGTGACATCAGTAAAGGGAGCACAACAACCATCCCTCACTTTCTATCTCTTAAAGAAATCAAACCTGAATCGTAATGTTGATGATTGTAAGAAACATACAAAATACACTAAATTCACAAGACATTTTTTCTTAGAAATAATAATATAGCAAGGGGAGTGGGGATAAAAATATTTATTAAAGCTGCCACACAGAAAGGACTTACCAACTCTATCTGCTTGCTTGAAAATCCGAGTGCTACATGAGCTATTAACACCATGTAGAAACAATTGAAATCGATTACAACCCTCTGATTCTGCGATTCAAGTGATTTCTTATTCTTCCGTGTAATAGCTAAACTATCCCATGGAAGAAGATCAACTATCTCTGTTGCCATTAGCCTATTAAGTGCTTGGGTCAAGAAGCACGGCCAATCTTGGACTTGACAGGAAGTCTCAACCTCAAGGCCCTGTCTGAGCAATTCACGCAAGGCCGCAATTGCTCCTTGTCTCCGTTCAGCGTTTTCAGGCGAATGAGGCATGCCTAATAGTTCCAATGTGCAAGCAGGTGCAAGCTCCTCCAAAGATTGTTCTATCTAGAAACCAAGTCACACAAATTTAATAGGAAAGCAAGAATCTGCAAGCAAAAGGGTTGTTGAAATGTACATTACCTGAGATAACAATGTCATTTTCCCAAGAGAAATTTTACTCCTTAGAAAACACTGAGCACGAGCAAGTGCTTCAAATCCATGGGACACCTTGTTGTTCTCGAAAGAAATCTTGGCAATTGCACACTTCAAGAAATCTACCTAGGATAAGAAAAAAGGAGGCATAACAAAAAGAAAAAATGCGAAGAAATCTTACCTCAGCCAATGCCATAGAGAGAAGCAAATCATGAACATATGGCTTAGCATCTGGATGTTGAAGAGCTGCTCGGCCAATATTCAATACAAGCTTTACCTCTCCAACCTAGATAGAAGAAATGCGAAGAGCAGCATCAAGATTTAAAAATGATATAGAAATGGAAAGGAATGGTGTTTTAGGGTACCTCTTGAAGGAGGCAAAGAGCAGCAGGCAAGCAATGGCAAGGAATTGTAAGTGGAGTTTTAGGTGGAATGTTTTCTCTTATATTACCAGCATATTCAGGTTCAAAAAGAAGCTTATCCCTCACATCCATTAGAAGTTCCTGACGAGATATAACAAGATCCATTGTATAACCTTCTTCAATCTCAGCATTCTTCAAATCCATCACGGACTTAACTATCTCATCTTTCTCAGCTCGATCATGAAGATGAACACCAATAAGCTGGTAACAGGTAATGGGGATATCGACGGTTACGGTGGTGCGTGGTGTGCTGTTGTCGATAATAATGTGGCTGTCAACGGCGTTGAGTCTCCACCGGAGGTGGGTGTGGGTGAGGGTGAGAATGTCATACCTCTTCCCAATGGAAACCCTAGAAGAAGCCTTGATTTTGGTTGAATTGGAGCTTCTCATTCTTCTTACCATTCCTGCTCCTGCTCCTGCTCCTGCTCTGCCCAAACCCACCACATCTCCCTTCCAACAACGATTGCTAAAATCTCGTGCAAAACCCATCACAATTCACAATTCACAACTCACAACTCACAACAAATATCATATTAAATAAACAAATTTGCTACGCTTTTTAACGTCTAAATTAAAACTATAACTAAAGTGCAAAGTGTTTTGTCTTAACCGGTTTCCTTCCGGTTGACTCCACCCGATTCTCACACGATGACGACGACACTCCAATCCTTTTAAACGTTGTCGTTTTAATTGAGTGTTAGAAAGCCCACAACCCCAATACAAGTGAGAGAACATTTTATAATTGTTTTTGGATCCGGCTAAATCCACACCATGGTGTGAAACAGTGTTTTCACACCATGGATGTGGCAGTTTATGATTGGGCCACATCAGAGATGGGTCCCACGGGTCTCACAAGTGAAAAATCAACAAGTTTAATGAAGAATAGAGTTATCTTTGTTGCCAAACATTGCAAAAAAAAAAGAGAAAGAAATGAGAAGGAGGGGATTACTGTTTATTTTTTTCCCTCCTCCGTGGCTGGTCTTCTTCTTCATCACGCCATGGACACTGAAACAGCAAGCACAAAGGCAAAAAAAATCAAAACTTAGCCGAGAAGATCACGTCAGTTCTAAGGTTAGATTTTTGAAGTTTTGCTACTTATTATTTCTTGTTAATAATTATGAAACAGTAATCCTAAACATAGAAACCATTTTCTGTAAAACAGTGTTGCTGCCATTGTTGGTTGAGCTTGAGCTTGAGCTTGAAACAAAGTCACCATTTGGAGCAGAGACAGAGACCAACATTTGAGATTTGGAGCAGCATATAACGTGAGTTTTGGAGTTTTGGAGGTGCATTGACTGCATTGTTCACGTGGTATGCATTTTTTTTTTCTTTTTTTTTCTCTTTTTCTTTTTTGTTGGTTGTGTATATTATTTAAGTTTAGTTTTAGTGATAATCTGTACATATTGTTTTGTGTAATAAAAAATGAAAAAAAAAAAAATTATGCTTGTTTTAGGTGTAGCAAAATATTCATCATTGTTGTATTATGGCTATAGATGTTTAATGGGTTTTTTCATGTTATTTTTTAATGATAATTTTAGTGAGTGTGTGTTGGTGTGTTTGAATGTTTTCTGTTATTGATACTAGTCACAATGTAATACTTTAGGTTTAGGTTGTATATCATTATTGGTACATGATAAATTATTTGGTAGAGTTTACATTACATGTTATTATTAACTTTGGTATTTGGCTTATAGGTTGTTGCAGTCATGAGTACACAAGAGATGGATAGTGTTAGATCCTTTGCTGCTAGTAATAGTTTTGTAGAGGATTTACCACAGCCTTTTGAGGGAAACATGCAGGATACACCTGAGAGTGTGAGGAATTCAGTGATTGAACCAAGGGTTGGAATGGAGTTTGATTCACTTCTACAAGTCATTGAATTTTATAAGAATTATGCTTATTCAAAAAGATTTGCAACAATGACAAGGAGTTCAAGGAAAAATAAGGGTTTCACTGAGACTTCTTACATAAACTTAAAGTGTAACCGAGAGGGAAGATACAGTAGTTTGGTTGATGATGCTTCGAAGAAGAGGTCGACAATAAAAAATTCATGTGAAGCTAGGATCAAAGTTTCGATGGATATTACTGATCGGAAATGGAGGATATTGAGCTTTATTAAGAATCATAATCATGATTTGAGTCAAAGTAAATTCAGGCATTTTGATACTTTTCGACATATAAGCGCGGATAAAAAGAGGAGACTCTTGATCAATGATAATGCCGATGTTAGGGTAAATAATAGTATTAAATCTTCCATCGTTGAAGCAGGGGTTATGAGAATGTGACCTATAATTAGAAAGATGTTCGCAACTTTCTCGATAAGGAACGTCGTTTAAAGTGTAGGGAGGGTGACGGACAAGCCTTACACGATTACTTCGTTAGGATGCAAGGTAAAAATTCTAACTTCTACCATGCGTTGGATTTGGATGATGAGTTACATGTGCGGAATGTATTTTGGGTTGATGCGAGGAGTAGGGCAGCATACGAATCCTTCCATGATGTGATCACATTCGACACCACATATCTAACAAACAAGTATGATATGCCATTTGCCAATTTTATTGGAATTAATTATCATGGTGAATCTATTATACTTGGTTGTGGGTTATTGTCCGATGAAAACACGGATTCGTTTGTGTGGGTATTTTGGCAATGGTTGCAAAGTATGTGTGGCATTGCTCCAAAAGCCATTATCATGGACCAATGCCAAGCAATGCGGCGGGCCATTGAAATAGTTTTTCCGGAAACTGTTCATCGTTGGTGTATTTGGCATATTACGATGAAATTGCCAGTGAAGCTTGTTGGATTGGAAGCTTATCAAGATATAAAACATTATTTGCTTAAAGTCGTGCATGAATCAATGACAGTGGAAGAGTTTGAAGAAAAATAGAATTATACCATCACTTCACATCATCTTAAGGAAAATGAGTGGTTGGCTAAGTTATATGAGGAACGGGAGCGATGGGTTCCTGCATTTCTCAATTCCAATTTCTTTGCGAGAATGTCGTCAACCCAGCATTCGGAATCAATGAATGCCTTCTTTGATGGTTACTTACATAGCTGTACAACCTTGAAAGTATTGCGTGGAGTAATTTGAGAATGCAATGCGGAATAAGGTTGAAAAAGAGATTTTATCAGATTTTGAGTGTTTCAAAGGCAAGTTGAAGTGTTCGTCATCATCTCCTATGAAGAAATAGTTCCAAGAAGCTTACACCCATGAGATTTTTAAGCGGGTGCGAATAGAATTTTCTGGGAGACAGGGTTGTATCTTAAAAGAGCTTGTTAGAGGTGCTGATGAAGTGAAATACAAGATTGAAGACGAAGCATGCTCAGTGAAGCTTTTTGAAGTGAGATTTAGTAGCTCTGAATGCTTGATTGGTTGTGTATGTCGCATGTTTGAGTTTAGAGGCATATTATGTAGGCATGCCTTATTGTGCTTTCCCAGGAACGTGTGACTGTACTCCCTAACAGGTATATACTAGACAGGTGGAGAAAGGATATCAAAAGAAAACACACTTACGTCTCCACTTGTACAGATGATGTACAACATAACCCTGTTTTGGAAAGGTACGAGAAGTTGCATAGACTAGCAGTCGGTGTGCTTGAGATAGGGGCTGAGTCTGTAGAGAATTTCAATGTTCTAGAAAAGTTGTTAATTGATTTGAAAGACAACTTTCCTCGTTCATGTGATAAACAGCCCTCGTCTCAGAGAAAGAATAGTGTTGGAGCTGCTTCTGATGTTGTTAGGACTGAAGTTGTAAGGAGTCATATGGTTGTGAAACGTAAGGGTCGACCTAGGACGAAACGGCTAAAGTCATCAATGGAGGAAGCGGTTTCAAAACCGAAGAAGAAAATGAACACTGCCGTTGCTAGGAATCTTGCTCAATCTACATCAACTACTGTGGTACATAATTAAAAGACCACACTTCTTTTAATATCCTAGTCTATTATTGTTTATTAATTTTGGTTTAATTGTGATTGGATGGCCTAGGTTGGAGGTAGTGCTTATGGAGATGGCTCTACATCAAACATGGTAAGTATAGGTGATTTGCACTGTTATTATTCATATGTAGCAGAGATGTTATTTTGGGGCTTATGGTTGAATTTTTTTTTTTTTTTTTTGTATTGTAGGAATATCCAGTGTCCATGCCACATTCAAATGATGGAGTTATAGACTTAACAAATCCAATGCCTTCTAGAGCTTTGTGTCAGAGGTAAAGATATTTGTAATGTGGAAAAAATGGTTATTAAATCCTATTTATTGTATACTTATTGTACCATGTTTTCTTTTACAGTCAATGTCACAAAGTCAAGCTCATGGAAACGAAGACCAAGCCTTAAACCTTACTTGATTAGATATATGTAAATATTTTTTTTTTTTTTTGTTAAACGATCCTCCTTTTTTGTATTACGGAAGGATGCGTTGGTAGTTAGTTTTTTTGTATCATGGAAGGACTCGTCTCAATCTCCTATATCCTCAGCGTTGTTGTTTTTGCAAGAGGAAAGAGAAAGTGTTGGCTCCTTTCACTTCATTAATATACACCCATTGATTATATTGTTTTTAGCTAAAATGGATAATTAATGTATTTTGTGATCCCAATGCAATAATAATGGAAGTGCATACGTATTTGAGTTATTGCTAGTGGGTTGTTCTAAGTTTTTTATGTATTCAGGTCATGGTGAATTTCATGAATATAGTAATTTTATGAAAGTTATGTTAGAGGTATACTGTGAACCAAGTTTGCAGAAATTGGCTAAGTTAAAACAGGTTTCTGGGTAAAGACAGGTTTCTGGGTAATACGGTACTGTGCACCAAGTTTGTAGAAAGTGTGGACAATGTTGTCCACACTTTCAAGGCCAATCAGGCCAATAGGAATACTGTTAACGTATACTGTTTACCATTGCTCTTCAAGTGTGGACAATTTTGTCCACACTTTGTTCAAATTGTCCACACTTTCTGGGAAAGAGTTCACTATTCACATAAAACATTGTTTACGTATCTGTTCAAATTGTCCACACTTTCTGGGAAAGAGTTCACTATTCACATAAAACACTGTTTACGTATCTGACAGAAAGTGTGGACAAAATTGTCCACACTTTTATCAAATTGTCCACACTTTCTGGGGATGAATTTTACTATTCACGTTTAAAATGTTCACAGGAAACACTGTTCACGTGACTATTTAGTGTTCAAACGTGCATCAAATTGCATGAATTTGCATGGCCATTGCAAGAAAATATAGATATTAGTGTCCACACATTGATGCAAATTGTCCACAATTTCTGGGCAGACTTAAATGTTAAACTAAACATTTTTCTGGTACACAACACATTTATTGAATACATTTCAATACATTCATTCATTCACATTCATTCAAATAAGCATCCTCATTCATTCAATCAAATATTGTCTAATTACAAAAAGTGGTAATGACTACACTACACATTTATTGAATTTGATACCATAATACAACAATAAGGCCCACAATTACAGCAAGTCCTATTGTTAACAACTTCTTTAACGATTGGATGTCATCACGATGTACTGGTTGGACCATATCACGCATGCCACGCATCTCTGACTGAAGTTGATGCAAGTCCAGTAACAGTTGTATGCATCAAGCAATTGTGATGCATCAACCATGGATTTAGAACTTGTTGTTTGTGATACCTCATCCATTCTTTCACAGCCAGCTCGTTGGTTGATGGGCAAACACCAAGAAAAGAAACCGCATCGGTTGGCAGCACAACAATAATACAATTTGTTTTTGTTTAAACTTGATTCCGAAATCCTAACCGATGCTCTTTTGCCACAACCACAGTCTATATTTCTAAATCTCAGCCCATCTCTAATTGCACTATTTACTGATGAGGAAGACATCTTTGCTGCAAAGGTATTAAAAATTCATATAATATATTAGGTTATTAAAAAATCATATAATATATTAGTTTATGTCAAAAAGTTTAGGGTTTTGAATATTAAGGGTTTGAATATTATTTAAGTTGAATAAATCATAATTAGGGTTTTGAATATTAAAATTTTCAATATGATTTAATTTGAATAGAATATGATGTAATTAGGGTTTTGAATATTAATTAAGGTTAATTGAGGAATTAAATCAAGAACAAAGAGAGAGAGAGAGAGAGAGAGAGAGAGAGAGAGAGAGAGAGAGAGAGATAGCATACCGAGCCCTGAAGGATGAACAAAGTTGAACAAATAAAGAGGAAAATTGAAAACAAACAGCACCCCCACTAAATTTCGGTCACAGCAACCAACAAATTTGGTCACAGCCCAGTAACAAAATCACATCCCACTGTTCAGACACCTAACACGCAGAGGAGATGGAGTGAGATTGAGAAGTCTTGTAAGCATTTAATGCTCTCTGCCAACCCAAAGACAGCTAACCCGAATTGAGAATGGAAGAAAGATGAAGAAAACGTAGAGGCAGACAGCTAAGAAGAAGAAGAAGGAAGATCGGGTTTTGTAGCTGAAGCACTTGAGGACTCTACCTTCTAGCCCAAGAACACAGCAGCAAGGTTGGAGTATGGCCGCAGCAGTAGGGACGTGCAGCTCCAAGAAGAGGACAGTTCGGCTGATGGGATTGCCGTGTCCTTGTGTTCAGAAGATCACATCAGCCCCATCAGCCCGTGTTTTGTTAACCAGCTAAGGATTGAGCTGTTAAAGTTGTACTGTGTAAAAAATCAGCTCTTTCAAGAGGAAGTATATGCCGTGTAACCAATTAACCAGCTAGTGCAATTGCAAATGCAAATTTATATCTAGATAAGTGTGTAAAAATTAAAAAGTTGATTTAATAAATATTTATTTATTTAATGGATAAGATTAAAAGTGAATGTTGAAACTTTTAATCTTAACCATTCAAGCCAATTGCATGGTGCAATCATGCAAATCCATGATCTCAGTGCAATTGCAAATGCAAATTTATATTAGATAAGTGTGTAAAAATTAAAAAGTTGATTTAATAAATATTTATTTATTTAATGGATGAGATTAAAAGTGAATGTTGAAACTTTTAATCTTAACCATTCAAGCCAATTGCATGGGTGCAATCATGCAAATCCATGATCTCAATTCAGGTTTTTTATGCAATTGCATAGGTTGTTTAAAAAACTTTGCTGATATTAATACAGTTCATACAAGGATTATGAATACATTTTATATGGTTTGTTTTTGTGGTTATAAACACAATTTTATGTTAGTATTATAAAAAGAACATTAGTATAAGATAACCTCAGCAGCATTAAATTTGTTATAAAGATTTGGTTGTTAATAATACATTTAATATTTATTGAGAAAATTTGCAAATATTCATTCAAATATTATTATCAATTTAAATATTGCAAATAATACAGTTAATAATTATTGACATAAAACGTAAAAAAAAATTAAGAAAATGTGACTTCAGAAAGTATGTACAAGTTAGATTCAGAAGTTGTAATTATTAACTGTATGTCAAAACAATATTATGAAAATTAGAAAACGAAAAACTATTTTAAAAAAAAGGTACAATAATGTATTTTACGTATGTTAGATTCAGAAATTGTAATAATCATGGTTGAATATGTTAGATCAATATTTGTTGTTAACTAATTTACGAATTTATTCATTACAATATAGAACTTTTTTTAACAATGATAAAACGTAAACTTCAATTAAAAAATGTAATTTTAGAAAGTATTCTTAATTTATACAAGTAATATAATGCAATTTAGCAAAAATAATAATAACATAACAATTTTTTTTTCAGTTATGTGTGGTATAATTGGAAAACATTGGTCATCCTAGTCATCCAGCTCTTCCCCATTAGGATAACCTCCTATCATGTGTCTACATCATCAATTATATCTCATACATTCAATGGTTAAGTTATAGTTAGATACAAGGAAAGGTATAGATCGTGTGTTCGTCTTTTCCTCGGATCAACCCTAAGCATACCATCCGCTATAGATCGAGTGCCGATTGGAACCATTCTAGTCATCCAACACTTTCCTGTTTGGATCGGATTTGTTGTTCACATAGAAGATGGCCATTAGTCATATACTTTAACTATTAATATACTGTCAAATATAATATACCAACTATGTAATCTAATTGTAGTACCAAGATGGCCATTAGTAGAAAAACATTACAATTTGTTGTTTAAATATGTCACTCAAATGTAATCGTAGTACCAAGGTAGTTATCAAATGTAAACACGAATACGAAGAACATTGTCTGATATACGTTTTTAATACGTTAGTTTGTATAATTACATTACATAAAATATCAATGTTACTTTTTGATAACTAAGATCTAAATCTAAATTACTTATATTTTTTGAATTTAAATATTTTTATTATAATCAATTCTGATTTTAATATAAAAAAAGTTATTAGATCTTATTATATGTATGTAATGTTCTACTTATATTTTTGGAATTTAAATATTTTTATTATAATCTTTTAATTTTTTGTCTTTACTGATTTTAATATAAAAAAGTTATTAGATCTTATTATATGTATGTATGTTAGTGTCGAGTGTCGAATTATAATTTTTTCCCCCCTAACTAAATTTTAGATATTATATATTTTGTCTTTTTTTTTTTAATTTAAAATAGTTTAATAACTATTTTATTCATTAATATGTACATTTTTCCGGTAATTTATTGATTAATATTTACATGTAAATTAATTTAATTGATTAAATATTTAATTACTTAAGATTTTAATACATACATTAATATATGAGGTTGCAAAAAAAGCCCAAACCCATTGTCATATAATAACCCATAATACATACATTAATATCTGAGATTGCAAAAAAAAAAGCCCAAACCCATTGTCATATAATAACCCATAATACATACATTAATATCTGAGATTGCAAAAAAAAAGCCCAAACCCATTGTCATATAATAATCCATAATACATACATTAATATCTGAGGTTGAAAAAAAATCTAAACCCATTAATCCACTGAAACTAAAATAAGAAAGAAACCAAAAAAGAAAGAAATAATGGGCCGGTCCAACGTGGGAAATTTGGGGGGAAACTTGGTCTCCAAAACAGCGTCGTGTGGGCTTTTGGGGGGAAAGTGGTCCCCAAAACAGCGTCGTGTTGGGCTTTTGGGGGGAAAGTGGTCCCCAAAACGGCATTGTGTTGGGCATTTGGAGGGAAACTCTTGATCAGAATGGCGTCGTTTATGGTTATGCATGTTACACCGAAGCTTCCTCAACACTACGCCCTCTCTTCTCTCTCTTCGAAATTGAAACTGAAACGAACCTTCTAAACAGTCTTTCCTCTCCCTCTCTTCATAGTTTCCTTTTGCAAACATCCCCAAGAACACTCAAACACTCCTCTCAAACACTCAAACACTCCTCCCAAACACTCAAACATCCCCAACGTGGTCATTCCCTTGCATCCGTAGACACAACAGCAGAAGGAACTAAGAAACAATCTTTGAAAGAGAAAGGTGAGTTTACATTTCCATTTTCTTCAGTTTGTGAAATATTTTGACTTTGGTTCATGGTAGCTAAGTGTGGACAATATTAGGGTTTTTTGGACAATTTTTGGGTTTTGTGGACAATTTTAGGTTTTCTGTACAATGTATTGTCTGTGGATACATATGTAGGAACACACTGTCTGAAACATGCATTTTAGAAGCTTTTTTTTTTTTTTTTTTTTTTTTTTTTTGTTCTAGTGATGGTGTTCAAGATGTAAATGCCCGTGGTGGGGTCAAATTCCCACCAAGCAAAGTGAACAAACCAAAAGAGGTCACTATTACAAAGAAGGCATTTAGCTGGTTAGAAAAACATAAAAGTTTTCTGAATAATAGATATTTGATTTCATACGCATAATGCAAGCTCATCCATATAGATGAGGAAGTGGATAATGTCATGCTGCATCCAGTGCAATTTACAGTTCACCATATAAAGGAATAGATGTATATGCTGTCCTTTTTTCTTTTTTTTTTTATAAGTAAGTTGTATATGCTGTTGATGATCTGAAATTCCCATGTTTTTGGTTCCATATTGATCATAGATCATGAATTTAGTCATTTTAAATCAACTATAGGTAACATTAATCATACAATCTAGATCACTATGTATATGATGCATTTGAGAGAACCAGATCATGGTAACATGAACATCATAACTTTTTCCTCAACAATGATAAAGATCCAGTGTTCCAAAATAATATATCTTCCTAGCATGTTATATATCTGCATATACAATCTATCATATAGCCCTAAGTTCAAAAACCTTGAAAATTAACAATAGGTAAGTATTTAACCATAAAGACCAATTTCACTGCACTCTAATGTCACTCTAATATGGGCTGAGGGGTGCTATATTATTGCTGGCCATTGTGCTGCCTTAAGCTGTGGCAGCATAGTTAGTAGCCAGACAAAATATGGAATTTCCTTTACAACAATCATACTAGTAGTATGTAGTCAGTCAAAGTTGCCATGCAACTCTGCTAAATGCACTACATGTCATTGAATGCAATAAGGAAAAATGATATTAAGTACAGTTCAGGTATCAAAAGTAACACTCAAGTTCCATTGTCATATAATAACTCATATTTGATTAATGGTTTTAGTGAACAAATTGTGAGCATGTGTTAAAACTTATGGCCAAATAAAGACTTGTTTTTCTTTTTTTTGGGTATGTTCTGAGTAGAAGGATTTGAATCTATTTCTTATATCTGTCTCTCTTTGTCTGTGAGGTGATATGTGGGTTGTGTTGTAGTTGTGCATACCATTTATAGAGTTTAGGCATTTGGGTGTTTATTTTTTTTGCATTATTATATTTATATCTTCCTACTGATGCTTTAATTGGTAGGTGGGAATATTGACTGGAGGAGTGACAGAGTCAAGAAGGTTTGCTATCCAAGTATGATCACTAATCTCTTTGATTTTGTACATCTTTTGTATAATTTAATTCTTTGATCCTTTACCAATTAAAAATTGCATTTCTTGTTTGCCTTTTTTTGTCAACAATTCAACCCCCCCACCCCCCCAAAAATTGCATGCTTTGTTGTGCTAATGAAAGTCCATATTCATCTTCTTTTTTAAGTTTACCAATTAAATTTTGGGTCTATGGTATCTGAGCCAGATGATTTGAGCTTGCTTAATTAGAAACTTCCCCTCAAAATTGACAATTAATGAGTGCAATACAGCAAACTTGTAGCACTTGTACTTCCTGCTGGTTTTCTGTATAATGCCAAATTAGTGGAGCCCAAAATTCATTTTTAAATAGCATTGCATAACAAGCTGTGAAACATCATTTTTTCAATGGATTTTGGATGTTGGTGATAGTGGGGCTGTGTTAGGATTTTGTTGAGTATTTATGGGTTGGTTGGTGGTCCAGTGGGGTCTGCTTGTGACTTACTACTTAAGAGATTACATGCTTTTACCAAGTTTGTGATTGCAATTATTGCAACTGAATTTAGGTTGGAAGAACATATTGACTGAAAATTATTGTTAGTCTATCTAGTATGTGTGTGTTTAAATTATAATAATGACATCCGCATTATACAAAATTATTATAATAGCTTTTAAAGTGAGACAAGGTAGATTGAGTTTAACAAAGTACTTTATGGAATGACATCTGTTTTGTTTTTTTATTTTTTATTTCTTTTGTGTGTGTGTGGTCATAGGTTGACTTGAATGTGACAAATATGTTTTGAATGACCACATGTTTAAACTGTGATTAAAATGTGGACAATGTTAGGGTTTTTTGGACAATTTAAGGGTATTCTGGACAATTTTCACATTTTCTGTACAATAGTGCTTGAATTGGCATACTTTTTTAATCCTTGTCTTGAGATTACAGGTAGAAACATATAATGATGATTTATTTTCTTCTTTAAACCTGTTAAAAGAGCTTTAACATGTTTCAAATATGGGATTATCCTCATTGTAATAAAAAGGTGGACAGTTAGGTTTTGGGTTCAAAACCCATTGGGTCCTTGTGTAACTTAAAAAAAAAAAACATTTTGTATGATTGAAATGCTTGTGTGACATGCTGACTTCAAGACATAGTGTCTTTGGATGAGCTTATTCTTACCGACTCAATTTGTTTAAAAAATAAGTTGTGTAAAAGTATTTTTTATTTTTTTTTGAAAAAGTGAGTCTTCCAAAAGTTGTACATAAGCTGAATGTGAAAATAAGCAAGCATTTTATGGTTAAACAACTAGGCCTTATTGATGTGTTTATGGATGGAATATGAGAAGTTACCTTTTTCCATTGTTAGCATCTATCCTCTATATTTTGTTGTTTCTTTTAATGATCAATGATTTTATGAGATATTCTAATTCTATGGATTTCCATTTTGCATGTGGCCAAGGCAATGGCGAGTATTGATGTCAACACACCCGCAGACAACACAGAAGTTCAACCCCGTATTCACCATCATTGCATTGTCAGCAAGTTGAGGGATGTTAACAAGAGCTTATCTCAACAATGTAAGAGACAGCTGCAAACCACTCCATTTGGGTGGTTGTTGAATCTCCACTGCAACATCGAGGCCAGTGGACGAATGCTTGAAGTGATGGTTGCAAGTTGGAATGTTGATGAACGTGCATTCCAAGTGGGTGATAGGCTCATACCCTTCACCCTATGTGACGTTGCCCTTATATTGGGGTTGCCTGTGAGGGGGGAGCCAATTGATTGCAACCAGTCTCATTCTGGGGGGTCTCTAGTGGAGAAATTGTTAAATATCCATTTGGAGACAACTTCACCAGAACGGACTAAATTGGTGACATTGCTCACCAAACCTTTCATAAAAGTCCAAGATAGGATTAGGTTGTATACTGCCATAGTCTTAAGCTATTTTTTGTTTCCTACCACCTCTAAAAAAGTCAACACAAACCTCCTACCATTACTTGATGATAGAGTCAACCTAGATAGATATGCATGGGGGAAGGCAGTGTATGAGTTATTGGTTAGTGGTTTAAACCGCGCAGCTGCATCGAAGCAAGCGAAAAAAGGTAGAGGCAACTTGCACATTCAAGGTTGCACTGCCTTGCTTCAGGTAAAATTTTTTTTATCCTCATTGTTTACTCCACAACCATTCTAAATTTTGTTTTATTTTTAAACTTACCATTGATGTCATCATTTATGCAGATATGGGCATGCGAGCACTTGGAGATTGGTCAGAAGAATGCTGAAATTAACCAACTTTTTCTAAGATTCTTAGCATGAACCCACCAAAGAATGTTTACTAAGAAGGCAATGGAGGCTTTTAGTAACAGTGCCAATGTAAGTATCTTATACTAAAGTTGCGTACTAATTTAATATCAATGTTAGTTTCTTATAAAGATGTTGTATATTAGTATTTCATTGTTCTAATTCATATGAGTGCAATTTACAGGTGTTGTCCGTGCTTGTAGCGATGCCATGGGAGCAACAGGAATCCGTGGTACAAGTAGCCATGGAGATCTTGCAAGAAACCCATGGCAGCTCGCACACAGCCATATTAAGGAATGATGGGGCTGGACCAAACAATACAACTCAAATGCCGTCCAACAAATGGTAGCTAGAGCTCCAAGCTGAGAGGACTAAATGGGAAACTGTAGAACGCCATGTTAAGCGCTTAGAGAATGAGCTTCACAACCGGTCAGAAATGAGGTACGTGTGTTGTTTAAGAATAAAGTAATTAAGAAATGCAAGTTTACTTTATGTTGGGTTCATACTTTAACTTTTTTTTTTGTTTAAAAATCACATATGAAATAACTTTATGTACTCCATGTTTAAAAATCATATGAGCAGTGGGTGGATGCTCATTTCCTGTACCAGCCAACAGCTCATGACGAGGCTGTCTTGGCTGATTTTAGGAAGAATTGGTCATTCGCGACAAGGCGGGCCACTAGGAGAAGGTTGTAACAATTTCTTTCTTTCAATTATTTAATGATTTATGAAGTGATTAGATATATTACCTCATACTGGTTTATAACATGTTTAAAATTTTCTAGGCCCAGCGGGGTTGATAGCAATGAGGTTGCAATCTCGACCGAAACATATGAGATCATGGGTCGAGATGTGTCATCATTGTTAAGCGATCAAGCTCAGGACGAAACTTCTAGGTGGATATCCACCACGGTAATTACATACTCATTTTGCATTTTAGATCATTTCTTTATTGCATATTTGAGACATGAGTTTTACAATTCCACATTGTTTACTAAGCAAGTGCGACACACGCAGGTGGTGGACACTTTCAAGGATGTACTTATGGAAAAACTCACTGAAAGCGGCCACCCTCCACCGTACATAAACTTTATAATAAGCGTACATGGCGGGGTAAAATAACAAAATTTTAACCTTGGCAAATACTTGTTCATACTTTTACACTATGAATGATGTCAATACAACGAGCTCTTTTGTCGAAATAACTAACTATGATTTATGCAGACTACGATCTTGGGTTTAGCTCAGTCAACTTCAACACAAATAGGCAAAAGAACAAGAAAGGGTAAACAACCCGTTCAGGATGACCAGCCTGGACCAGAATCTGTGTTTTGCCCTAGTTGTGTACGCGCAATGCCGAGAAATTGCAACCGGGTAATTAGAGACCTTTTCCAACTTCATTTTGTCAAAAACTGTCATTACATATCTATTCTGAAAAAACTGTTTATGACCTACCCTTTCGTGTTTCTTAATACAGATTTTTGTCCCAGCATGTCACAGTGGCCATTTTGTTATTCTAGTTGTAGATTGCCTAGAAAAAGTTTTCTATTTTTTTTAATCTTTACCTAGTGCGACCCATAGAGCTTCGGCGCCAATATTGGTAAACACTTATTTTTATTCAATTTTCTTGCTAACCCAGTATTAACTTAATTAATCCCACTAATACTACTTTCTTTTGTCTGCATCATAGCGAAAAGTTTTGGAGCAGATATGCATAGAGAAGTTGGGCCATCAGGATGTCCATACATGGCTCCTAGAATACAAGAATGACATACCAAACCAAGATAAATACGCGTAAGTACCAATATCTATCATAACCCCAAATATATTGAGACAAATTTGAGTGTAGACTGTGTAAGTAAGTTCATATTCTCTTTTAATGTGTTTTGATAATTCAAATGCAAATGTTGGTTGCTATGTTGATTGTTGGTGTTTTGATAACTCAAATGTAATTGAGATGTTGGTGGTTGATAACTCAAATGTAATTGTTGATTGCTATGTTGGTTTCTGGGTTCACTTGAATGTTACTACTATTTTCCAGAAAATGTGAACAATAATGTCCAAACTTAAAGATAATTGTCCACACTTTCTATGGATGTTATGGATGTTACGTAGGTTGTTGGTATATGTTGGTTTCTATGGATGTTATGAATCTAAATTTTGAGTAAAGTAAATTTCCATATATTATGTTGATCAATGTTGATTTTTATGTACTTTTGCCTCAATTTTTCCAGCTCCGACTATGGGATTTTCATGTTGACATACATAAAATCCTTGATTTTTTTAAACAAGATAGTACAATTTGGAGAGATATGATTTCCACACCTTCATTTCATGATGCGTTAATGCGTTCATTTTAAGTCAAAACAACTAACCAATAATTTCTAAATGTCTTTTATGTTTTGTAGGCTGATTGCCAAAGAATTCGGCAACGCATTCTGCTGGAATTCTATTACAATTCCTTGCTGCCCAAAGCTGTACAAAGCTAAAACTGGACAATTCTTTACCGTGTTTGCTGCTGCCCAATTCTTTACCGGCATATAGTTTTATATTTTGATACACATTTGTTATTTTTGTATTTACGTTTATACTTTTTGTATTTAAAATTTTGGTTGCTCTATTCTTTCTATACTTGAGATTGTATTAACGGTAGTCAACAGAAACAATATCTTAGTTTTTTGTAAATGGAGTAAATAAATGAAATGGTGAAATTGGTTGGAAACATTTGCGTATATTTTAGGTTATCCATGAGTTTCTTTTATATTTAATGTTACCAGGAGCACCCTATTGGCATTGGAATCTTCACATTACTCGTTGTGAAAGATATAAAAAAAAAGAATGTCAAAAAATGTTTCCCAAATTGTGGTGAAACTAAATATGTTCAAATAAATACCAAGGAGCAACCTATTGCCATTGTTTACATTGGAAATAATAAAGTTTGATTTTTTTTATTTTTATTTTGAAGTGATTTTGGTTGGTTGAGATAAAAAATGATAAAATTGTTACAAAGATGCTAAGAAACATGTTTAATAGATGCCAAGAAACATGACCAATTCGTATGAACATGTTTAAATGTTCATACAATTTCTGGAAAATGTGGACAAAAACATGAAATTATGGACAAAAATTTTGAGTCTACTTATGAATATTTAAGTGAACCCAGAAATGTTCATACAATTTTCTGGAAAATGTGGACAAAAACATGAAATTATGGACAAAAACATGAAATTGTGGACAAAAATTTCGAGTCTACTTATGAACATTTAAGTGAACCCAGAAATGTTCATACAATTTTCTGGACAATGTGGACAAAAATATGAAATTATGGACAAAAACATGAAATTGTGGATAAAAATTTCGAGTCTACTTATGAACATTTAAGTGAACCCAGAAATGTTCATACAATTTTCTGGAAAATGTGGACAAAAACATGAAATTATGGACAAAAACATGAAATTGTGGACAAAAATTTCGAGTCTACTTATGAACATTTAAGTAACCCAGAAATGTTCATATAATTTCTGGAAAATGTGGACAAAAATATGAAATTATGGACAAACATTTCGAGTCTACTTATGAACATTCATGAACATTGAAGTGAACCCAGAAAGTGTATTTCATGTTTTTGTCCATAATTTCATGTTTTTGTCTATAATTTCATATTTTTGTCAACATTTTCCAAAAAATTGTATGAACATTTAAACATGTTCATACGAATTGGTCATGTTTCTTGGCATCTATTAAACATGTTTCTTGGAATCTTTGTAACAATTTTATTATTTTTTATCTCAACCAACCAAAATTACTTCAAAATAAAAAAAACCAAACTTTATTATTTTCAATCTCAACCAAAATCAACCAAACCCTCAAAAAATATTAAACCTAACAAAACCTTTAACTTTTATAATTTCCAAATCCTAACAAAATCATCCAAACCCTCACAAATACAATCAAACTCCAACTTCAAACATTAAAACTTTGTTATTCCCAAACCCAAATAAAACCCAAATCAGATCTCAAATCAACACTTTTAAACCCCAAATCTTTCAAACGTTAAACTTTAATAGAGAACCCAAATCTTTAAACCCAAATCAGATCTTAAATTAACACTTTTAAACCCCAAATCTTTCAAACGTTAAACTTCAATAGAGAACCCAAATCTTTAAACCCTAAATCAGATCTCAAATCAACACTTTCAAACCCCAAATCTTTCAAACTTCAAACTTCAATAGAGGAAAAACCTTCAGGGGAGAGAGATTCATGACTTCATGAGGACAGATCGGGGAGAGGAGGAGTAGAAAATTCTGGAGGAGAGAGCAGAGTAGAGCATTCGGGAGGAGAGAGAGTGAAATTTTCAAAAATAATGGGTGTTTGGTTACAGGGATAGTGGAAATTGGAATAGCAAACCGGGAATAACCGGTTTGTCTTTTAGTGGTGGTGTGAAACAGTACTTTCACACACGGTGTGAAAGAATAATTTCCGTTTATAATTTCATAATTTTAGACATACCTCTCTTCATTCATTTTTTTTTATTTTATTAAATATCTCTCTTTGATGATGTCGTTTTTCACCAGATGATTGCGGTAGCCAACAGCGTGAAAAGGGTGTGCCTACAAAACAAGAAGACAACAATTTGCTCAAGGAGCATTGGTGTGGTGCCGGCCAAGAACTTTCCAATGCCTAAGTTAGGATTGTTTTTTATGGAGAAAAAGGCAGAGTTTTTAGGGTTAAGTGTTTCTTACCCCGAATGTGGTGGTTCTTTGGCATTATATAGATGTCTTTCTGAATGTTATAGCATTTATGGAGGTTCAAGAGTCGTTTGGACCGTTACAGTATTTATGAGGCTGAAGAGTGGTTATGGACCATTACTACATTTATTGTTGCCGTTACGGTTTTAAACGAAACGTTACTAATAATGTGTAATAAATGTGTAATTGATCTGATTGTTAATTAACAGCTTCATCTAGTTTGTATAATCGTCAGGTCAAGATTCAGACGGTCATCATGTTCATGCGAAGACCAACTACTAGCCTCGTCATGTATTTCTTAGGTCGTCTCGATATTTATTCCCTCGTCAGTTGCCCCTCATTCCTCAGGTGTGGATTTGTCGGGGACGAACCTGGGGGATACTAATGATTATACCAAAGTTCACAAATTTTATTACTTTTCTCAGCATTGCCCTTCATGTCTATCTTCATAGTGATTTAGTGTTCGACAGGGGTTGAAACGTATATCTTTATCGTCATGAGTGCTTCGATAGTGCGGGACGAGGCACTTAGCCTCTTCATGACGAATGTCCCTTAAGTGGGGAATGAGGCATGTTAACCTTAATATGACGAACGTCTCCTGGGTGGAGAGCGGGACGATGGCCTTCGCGGATGAGGGGCTTTTGAGCGAACGTCTCCTTGGTGAAGAGCGGGATGCTAGCCCTCATGGATGAGGGGCTTTTGACTAGACGAGGCATGTGACCTTAGTTTTTTGCAACATTCAAGTTTTGAAGGAAATTGAACTGATTTCATTAACTAGAAATGCTGAAATTGAACAAAATTGAAGTGCTTGAAATAAAAGCATGAAAGTATAAGACCTAGTTAGGCAAGTAGTACTTCTTAAAGTGCTCAGCATTCCATGGGTGTGGAAGAGCCTTTCCTTCCAAAGTTTCTAGATGGTACGTACCAAGACGATTGGATAGGATAACCTTGTAGGAACCTTCCCAGTTTGGTCCCAACTTCCCTTTTGTCAGGTTCTTAGTTGTTGTGCTAACCTTCCTGAGTACCAGATCTCCTTGGTTGAAACGTATGGTCTTCACCCTGACGTTGTAATACCTTGTCATCCTCTATTGGTAAGCATCATTGTATAGGGCTGCTTCTTCCCTAGTTTCGTCTAATAAGTCTAGGTTTAGGCGTAGACCCTTCTCATTCGTGTCTTCTTGAAAGTGCTTTGTCCTAAGAGTGGCCACTCCTATCTCTATAGGAATGACTGCTTCGGCTCCGAAAGCAAGCCTGAAGGGTGATTCCACTGTAGGTGTTCGACAAGTGGTCCTGTAAGACCAGAGTACTCCTAGAAGCTCTTTGGGCCAATTTCCCTTCGATCGTTCTGGTCTGGCCTTGAGAGTCTTCAGGATGGTTATGTTCGTCACCTCTACTTGCCCGTTTGCTTGAGGATATCCTGATGAGGAGTAATGGTTCTTAATTCCTAGCTCGGAACAAAAACCTCTAAACTGATCATTGTCGAATTGCTTCCCGTTATTTGAGATGATAACTCTAGGAATCCCAAAGCGGCAGATGATTATCTTCCAGACGAAGTTCCTGACATTTGCTTCAGTGCTTGTGGCCAATGGCTCAGCTTCCACCCACTTCGTGAAGTAGTTTATTGCTACTATAAAAGGAATTTGAGTTAATGTTTCCCTATTGGAAGAGGTCCCACCAAGTCAATCCTTATTGAGCAAAAGGGCTGGCCATAGGCGTAAGCTCTTCTGGTGGTTGCCTAAGCAAGTTACCAAACCGTTGGCACTTGTCGCATGCCTTGACGTACTTCACAACGTCTTTTTGCATAGTAGGCCAGTTGTACCTCATCCTGATGAGCTTCTGGACAAGTGATCTACTTCCAAAATGGTTGTCGTAAACCCATTCGTGTACTTCTTGCATTATGTAGGTGGCTTCTTTGGGACCCAGACATCTCAAGAAAGGCAAGGAGAAACCTCTCTTGTATAGCTCATCCCCAATCATGATGAACCTTGCAGCTTTGACGACTAACTTCTGAGCCTGATACTTATCGGAAGGGGAGGCCTCATTGTTGAGATATTGGATGATAGGCGTTATCCAAGTATCTTCCACCTCTGTAGCATTAAACATTCCCCCTTCTTCTTCTATACTTGGACTATCTTGTACTTTTATCTGCACAGTATCGTCTCTTGAAAATTCTTGGGACGAGGCTATCTTGGATAGCTGATCAGCTCTCATGTTTTGATCACAGAGGACCTGCAAGATTGTAAAGTGTTTGAAACGAGTTTGGATTTCTTTTACCTTCTTTAAGTACTTCTTCATCTGTTCTTCCTTCGCTTCAAATTCTCCGTTGATCTGGTTGGCTACCAACATTGAATTTGTTTTCACCTACACCCTTACTCCCCCTAAAATAAGGACGAGTTTAAGACCATTTATGACGGCCTCATACTCGACCTCGTTTTTGGTGACGGGGAAGTTGAAGTTGACTGCATAATTGAGCTCTATTCCTTCTAGGGTGATGATGACCAGACCAGCACCTCCCCTATGCTCAGTAGACGACCTGTCTGCTTTTAATGTCCAGATAGATAAATCTTCTCCAGGTGTTAGCATGTCGTCCATCTTGGTGAACTCTGCTATGAAATCAACTGTGATTTGCCCCTTCATGGCAATGCGTGGTTGATATTCAATATCAAACTCATTTAGCTTTATTGACCATTGCATGAGTCTTCCAACTGTGTCTGGACGATGAAGGGTTTTCCAAAGTGGATGCTCTGTTATTACTATGACCTTGTGAGACTAGAAATAATGTCGTAGTTTCCGGACTGATGTGACGAGAGTTAAAGCAACCTTCTCAATCCAAGGGTACCTCTCTTCAGCTCTTCTCAATGCCTTGCTGATGAAGTAGACGGGGTGCTGGACCTTGTCTTCCTCCCTTACTAGGGCTCCACTGACTATGGTTTCTGACACTTCTAGGTATAGATACAAGGGTTCGTCTAGCTTGGGTGGACTCAAGAATGGTGGACTGACGAGGTATTGTTTGAAGGCTGCAAAGGCCTCGTCACACTCGAGAGTCCACACAAATGCTTTTTCTAAAACCCTGAAAAATGGAAGACATTTGTCAGTTGCCTTAGAGACAAACTTGTTTAGTGCTGTGACTCTTCTAGTGAGGCTCTGGATTTCCCTTACTGTTCTTGGGGGCTTCATGTCGATGATAGCTCTGATTTTGTCTGGGTTGGCCTCGACTCCCTTTTGTGAGACGAGGAAACCAAGGAATTTTCTTGACGAGACCCCAAATCTGCACTTAGCTGGATTGAGCTCCATTTTGTATTTTTTGAGAATTCGGAAGGTCTCCTTCAGGTCTTCTAGGTGGCTTGAGGCCTTCTTGCTCTTGACGAGCATGTCATCTACATAGACCTCCATGTTTCTTCTAATCTGCCTTTGAAAAATTTTGTTGATGAGACGTTGGTAAGTGGCTCCAACATTTTTTAGCCCAAAGGGCATTGCCTTGTAGCAAGAAGTCCCTCTGTCTGTTATGAAGCTCATCTTCTCTTGATCATGGGAACCAAGGTGGGCCTAGGCTTAAAGATCCTTTGCAAATTTCAGATGGGCCAATTACAAAATTAAGAGCCAAGAAAATCAAGGAAGCAATACAAGGATTGGTGCAATCCACTTGGGATGAAGTTAGCAAAAGCCCAACACTTAAGATGGGTTTGAAAGAAGGAGAACCAATTTTGATCCACTTGATACAAGTTGTGGAAGACATGACTTAGGGTTATTGGTTGAGCCTATTGTTATTGAAGGGTTTCAATTTGTTAAATGATTTATTTTATTAGTTTAGAATAAGTGGGCTTGAGGATGCTTCGCCCACATATGTCGTATTTCTTATGAACTAGGGTTTTGGGAAGGCTTTGTATTATGGCCAAGGGCTTATTTGGAAAGTTATTTTTTAGGAACTAGGGTTTCAAGAAGTTACTGTAACGGAATTACTGTAGCCAAATTACTATAGTGTAGCACTGTTCATGTAGGGGTATTTTTGGGAGAAATGGTTTTAATTAGGTTTTGGTTTAAATACTTTTTGTAGCCTCATTTGAAGGGCAGACAATATTGAATTTTTATTGTGAGTTGAGTTTACTCTTCTTGTTCTTAATTGAACTTTTGAACTTATCAAAGGTAAATCACAAACTTTATGGCGTTCCTCCTTGTAATCTGGGTTCTTGAGACAGGTACTTCAACGGGTCTAGATTTTAATATAATCTAGGTTCTTGAAACGAGTTCTCAACGGGTCTAGATTCTCCATCCATTGACTTGATTTTTGGCTTTCTTGGGTGAGTTTTCAAATTGATTGTAGGTTCAAAGGATTCCATTTCTGCGGGTTCTTATCATTTGGTATCAGAACAAGGTTTCCAATCAGGTCTGATTCTATCTTTTATTTCTTGCATATTTAATTATAGGGCTTCATTGTTCTAGGGTTACAAAAAAAAAAAAAAATGTGTCTGTTGAATTTCTTCACTATTCTTAGGGCTGCCGAATTTCATTGTTCTAGGGTTTGTGTTGGCCGAAATCTCTTGTTCTAGGGGCTGCCATAAATCACTTATTCTAGGGTTTTTGAGTTATTGTTAAGGTTTTGTCAATTGCTTATTCTTTTTATTGTGATCAAATCAGTTGGTGAAAAAAAAAAAAAAGGAGTATAGAAAATCCGAAATTTTTTCTTGAGCCTTATCATCAAAGGGGCTGCATACATCATTATAGTTGGTATCTTGTCTTATAGTTACTCTTTCATTCGTATAATTTCCTTGATTCTTGTGTCATTTTTATTCCTTCTGTGTTTTTCTTGTTCTTGTTTCTTGGACCTAATTACTAGTTGGGATAAAACAAGGTTGCATTGTCTTGATTGAGTTCAATTAGTTCTTAAAGAACTTGAGTGGGAAAACTCTTGAGGTAAAAGGCAAGAGAGTATGAGACTTTTATCGGAAAAAAAAAAAAGCCAATTAAGAGTGAAATACGAGTGGAGTGCCATTATTCGAGTGTAAACACGTAAGGGAGTGTGTGAGGTTTTCCACTAACATTCTTTTTGTGCAGCATTCTAAGGAGATGGAGGTGGTGGTGATTCGAACTAATGTAGGGGAGAACCGAGAGGCCACCATGGCTAGATTTTTGAGTGGTTTGAATAGGGACATAGCCAATATAATTGAATTGCAGTATTATGTGGAGATAGAGGACATGGTGCACATGGCTATGAAGGTGGAGAGGCAGTTAAAGAGAAAAGGGATAGAAATATACACTTCAGTTTCTAACACTACTTGGAACTCAAAGTGGGATAGGAATGATCCAGCTGAAACAAAGAGAAAGACCGAACCACCAAAGGGAAAAGATGAGGGAACTAGCAACAAACCCAAGGTAGAATCTCAACCTTCACGGAATTGAGATATTAAATGCTTTAAGTGTTTGGGTTCAGGGCACATCGCTTCACAATGTCCAAATAGGCGGGATATGATTATGCGTGACAATGAGGAGGTGTTGACTGAGAGTGAGGATGATAGTGATGGGGTGCCCGAGTTGGTTGATGCTAGTGATGATGATGGAGTGGTATGCCCCGTGACAGGTGAGTCTCTTGTTGCCAGGCGTGCTCTCAATGCACACATTAAGGTGGATGATGCAGAGTAACAGAGAGAGAACATTTTCCATACTAGATGCTACGTTAACAATAAAATATGTAGTATGATCATTGATGGAGGGAGTTGTACTAATGTGGCTAGCACTACTTTGGTTGAGAAATTGAATTTACCAACCTTAAAACACTCTAGACCATACAAATTGCAGTGGTTGAATGATTGTGGAGAGGTTAGGGTGGATAGACAAGTGTTAGTTACTTTTTCAATTGGGAAGTATCTGGATGAGGTGTTTTGTGATGTTGTGCCTATGCATGCTGGCTATATTTTGTTGGGGAGGCTGTGGTAGTATGATAGGAGGGTGACACATGATGGGTTCAAGAACATGTACAGCTTTATAAAAGAGGACAAAACAATCAAGCTTGCTCCTTTAACTCCAAGCCAGGTCTATGAGGACCAACTGAAACTGAAAAGTGAGGTTGCTCAAAAAAGAAAGAGTGAAAATGAGAGTGATAAAAAAAGAAAGAGTGAAAAAGAAAGTAGAGAGGTGGCTGAGAGTAAAGAAAAAAGAGTAGAGCCACGAGAGAAAAAAGAAAGAGAGTTTGCAGAGAGAAAAGGAAAGACAAAAGTGAGTTTTTATGCAAGAGAGAGTGAGGTTAAGAGGGCTTTCTTCGCAGATCGCCCTATGATTTTTTTTGTCTAAAAGAGTCTTATCTTAATCTTGATGAAACTAACCAATCTCTTCCTAGTTTGGCTGTTTTTTTGTTACAAGAGTTTGAGGATGTATTCTCAGAAGAGATGCCTAATGAGTTGCCACCCATTAGAGGCATTGAGCACCAGATTGATTTTGTGCCCGGAGTTGTTATTCCAAACCGAACAGCCTATAAGAGTAATCCAAAGGAGACAAAAGAGCTTCAGAAGCAAGTTAAGGATTTGATGAGCAAGGGGTACGTGAGGGAGAGCCTGAGCCCATGTGTAGTACCAGTGCTACTAGTGCCAAAGAAGGATGGGACGTGGAGGATGTGCGTTGATTGCAGGGCGGTCAACAATATCACGGTAAAGTATCGCCATCTCATTCCTGGATTAGATGATATGCTTGATGAATTGCATGGATCATATATTTTTAGTAAAATTGATCTTAAAAGTGGGTATCATCAAATTAGAATGAAAGAGGGTGATGAATGGAAAACTGCTATTAAGACTAAGTATGGGTTTTATGAATGGTTGGTTATACCATTTGGACTTACAAATGCATCCAATACTTTCATGAGATTAATGAACCATGTCCTACGTGCGTTCATAGACAAGTTTGTGGTTGTGTACTTTGATGATATCCTAGTATACAACAAGGACTTAAAAAAACATATTGAGCATTTGAGATATGTGTTTGATGTGTTGAGATGTGAAAAGTTGTATGCTAATTTCAAAAAATGTACCTTTTGCATGGAAAAAGTTGTTTTTCTTGGTTATGTTGTTAGTACAAAAGGTATTGAGGTGTGTCGACACCGGCGGAAATATCAACTACTTCACTCCAAGGAGCGAGTGTTTTCTTTTTTCCTTGATCCCGACCCCCATTTGGCGAGTGTGTGTGATCTCTCTATCTCTTTTCCATTTCGAGATATGAGTTGTGTGTGTGTGTGCGGGAACACGTGTGTGTGTGTGTGCATGTGAGCACAAGTTTGGAGTCGCCACCAATCATGGGAAATTTAAGGTGCGATTGGGCACCTATGTCTAATAGATTTTATCTTGTTTAGACATTTAAAACAAAATGGTCTTGAACCTAGAGATGGGTTCGGGGGTTTGCTTATGCGTGGGGAAGGTGTTAGGCACCCCACGACATCCGTTAAGAAACGGTTACCTCCCTTCTAGTGTTCCCTTTATTTGCTAAGCCTAGGTTTGTTAGTTTATGTACGAATGTCCCAAATTTAGTTGTGCAATATACTAAAAATGGCAATTGCAATTTGACTTCATTTGGTTTTGATTAGACTCCTTATTTCACCGTCCCTCATCTTTGTATCTTTTAAATTTCCGGGCATTTCGGTGGTAGGATATACTTCGAAATCCCAACACCTAGTGCTGGGACAAACAATTAATGTTTTTGATGCCATATTCGGGAATCTCTTTACCCTTGATTTCCAAGGATAAAGCGGTCCGTCAAATGGCGGGGTTTTGGATGATTAATTCACACTTTAGGGAATTTTAGACTATGATCTTATGGGAGTTAGAACGCGTAGAATCCCTTACACGAAAGCACGTACCAGCCACGCCCCCGTGTAAAGGACTCATACCATGGTGTCCCAAAAGCCAGGGCGAGCCGTAGCCCTTGGGTTGCACCAACTTCGTTTATAACGCCCACATTACTATGTTTACTCTTTTTAAAGTTTTCATGGCAAAGTGTATTTTAATCACATTTTTATATCAAAGCGATAAACACTCAAACAAGTAATCACGGCATGTTTACAGCACATAAATTACAAGAACGAGTATGAAAGCGAATAAAGTATTCAAACAAGTAATCACGGCATATTTGCAGCACATAAATTACTAGAATGAACATGGCATCAAAACGGTAAAACATTCAAACAAGTAACCACGGCATGTTCGCAGCACATAAATCACAAGTATGAATGAGTAGGGAATGATCACGACATGTTTGCAGCACATAAATCATAAAAGGCTCGAGCAAATGACCACGGCATGTTCGCAGCACATAAATCACTAGCACAAGATGGATGTATCATAATGAAAATGACAAATATGGGATGACATAAATATGACGCTTAATCGCAATGGCAAAGTGTAATTTATGACATCATGAGAATTTTTAGGGAAAGGGTCAAGACCTTGTGGGGTCGGGATTCGATGCTATTGAAAGGCTTACTCGAATCTCGACACCACCATAGGATTTACATGAATAAAATAAAGCAATTTAGAACAGAGTTCAACGCCTTTCGGGCTTACACGAAGGATTAGTGCTATTGAAAGACTTATCTAAACCTTGGAGGCCGAATAGGACTTATATGATGAAAAACCATTTTTGAAAATATGTTCAACGCCTCTCGGGCTTACACGAAGGGTTAGTGCTATTGAAAGACTTACCTAATCCTTGGAGGCCGAATAGGACTTATATGAGTGAAAATCATTTTTAAAGGGAGCTTCAATGCCTTTCGGGCTTACACGAAAGATCAGTGCTATTGAAAGGCTTACCTAATCCTTGGAGGTCGAATAGGACTTATATGAGTGAAAATCATTTTTAAAGGGAGTTTCAATGCCTTTCGGGCTTATACGAAGGGTTAGTGCTATTGAAAGACATATCTAAACCTATGAGGCCGAATAGGACTTATATGTGTAAAAAATCATTCTTGAAAATATGTTGGCAATTTTGCGGGTCCAATGCCTCATGGATTTACATGGGGTTTAATGTCTCGTTAAGGTCTTACATAATCCACCACGACCAATCGGGATTATCACGCCCAAATCACCTATTTATAACGTAGTAAAGCAATAAATGACGGAACTTAAACAAAGGGACGTGTTCTTGGGTCAAATGCCTTGTGGGCTTACATGGTTGTTAAGGCCTAATTGAGGGCTTACATAATCCACCAAAGCCACTAAGGATCGTCATACCCAAATACACGGGGAAAGGGGATAATTACAATATAATATTCACAAGTACGTAGTAAATGTAAATAAAAGCGATAAATGTATTTAAAGAATCGCGGAAAGCAATAAATAAATTTAAAGCAAATATGGAAAGCAATGAATGTATTTAAGACATTACGGAAGGCGATATATAATTTAAAGCGAATAGGGAAAGCGATAAACGTATTTAAGGCAAAAGGTTTTTTGTGGGTCCAATGCCTATGGGATTACGTGGTTGTTAATGCCTTGTTAAGGTCTTACATAATCCACCACGACCAATCGGGATTTTCACGCCCAAATCACATATTTACAATGTAATAAAGCGATAAATGACAGAATTTAATCAAGGGAACGTGTTCTTGGATCAAATGCCTTGTGGGCTTACATGGTTGTTAAGGCCTCATGGAGGGCTAACATAATCCACCATAGCCACTAAGGATCGTCATACCCAAATCCACGGAGAAAGGGGAAAATCACAATATAATATTCACAAGTACGTAATAAATGTAAATAAAAGCAATAAATGTATTTAAAGCATTGCGGAAAGCGATAAATAAATTTAAAGCAAATATGGAAAGCAATAAATGAATCTTAAAGCATAAAGCACTAGATAAACTTAAAGCAAATAAATAAAGCAATAAATGAACTTAAAGAACATAAATAAAGCAATAAATGAACTTGAAGAACATAAATAAAACAATAAATGAACTTAAAGAACATAAATAAAACAATAAATGAACTTAAAGAACATAACAAGAGTGGATCCTTATGAATTCACTAAAAAAAAGAAAGAAAAAGAGAGAAGGGGGAGGATGAGGAGAGGTTAGAGAGAGAGGCACCTAAGTAGATGCTTCTCACTCTAAAAACTCCCCAAAAACCCCCCAAGGAAAGACCCCAAACCCCTATTTTATGCCTAAAAGGATCCTTGTGAATCCACTAAAAAAAGAAAGAAAAAGAGAGAAGGGAGAGGATGAAGAGAGGTTAGAGAGAGAGGCACCTAAGTAGATGCTGCTCACTCTAAAAACTCCCCAAAAACCCCCCAAAGAAAGACCCCAAACCCCTATTTTATGCCTAAAAACTATCTAAAACTACCTAAGAAACCCAAAAATGGCCTAAGACTTCGGACCCAGCGTTGAGGGTAGGGGGGTGCGTTTTATAGACGGATTTCGGAGATCACGCGCGTCACCATGGCGCGCTGCGCGCAATCATGCTGCGCGGGTACTGTAGCTCATCCTTATCCGCTACGTGGCGAATTCGCGCTCCACACAGTTTTCGGACACGATTTTCAAAGGCGCTTTTGGAGGCTTTACAGTATTCAAAATGGGTCATGCAGCATACCGTTGGAAAGCCCCAGATGTCTACTTTCCAACGATGTAAAGTTTGCACAAATAGAAGTTCAGACGAAAAAGTTATGGCTCCCGGAAGTTGGGGTATCGAAGCTGTTTTTTTACGTTTTTCCGGTGAAGATTCCGGTCAAACGGGGGAAGCCACCGGCGAACCGAGAGTTGCAAGTCGTAGCTAGAGTTGTGATATTTCCAACGCACCCGGGCTTGCGGATCAAATCGTAGTGAGCCGGAAAGAATCTACACGCGAAGGCGGTTGTCCGGGAGGAAAAATGCGCCAGATTTTTAGCCTTTTTTCCTTATTTTTTGTCTATGTTTGCGCGCACATTTAATCTAGCTCCCGACCTCGGTTTTTGACGTTCTTGGTACCGTCGGAAAACTTGCGCTACCCTCTTCCTTAAGGTTCTGGATTTGTGGGAAACTGAGCTAGGGCCGGAGAGATATGGTCCCGCGAACAGAGGCCACCGGAGTGCTTTTGGCCCGCTGGAGGGCATTTTTCCGATCGAGATTCCGGCTAGACCGGGGAAAATCTTGACGATCCGAGAGTTCCACGTCGTGTCTGGAGTGACCCTCTTGCTTAAAGGTCTCAGCTTGTGGACCAAATCGCTGTGGGTCGGAAAGAATCTATGCGCAAACGTCGCCTCTCAAATACACTGTTTTGTCGACGACACTTAGCAAAATTTGGCTAAGTGTTTGACCGATTTTTCGCGGTTTTGCCCATAACTCCCTCGTTCCTCGTCCGTTTTCGACCTGTAAAGTATCGAATCGAAGCTCTCAATATGCTCTATCCAATGGTTAGGAAGCGGTCAGCCCAATCCAGCTTTTGGTTCGGTCAACGTCTTGGTCAAACCTTGGTCAAACTTGGTCAAACCTTCTCAAACTCTGGGAAATGTGTTCTGGGCTACTTCTTGAGGGTCTTTTGATGTGGTGGGCCCCTGCCGGGTTAGAACGGCTCGGTCAAACCTCGATCAAACTTGGTCAACCCTGGTCAAACTTGGTCAAACTTGGGGAAATGTGTTCCGGGCTACTTCTTGAGGGTCTTTGGGACCCCGGTCGGGTTGACCTGGCTCGATTTGGGTTGCCTCGTTTTACGTGCCGACACTCGAGAAAATCACGGGGGTAAAAATAGGGTTATGATAGTTGCCCCTTCTTTGTTTGGCGTTTCTTGGCACAAGGAACGCTGGACAAAGAATAAAATGACTCGATTTTTGCCCGCTGGGATTTTCTCGGTTTTCGTGCTTGTCCTCAGGTACTGTGAAAAATCTTCCTCAGTTTGCGTGTCGCTCTCTGTCAGACGCGCTGGCTCTCACACGGGTCAAAAGTCAAAGGTGGGTTTCAGAGTCTTGGTTTTTCCTCAAAACTACACTTTTCCTACTTCTGCTTTCTCTTTCTCTTCTAACTCAGATCTTGCTTTCTGGAAGTCTGTTCGACCTTCTGTTTGTTCCATTTTTTTGTTCTTTTATTCTTTTTTTTTTAATTTTTTTTTTTTTATGAAACCGTTTGGGAAAATTGATTTGGTTCCTCAATTTGAAATTTGTTCAAATCTCAATTTGGAGTAATTTGACGGTTCGGAATCCTGAATCCAAACACGTCGGGGGTAATTTTGGGTTTGGAGACTATCCAAATCTCAAATAGGGTGGTCCAACGGTTTGGAATCCTGAATCCAAACGCGTCGAGGGGGGGGTAATTTGGCTTGGGGACTACCCAAATCTCAAATCAGGTGGTCAAACGGTTTGGAATCCTGAATCCAAACACGTCGGGGGGTAATTTGGCTTGAGGACTACCCAAATCTCAAATCGGGTGGTCCAATGGTTTGGAATCCTGAATCCAAACGCGTCGGGGGGTAATTTGGCTTAGGGATTACCCAAATCTCAAATCGGGTGGCCCAACGGTTTGGAATCTTGAATCCAAATGCGTCGGAGGGTAATTTGGTTTGGGGACTACCCAAATCTCAAATCGTGTGGTCCAACGATTTGGAATCCTGAATCCAAACGCGTGGGGGGGGGGTAATTTGGCTTGGAGACTACCCAAATCTCAAATCGTGTGGTCCAACGGTTTAGAATCCTGAATTCAAACGCGTCGGGGGGGTAATTTGGCTTGAGGACTACCCAAATCTCAAATCGTGTGGTCCAATGGTTTGGAATCTTGAATCCAAACGCGTCGGGGGGTAATTTGGTTTAGGAACTACCCAAATCTCAAATCGTATGGTCCAACGGTTTGGAATCCTGAATCCAAACGCGTCGGGGGGTAATTTGGTTTGGTGAAAGGATTCCCTTTCTCTCTCTCTCTAAAACACACAGATTCTCTCATAAATCACACAATCCAAGAACAATATGGAATAGGATTCAATCCGATAGGATTGATCCCCCTGCATTCATGAACAAAACCTACAGAATTATTATCAACGATTCTATCAATCGGTCTATGAATCAACCTAGAGAGAATTTCTAAGAGAAACAATGAAGGTAGATCACAACTGGAGGAATGGCAGAGATAACACAACCCTGGTCAAACTTGCCTCATTCAAGGTTGACTTGATCAAGCCTCCCATTGACTGGTTGGTCCAGATCAAGGTTCTATTGGCTATTGCTAGTACTCAACTCAATTGAGGGTCTTTAGCTCTAACAAACAAGTACAAGGGGTTAAGCCGCCTAGAATGTCGGTACTAGACCCCCACCCGCACTCAATTAACCATGGGTAGGTACAAGCGTTTATAGCTTGTGACCTTACTACACTTAGGGAGAAAATCTAACGGGGGTCATACATAGTTTTAATAGGGTTGTTAAACTAGTTGCCCCTTCTTTGTTTGGCGCCTCTAGTGGCTAGGGTGGAAGAAGCATACCCACGGATGCCATGGGATGACGTTGGATTTTTAACATTGCCCCTTTCTCCGGTTTTCAGGTAAATGTACACCTTGCCCACAAGGTGTCAAGGGTAGTCTTCTTGGAGCTTGAACAAGAGCTCTCATGTAGCTTGAACACCTTTTTCTTGCTAGAGGTGACAGCCCTTCCATCAAAGTCCATACTACTGGAGAGCCACGGCCTAGGAGGTATGCCAAGAGGTTGGAGAAGCCCTGCAGGCTTGCTAGTCTCATGCTTGAGTAGTATTTGGTCCTCTCAAAGGGGGGTTTCAAACCCTCGGGTTCCTCAAGGACTTGAGGAAATTCATCTCTAACTCTCGGATGTGGAGAACCAATCTCTTCAAAACTACAACTGGGTCACAAGCTTAATCTACTAGTTCCCTTTGGTAGCCTTCCCCTTCAAAACTTGCTTCCTCTCTTCAAGTTAACTTTTTCCACTCATCTTGCTTTCTCCTTCATGCATCTTGAACCCCAAGGTTCTTGAAGTTCACTTCATCCAAGTTGCTCAACCATTTTCCAAACTGGTATCCTCTTCAATTCTAGCAGGTTGAAAGTCAATTCAAGTTTAAGCCTTTTTTGTTGAACATTTTCTTTGCATTCATTTCTTATTTGGCCATTTGCTACCCTCACTCTTTCAAAGTTGCTTTCCCCATCAATTGGTAGCTTCAATGTCTTTGCCAAAGTCCCATCCATGAAGTTATGGGTGCTTCCAGTATCAAGAAGAACAACAGTCGTCTGGCCATTCACAATGGCAATCACTCTCATGGTGGAAGGAGAGGTGCTGCCCAATAAAGCACATAAAGTGATCTCGGCCTTTGCTTCTTCTAATTCTGCCTCAACTTCTTCTTCCCTAATTTCTACCAATTCGGCCTCTTCATCTTCCACTTCTTCAATAAGATATAGTTTCCTATCCTTGCACCTGTGCTCTGAACTCCATCTCTCATCACAATTGTAGCACAAACCCTTCTTCCTCCTCTCTGACATTTGCATAGGTGTTAACCTTTGCACATGCATAGAAGGTCTTGCACTAAACTGTTTGGAATCCCCACTTTTGATCTCAACTCGGGCTGCCCCTTGTTAGGCTTGTGACTGGACCCATGAGTCTCGGCTTGGCTCATAGGTTGGTCTTGTACTTCTTTTCACAGTTGTCAAGTACTCCTCTTGTATCTTGGCCAAGGCATAGGCCTCTCCTAAGTTCCTTGGCCCTTGAATTTTTACAGCCAACCTGATTTCATCTTTCATGCCACTCATGAAACAGCTTAATTTGTGCATGTCAGATAAATCCCTCACCCTATTACTAGTTAACTCAAATTGACTCTTATATGCAGCAATAGAATGAGTTTGTTTCAATTTAGTCAACAATTCCATAGGATCATCATAACTAGCAGGCCCAAACCTAATTTGTATAGCTCTAACAAAATCATTCCATCCATGCAATTCATGCTCACAATCTTGGAACCACACTAGGGCTTCCTCATCTAAGTGATAAGAAGCATGCATTACCTTTTCGGGTTCAAGGACTTGATAGTAGTGGAAGTATTGCAATGCCCTATACACCCAAGCCGTTGGATCACCACCTTTGAACCTTGGAAAGTCCAGCTTCATTGGCCTCGGGTCCCTTGCTCTTCCTTGGTTCCATGGAGGTCCATCTTGCTCTTGCCAATAAGGATCTCTATGGTGAGCTCCTTGGTACTGCCTTGGCCTTTCCCGAGCTGGTCTCCCTCTTCTTGGATCAAACCAAGCTTCATCTTGGTCATTCAAACCCCATTGGTCCTCCCTCGGGTCACCAAAATGCATTCCATGTCTTGGAGGGGCTGCATGGGGCTCAAACTGTGCTTGTTGCCCCTGCTGCCCTTGCTGCCTTCCTTGCCTCCTTCCTAGCCAAGGTTCCTCATAAGGAGCATCAAAATGCCCTTGAAATGGAGGCATGAACCTAGCATTGTTCCTCACATTCCTTCTTTCCTCAATCGGGTCACCAAATTCACCCAAAATGGGTCCATTCTGACCATTTTCAAAAAACTCACCTGTTTGCATACCAACTTGTGGCTGATTAGCTCTGACTCTAAAGTCTTGATTCAATGGTCTCATGGGCATCACATTCCTCACCTCAGCCCCTAATGGAACTCCATGAGCTTCTCTAGGAGCTATTGGAATTTGCTCTCCCAAATTAGGTTGAACCTGATTTGGACTTTGCTCCTCCTGCCTCGGTTGCACTGCTGGTTGCTCCACCATTGGTAATCTTTTCATCACCTCCTGCATCATAGCTCGAATTTCAGCCACTCCAGCCTCTAATCCATCAACCTTCGAGTGCAATCCTTCAATGGACCCCGTGTGATCATCCACTTGTTTCTGGAACCTTTCCATATTCTTCTCGAGAACCGCAATTTGACTGGCTCTTGTTTCAACCATGGCTCGTATATAGCTCTGATACCAAATGAAAGGATTCCCTTTCTCTCTCTCTCTAAAACACACAGATTCTCTCATAAATCACACAATCCAAGAATAATATGAATAATTCAATCCGATAGGATTGATCCCCTTGCATTCATGAACAAAACCTACTAATTATTATTGAATTCTATCAACTAATGAATCTAATCTCCTAGAGAGAATTTCTAAGAGAAACAATGAAGGTATTTTGATAATGAGCAACAATGGAGGAATGGCAGAGATAACACACACAGTTTGCATGTGTTTTCTCATGCATGCCTCTCATTGGTTGATCTAGATCAAGCCTCCCATTGGCTGGTCCAGATCAAGGCTCCTATTGGCTATTGCTAGTAACAACCAAGGTACAACCCTTAGAAGCTCTAACAAACAAGTACAAGGGGTTAAAGCCTAGAAATGTACTAGACCCCCAATGCACTCAATTAACCATCTAGGTACAAGCTTTTATAGTTTGGACCTTACTAATTATTAATATAAGCTCATACATGTTTTAATCAAATGTTAAACTAAGCCAATCCGTGCCTTAGTGGCTAGGGTAAGCATACCCACGGATGTGGGATGGTTGGGGTCTTAACATTTGGGGACTAACTAAATCTCAAATCGGGTGGTCCAACGGTTTGGAATCCTGAATCCAAATGCGTCGGGGGGGTAATTTGGCTTGGGGACTACCCAAATCTCAAATCAGGTGGTCCAACGGTTTGGAATCCTGAATCCAAACGCGTCGGGGGGTAATTTGGCTTAGGGACTACCCAAATCTTAAATCGGGTGGCCCAATGGTTTGGAATCTTGAATCCAAACGCGTCGGGGGGTAATTTGGTTTAGGAACTACCCAAATCTCAAATCGTATGGTCCAACGGTTTGGAATCCTGAATCCAAACGCGTCGGGGGGTAATTTGGTTTGGGGACTAACCAAATCTCAAATCGGGTGGTCCAACGGTTTGGAATCCTGAATCCAAACGCTTCGGGGGGGTAATTTTTCTTGGGGACTACCCAAATCTCAAATTGGGTGGTCTAACGGTTTGGAATCCTGAATCCAAACGCGTCGGGGGGTAATTTGGCTTGGGGACTACCCAAATCTCAAATCGGGTGGCCCAACGGTTTGGAATCTTGAATCCAAATGCGTCGGGGGGTAATTTGGTTTGGGGACTACCCAAATCTCAAATCGTGTGGTCCAACGGTTTGGAATCCTGAATCCAAACGCGTCGGGGAAAAATTGGGATTTGATTGTCTTTTCCTATCATTAAGTTTTGAGTATGAAGTTTACCTGGCTTTTCTGGCTCTTGGATGGCTTGTTGTTGCTTTCCTTTGCAAATGTCTCATTAGCAGTGGTGACGCTGCTTCTCCCGCCTTTGAGCCTTGTGAATGCATGAATATTGAGGATCGAGTCTTAAGAAAGACCTGAGGTAGACTTGGGGTTATGTGAATTTAGTTCCTTCTTCTTGGGTCTGTTGCCGATGGTGGCGTTCCACGTGGTCCGTTCCTGAGGGACTTTCACTTTGTGTGCTTTAGACGCCATGCGAGCTCCATTGAGGTGGTTGCTGTTCTGTCTGTTGGGTCGGAGTGCACTCGCATCCCATACTTTAAGCTTAGCTATCTTGTAGGTTAGCTGTGGATTTGAAACATCAAAGGGTTGGGTCTTATACATCCAAGAGGCCCATTTCTATCATTATTGGGTCTTCCTCACTCACGAGGCCCATTTCTATCAATGTCGGGTCTTACTCACTCTCGAGGCCCATTTCCGCAACTCTTGGGTCTTACTCCTTCATGAGGCCCATTTCTATCAATGTTAGGACTTACTCCTCCACGAGGCCCATTTCTGTCAATGTCAGGTCTTACTCACTCTTGAGGCCCATTTCGGCAACTCTTGGGTCTTACTCCTTCATGAGGCCCATTTCTATCAATGTCGGGTCTTACTCACTCTCGAGGCCCATTTCGCCAACTCTTGGGTCTTACTTCTTCATAAGGCCCATTTCTATCAATGTCGGGTCTTACTCACTCTTGAGGCCCATTTCGGCAAATATTCGGGTCTTATAGTTTTTTCCGGACATGGAAAAATTGCCCCAGCATATGATGTCACCACAAATTTTTCCAACTTCGCAAAGATGGAAAAATTTTGCCCCAGTATGGAATATCGAAAAAAATCTTTCCAGCTTCCCGAAGTTGGAAAAATTTTGCCCCAGGATGACATTATCTTGATCGGTACGAGTTTTCAAACTCTTCATGCACATACTTCTTGGTTTGGTCCAAACTGATTGCTCAAATCTCGAACCAGCTTTTCTTCACAATTTTTCAGTTTACTGAAAAATTTGCCCCAATGTGGAATCACACGCGTCGATGCAGAATCCAAATTTCCGATTCTGTCCCCTTTGACCTAGATCGAGACAGCCGCTCGAGTGTTGAGCTGCTTCTTCTTCAAAATTTTTCAAAACCCCTTTTGAAAAATTTGCCCCAATGTGTTGTCAAATTTAATCATGAGACACTCCTTGGCTGCTTCTTGACTTTTCTAGTTTCCTCGGTATTGACGATATGCTCTTGGTCATTAGCTCATCTGGTCGGTTTGTCCGATGACATGCTCTTGATTATTTGGTTGGACGACATTTTCTCAATCTTTGATCCGTCCATCAAGCCTTTGATTCTTTCAACACATTCTTGACGGTGGCAATACTTCCTTGATCTCTGGTCTGTCTTCTAATTTTTCAGCTCGCGGAAAAATTGCCCCAGTGTGGCACAATAAAGTCAATGGTGAGACCCATGGACAAGTCGAAGGTCTTTCTCATGTTTTCTCCAATTCAGGTCTCATTTCTCTTTCTGAAACCCTTCTCGCATAGCTATTCAGGATTCTTTATTTCCAGACTTTGATACTGTCACCGATTTGGGAGGTTTTGCAATAGGTGTCCATTCGCCTGGTGTCGACACCGGCGGAAAATCTATTCTTTTTTCTTTTTATTTTCCTAGATACCGACCCCCATTTGGTGAGTGTGTGTGTGTGATCTCTATCTCTTTTCCGTTTCGAGATACGAGTTGTGTGTATGTGGGAACTTGTGTACGTGTGTGCGTGTGTGCACAAATTTGGAGTCGCCACCAACCATGGGAAATTTTAAGGTGTGATTGGGCACCTATGTCTAATAGATTTTATCTTGTTTAGACATTTACAACAAAAATGGTCTTGAACCAGAGATAGGTTCGGGGGTTTGCTTATGCGTGGGGAAGGTGTTAGGCACCCCACGACATCCGTTAAGAAACGGTTACCTCCTTTCTAATGTTTTCTTTATTTGCTAAGCCTAAGGTTTGTTGGTTTTTATTATGTACAAATGTCCCGATTTCCGTCGTACGATATACCAAAAATGGCAAACGCAATATGACTTCGTTCGGTTTTGATTAGACTCTTTATTTCACCATCCCTTTATCTTTGTATCTTTTAAATTTCCGGGCATTTCGGTGGTAGGATATACTTGAAATCCTAACACCTAGTGCCGGGACAAACAATTAATGTTTTTGGTGCCATATTCGGGATCTCTTTACCCTTGATTTCCAAGAGTAAAGCGGTCCGTCAAATGGCGGGGTTTTGGATGATTAATTCACACTTTGGGGAATTTTAGACCATGATCCTATGGGAGTTAGAACGTGTAGAATCCCTTACACGAAAGCACGTACCAGCCACGCCCCCGTGTAAAGGACTCATACCATGGTGTCCAAAAGCCAGGGCGAGCCTAGCCCTTGGATTGCACCCTTCGTTTCTAACGCCCACATTACCATGTTTACTCTTTTTAAAGTTTTCATGGCAAAGTGTATTTTAATCACATTTTTATATCAAAGCAATAAAAATCAATCAAATCAAGACGGTAAAATGGTAAAACACCCAAGCAAAATAGTCGCGGCATGGTCGCAGCACATAAATTACAAGAAAGAGTATGAAAGCAAGTAAAATGTTCATACAAATAATCATGGTATGTTCACAGCACATAAATCACAAGTATGACAAAATGGGGTAATCATGGTATGTTAGCAGTATATCAATCATAAGTATGAAATGACATAAATGCAACATTTATTTGAAATGGCAAGGTGCAATTCATGACAATTTTTAGGGAAAGGGTCAAGACCTCGTGGGGTCGGGATTCGATGCTATTTGAAAGACTTACTCGAATCTCGACACCACCTTAGGATTTACATGAATAAAACAAGGCAATTTTTAGAAGAGAATTCAATGCCTTTTCGGGCTTACACGGGGGTTTAGTACTATTTGAAAAGATTTACCTAAACCCGCGAAGCCAAATAGGACTTAAATGAGAAAAACTTTTTGAAATGGTTTCAATGCCTTTTCGGGCTTACACGAAGGGTTTAGTGCTATTTGAAAAGACTTATCCTAAACCCGCGAAGCCAAATAGGACTTAAATGAGAAAAACTGTTTTGAAAATGAGTTTCAACGCCTTTTCGGGCTTACACGGGGGTTTAGTACTATTTGAAAAGATTTACCTAAACCCGCGAAGCCAAATAGGACTTAAATGAGAAAAATCGTTTTTGAAATGGTTTCAATGCCTTTTCGGGCTTACACGGGGGTTTAGTGCTATTTGAAAAGATTTACCTAAACCCGCGAAGCCAAATAGGACTTAAATGAGAAAAATCGTTTTGAAAAGTATGTTTGCAATTTACGGGTCCAACGCCTCATGGATTTACATGGGGTTTAGTGCTATTGAAAGACTTACCTAAAACCGCCAATACCGTTCGGTATTTTCATGCCCAAATCAAAATAGAAAAGGGAATGTGTAAACGATATTTACAACGTAACAAGTAATGACAATAAATAATTTAAAGCATGACGGAAGGCAATAAATGTATTTAAAGCGATAATAAGTCTAAAACAAAGGATTTTCGTGGGTCCAATACCCTATGGAATTACGTAATGGCTAATGCCTCTTTGAGGTCTTACATAAACCATCACGACCAATCGGGATTATCACGCCCAAATCACAAAGAGAGCGGGAGAAAATGACAATATTCACAAATACGTAGTAAAAATGTAAATAAAGCGGGAAATGACGTTATTTAAAAATGGGGATTTTTAATGGGTCCAATGCCTATGGAATTACATGGTGGATAATGCCTCTTTGAGGTCTTACATAGTCCACCACGACCAATCGGGATTATCACGCCCAAATCACAAAGGGAAAAATGGGGAAAATGACAATATTCACAATATAATACGCGCAACGTAGTAAATGTAAATAAAGCGATAAATGACAATATTTAACACATGGGGATGTATTTTTCGGGTCAAATACCTCGTAGGCTAACAAGGTTGTTACGGCCTCGTTAGAGGTCTTACGCAACTGAGCCAAAGCTACTCAATATTTGCCGTACTAAAACACAAGGGGACCGGTGTATTTTTCGGGTCAAGACCTCGTGGGCTAACATGGTTGTTACGGCCTCGTTAGAGGTCTTACGCAACTGAGCCAAAGCCACTCAATATTGCCGTACTAAAACACACCGGGGGGAGGGGGGTAATCACAACAATATATATATTCACAAGTACGTAGTAAATGTAAATAAAGCGATAAATGACTAGAAAATGTAAATAAAGCGATAAATGACTAGAAATATGTAAATAAAGCAATAAATAGACAATAAATAAACTAGTAAAGCATAAATGAACTAAAATGGACTAAAGAATGTAAAATAGAACAATAAATGAACTCAAAGAATGAGAGGGAGAGAGAGAGAGGGGGGAAGATGAGGAGAGGTTAGAGAGAGAAGCACCTAATAGATGCTTCTCACTCTAAAAACACCCCAAAATCCCTAAAGAAAAGTTTAGAGAGAGAAAGAGCTTAGAGAGAGAGAGAGAGATTACCTAGAGAGGAGTCTCTCTCTCTAAAACTACCCAAAAACCCTTCCTAAGCCCCTAAAAACCATAGTTGTATATTCCGTTTCGGTGGCCGTTTCGGTTTGGCCATTGGAATGAAATATTTCGGTACCGGTCAATACCGGCGTTTCGTTTCGGGTTTACCGCTATATATATATATATATTAATTTACTTATTTATATGTTTATTGATCAAAATCTATATAATTTATTAGGAATCTTTAACATTATAAACCAATAATAATAATAATAATAGAAGTAGTATTTGAATAATAAATAATAAAAATATAAAATCTAAAAGAGATAACAAAACAATCCTTATTTAGAAAATGATAAAATAAATAAAACTCAAAAAACTCCAAACAGTAAAATAATTAGTCAATAATAAAAAGAGAAAGATTAATCAATAAATTTAAATAAGCTACAAATCAAATAATAATGTATAGGAATTTAAGGACATACATTATGTATTTCGTAATATTTAAAATTCACATGTGCATGACAGGTTATGTATAGGCATATAAATAGGAGGATTAAGTGTTTATAAAATAAATAAATAAAATGTAGAATAATTGAAAATTTTTTAATTTAAGTGACTTGTTACACCATTGTGTCAGTTGATGGGCACGTAAAACCAAAAGAGAAAAAGAGTGAAGTAGAGTGTTAAATATCCTGATCATATGTCTTGAGCCCATCAACCCATTCAGCAAAAGACAAAAAGACAAAAAGGAGAAGAAAAAGAAGTGGCAGAGAGAGCTGGGCAGAAAAAACCGAGAAGAAGAAGAAAGAAGAAAGAAGAAGAAGAAGGAGAGAGATGGGCGGAAAGAAGAAGAAGAAGAAGAAGAAGAAGAAGAAGAAGAAGAAGGAGAGCAGAGAAAAAAACCCAAAAAAGTAATCCGACCGAAATGTACTTTCCGGCCGAAACACACCGAAACACACTGAAACAGCCGAAACACACCGAAACACCCCGAAATTTTATCCGAGGTGGAATGGGGGGGTGTCTCGTACCGGTTTGCATACCGGTACGAGATTTTCCGTCCGTTCCGGCCGGAACGGAACGGAATATACAACATTGCTAAAAACCCTTATCTCTGCCTAAACTAACGCTCAAAGAGGCCTAGAGCCGAGCAAAAATTGTGCTGAAATGAAGGGAGGGGGGTCGGTTTTATAGAAAACCGTGCACGCCTCGCGCGGGTCCATCACGCGCCGCGCGGTATGGTCCCGCGCGAGTTGTGGTACTGCCACGTGGCAGTCTTATCCTTCCACGCCAGCAACTCCTTGAATTTTCCTCGGTTTCCGTGCGCGTATCTTTTTTGACCCGATTTTCGGGGGCAGTTTTGGAGGTCTTCCGGAACTCAAAATGGGTCATGCAGCATATCGTCGGAAAGCTCTCGATGTCCTCTTTCCAACGATATAAATTTTTTGTGAATCGGAGTTTGGACGAGGGAGTTATGGCTCCCGGAAGTCGGGGTGTCGGAGCTGTTTTTGTGCACTTTTCCGGTGAAGATTCCGGTCAAACGGGGGATGCTATCGGCGAACCGAGAGTTCCACGTCGTATCTAGAGTCGTTATCTTTCCAACGCACCCGGGCTCGCGGATCAACTTGTTGCGAGCAGGAAAGACTCTGCGCGCGAAGGCGGCTGTCCGGGAGAAAAAATGCGTTTTGCTCCCAGCGCGTTTTTTCTCAAATCTTGTCCCAGTTCGCGCGCATATTTGACCTAGCTCCCGATGTCGGATTTTGACGTTCTTGGTACCGTCGGAAAGCTTACGCTGCCTACTTTTGCAAGGTTCCGGATTTGCGGAAATCCGAGCTTGGACTTGTGAGATATGGCCCCGCGAACAGAGGCCACCGGAGTGTTTTTGGTCCGTTTGAGGGCAGTTTTCCGATCGGGATTCCGGCTAGCCCCGATAAATTCTTGGCGATCCGAGAGTTCCTTGTCGTGCATGAATGTGTCTTCTTTCCAACGTACCTGGGCTCACGGATCAACTTGTTGCGAGTCAGGAAGACTCTGCGCGCAAGCGCGGAAACGTCGGTGGGAAAATTCCGGAAATTTCAGCACAACATTATTTCGTCGTCCTGTTTTTATGCGCGTGGTAGACGTAGCTCCTGATATCGGATTTTGACGATCTTGGTATCGTCGGAAAGCTTGCGCTACCTAATTTTCAACGGTATAGGCCTTGCACAGAGGCGAGCTTGGGTTCGCAAGATATGATCTTGCGAACAGAGGCCGTCGGAATGTTCCTTATGCCAAGGGGTCATCTTCTGACTGAGATTCCGGCTTGACCGGAGGAGCTCTTGACGATCCGAAAGTTGCATGTGGTAGCTGAAGTGAACCTCTTGCCTAAGGGTCTTGGCTCGCGGACCAAGTTGCAGCGGGTCGGAGAGAATCTTTGCGCAAACGTTGCCTCCCAATTTGGCTAAGTGTTGGACCGTTTTTTCACAGTTTTGACCATAACTCCCTCGTTTCTCGTCCGTTTTTGGCCCGTAAAGTGTCGAATCGAAGCTCTCATCACGTTCTTCAGAATGGTCAAGGAGCGTCAGTTCGATTCAGCTTTCGGTCTGGTCCACGGTCCGGTCAAACCTTGGTCAAACTTGGTCGAATTTGGTCAAAGCTCTCCAAACTCTGGGAAATGTATCCCGGACCGCGTTTCGAGGGTTTTTGGGCATAGCGGGCCCCAGTCGGGTCAGAAACGGTCTGGTCAAACTCGGTCAACCCTGGTCAAACCTGGTCAAACTTCGGGAGATGTGTCCCGGATCTTCTTCTTGGGGTCATTTGATGTGGCGAGCCTTCGTCGGGTCAGGCCGGCTCGGCTCGGGCTGTCTCGTTTTGCATGCCTACACCCGAGAAAATCCCGGGGGTAAAAATGGGGTTATGACACCTGGATGATGTAGATCTTCAGTGGCCTAGAAATCTACCTCAGTATTGAACTCCATGTCTGCTGAGTGTGTCTATGATGAGAGATTTCCTTCCAATTTTCTAGAACCTTTGAATACCACCCACGGTTTGGTAGAACTAAAAAGGAAAAATTGCCCTAGTATCAAGGTTGAGAATAGGGTTGGCCTTCGTTTTCTTATGGACAACATTCGACCAAAGCCAGTGTATGGGATTGTGTTTGGGCATTTTCTGGTCAAGGCGTGCTATTTGAAGGGAGTCTAGGGAGAAAGTGCTCAACATCTTTCAGGGTTTCTGGGCTAGTGGCTTGACTGGTGGTTCAAAGGGTGAAATGAATTTCATAGGTTGTTGCAATTCTGCACAAATCCCTCTTAAAAAAAAATTTCCTCGTTCAAGATTTCGAGGACTGTTTTTTTTAGAAAATCATTTTTCAAATCTTTTTATTCTTGGAAAATCATTAAAGAGTATAATCTTTTGAAAATTCTTTCGAATGCATGCATTGTCTGAGAGAGGCTAGGCAAAGCCTTGTTTCCTTTACAGTTAATGGGTGCCTCTGCTTAACAACCATCCCTTACCGAGAATGGAAAGCGTGATCTCTCGGGTTAATCTGTTTGGCATTACCCTGTGAGCTTTCTGAGTGAGCTCTTCTTTTATTTCTTTTGAATTGGGGTGAGGCTTCAAACATTGAAGTCACTCTTGTTTGGCCCGAAGGCCGTGGTGCAAAGTGGATGGTGCCCTTATGAGATACGACCTCTTAAGGGTGCGTGATCTAGATTCCATCATTACCAGTTTTTGACCAAAAGTTCATTGCTACATGACCAACCGATCACCAACGATCAGTGAGGTCTTTGTTGGCTTGTAATGTGGCCTTGGGGTTAAAAGGGTGCTTGAAACGAAGGATATAAGGCTCAAAATTACTTCATGATGTTTCCTTGGCACAAGCTCCTTAGGCTAAGCAGTCGCTCCCAGTTAGGAAGGACTTTCAAAGGACCGTAATGTAAGGCTTTGGTTCTCCTAGGCTTATGGGAGGATAATTTTGGCTTTGAAATTGCTTGAGGGGTTTTCCTAAAGTCAAGGATTACTCTTCGTTTGAATTTCACTCCATTAAGCACTACCCTAGTCCTCAATTTGAACATTTTACTTGACTCTCCTATTCACTCAGTTTAGCTTTCCTTGGGTCGACTTTTTCTTCAGTTTTTGGACTTCTTTTCCCCTTTCTTTTTGGGGAATTCACTTGATTGACCTTGTTTCCTTCGAAAATCTCATTTACTCACTTTGTTTGCTTTTGCCTAGATGAGACTTTCACAACCATTTAACCTGCCCCAGTGTGGGGGGTAATCCTTGACTGGTTTTTCATAGAAGAAAAACGAACAGGCTCAACTTGGTTAGCAAGTGGCATTTTTCTACAAGCGGGAAGATAGTTGAACGGAGGCCTTTTCCGTCATCCTGGGTACTAACTTCTTAACCTAGAGAGCTTAAGCGCCATTTCATAAATCCAGGTGTATTTCCTTTAAAAATATATTCTTTGGATCAGCGGGGTTTACAAGCGGTAAAACTGTTTGGATTGTAGAAACAATGCCTCTATCATTTCATATCCAATCAATTGGTCAGTGAAGCTAGAACTTTTAGTCACCTACTAGTTTAGGATCACACCAACATTGGTCGTGAAAAGTAGGAATCATGTGCAAAAGGGTTAAGTGCTTCATGTGTTTGAGAAAAAGTGTTTCGGGCGTGAGTGTTCAGAGAACACATGCCGCTCCTTCTTAGTAGTGGATAGTAATTTTACTTAGACACCTCACTTCTCATGAGTGGAATTATGGTGTTGACTCGTCCCTCTCATGGATGTATGCATTTCAAACAAATCTTTTTGTGATTTTGAATTTATTATGCACATTTTGAAAAGGTAAAGATTTTGAAAGATTTGTACAAGATTGCAACAAACTATTCAACATGGATATAAGAGGGTTAGTAGGAACCTGATTGAACCTTAAAGGTTCCTTGTGCTTCGTCTTCCGTGGGTGGTATTCACGACATCAGGCAAACCTCTCTAGAGTTTGGATACAGTTGTGTGAAGCTTTCACAAGAAAGTGATCCGCATCTTAGCTCGCTCTTGGTCGATCTGGGCTCGGCAACATGTTTCCAAGAACCATCATCTATCTTGATGTAGCTGCTACAAGTTCCTCCATTGACTTCTCTCAAATACGGCACCCTTGAGTAGTCCAAGTAGGTCATTCAAGTCTTATGCATCTTAGGAGCTTGTGCTATCTGAACCGACCTTAGCTGACTCCAAGTGGGTATAATATGGAAGAGTCCTCCTCCATTTCCCGTCATTCTTGGCTATCATCTGAACTTCTCCCTCGTTTTTCTCCATGAGGGTCCTCTTTGCAATCTACTCAACTAATGCCATTAGGGCTGGCATGTCCATTATCTCCTTTGTCTTCACTGCATCCTTCAATTCTCTCTTCAACTGGAATTAAGTCCACAAGGAACTGCAATTGCAAACCCACTATTCGATCGAAGTATAGGTTCTTCAGGGTGTCAACGAAGATCTTGATCATCTCCTTCTCGTCTAGAGGAGGGTGTGCCCGGGCGACCTTTTCTTTCCATCGCTAGGCATATATTCCCTGAAAGTCTCACCGCACTTCTTCTCCATTCTCTGAAGGTCAAACCGGTCCGGTGCTATCTGGGAGTCAAAGCCATACTGGGCCAGGAAGGTATCTGCCAACTCCTTCCAATGGGAGATCTTCTTCAACTGTGAATACCATTCGGCTGTGTGCCCTGTCAAAGTGCCTTAGAAAGTCTGGATCAACAAGAGTTCATTATTTGCGTACTGGGCCATCTTCCGGTAGTACATTTGCAAGTGAATCATCGGGTCACCCCTCCCGTTGTACTTCTCAAGTTTCGGGACTTTGAATTTGGGCGGCACTGTCATGTTGGGGGATTAGGACATGTTAGGGGAGTCCGTGTTTCCAAAGGAGCTCAGGCCCTGCATGAGCCGGATCTTTTCTTCTAAGCCATCGATCTTAATATCCAATTGGGAATCTCTCCCTCAGGTTTTGGTGGTGTTGGTGGTCTTGGCAGCGGGTCCATGTTGATGTGAGGACGTCCTTTCGACACTTTCCCGTTGGTGCTTTTGCCATCTTTTCTCTTCTGGTTTCCCATTTCCGCGTCTTGCTTCACCATCATGTATATGAAGGCAAGAAGATTGTCAAACTCGTGCTTCAAGGTGGCCATCCGAACCTCTTGTTCATTCGGCCCACTCGCTTCTCCCGCCATTCGTCCGTGTGTACGGATAAAATCCTACAAACAAACAGTGTCAAGTTAGACTTTGAATTCACAATTAGGATCATGACCCTGGTCTTGCCTCGCGGTAAACCTCGATTGGGTATGAGTGCGTTCATGATGCGCATGATTGCACTATGCATCAACAAGTAGATGGACTCTCACATCGGGTTACCAAGATTTGACGAGCCTTTCGGCTCACGGTTCCATTTTGAAAACCTTTTTGGGGAATCGTCATTGGTTTATGTGTGGGTCAAACTTCTTGTTGAGGTTGACAAAATGGGTGAATATCTACATCCCTATACAGGGTTGGAAACTCCTAGGGTTTACGTGTGTATGTACACGGTGGTCATGGACACATCAACAAGGAGATGGATTCTCATACTACCAAAATTTGATGAGCCTTTCGGCCCACGGTTCCATTTTTGGAAAAATTTTGGGGGAATCGATGTTGGTCGATGTGAGAGTCATACTCTTGGTCGAAGATGACAAAATGAGTGAATATCTACATCCTCATATGGAGTTGAAAACTCCTAGGGTTTACACGATGGTCATGGACACATCAACAAGGAGATAGACTCTCACATCTCCAAAAATTCGACGAGCCTTTCGGCATTTAGTTCCATTTTGAAAATTTTTTGGGAACCGACGTCGGTTCGATGTGAGGGTTCGTACTCTTGGTCGAGGATGACACAATGGGTAAGCATCTACATCCCTATATAGAGTCAAGAACTCTTAGGGTTAACATGTATGTACACAGCGGACTTATCGACAAAGAGACAGGCCTTCACACTTCCAAAAATTTGACGGGCCTTTCGGCGCTTGGTTCCATTTTTAGAAGATTTTTAGGAACCAATGTCGGTTGGTGCGAAGGTCGTACTCTTGGTTGAACACAATGGGTGACTATCTACATCCCCACATAGAGTTGGGACTTCTTAAAGTTTACACACACATGTACATTATGGACAAATCAACGAAGAGATGGACGTCCACACCACCGAAAATTGACGAGCCTTTCGGCGTTCGGTTCCATCTTGAAAATTTTTGGGAACCGATGTTGGTTGGTGTGAAGGTCATACTCTTGGTTAGAGGTGACACGACTCTATACATCCCTATAGAGTTTGGAAACTCTTGGGGTTTACAAGCGTACTAACGAAAAGATAGACTCTCGCACTACCAAAATTTGACGAGCATTTCGGCGTTCGGTTCCATTTTGAAAATTTTTTAGGGAACCGGTGTCGGTGGATGTGAGGGTCGTACTTTTGGTTGAGGACGACACGACTATGTACATGATGGCTACAAGCGTATCAACGAAAAGATAGGCTCTCACATTTACCCAAAATTCGACGAGCCTTTCGGCGTTCGGTTCCATTTTGAAAATTTTTGAGGGAACCGGTGTCGGTGGATGCGAGGTTCATACTCTTGGTTGAATACGACAAGACTACGTACATGATGGCTACAAGCGTACTAACGAAAAGATAGACTCTCACATTACTAAAATTGGACGAGCCTTTCGGCGTTCAGTTCCATTGTAAAAGATTTTTGGGAACCGCGTCAGTCGATGTGAGGGTCATACTTTTGGTTGAGGACAACACGACTATGTAAATGATGGTTACAAGCGTACTAACGAAAGGATAGACTCTCACATTTACCCAAAATTCGATGAGCCTTTCGGCGTTCGGTTTCATTTTTGAAAGATTTTTGGGAACCGATGTCGATAGATGTGAGGGTCATACTTTTGGTTGAATATGACAAGACTCTATACATCCCCATGTAGAGTTTGAAACTCTTGGGGTTTACGAGCGTACTAACCAAAAGATAGACTTTCGCACTACCAAAATTTGACGAGCCTTTCGGCATTCGGTTCCATTTTGAAAGATTTTTGGGAACCGATGTTGGCAGATGTGAGGGTCGTACTTTTGGTTGAGGACGACAAGACTATGTACACAATGGCTACAAGCGTATCAACGAAAAGATAGACTCTCACATTGCCAAAATTTGACGAGCCTTTCGGCGTTCGGTTCCATTTTGAAAGTTTTTTTTTTTTTGGGAACCGGCGTTAGTCGATGTGAGGGTCATACTCTTGGTTGAATACGACAAGACTATGTACATCCCATATAGAGTTGGAAACTCTTAGGGCTTGAGTGGTTTGCATAGGTATGGACAACGTGGTTATCCTTTCCCTTTATCAAACAACGACACGCAAACAAAGGTTCAAAGAGATAGAACCTGGCTCGACTCCATTTATTTTATCACCACCTGGAAAATAGCACAACGCTTTTCCCTTGACTCATTTTGAAAAGACACATCCTATTTTTCGGGTATCCTATCTTAGGTTGGATGTTCACTCGGTTGGCCTTTACCAGAGCCCTCACAGGTAAGTTTTCTACTCTATAGCTTACTATATGCAACATGGTATGACAACGGTTTGGGAATTCTGTTTCCTAAAGGGGCCGATGATCATGCCCATTTCGTCCTCCCGAAGGAAGTCAAAAGGGTATTGGATCACCGGGGAAGCACTTGCACGCCTCCCTCGATCTCCACGGGTGTGGAGGGAGAAAGGTGGATTCTCGTGTTCCATGTCCTAGATATAAAAGGGTTCGTGGTGGAGCCTGTACCAGCCCAGCCCCACCTGAGTCCGGGTTCGACCCAAAAGTCCAATGAGAGTAAATGTCATGATTTTGAAAACAAAAAGGGAAAAGACTTTTTTGTACAAAGCACAATATATAATATGTGTTGCATAAAATAAATCTCTATCCTATGTTCGCAGTTTATATGTACAAAAATATAGACATGCTAAAATCAAAACACTATACAAGATAAAATAAAGATGATAAATCAAATAATGAATACCAACAGATGCACGAACACATGCTTAGCAAAGAAAACACCGAAAGACTATAGGCTTAAACCCTCTAAGTCCTCAGTGGAGTCGCCAAGCCGTCGACACCGGCGGAAATATCAACTACTTCACTCCAAGGAGCGAGTGTTTTCTTTTTTCCTTGATCCCGACCCCCATTTGGCGAGTGTGTGTGATCTCTCTATCTCTTTTTCATTTCGAGATATGAGTTGTGTGTGTGTATGCGGGAACACGTGTGTGTGTGCATGTGAGCACAAGTTTGGAGTTGCCACCAATCATGGGAAATTTAAGGTGTGATTGGGCACCTATGTCTAATAGATTTTATCTTGTTTAGACATTTAAAAATAAATGGTCTTGAACTAGAGATGGATTCGGGGGTTTGCTTATGCGTGGGGAAGGTGTTAGGCACCCCACGACATCCGTTAAGAAACGGTTACCTCCCTTCTAGTGTTCCCTTTATTTGCTAAGCCTAGGTTTGTTGGTTTATGTACGAATGTCCCAAATTTAGTCGTGCAATATACCAAGAATGGCAAATGCAATTTGACTTCATTTGGTTTTGATTAGACTCTTTATTTCACCGTCCCTCATCTTTGTATCTTTTAAATTTCCGGGCATTTCGGTGGTAGGATATACTCGAAATCCTAACACCTAGTGCCGGGACAAACAATTAATGTTTTTGATGCCATATTCGGAATCTCTTTACCCTTGATTTCCAAGGATAAAGCGGTCCGTCAAATGGCGGGGTTTTGGATGATTAATTCACACTTTAGGGAATTTTAGACTATGATCTTATGGGAGTTAGAACGCGTAGAATCCCTTACACGAAAGCACGTACCAGCCACGCCCCCGTGTAAAGGACTCATACCATGGTGTCCTAAAAGCCAGGGCGAGCCGTAGCCCTTGGGTTGCACCAACTTCGTTTATAACGCCCACATTACCTATGTTTACTCTTTTTAAAGGTTTTCATGGCAAAGTGTATTTTAATCACATTTTTATATCAAAGCGATAAACACTCAAACAAGTAATCACGGCATGTTCGCAACACATAAATTACAAGAACGAGTATGAAAGCGAAAGTATTCAAACGAATCACGGCATGTTCGCAGCACATAAATTAGAATGAAAACAAGTAAAACATTCAAACAATCACGGCATGTTCGCAGCACATAAATCACAAGTATGAATGAGTATGGAATGATCACGGCATGTTTGCAGCACATAAATCATAAAAGGCTCGAGCAAATGACCACGGCATGTTCGCAGCACATAAATCACTAGCACAAGATGGATTTACATGAATAAAAGAAGGCAATTTAGAAGAGAGTTCAACGCCTTTCGGGCTTACACGAAGGATTAGTGCTATTGAAAGACTTATCTAAACCTTGGAGGCCAAATAGGACTTATATGATGAAAAACCATTTTTGAAAATATGTTCAACGCCTCTCGGGCTTACACGAAGGGTTAGTACTATTGAAAGACTTACCTAATCCTTGGAGGCCGAATAGGACTTATATGAGTGAAAATCATTTTTAAAGGGAGCTTCAATGCCTTTCGGGCTTACACGAAGGATCAGTGCTATTGAAAGACTTACCTAATCCTTGGAGGTCGAATAGGACTTATATGAGTGAAAATCATTTTTAAAGGGAGTTTCAATGCCTTTCGGGTTTACACAAAGGGTTAGTGTTATTGAAAGACTTATCTAAACCTTTGAGGCCGAATAGGACTTATATGTGTGAAAAATCATTCTTGAAAATATGTTGGCAATTTTGTGGGTCCAACGCCTCATGGATTTACATGGGGTTTAATGCCTCGTTAAGGTCTTATATAATCCACCACGACCAATCGGGATTATCACGCCCAAATCACCTATTTACAAAGTAGTAAAGCGATAAATGACGGAATTTAAACAAAGACACGTGTTCTTGGGTCAAATGCCTTGTGGGCTTACATGGTTGTTAAGGCCTAATGGAGGGCTTACATAATCTACCAAAGCCACTAAGGATCGTCATACCCAAATACACGGGGAAAGTGGATAATTACAATATAATATTCACAAGTACGTAGTAAATGTAAATAAAAGCGATAAATGTATTTAAAGCATCGCGGAAAGCGATAAATAAATTTAAAGCAAATATGGAAAGCAATGAATGTATTTAAGACATTACCACCACGACCAATCGGGATTTTCACGCCCAAATCACATATTTACAACGTAATAAAGCGATAAATGACAGAATTTAATCAAGGGGACGTGTTCTTGGATCAAATGCCTTGTGGGCTTACATGGTTGTTAAGGCCTCATGGAGGGCTTACATAATCCACCATAGCCACTAAGGATCGTCATACCCAAATGCACGGGGAAAGGGGAAAATCACAATATAATATTCACAAGTACGTAGTAAATGTAAATAAAAGCAATAAATGTATTTAAAGCATTGCGGAAAGCGATAAATAAATTTAAAACAAATATGGAAAGCAATAAATGAATCTTAAAGCATAAAGCACTAGATAAACTTAAAGCAAATAAATAAAGCAATAAATGAACTTAAAGAACATAAATAAAGCAATAAATGAACTTGAAGAACATAAATAAAACAATAAATGAACTTGAAGAACATAAATAAAACAATAAATGAACTTAAAGAACATAACAAGAGTGGATCCTTGTGAATCCACTAAAAAAAAGAAAGAAAAAGAGAGAAGGGGGAGGATGAGGAGAGGTTAGAGAGAGAGGCACCTAAGTAGATGCTTCTCACTCTAAAAACTCCCCAAAAACCCCCCAAAGAAAGACCCCAAACCCCTATTTTATGCCTAAAAGGATCCTTGTGAATCTACTAAAAAAAGAAAGAAAAAGAGAAAAGGGGGAGGATGAGAAGAGGTTAGAGAGAGAGGCACCTAAGTACATGCTTCTCACTCTAAAAACTCCCCAAAAACCCCCCAAAGAAAGACCCAAACCCCAAACCCCTATTTTATGCCTAAAAACTACCTAAAACTACCTAAGAAACCCAAAAATGGCCTAAGACTTCGGACCCAGCGTTGAGGGGAGGGGGGGTGCATTTTATAGACGGATTTCGGAGATCTCGCGCGTCACCATGGCGCGCCGCGCGCAACCATGCCGCGCGGGTACTGTAGCTCATCCTTATCCGCTACATGGCGAATTCGCGCTCCGCACAGTTTTCGGACCCCATTTTCAAGGGCGATTTTAGAGGCCTTTCGGTACTCAAAATGGGTCATGCAGCATACCGTTGGAAAGCCCCAGATGTCTACTTTCCAACGATATAAAGTTTGCACAAATTGGAGTTCAGAAAAAAAAGTTATGGCTCCCGGAAGTTGGGGTGTCGAAGCTGTTTTTTTACGTTTTTCCGGTGAAGATTCCGGTCAAACGGGGGAAGCCACCGGCGAACCGAGAGTTACACGTCGTAGCCGAAGTTGTGATCTTTCCAACGCACCCGGGCTTGCAGATCAAATCGTAGCGAGCCGGAAAGAATCCGCGCACGAAGGCGGTTGTCCGGGAAGAAAAATGCGCCAGATTTTTAGCCTGTTTTCCTTATTTTTTGTCTGTGTTCGCGCGCACAATTGACCTAGCTCCCGACCTCGGTTTTTGACTTTCTTGGTGCCGTCGGAAAGCTTGCGCTACCCTCTTCCTTAAGGTTCTGGATTTGCGGGAAACCGAGTTAGAGCTGGAGAGATATGGTCCCGCGAACAGAGGCCACCAGAGTGCTTTTGGCCAGCCGGAGAACATTTTTCCGCTCGAGATTCCGGTTAGACCAGGGAAAATCTCGACGATTCTAGAGTTCCACGTCGTGTCTGGAGTGACCCTCTTGCTTAAAGGTCTCAGCCTGCAGACCAAATCGCTGTGGGTCAGAAAGAATCTATGAGCAAAGGTCGCCTCTCAAATAGACTGTTTTGTTGATGACACTTAGCAAAATTTGGCTAAGTGTTGGATCGATTTTTCGCGGTTTTGCCCATAACTCCCTCATTCCTCGTCCGTTTTTGACCCGTAAAGTATCGAATCGAAGCTCTCAATATGCTCTATCCAATGGTTAGGAAGCGGTCAGCCCAATCCAGCTTTTGATCCAGTCAAAGTCTCGGTCAAACCTCGGTCAAACTTGGTCAAACCTCCCTAAACTCTAGGAAATGTGTTCCGGGCTACTTCTTGAGGGTCTTTTGATGTGGTGGGCCCCTGCCGGGTCAGAACGGCTCGGTCAAACCTCCGTCAAACTTGGTTAACCCTGGTCAAACTTGGTCAAACTTGGGGAAATGTGTTCCGGGCTACTTCTTGAGGGTCTTTGGGCATGGTGGACCCCGATCGGGTTGACCCGACTCGATTTGGGTTGCCTCGTTTTGCGTGTCAACACTCAAGAAAATCTCGGGGGTAAAAATAGGGTTATGACAAGGTGGATGAAAAGAAAGTCAAGGCCATCAAGGAGTGGCTAACGCCAAAGAGCATCACTGAGGTAAGAATCTTTCATGTCTTAGCTAGCTTTTGTCGGCGTTTTGTTAAAGACTTTAGCACTATGGCTGCACCACTCACTGAGGTAATTAAAAAGAATGTTGGGTTTCATTGGGGAGCTGATCAAGAGAATGCTTTTGTACGACTCCATGGTGTACCTTAGAGTATTGTTTTTGATAGGGATGTTAAATTCCTTAGCTACTTTTGGAAGGTGTTGTGGGGGAAATTGGGTACTAAACTCTTATTCTCCACTACTTGTCATCCGCAGACTGATGGTCAGACTGAAGTAGTTAATAGGACTTTAACTCAGCTCTAACGCACTGTTGTTCATAAGAATTTAAAAACTTGAGAGGATTGTTTGCCATTTATAAAGTTTGCATATAATAGGGCCATGCATACTACTACTTCATATTCTTCTTTTGAAATTGTTTATGGTTTTAATCCACTTACTCCTTTAGATTTGATGCCTTTACTTGTTGATGGCAGGAGTAGCTTGGATGGACAAAAGAAGGCGGAGTTGGTGAAGTCACTTCATGAGAGGGTACGGCTTCAAATTGTCCAAAAGAATGAAAGGGTTGCTTCCTAAGCTAATAAAGGGCGAAGGCGTGTCATCTTTGAACTAGGAGATTGGGTTTGCGTTCACATGCGCAAAGAAAGATTCCCAGCCCATAGAAGGACTAAGTTGCATCCTCGAGGAGATGGACCTTTCCAAATTCTTGAGAAAATTAATGACAATGCATATAAAGTGGACCTTCCAGGTGAATATAATATTTCTGCTACTTTCAATGTTTCTGATCTTTCTTTTTTTGATGTAGGTGAAGATTCGAGGTCGAATCCTTTTGAGGAGAAGGGGAATGATGAGAACTAATGTGGGCCTAGTCTTAAAGATCCTTTGCAAGTTCTAGATGGGCCAATTACAAGATTAAGAGCCAAGAAAATCAAGGAAGCAATGCAAGGATTGGTGCAATCCACTTGGGATGAAGCTAGCAAGAGCCTAATACTCAAGATGGGTTTGAAAGAAGGAGAACCAATTTTGATCCACTTAATACAAGCTATGGAAGACATGACTTAGGGTTATTGTTTGGGCCTATTGTTATTGAAGAGTTTCAATTTGTTAAATGATTTATTTTGTTAGTTTAGAATAAGTGGGCTTGAGGATGCTTCGCCCATATATGTCTTATTTTTTATGAACTAGGGTTTTGGGAAGGCCTTGTATTATGGTCAATGGCTTATTTGGAAAGTTACTTTTTAGGAACTAGGGTTTTAAGAAGTTACTGTAGCGGAATTACTGTAGCATAGCACTGCTCATGCAAGGTATTTTTGGGAGAAAGGGCTTTATTTTGGCTAGGGTTTTAGTTAGGTTTTGGTTTAAATACTCTTTGTAGCCTCATTTGAAGGCAGAAAATATTGAATTTTCATTGTGAGTTGAGTTTATTCCTCTTGTTCTTGATTGAACTTTTAAACTTATCAAAGGTAAATCACAACCTTTGTGGCATTATTTCTTGTAATTTGGGTTCTTGAGACAGGTACTTCAACGAGTCTAGATTTTAATATAATCTCGGTTCTTGAAACGAGTTTTCAACGGGTCTAGATTCTTTTCATTCATTGACTTGATTTTTGGTTTTCTTGGGTGAGTTTTCAAATAATATTTTGGCTCTTTTTATTTTTTATAGTAGATATTAATTAAAATCACGTAATACTTTATTTTATCAGTTTGTTTGTTCTTTTCTTTGTATTTTGTATTTTTTCAGTTTGTTTGTTCTAAACGACTTTGGGTGAGACACCCTGCCTGGTGGAGTGAAATTGAGAAGAGATTTGGGGTTTTAAAAAAAATGGCGAAGAAGCGTGAAAATGGGGAGGAGGCAAACCCAGAAATGAGAGAGCGGAAGAGGGTGAAGAGAGAAGCATTCGCGAACAACTTAATAGTGTCGGAGAGTCGGGCGAAGGTGGAAGTTCCGTTGAGCCCTTCGAAGATCGTCATCAAACACCACGGCAAAGACATTCTGAAGAAGTCTCAGAGGAAGAACAAATTCCTCTTCTCCTTCCCAGGCTTATTGGCTCCACTCGCCTCCGGCGGCAAGATTGGCGAGCTCAAGGATTTGGGCACCAAGAACCCCATTCTCTACCTCCATTTCCCTCAAGGTCAAATCAAGTTGTTTGGGACTATTTTATATCCCAAGAACAGATATTTGACATTGCAATTCCCTAGAGGTGGGAAGAATGTCACCTGTGAGGATTACTTTGATAACATGATTGTATTTTCTCAAGCATGGTGGATTGGGACAAAAGATGAGAACCCGGAAGAATCTCGCCTCGATTTTCCTCAAGAATTTAATGAGGTTTGGTTCCCTTAATCAAGTCTCTATTGGAAAATGTATTTCCCTTGATGACCCACATCTCAAATGTCTATTTGTTTCAGGGACAACTCATTGAATTTGACTTTAAAGGCGGTGCAGGTGTTGCATCTGTAAATAATAAGCCTGCTTTACATAAAACTGGAATGACATATGTCGAAGAACAGTCTCCAAAACCTGAGCTTGGAGTTGATTTATCAGATAGTGACAACGATTTCAAAGATTTGATGAAAGCAACACCAGCTCGACATTCAAAGAGAACTTCTGGGAAAACATTCAAGTACTACCCTTGATTGCCATCTTATTTTTTACTTGATATACGTTGTTATCCTGTTTTTGTTAAGTAAATGATATACATTTTTATCCTAACAAAGATGTGAGTAGCTGCACAGTTTTCGTATTGCTAGAACATATTGAATGTTGTTTATGTTGTCCCTTCACTCGAATAGGAAAGCGTAGGGGTAGGTGTTAGGTTCTAGTGTTACCAATCTAACAACTTTAGTGTTGTATATAACAACATACACACACACAAACTCCCAATTAGTTTGTTGAGGATTCATAACTGACCCAAAGTTTTGGAGTTTTCGGATTGGATTGATCACCTTAATTTAGTGGATTTACCTCTTATTGGTGGTTCTTTTACATGGTGCAATGGAGCATCTCATCCTTCGATGTCCCGCATTGATCGGGCTTTGGTTTCGTCAGATTGGGAGGATCACTTTTCGGATGTTATCCAGAAAATGCTTCCTTGTCCTATTTCAGATCATTGTTCCTATTTTTGTAGAAGCAGGGGGCATGATGAGGGGTAAGAGATCATTCAAATTTGAAAATATGTGGCTTAAGGAGGCTGGGTTTGTGGATCGAGTTAAAGGGTGGTGGTCGGCTTACTCCTTTATTGGGTCTCCTAGTTTTGTGTTAGCCAACAAATTGAAAGCCTTGAAAGAAGATTTGAAGATTTGGAATCGGGAGGTACTTGGGGATGTTTGCGGTAAGAAGAGTAGTGTTATGAGGGAGTTGATGGATTTAGATGTGAAAGAGGGCCTTGGTGGTCTTGATCCTGAGGAACATCATCTTCGGGATGAGCTCAAATATGAGGTGGCTCGGTTAGCACACTTAGAAGAGAGTTCTTGGAGGCAGAAATCTCGGGTTCTTTGGTTTAAGGAAGGAGATAACAATACTAAATTGGTTTTGAAGGATCTTGAAGGTGATAAAGCTCTAGGCTCAGATGGATTCACTATGGCTTTTTTTTTTTCAACAGTGTTGGCGGGTGGTGAAGGATGTATTAGACTTTTTCGATGAGGTTTATGATCATTGTACGTTTGAAAAGTCCTTTGATGCCTCGTTCATCACTCTCATTCCCAAGAAGGTCAATGCATCGAATATTAGGGATTTCCGCCCTATTAGCTTAATTTTGAGTGTGTATAAGTTGTTATAGAAGGTGCTGGCTGTTAGATTTAGATTGGTGCTGGATGGTTTAATTCTGATTCTCAGAATGCTTTTGTGGGGGGTCGTCAAATGTTGGATTCGGTTCTTATTGCAAATGAGTGCTTGGACAGTCGCATAAAAAGAAAATTACTTGGGATTATTTGCAAGTTGGATATAGAGAAAGCATATGATCATGTTAATTGGGCTAGTCTGCTTTATCTATTGAGTCGTATGTGCTTTGGTAATAAATGGATTCAATGGATTCATATGTGCATTTCCATGGTACGATTTTCTGTGTTGGTTAATGGATCCCCTTCTGGTTTCTTTAATAGTTCAAGAGGTTTAAGGTAGGGTGATCCTTTGTCTCCTTTGCTATTTTTGTTGTTATGGAAGTGTTAAGTAGGTTATTTAAAAGAACGGAGGAAGGAGGTTTTATTCGAGGATTTCAGGTTGGGGCTACGACAAGGGAAGGTTTGGGTGTTTCTCATCTTTTGTATGCGGATGACACTATATTGTTTTGTGATGCCTATCCTAAGCAATTGACTTATATTCGCTGGGTGCTGACCTGTTTTGAGGCTGTTACAAGTTTACGAGTTAATATGAGTAAGAGTGAGATGATGCCTATAGGTGAGGTAGAAAATCTTTCTTCTTTAGTGGATATTCTCTCTTGTCGCATTGAGGGTTTGCCTATGTCCTATCTAGGTATGCCTTTGGGAGCTTCTTTCAAGGCTGTAGGGGTTTGCCTATGTCCTATCTAGGTATGCCTAGGCTTAGGGGTTTGAGAATCTCCATCTTTCAAGGCTGTAGGGGTTTGGAAAACTTATCAAAAAAAAAAAGGCTGTAGGGGTTTGGAATTCCATCATTGAAAAGATTGAACGTCGTTTGGCGGGGTGGCAGAAGCTTTACCTTTCCAAGGGTGGGTGTTTAACACTTCTCAAGAGTACTTTGGCGAGTCTTCCGAAATATTTTATGTCACTTTTTCGGAATCCTGTGAGTGTTGCCAAAAGGATTGAGAGGTTGCAGCACAATTTCCTTTGGGGTGGGCTAGGGGACGAAACTAAAATTCCCTAGTGAATTGGGAGAGGGTGTGCACTCCTTTGGATCAAGGCGGCTTGAGTATCAGGGATTTGACCTCTTTTAATAAGGCCTTATTGGGGAAGTGGATATGGTTATTTGGGATAGAAGAATCGAAATTGTGGAGGCGTGTGTTGGCGGTTAAATATGGTGTCGAAGGGGGAGGTTGGCGCACTAAGTCGATTAGGGGGTCTCATGGTTGTAGTCTCTGGAAAGGGATTATGGCGGGGTGGGAAGATTTTTCCACCCATATTCTTTTTGATGTGGGTCATGGTAATAGGGTCCGCTTTTGGCATGATAGATAGTGTCGCTCTTGGCTGTTAAAGGACATTTTCCCTTTGCTTTTTGAGTGTTCCTGAGACAGAGATGCTCACATTGATGTATTATACACTCGTAATCGTGGAGGGGTGGCTTGAGAGTGGAGTATTTGTTTTGGTAGAGATTTTAATGATTGGGAAGTCGAAGATGTAGTTGCTTTCTTTCATCTTCTTCATACCTAGCCTCCTAATCGTGTGGATGAAGATAGAATTCAATGGGGCTGGAGGAAGAATGGGGTTTTTGATATTTGCTCTTACTATTAGGCTCTCTGTGGTAATATGGGTATGGCTTTTCCTTGGAAAGGTATTTGGAGAGTTAAAGTGCTGCGTAGGGTGGCTTTTTTTGTTTGGACAGCAGCTTGGGGGCGGATTTTGACTTGTGATAATCTTAGGCGGCGTGGTCTTGTTATGGTTGGGTGGTGTTGTTTGTGCAGGTGTAGTGGAGAGACAGTGGATCATCTTTTGTTACTCTGTTTAGTGGCGGCTGAGTTTGGTGTTTTGTCTTTTAGCTATTTGGAGTTGATTGGGTGATGTCTAGGTGTGTGTTGGATCAGTTGGCTGGCTAAAGGAATTGGTTTGTTAAACATTCCTCGTATGTTTGGAATCTTGCTCCTTTATGTGTGATGTGGTCTTTGTGGAGGGAGAGGAATAACCGTACTTTTGAGAATGTTGAACATTCAATGGGCTGGCTTATTGAGTTTTGTATGTGTACTCTTTTTAATTGGTCTAGGGCTTGGGGTTTCACAGCCTCGGCTTCTGTTGGGGATTTTATCGAATCCTTGAGTTGTAGTAATAATTTGTAATTTTTTTGGCTGCGGTGTGTTCATGCTTTATGCACACCATGTAGCTCTATTTTAATATATTCAGTCTATTACTTATCAAAAAAAAAAAAAAAAAACGTGTAAATGAATTAGTTCATAAATTTTCAGTAGAGAGTTTGGTGGCTAATCATCAATAAAAAAGAAGTTTTGTGGCTAATGTGCACCAAGAAAGCTAGAAACATAAGTTTCTTTAAAAAATGTTGTTGATTTAATTTACTTAATAACTAAACAGAGCTCGTTATCAAGCTCAAGTTCATTCTGGATATTAACGAACCAAGCTAGAACATAAAAATTGAGCTTGGTCTTAAACTCGGGGTTGGTTCAAGCTCGGTAGCAAATTAAAAAATAAACCTAGTTTGAACACCTTTGGCTCAGCTTGGCTTTGCTAGGCTTGTTACAGGTCCAAAACTAAAATTTGTGATACTTCTTTTGATGCTTTGTTCATGTTTCAGCCAATTGTTTGAAAATTTTCACTGATTAAGCTTTGATGTTCTATCCATTTAAGTTAATCATTTCTGTTAAAAATTACAAAGTTCCATTCATCTATAGCCTTTTTATTGGTCAGTTTTGCAGAAGCTTCTTCTGGGGCCGATTCTGTTGAAAGTGATGCTGATGTATCAGAAGGAGAAGACAAGAAAGTTGGGGAAGTTGATTCTTCAACCACAAAATATACTAGTGGAAATATCCTGACTATATTCTCTTGATTAGTAAAATGTTTCTAGAATCACCACTTCTTCAAACATCTCTGCATTCTATGCTGGAAGTCTGGAACATCAGAACTTTATTAATTTATTCACTACATAACCTTTTCTTTCACTGCAACATGTTGATTCCCTTAATTTGTAAATACAGACCGAAAATCTCTGCTCTGTAGCCGTTGACATTGACAATAAGGATGTTGTAGAAAGGACTCAATTTCCTGAACAGAATAAAGAGTCTGCTTCTGCTTTGTCAGTGTCTAAGTTGAAGAGACTGTCTGCCACTACAGCGACTACATCTAAGGAAAGGTCTTGCAGTAATCATGGTTCACTTGTCCAGGCTACTATATCCACTTTGTTTAAGAAAGCGGAGGAGGAGGTGAGGTCTTATAACCTTACTTTAATACTGAGAGTGCATAACTTTGTTTTCTTTAAATTCTTTTCATTTTGGTCAGAATAAAAGACCTTTGTGAGATGCTGGAGTCTTTCTAATTCTTCACTGCATCTTCACTTTTCTGAAGGGTTCACTATCACTTCGACTATTATGTACATGCATTGAATGTTATGCCAGTACCCATGTTTCATTGCCCCCCCCCTCCCCCCCCTCTTTTTTTTCTCTTGAAGAGTATCTAAAGACACGCAAAGATCCTTCTCTTTTATTTTGGGTAAAATGCTATTTCTTTAATTTTTAAGACAAGGTATCTCTGTCCTATATTGTATGATTGTATCCCCGCTTCACAGTTCTTACTTGATTCCATCTTTTTATTACTATATGATGGTTTTTGTATGCTGGAATCCAGCTACAGGGACACTCCAGTTTTAGCATTTCTGCCATTTGGGACTCTATATACTGGTCCCCTGAAAGGAACCCCTTGGTTTCTCTCTCTAAATCCCTCAATCTCCCTTCAACAATCACACACAATCAACACACAATTTGAATAATCCAATCCAATAGGATTGATCCCCTTGCATTCATGAACAAAACCTACTAATTCTTATTGAATTCTATCAACTAAAGTATCTAATCTCCTAGAGAGAATTCCTAAGAGAACAATGGAGTTATTTGGATAAATGGGCAACAATGGAGGAGTGGGAGAGATAATATCTCATGCACTCCTCTCATTGGCTGAGCTTATGCTCTCCTCTCATTGGCCGAGCTAGTCATGCATTTCTCATGCTCTCCTCTCATTGGCCAAGCTAGTCATGCATTTCTCATGCTCTCCTCTCATTGGCCAAGCTCATGCTCTCTTCTCATTGGCTGAGTTGGTCATGCATTTCCCATGCAACAACCAAGGTACAACCTTAGAATCTCTAACAATTAAGTACAAGGGGTTAAAGCCTAGGAATGCACTAGACCCCCAATGCACTTAATTAACTATTAAGGTACAAGCTTGGATAGCTTGGACCTTACTAATCATGAATATAAGCTAATACATGTTTTAATCAAATGTTAAGCTAAGCCAATCCGTGCCTTAGTGGCTAGGGTAAGCATACCCACGGATGTGGGATGGTTGGGGTCTTAACATCTCCTGTTGCCTTGTGTTCATTTAGGTCTCTGTTGGACAGGACAATAGTTTCTATGGTTGGCACACCTTTTTTTTTCCTTATCTATTTTATTTATTTATATGTCGTTTTGGGGGAGTCATTGTATATAGCAATCTGTCAGAAATTAATTGAATAATTACTTTGTAAGTTCTGTTTAGAACCTTTTATTCAAACAGGATAATAGGATCATCTTTTCAGGACTGATTTCATCCTAGGTTACCAGTAGATATCTTTGGTTGTGCGTTTTAAGAGAAAAATATCCAACAAGTTCTGGCTCAAATGACACTTCCTCCCCCACAAGAATAGGCTGGTGAGTGAGGTTGTTGGTCAAGGCCTACTAGATCTTTTTATAGGTAAATAAAATTCATTAGAAAAGCACTAAAAGGGGTGCAACCCTAGTACATGGGAAGTGTACAAAGGAAGAGCCAATAAAGAAAAATAAAATGAATATTTAAAGTTCAGTTGATATAGAAATTATAAGAAGTCTGTTGAAGAAGATGAGGCCTGCTTACACTCATATAAAGATCTTAGGAAGAGAACTTCAATTTTACTGTTAAAGGTGTGAGCATTCCTTTCCCTCCATAACTCCACATCAAACACATGTCAGCACTGTTGTGATTTCTGTAATGTTCTTGCCAGCAAGACAATAGTTCTTTCACTAATTTCAGTATAACCCAAATCACCCCAAATGAACAAAGAATGAGAGACCAAAGTTCCCTCGCAATCTCACAATGAAAGAACAAGTGATCTACCATTTCCTCATTGGATTTGTACATACAACACCAATTAACAATTATAATTCCCATCTTCCTCAAATTATCCTCGTTAAATATTTACCTATATATAAAACCAAAAAAAAATTCTCCAAGCTGTCCAAGCGAACAAGACCACTTTTTGGGGAGCTTTAACTTTGACAGATGCCTTGTCATGGATAATAACTTGACAGATGACTTTGTGGCGGGAATGAAATCATTGTACTTTTGAGGATACAAAAAGTTCAGGGACTCAATTGATAACTTTGTTTACTAGAGCTTTGTTTGATTAGTCTTATGCAGGGGATTTACTAACAATAACTCCATTGCTGATTTTGTAGAGTCGTCGTCCTTCTATACATAATACTTTTTTGGCCAAACTCCACTATTGGTTCCTAACATTTATACAGGTTACATGTTTGATCCCTAATATGTAAAACGCGCGCAATGGGTCCCTAACGTTTCAAAATAGTGCACCGTTGGTCTTTCCGTTGGCTCTCATTATTTATTTATTTTTGTGTACGTGGCTAACATATTGATGATGTGAATTTTTTTTTTAATTGAGCATTTTTTTTTGTTCATTTGCACGTGGGCATTCCGCATTTTACCCCAAATCCCTTACCCATATCTTGATTGTCCATGACTCGATTACCCACCCTTATAACGCGATTACCCTCAGATCTCTCTCTCTCTCTCAACTGCCTTTGTCTTCCTCTCTCTCACAATTTCCTTCTGTGAGAACGACACTAAACTGAAAAAGAATGACATCATTTCTTGGTCAAACCTTGAAGCTATAGCTTGCAACCTTGAAGCTATGGTGGCATTGCGGTGTCATAGTGGTACTGTTTATTGGGACTTGACTTTCATTAGGTATATTCAAGATTGGGAGTTAGGCTCTCTAATGGATCTCTTGGAGTTTTTATATGCTAAGCCGAGGCTTGGTATTGGGGAGGACACTATCTGTTGTGGGGAGGACAAGAGTAAGTGATTTACAGTGGTTAGCTATTATAGAGCTCTGTTAGGTACGCCCCATGTCTCTTTTCCTTGGAAAATTATTTGGAAATCACGGGTTCCACCTCAAGTTGCCTTCTTTGTTTGGAGTGCTACTATGGGAAGGATCTTGACCATTGGTAATCTTTGGAGGAGAGATGTGATGGTGTTGGATTGGTGTTGCATGTGCAAGAATGGAGGGGAGACAGTAGATCATCTTCTCCTCCATTACTCTTTCGCACGAGAGATATGGTCCATGGTTTTTGGTCTTTTTGGAGTCTGGGTTATGCTGAGTAGTACCTTGGAGTTGCTGGAGTGCTGGCAAGGTAGTTTTGGGAAGCATAGGAATGTTTTCAATTGGGAGAGCTGTACCTCATTGTTTGATGTGGAGTGTTTGGAGAGAACGTAACAGGCGTAGTTTTGAGGATTGTGAACGATCGTATGTTGAGATTAAGTTATTCTTTTTACGTTCCTTATTTGATTGAGTAGATAGGTGGGGTTCTCACTCTTGTTCTTCTTTTATTCAATTTTTAGAGCTCTGTTCTTTAAAAGCTCCTTAATTTTGTTTTTGTAGTATACTTCTAGTATACTGTTCTTTCTTTTTCAATGAAATTTAATTATGCATCAAAAATTTTTTTTTGTACTCAAATTCAAAAATCTGCGGGCCCCACGGTAAAGTAGATTGTTTGGTAAATGGATTCTGTTTTTGTATTCAAATACAATCACTGTGCAAATGGTACTCAAATCCAATTTTTAGGAAACAACTTTTTGGTATTTTCCCTTTTTATATTTTGTTCTCACATTTACTATTCATTAAAATAATATTTTTTTCTCTCTTTCATCTGAACGCAACGATTATCTCTCTCTTTGCCCTTCCTCCTTCCTCGCTCTATCTTTGCCTTCCTCTCTCTGTCTCTGCCGCCATTCCTCTCTCTTTGCTCAGGCCTCTCTCTCTTGCGTCACGACTGGCGTGGTCTTGCGGTGGTGGCAGTGGGCTTCGCCGATCGGATCTGGTCTCTCTCCCTCGATTTTTTGGTTGAACTGCTTGTGGGTTTGTGATTTTTTGCGGGTTTTGCCATGGGTTGTGGGTGGTTGTTTTGGGACAACACCACGACAATGGCGTTGATCAGATCTCTATTTTTGCTTATTTTTTGCGGTTTGTGGATTTGTTCTCGCATTTGTGAAATAGCTGTGGGTCTTGGTTGTTGTTGGGATTGTGATTGTGATTTTGCCATGAATTTGTTCTTGGGTTGTCGTTAATTTTTTGTTAGGTCTCTTCGGCGATGAATGTGAGTGGCGGTGAAGGGCTAAGGGTGGTGGCTCATCATGGCCATGGTGGATTGTGGGGTGGGTGGCGATTGGATTGTGGTGGCCTATGGAGGACGTGGGGGAGAGGTCTGATTGTTGATTGCCAAAAAAATAATAATAATAATAATAATAATAATAATAATAAATAAAAACATTACCAAAATCCATGTGAAAAACACTTGTCAAACATACTTCTGGTACTCAAAACTACTAAAATACTGTTCTTGAAAGCAATTTCTCAAAACACCTAAATACAAGTTTGAAAAATACAAAACAAAAAACATTGACCAAACATGCCCAATAAGCGGGAATATTGGACATCATACTCTTAATTAGCATGAGTCGTCCTCCCTTTGATAATTAAATCTTCTTCCAACTCGCCAACCTCTTTTCCATTCTTTAGGTTTTGATTTGAAGCAACCTCCTAGAGGTAACCCTAGATATTTCATTGTAAGGTGACACACTTTACAACCCAGAATTCTTGGTTGCTCCACACCTCTCCCATAGGAACTATCTCTAATTTGACTATATTAATCTTCAATCTAGACAACTGCAAAGCAAAGAAGAATACATCTCGGTCAAGGCCTACTTGATGTGTGTAACTTACCAATTTAGAGAGAGAGAGAGAGAGAGGGAGAGAGAGAGCCGAATACTTTGCGTATAGCCCTGCATTTTATTATTACTTTCTCAAATTTATACAATAATGTCATATTGGAGAAATAGGATTTAAAATATACTGCCAAGTAAATTATAGCTAGCTAGTATTCAGAATTACGGTTTTCTTATAAAGCTTTTCCATTTCCAGAAAGCATCAAGAAATCCAAGGAAATCTCCATCTCCAAAAGGTTTGTAATTTTCCCAATTTCTTTTTTATTATGAGACTAGTGGGATTAGGAAACTCAAAACAAGAACTATTGATGTTTTCAGTTTCCAGCCAGCAGTTGCAGCATCCTAATTCAAAAAGGAAGCTTAATGAGGTGGGAGAGGTTTTGTCTTCTCTTTCTTTTTTTTTTTTTTGAATTTCAAGCACAGCGATCTCTCTTCCTAGCAATGACTGCTTTATGTGGGACGGTTGTGGGATTTATTTTTTATTTTTGATAAGTAATAGAATAATTTTATTAAAAAATAACTACATGGTGTGCATAAAGCATGGACACGCCGCAGCTTAAAGAATTACAAAGCATTAGGACAGCTCAAAGATTCTAAGAAACCCCCAATAGAAGTAGAAGTTGTTAGACCCCAATCCCTAGCCCAGTCAAAAAGAGAACCCATACAAAACTCAATGAGCTGTCCCACAGAATGTTCGATATTCTCAAAAGTACGGTTATTTCTCTCCCTCCATAAGGACCACATCACACATTAAGGGACAAGATTCCAAACCTCCGAAGAATGTTTTCCAAACCAATTCCTCCAACAAGCCAACTGATCCAAAACACACCTTGACATCACCCAATCTACTCCAAACAACTTAAAAACGAAACTCCAAATCTCACAAAACATTGGGCAGTGTAACAGAGGATGATCCACTGTCTCTCCTTACACCTGCACAAACAACACCACCGAACTGTAACAATGCCTCGCCACCTAAGATTATCACAAGTTATTTATGTTGGTATGTAAGCTGAAATAGTATTAAAATCTTGTTCTTGCAGGTTGAAGGACCTAGGAAAAAGGCGAAAGTTATCAAGGAAAAAGATGTTGGTAAATTTCTCTCTCTCTCTAACATGCCCCTAATATTCCACAGCTGCTGCCTATTAAATCTTCTATATATAAATATTTCATATATTTGATGAGGGATTCAATCTTTAGAAGTGAGGCTCTGCACTGTTAAGGAAGAATATTTTAGGCCTTTAAGGGGGCACAAAAATAGCAACAACACCCTATACCTAGTAAATGGAGGCAGTAGGAAATTCACTGAAATAATCATAACTCTAGAGAATGAGGATTTAAAAATGTCTGAAGGTCTACAGTATAATAATCCCTTGTTTCCCTAAGAATACCGTTCTCACCATTAGATGAGCAGTGAAAAAAATAATGAAGCGCCCAATCAGGAATTTTGCAAGATTGAATTATAGTTTTTAATGCGAATATTTCCTACTTAATTGCATTACTGACCTGATGCAACTGCTTAAGTGATGACAGTCATTAGCTGGTCTTCTTTGTCGCGGTCCTCAAACTCTTGAATTTTGATCCTCAGCATGTGTTAGATTGATTAAAGAGAGACACTACTATTGATGTAGGACAAAGGAAGCAAAGCCAAATCAGATCTGGACAGCTGAGATTTTTCCGGAATTAGGGTTAGGGTTTGGTGGGAAAAGGGCAAGAAAGTTGTAAGGAATATAGGGTTTCTAATGGTGAAAAGGAATAGTAGGATTTTAGGATGAAACAAAGGGGAAAAACTAAGTTTTGGGTTGCTGTTCCAGGGCTGTGAACAGTAATCCGTGAGTAGGGTTTTGGCTCTTAATGGGGTATTTAGAAATCTTATTCCTTTTTATTTTTTATTTTTTTATCCTCATTAGAAAGCATTATATCCATATAAATAGATGACTAATACCAAATCCTAGTGGAATTTGGACTTCTTGACCCCTAATAAGAGTTGAACTCCTTGGGTTTTTTATCTAATAGTTTAAAAATTAGATAGAAAAAAGCAATGTGTACCAGAATTGGCATTAGTACTTGTGGTTTTGAACGTCAATTAATTATAATAAAGCATAAAATTTCCTAAAGAAAATCTTCTACAGTATGTGTTCCCTCTTTTGCGTGGAATTTTGCCACCAATAAAGGACAAAGTACAAGCAAAAGAATGTAGACAACGTGAAACACGATTATGACACAGAAAATGAGCAATATGGTGTTGAGTACAAGTACGTTTACCTCGTTGAAAAGCAATAGGTAAATCACCAGTCTCGGGAATAGAGGATGAGGGAGCAAGATCCTCTAACAAAGATGTAGTATTAGGGCGATAAGATATAATGCGCTTATCTTGAGATCGCTGATAAACCTGCAAAAGAGGGTTAGGTGGGGAAGTCAAAGGTACTTGAGGAGGAGGAGAAGGCAAAGGAATTGGAAGAGTAGGAGACGGAAAGGAACCCTCCCCCTCACGACTAGAGATGAGATCAGGAGACAAACACTGATTAGGTGAGGAAAAGAATGAGGTGGACTCAAAAAAGGTAACATCAGCACTAACAAAATATCGACAAGACTCAGGACTGTAACAACGATAGCCCTTCTGAGTACGAGAGTATCCAAGGAAAATACACTTACGAGCTCGAGGAGATAGTTTATCACGACCAGGATCTAGGACATGAAGAAAGGCCACACAACCAAACACACAAGGAGTAAGCGAGAATGGAGCACATTCAGGATATAAAATAGAAAATGGAGACTCTTGATTTAAGACAACATAAGGCATACGATTAATAAGATGACAGACAGTAAGAATAGCATCACCCTAAAAGTGTTTTGGTACCTGCATATAACAAGGTACGAGCAACATCTAGTAAATGACGATATTTTCGTTCAGCTACACCATTTTGTTGAGAGGTGTGAGGACAACTGGTCTGATGAATAATACAACGATCAACACAAAAGGAATGCATTACAGACTGAGTATATTCTAATGCATTATTAGATCGAAGAATCTTAATGCGTTTATTAAACTAAACGAAGATTTCATTATAGAATGTGAAAAGAATACAAGGCAATTCAGATCGGTCTTTCATAAAAAACAACCATGTCATTCAACACAAATATAACAAAATAAAAAATTCCATTCAAAGTAGAAATGCGGGAAGGACCCTATATGTCTGTATGAACTAAATCAGAGGACTCGGATTAGCGATTAGGACCACTACTAGAAAATGAACTACGATGATGCTTCCCTAGCTGACAAGCTTCACATTCTAGACTGGGCACATGACTCAATGTAGGAATGGAAAACTTAAGTTTGGCCAAGGAGGGTTGATCCAAATGAAAATGCCATTGAAGAGGAGATACGGTACCACTCAAAGCCGAAGCCGAGAAGACGTGGGAGGCAAAATTATCAGGATCCAGGTAATGTAGCCCGTCTTTCTCATGTCCCGAACCAATCAACTCCTTGGTCTTAAGGTCCTGAAAAACACATGAAGTGGGATCAAAGGTGATAGAGCATTGTAAGGCTTTAGTCAATTGACTAACAGAAAGCAAATTAAAAGGAGAATCAGGAACAAAAAGACTAGATGGTAAGGATAATGACGAAGTGGGATGAAGAACGCCTTTTCCAAGAACAGGCCGAGAAGAGCCATCAACTAAAACAATATGGTGTTTAATGGGAAGCAAATCAGAGAAAAGAGATAATACACCAAATATATGTTTGTTACCGCCGGAATCAATAACCCAAACAAAGCAAAAAACTTCATAAACCAACAAATAACCATCAAATCAATCCTCCACAAACCTATTTGGCCCTTAGGGAACAAACCCATCCATCAAAAACAGAAAACAAACATGTGGTCGCCAGACCGAGGTGTCTGTATTGGCGCTGACATCAGCATGATGTCATGCTGACGTCATCAGACAGATGCTGATGTTAGCATCCGTTGTTATCTGAAAAGTGTTTCCATAGTGATTTAATGGCTTCTAGGGTTGGATTAGAACGCTCTAATACCAAGTTGAGTTGTAAAATATGATAAATTAGGATTAAGAGAAGAACATAGAGAGAGAAGAAAGAAAAGGTTTAGGGCTTAATGAGTCAAACCCACAACTTAGCACATATTATAGTAGCGTGATATAGCAAGGTTACAAGAATACCATTATGGATTTGATAGACCATTGTTGTTTCTAATTTTCTGTGCTTCCTTGTATACACCTAGTATACTAGGTCTGTTCTTTTAATAAAATTTTCTTACTTATCAAAAAAAAAAAAAATATAGTCCTCTTTGAAAAGTCAATGGACACAATATTGATAACTTTCCTAACATATCCTTTACTTTATTTTTATTTAAAAGACCCCTCTTTCAGGAAAATTTAAGTTTGGAGACTTGTACCTTTTTAGTTGAAAGACAATGCATTAAATGATATTCCCTTAAAAAGTTGGATTTTCTAATCAGGACCATCAACAACATAGGATGGAGGGAGTAGCAACATAGGACCAATTTTCTTCCACATTTTCTTATTTAGAATTACCTCTTCTTTCTATGAATTTCCTTTGAAGGTTTTAACTTGGTCAAATTACTCTTTGCCAACCTCCACCTTGCTATTTCTTTGTTCCTGCCCTTTTTCTTCTTCTTTTTGTCTTTTGCTTTTTATTTTTTTGGTTTGTTATCTTTGCTTGTTTGGGGGGGGGGGGGGGGGTTGTGGGGAGAGGGGGAAGGAAAGGTTCTATAGGAGCATTTGGCCCAAGAAGTTCCATCTATGTTCTCTTTCTTTGTGTGGACAGGGTCAGATCAGTGGATCAATTTGGTAGAGGAGGCAAGGCATGCTTCTCCCTTAGTGTTGTGTACGTTCTTTGGGTTAAGGGGTGACATGTGACTTCTTACTATAATTTGTCGTAGCTTCTTCTATCCAATCTTTTCTATGTTTAATTCAGGTCTATTGAGTGTTTCCTGATTTTCCATTTTGAACTTTGGCCTAAGAGGCAAATAGTTTTTGAACCTCTTTGAAGTCAAAACATAGGCTTGGTTCTTTGACTCTTTGATTGAGTGACGGTGCCCATGTTGAATCCATTCATAAAGGAAGTGTGCACAATGTGAGATTTCATTTAGTCTTTTGTTTAGCTAGTGCTTTGCTAAGAAATTGATCCTTCTTTTTTCGTGGTAAATTGATATTTCTTTAAGTGGTTAAACATGATGTTGTGCTACTTATACCAAGAAAAATACGAAGAAGGAAGAATTGCCATTACAAATTTCAGTGGTCTCCCATTTGTAGACTGGTTTAGAGGGGTTCCTCATGGTCTATTTCCTCTTAATGTAAAGTAATCTTGGGCATCTATGTGTGTGTGAGTAAAGGTATCAAGTTTGACCCTACAATTATAATATGATTAGAAAGCCCTAATGTGTAATATGATGAAAAAGGATTTATTAATCAATACACAGACACAGGTATGCAATTTAGTTTCACTTGACAAAGTTGTGGTTGACTCCTACTGGTCATGTGCATGGATAAGTTTCGGCAGGTCCAACATAGTCAAGTTTGATTTTGTTAGTATCATCTGCGAGTTTTAAGTGGTTGTGTCTTGATGGAATTGAGACTGTTTACCAGCTGGCAGCTTAACCTCTCTTCAAGTTAGTTAATGCTCTGTACAGTTGACTGTTTTGGTGTCGTGATGAAGATGGGGATGATTATCTTTTTGTATTAATGCTTGATTAAAGTTTTGAGCCAAGGTGGACATTATTTAATTTTTACCTGTATTTGTGATTGTGTTTGTTTTCATGTATTTCAGGGTAAAAAGTTCCTTAGATTTTTGCATGTAGGAAGAATATATATAAGGTGTTATTTCTTTTCCAAATAAAGCAGGATAACTGGATCATTCTTTGCAGTTCTGGGTATTGTTGTGGATGGTGTTAGAGGCTGGATTATGCAATAGTCATTCTATCAGGCCACTGTGCCTACAGATTCTGTGGCCTGTCAGAAAATTACATATCTATATATGTTTGTCAATTCTTCATTCCAAAACTTCTTTTGCATGATTTGTGTCAGTATCAGATGTATATATAAATGCATCTTTGGCAAGCTTATGAATTGGTGTTTCTGAATTTGCAGGAGGAAGAATCATGGCAAAGAGAAGGGAAGTTGAGGTATTGTTGTTTTAGCCTTTGTTCACATGTGTGCTTTGTGTAGTTCTGTCTTGTTACTATCTTGTTAAACTAGGAGGGTGAAAATGGGTGGAGCAGTTAGGGGGGGGGGGGGGGGTGTTAATATCTTGTTATTATTTATTATAATTATGATCCAGTATTCTGGTGTTTTAGGCTCCTAGAATGAGAACCATTCAATAAATTTTATAAAAAAGGTTATTAAGTTGAATCCCTACTTCATCTAGCCCGTTGTTCGAGGAAACGATCTCTTTGAGCATTATGCTCTCTAGAACAAATCTAGAAGCGTACATGACATGCTTCATGCTTGTGATAACCTAAATTTGGCAGGCATTTATGGCGTGCAATTCTTGAGGTGATTCTTCTTTGAAAAGAAACACTTTTCATCAGTCCATTGGCAGATTTCTCACTGCCTCCCCCCTTCCCCTCTGTTCGCACCCATTTTTCATTTGAGATAGAATGTTTCAATTTTCAGTTGTCATCTGATAGGTATCTACAGTATTTGTGGAATGCTGGATTTGATACAATATGTGGCTTGAGTTGTACAATCAGTTATGGTGTCTTAATCTTTTTTGGAATTTCTCATTCAATGGTAGTTGAATACTGATAGAGAAGGATTGATATCGATTAGGCAAATACTATACCTTTTATTTGTATGCTTTTCTGGGTCTTTCGTCAACACTATTGCATCTTTGCCAATTATGTATTTTTTAGTTCAATTTGTTTTTGTTTTTAAATAATCATTATTTGTGTTCTTATGCTTATTTGCCATGTTACCATTGGCAATAGATGATCAAATAGTGAAGTTTGTATTATTACAGTCAATGTCTTCCTCTACCAATGTTGGTATTATTTGTGTTCATATGCTTGTTGACCATGTTACCATCACATGGAACAATGGTATATTTATTAAATTGTGTTTTTTATTAGGTTTTTAAAGCTGTTTTATAAGCCTCTTTGGTGTCAAAATACCACTAGCAACTCACATGCCAGGATTCTTGAGTGTGCATATAAGTTCGAAGTACAATTTAGCAATTTTTTATTATTTTTAGTTGAAAGAGAATTACATAAGGTCCAAATTGCAAAAATTTAAAACTTTAGAGTTGAAATTGATACAATTGAAACTTCATAGTTTAACTTGTAACTAAGATAAAATTTTGGGTTTTTTTTAATGTAATTATCTTAAAAAATACTTATGCTATATGAAATTACTTTTGATTACGACACATGATAATACATTTTTTGGTATTAAATAATAATCTATTTAATTAGGTTTGAATTTTTGCGCTTAAATCACACTGCAAAAGAATTAACCCCAAAAAAATTGCAATCAAACACAATTCTTCCTAAAACTTGGTCTTACACGTGCATGAGTCATGTAATGTAAAATAACTTTTGTTCTTTTATTATTTTAATGTACCAGTGAGAAAGAGTGAGTTGATTTAAGTTGAGGGAACAAAAAAAGGTAGTGGAAGACCAAAAATAACATTAGTAGAAGTAGTAAAAAAAGACATGTTAATTAAGAAAATAACGAAGAGTATGACTCCAAATAGAATAGGATGGAGAAAAAGAACACATGTGGTGGACCCTGACTAGTTTGACGAGGATCCATAGCCAACCCCAAAAAATGTGGGACTAAGGCTTAGTTGTTGTTGTGCATATGATTCTTGATTAGGCCATGGATTGCACAACAATGATACTATTAAAAAAAATATTCTAGCTACTGATTTTTTTATTTTAAAATTATAAATGCCAATGAATATGAGCTTTCAAAAATTATATTTTCCAATGTCTCGCCTCATGATTTTACATGAATAATGAATTGGTCATTTTTCCCAGCAATTGAGGTAGTCCTGATTTACCTTACATAGACTGTATGGGCGTTGGTGTTGGTCCTGTTAGATGTAGGTGTCTGTTCAAGTATTAGATATGTTTACCTTCCAAATACCTTCCACAAGTGTTCAGTAGGCATACCCATACGTGTGTCATGTCTTGTCAGTGTGGGTACTCCAGGGTGAAACAAAAAATAACACCAGGGTGAAACAAGAATGCAGGTAGAATAATGTTGGCTGATTTAAATTTTGTAAGGGATTTAAAAGTCAGCCATTTTTTGGTGGCTGTGGCTTTTCATTGGTAAAATAATTGGTTCTTGCTGCATCATCATGTATCATTGCCTTGTCACTCATGTCACAAATATCGTAAATATTCATGATTTCCTACGCCAACTATTTCAAATGGGGCCTATATATAGCAGTCCACTGTGAGACCTTTATACAGAATTTGAGATCATAGATGGGTCTGATATGGCGAATTGCTGACGGGTCTTTGCCCTCCTTATTCTTGCTTTATATAGGAGTATAGGACTGAGAAAGATCTCATGAATTGCAAAAGAGGGTGCCTCATAGTAGCTTTTTCTTTCATAAACTCTTATCTTTGGCAGTTCTCTATGTTACTTCAGACCCACCCAACAGAGGAATTATATATGGAGTTTAGATTTCCATGAGAACAATTTTTGGCAGAGTGACATAGGACAAATAGGAACGAAGCCAAATCAGACCTGGCATTCTGGACAGCTTGCATTTTGAGGATTTAGGGTTAGGTTTTGGTGGGAAAAAGGCTGAAAATGGTAAGGAATATAGGGTTTCTAATGGGGAAAAGGAATAATAGGATTTGGGGATGAAACAAAGGGGAACAATCAAGATCTGGGTTTCTGTTCTAGGGTTTTAAACAGTAGTAACTCATGAACAATGTTTTGACTCTTTGGGGGTTTATGGATGAGTGGTTTAGGGTTCTCAGGTCATCAAAAAAAAAAAAAAAAAAAAAATTTTCACATGATAATTCTTGATGATAACTTGATGAGATCATACTTGTCATTTGCCTCATGAAGATTAATTCTGTATGCCTTGATGTTTTTTTTTTTGATAAGTAAAAAGAGATATTATTGATCAAAACACCTAGTGCATAAAGCATGCACACAGGCTAGCAGATTATACATGAGAAGATAAAGAACATAAAGAGAGGGATTCTAAAAATTCCCCTAAGGAGTGAGATGAACAAAGATTCCAAGCAGTGGACCAATCATATAAGGATCCCATAATAAGCTCAATGATCTTTCCTACCGAATGCTCTTGATCCTCAAAGATACGCCCATTTCGTTCCCACCAAATATTCCACATTATACAATGAGGTATGAAGTTCCAAATCTTGGAGGATTTCCGCCCCCACCAATTATGCCAACCAGCCAAGAAGTCTCTAACTGTTTCTGGAAAGACCCAAGATACCCCATAGGCGCCTAGAACAAAATTCCATAACTCCCGGGCTACATTGCAATGAAGCAATAAATGATTAACCGATTCCCCAATGCGCTTGCACATACAGCACCAGCCAGCCATCACAAAACCCCTCCTCATGAGATTATCACAAGTCAAAAGCTGACCCCAAGCTGCTGTCCAAGACAAAAAACACTACCCTCTGAGGGGCTTTCACCCTCCAAACGTTCTTCCAAGCAAAATCTGAAGCAGTAGATGCCCGGAGAGCAAGATAGTAAGAACGAGTATCAAAGAGACCGGATGTATTAAGGACCCAACTAAGCTTATCCGCGTCAGTGCTGATCGGGGCATGAGAATGAAGGAGAAGAAAAAATGATTCAACCAAGTCCATCTCCCAATCATTAAAATCTCTACAAAATGAAACATTCCAAACCCGACTCCTCCCTGCAATTGGTTCCTCAAATAAAGAAGCAATGAAGGCATCTTTATTATTGGAGCAAGCAAAAATAACTGAATACATATCTTTTAGAGGTAACTCAGTACACCATTTATCATGCCAAAACAGAACCTTGCTGCCCAGGCCCACCTCAAAGCTAGTGTATCTCCGGAAATCGTCCCATCCCATCATGATGGACTTCCACAAACCACAGCCATGACGGTCACGACTTGGTTCAGTAATCCAACCACCACCCTCCACACCATATTTTGCAGCCACAACCCGCTGCCAAAGACGGTTATCCTCCCTACCAAACCGCCAAAGCCATTTACCCAAAAGAGCATGATTAAAAAGATGGAGAGAGTGAATGCCCAAACCACCATGGGCTATGGGAGAACATACCTTACTCCAGGCTACAAGATGATAACTGTGAGAATCTCCTAAACCATCCCAAAGGAAGTTCCATTGAAGAAGCTCAATTCGCCTAGCAACTTTCATTGGAATAGGGAAAAGGGACATAAAGTAGGTTGGCATGCTAGAGAGAGTGCTTTTCAAGAGCGTTAATCTTCCCCCTTTAGACAAGTAGAGCTTTTTCCAACCAGCCAAGTGGCGCTTCAACTTTCTCCAAAATAGGATCCCACATAGCAAGAGCCTTATGCGGGGCCCCCAATGGCATGCCAAGGTAGTTCAGCGGAATAGACCCGACCTGGCAAGAAAGGAGTGCTGCCAATCTCGGAAGATCTGAAACTTCCCCTACCAGCACCATCTCGCTCTTGTGCATGTTCACACGTAGACCTGTAACTGCCTCGAAACAAGTAAGGATCATACGAATATACAAAAGATGCTCCGGATTCGCATCACATAAAATGATGGTATCATCAGCATATAAAAGATGGGAAACACACAACCCATCTGTCCTACCCGCTTGAAAACCCCGGATGAAGCCCCCTTCCTCCGTACAACCAAGCATTCGACTCAGCACTTCCATAATCACTAAAAATAAAAGGGGTGAAAGAGGATCACCTTGTCTCAAACCTCTAGTACTATCAAAGAACCCTGTAGGGGAACCATTGACAATAACTGAATAACGAACCGTAGAAACACAAGCTTTCATCCACCGGATCCATTTCTGCCCAAAGCCCATACGGTCCAATATGAAAAAGAGGCACTCCCAATTAACATGGTCATACACCTTCTCGATATCAAGCTTGCAAATCAAACCAGGCAACACCACTTTTAAGTCGGCTATCTAAACATTCATTAGCAATCAATACCGAATCCAAAATCTGGCGACCTCCCACAAAAGAATTTTGAGATTCAGAAATCACCTTATCCAGGACCAGCTTCAGGCGATTAGCTAACACTTTAGATAACAACTTGTAAATACTCCCAATCAAACTGATAGGACGGAAATCCCTAATATTGATGGCATCAACCTTCTTAGGAATTAGAGAGAGGAAGGTTGTATTCAGAGACTTCTCGAACTTACAATAGGTGTGAACCTCGCCAAAGAAGTCCATGACATCCTTTTCCAGAACACTCCAACACTTCTGGAAGAAAGCCATGGTATAACCATCCGGCCCAGGGGCTTTATCACCTTGAACATCCTTAAGGACTTGCACTACTTCCTCAAGCTCAAAAGGACGCTCAAGATGAGCCCGGGCAGCAGCCCCAATAGAAGCAAAGGGCAACCCATCAATCACCGGCCGCCAAGGCTCATTTTCCTGGTATAGAGAGCTGTAAAACTGCACAATCTGCTGCTTTACCTCCTCCTTTTCCTCATAAAAAACCCTATCCATTTCTAACCCATTCACATAATTGCGCCTACGGTTCGAGTTCGCCATTCGGTGAAAGAACTTGGTGTTATCATCCCCTTCTTGCAACCATAACACTCTTGACTTCTGACGCCAAGATGTTTCCTCCAGATGAGCAAGACGAACTGCCTCACATTTGTGCTCTTCCCGTAACAGGAGTTCCTCATCCGACAAACCATCCAAGCCCTCTTTTACATCCAATCTCAACACCTCCCCCATTTGATAGTTTTTCCTATAATGGACATCACCAAAGGTCTCCTTATTCCAATGGCGAAGATCCTCCTTCAAGGCTTTCAGTTTACTCGCCAAAACAAAACTGGGGTACCAGTAAAGACATAACTTGACCACCACCCCTGCACCCTTGCCACAAAATCAGTTTCTTTGAGCCATATATTTTCAAACTTAAAAGAGCTCTTACCCCTAGCCATACCTCCTGTTTCTACCATGATGGGATAATGGTCAGAAACAGGACGCGAAAGCAATTTCAGCTGGACATCCGGAAAGTGCTCCTCCCAATCCGACGAGATCAAAGCCCTATCAAGACGGGACATAGAAGGAGGAGTCGAACTATTGGACCAAGTATATCTTCCTCCTACCAGGGGTAGGTCCACCAGCTGAAGATTCTCAATCCAGTCCGAGAACGCCACCATTGCTGGACAAAAACCAGAGTAACCCCTTCTCTCACTGGGGACCCGAATTATGTTAAAATCACCAATAATACACCAGGGAGAAGCCTAGCGATGTCTCACCGAGGATAGTTCATTCCACAACTCCAGCCGTTCCCCGTCAGTATGAGGACCATATACACCAAAGCAGGCCCAATCAAACCCATCAACCAGACCCTTCCAGAGGCAAGAAACTGAAAATTTGCCTTTCACCACATCCACCTGCTCCACCATACGCTTATCCCATATCAACAACACACCCCCTGCAGTGTTGACAGCATCCAGAGCTACCCAATCAGAGTATGGGCTGCCCCATAAGCTCTTGACTGTCTGAAGATCCATCTTATTAATTTTGGTTTCCTTGCAGGCAGATAATATCACAACGCCAGTCTCTAAGAAGCTTTTTTACGACCTCTCTCTTTCGGGGGCTGTTTAGGCCTCTAACATTCCAAGAAAGAATTTTTAGCTTCATAAAAAACAATAATACCCAATCAAACAAAAACAACTCACTAGTTAACAGCAGCTTAACTGCTTACCCTCATAATTAACTGAGGAAGATAGGTTGCGTAACTCACGAAGCCCCTTCTGTACTGACTTATGAGAGGTGGTAGTGCGTTTCAAGAGTTGTCGATCCTTATCAATATGAATCAACAAGGCCATACATTCCGGTTCATGCCCCGAAATAGATACCCCCACCTGTTTCCGGAAGTAATTCATTTGTTGCGAAACCCATTTCGACGGATTGGCCAACGCTTCGTCTTCACAGCTCTGGAGAACAACCAGCGGAGCCAATATGTTGAGAGGAGTACACGAGATAGGACTCGTCGGTTCCTCGCTTGTCATAGTCTCCAATAGAGACCACTGTAGCCCCGAGACCTCCATACTTGATCCCGACAGTGAAGCTTGAAATTCTAACTCCTGGGTGGCGATCGGACTGAGCGGCTCAGATGGCACCAGCTCGAGGGTCCCTTGATAGTCAACCACCATCACTGCCTGGTCTCTAGAAGCTTCCCCTGTATCGGCGTCACTATCAGAGTCCAAAGCCGATTCCGGGTCCTTAAGTGGGACTTGGATTGAAGTGGGCTCTATCTCCACTTGAATCTCGACCTGAGTGTGAAGCTGGGCCGGAACATCATCGTTCACATGCAGTGGGCTTCGTTCAATGTTCACGGGTTCGCTGGAGCCATCGAGTGGAGCTTGGGCCTTAGGAAAAGCCCCAATATCTCGTTGGATCAAGCCTTGGGCCTTGTATCTAAGGCCCACCCATTCCACCTGTCTCTTACCCTCTTCTCCTTTAGTGATACGGAGAGTTTTGACTTTCGGAATCCATTCAAACTCACTCTTCCAGGTCGGGCGTATTGCATCCGGATCTAATGTCACACGGGGCAACAAATTCGAATTCGCGGAATTATTGGAGGTAACGTTTCTAGCTGGGTGCGTAATTTTCGCGGGGGGATCGTGCGAATCAAGGAACTTCCGATTTGGGATCCTCTTACTGTTACGGGACCTACCTTCCCTGAGCTCCACCGACGGCTGTTTACCCAGGAAAAAGGAGTTTAACTCCTCGGCAAACCGATGCCATCCCTTACCCATATACCCTTCAGGCACTCGGATTCCTCCACGTTGTGCCCCTCCGTGGTATTCGCATAATTCCATGAATCTACCCCGTTGATTCTGCATGCAACTAAACTCTAAGGTACTGTATTCCGTTCGTTTAAAACGGAAAAAACCCTTCAACTCCGAGCTATATTGCAACAAACCCCATATTTGAAGTACCCACCTCAGGTTATCCACACCCAACCAGAGGGAGCCCACAAACTTGCCTCGTTTCTCAATGATGTGGTAAGAAGCGGTGCGTCCTCCATCAAAAACCAGAAAAAAGGATTTTGCTCCCACACGAAACGAGTGTTTCAGCACCCCTTTAGCAGCGTGTCTCCCCTGTGTATGTGAATGGGTTTTCAAGGTAGGTGGTGTTGGTATCGGTAATGTGGAGGATGAGGGTATGGGTATAATGGGAATGGTTGTTTGAGGAACAGAGTGTGTAGTTGCGGGGAAGGATAGTGGAGGTTGTGAGGGAAAAGAGCCAAAGGAAAGGTATTGTGGAGGTAAGGTTAGTGAGGAAGGGTGGTGTGTATAGAGGGGAAAGGTTGCTGGTGGTGGCAAATGATGAGTGGTAAGGAGAGGTAGGGGAGGAGGAGGCAGGGGGACGGACGGGAGAGGGGGGGGTGGGGGGAGAGACATTGAGCCAAAACACATAATAGAGATATTTGCTTACCTCTATGCCTTGATGTTTTCCATAGCTAAATTACTTACATTAATGGTTTGTGTGATAACTCCATTGTTTCACAATTTTAGTTGCATAAGTGGATGCAATTCCTTTATTTTATGATGTGTTAAAATGTTGGTCGATGTATTAGCTTTAAATATATTTGAAGTATCAAAATTTTGCTATTATTTCCAGGTGCATTTAAACTTCCAAAATATTCTGTTTTCTTACCCAAGTTGCTTCCAAAACTTTTACTCCTTCGCCCACCCCCACGGTCCATTTCTCCTTTGGCTGACCAGAGCTTGCTGAAATTTAATTTCATGTCGCGATTAAATGTTTCAGTAAAATCATAGAAAACAGTCACTATATTATTCAAGTCAGCCAGAGTATAGATTAATGGTTAATCACAATAGTGAAAGCAAGAAGTTGCTGAATGTTTGGTATGAATTTTGGTTTGGGGATAGACCTTTCGTAGAACCTTCCAAGACTTGTTCACTATAGCTTCAGATAAGAAGGCAACAATAGAAGATATATTGGGCTGTACTGCATTTGAACCATAGTTTTATGAAGGTGGTGCAAGAGTGGGAGTTGGAGTAGGTTCTTGTATTCTTTTGCTTTTATTATGTGCTGAATGTTAATGGCATCCGGGAGGATGGGACACTTTGGATCCATTCCAACTATCATTCAAGGTAAAATCCTGTTTCTATTTCAAGTTAAATGGTTTTCCATCGAAGACTATGGATGGAAAATTTGATTTTTTGGTTTGGTCTCGGTGTTGAAACTTTATACCCTGGAACTGACTGATTGGAACCAATATATTAAATTTAGTTTTGAGTCATACAAAACAATGTTGATTAAATAAAAACTATACTATGTCTTTTCTCTCTCCCCCCCCCTTCTCTCCAAAAAAAACTCATACCATTCCCTCCATGGCCTAATGTCTCTCTCACTCCCCTAGCTCCTCTTTTCTCCCTCATCCCCTTCTTCAGCACCCCCCCCCCCCCCCTTCTACTCCCGTGGCTGAGATGTACCTCCCCTAAAAGTGCAAGATCGAGTGCCACTCCAATATTTAGATGCACCAATCCTAAATGGGTTAGTGATCTGAATCCTAATGCTTTTTAATTGATGTTTTTAAAATAAAATAAAATAATGATGGGTTTGTTATGTATATTTTTTGGTTATTCATGATCTAGGATTTTGTTTTGGAAATTTAGGGTTTGATGTATTTGTTTTGTTTTTTTATTTTTTATTTTGTTTTGTTTGGTTGTTGAGAAAATAGGTTAGAGGAAACTGAAAAAACCGACCTCACCAAAATGTGGGTTTCTCAGTCAGTATGGTGCAGTTATTCTTTTATACCGGTCAGCATCGGTTGCCAAAATGACAAAACTGACACCTTTGGTTCCATGCCAAAATCCCCCTTCTCATTGATCGAACCAACTGAACTCTCACCTAGTGTTGCCTGTGCAAGAATGATAGGGCATCAATTGATCACCCTCCTTTTGTGCGGTTTGGTTGCTTGCCAGCTTTGGTCTTTGGTGTTTGTTATTTGGCTTGTAGTTTTTGGACTCTTGGTGTGGGGCAGTTAGTAAAGGAGACACTGTGCTGCTTGGAAGGCAATGTCTTGTATGTGTTTGGCGGTGCATATGTAGTGAGTGCAATAGGGAGCTTTCAAGGATCTGACTTTTTCTATTCAATAGCTTAAGATGGGTTTTCTTAGATCCTTCTATTTTGTATTTTGGTTCAACCACGTGATTTTCTTCTTTGCTAACCATTGGATACATAAATTTTGTAGATTGAAGATGATGATATCGAACAATTCTCAAGCTCTTCACAGGTGATTTTCCACTGACAAAAATATATATCTAGATTGCCTTTGCAAACTTTTGGTCTCAATGGCAGTGGTAAACAATCAATACAGCAAATTTTTCAGTAGTATCAGTGGTTCCAATTGTTGATATTGTTGTTTAAAGCCAGGTTGTGATAAATGTTTTTGGCACTGAACGTGAACTGTTTCCATGATAGCCATTGATACTGCAAGTCTGCAACAATGTTACAAATTTTCTTTTGAAGAATCTGTAAATTTATATAGTTTATTGCTGATCTTGCTAATTGCATTCATTATTGTCTGGTTTAGGATGCTGGGGAAAGTGATGAAGATTGGACTGCCTAAGATTCTAATGTGATGGTCAAGAAATGCCAAAATAGTTTTCAAGCAAATCATTTATATTAATTCCCTGTGAAATTATAGTGCGCTAGGAGCTCATAGGCTTCTAATTGATCTTTGAAACCGGGTTCTATTACACAGCCTTAACTTTTTTTTTTGTTCAATTGAACCACGACCACATTTAAAGTTAATTTTTGTCACTAAATTTTGATACTTAATACAAAGTAACATGGTAAAAAAAAAAACAGACCCGAATGGCCAGTTGCATCAGTCTGGTTTTTGAATCACAAAAAAACTAGAGAAGTCAATTTTTGTTGAGAACAATAGTCAAACAGTCCGGTTTAGCATCGGGCACGAGTCTACTGGTTAGATTTGTGATGCAGGAGCATCCTTTAGAAGTTGTAATTTCATTGTAATTCTAGCTTTAGCTTTGTAGAATAGGTGTTGCAAGTGGCTGATTAGTTACAGACTACTTGTAACAACCTAGTACAGCTTGCAAACTACCTTGTACATTGTCTGATTTTTGTAACAAACTGTTTGCAGTTTAACTAACTGTCAGCAAGAGGTCAATTTTGATTGGCCACCTAAGGATAAGGATTAGATGAGTTGGTTATGAGATCACCCAGCAGCTAATCATAAGGCTGCAATTGGTAAATAAGGCAGCAAGCTTGTATTAGAGTAGTTGAATTTGATAAGTAAAAGTGTTCCTATTTGGAGAGTATTCTCTTCAATCATGAGGCTGCTAGCAGTAACCAATTGGTAAATAAGGCATGCTATATAAGCATGGCCTTGCCTTGTATTAGAGTAGTTGAATTTGATAAGTAAAAGTGTTAACCTAGAGCTATTTGGAGATGTATTCTCTTGCAGAAGGTCCTTGTGCACCTTGAACCATCGCTCAAGGGAGATTGGGGGTTTTAAGCAAGGGGTTCCTTTCTCAGATTTAGTTGATAGAACATTAAGAATTAGGAGTTTTCTTCATAAATCCAAACACTCAAATTGTGTGTTGTTTGTGTGTGATTGTTCAAGGGAGATTGAGGGTTTTAGAGAGAGAAACCAAGGGGTTCCTTTCACACTACAACCCACTTTAATGAGAAAATTTAGACTTTACAAGATACTGACACACAAATTACGAGAATCATGGGAAAGGTACGTGAAGGAAAGAAACCCGAGTTTAATGTGTCTGATGATGGTGTCCTAAAGTTTGGAAATAAGTTCAGTTATGCCAGGGGTTAGTGAATCTAGTAGTTTAACTTTAAGAGCTTTATGATGCCAACAATTTCGAGGACGAAATTGGGGAAGGATGTAACACCCCCACAAATTTTTTAACATAGTAAATACTATTCTATTTATTTATGTATTCTTACACATCATGAAAATAGAGGATAATTTTTTTTAGGGTAAATTACACTGACACCCATTTTTTACGAAACTATTTTGGTTGCACCTTATTTTGGGGAATTGAAATTCCGTTTCTAAATTTACAAAATAATTAACATTTTGCCTCTTTTTTCTCAATTATGAACATACGCTGTCAAATTACTTACATTGTTTTTTAAATTATTGCCAAATATTCCTCATTCAGCTAACTAATTTAACTCTAGGTGTTTTTTTTTTTTTTTTGGCATTAATTTGGCACTAATTTAGCTCTTTAGTTAAATGAGGAATATTCTTTTTTTTTTTAAAATGAATATTTCGTAAGTAATTTGATACTGTTAGTCAGTGGGGTGGGAAAAAAAGAGGTGGAATGTTAATTATTTTGCAAATTTGGGAGCAAAGTGTCATTTCTTCAAAGAAAATTATTTAGTAGTCCATGACTACAAATAAATGCGTAGTCTTCCTCTCACATGAATAGTGGGTCCTACCATGAATTTAATTACTAGGACTTATATTTATGTGGCGGGATCCACCATTCATGTGAGATGAGAATTACGCATTTATTTATAGTCATGGACTACCGAATATCCACTCTTTCCTCAAAATAGGGTGCATCAAACTAGTTTTGCCAAAAGAAGTGGGTGTCAGTGTAATTATTTATAATATCTAAAATCTAAACTAAAAGCTGAAGCTGAGAGAAAAATTTTAGGCTTTTCCAAAACCTGTCACATCAGATTTGCTGCTCCCATACTATTCCACTTTTTTTTTTTTACTCCTTCCCTCTCTCACGCGTTTCCTCTCTCACACTCTATTTAATTCACTTTCACATTTTTTAGATGCCATCCCCTTTCTCCGACTCTTTCACTCCCTTCCAGTACACCGCCTGTTTACAATTGTTTTCCTTTTCTTCCACTAAACTGAAGCCTTAAAATCTCCAGCAAGAGATTTATTTTGTGACTCTTCCTCTCATCTACTGTTACAACTTTTCCTTTTCCTATTTTCAGTGCCTTATCTCTCTTTCCCACATTGATTATTTATTAAAGCTTTTCTAAGCTAACGTTACAATATTTCCTTATTTAAGCTTTTCAATGTTATATTCACCAATCAACATTCTATATACGGCAGAGCCACCAAAAACCCACCGAGGTTGATGACGATGAAGTTAGTTAGTTGAAGCTGAGAGAAAATTTTTTGGCTTCTCCATAACCTGCCACATTAGACTTGCTCTTTCTTTATAATTCCATCTCAACTCAGCCCCACTCAATTTTAATCTTTTTTTTAATTCCTTCTTTTTCATGTTTATCCGATCTCTTTTCTCTCTCTCTCTCTAGACTCATCTCCCAACTAACATTTCCTTCTTTTTTCGTTAAATACAGACTCCTCCTCTAACACTCTGTTTAGCGGCTCTTCCTCTCCTCATTTAATCTAATTGATTATTAATTTAGTCATTTTAATTTCCATCTTTCTTAATTTTCTTTCTTCTTCAGATGCTTAAACCGTTTCAAACATGTGAACCTACCATCAAGACACCCAAATTCCCTTATGCCTCTGACTCTCTCTATCCCCATGGAACCCCATCAAAATAATTTCTCTTTCATTTAATGGTTGGGTGTCTACTAAATCATTCAAATTCCACCCACAGGTGCCTAAAAGAAAGTGTGGTGATTAGGGGCATGTTCAAGACCCACCTTGAAGAAAGGTCGAATATGAAATCTTAATTCTCACCAACTATGAGAGATTCATTTTAAGCTCACATGAGAGTCCAACAAACTATTTTGAAAATGAGCAACATGAGTGTATGAGAAAGCAAATAACTGTGAAAGAAAAGTTTAAAAAAGAAGAGGAGAGACCCGCTAGGTTGAAAACCCGAAAGGGCGACCTAGGCAAAAAATAGGGTAACTCAGTAGGTCGAAAACCCAAAAGGGCGGCCTAGGTAAAAGTTAGGGTTTTGATTCATAAAAAACAAAAACCTCAAAGAGTGGAAGAGAGATGAAATTTCAATGAGCGATGAGAGCCCCTCAAAGAAAAGGAAGAGTGATGAAAGTTTGAAGAGAGAAAGGAAGATGAAATTCCCTCAAAACAAAAAATGAGAGTCCATCAAAGCAGAAGAACTAAATAAGAGAATTGAACAAAAAGAATGAGTTCACACAAAGGAACAACCTGAATGAAATAAAGAGAGACAAGTGAGAAGAGACTTTCAAGAAGCCAATTCAAAAGGAAGCACTGATAAAAAGAGAGAAAGCTCCTCCAATGTCTGAGTTTTAAGTAATGCACACTTAGGGAAAATATCCAAAATGGAATTTTGAGCCTTTTATATATCCTTCATTTCAAATACCTGAACCCGGCTTACATTACAACCTATGAATAAAGACCTCCTTGAAGTCTTGGTAGTTTTTAGGCACAACACTTGCGATAATTTTTCTTAGATTGAAAAGAAATAAAGCTCGAGGTAGTCAAGCGCGACTAGAAAAAGATCTTAAAAGGGAAAATTCTCAAATTATGGGCACCCCCCTTATTTGCTCTCAGAAAAAAATTCTCAAGCTAGGGGCACTCCCCTTGTTTGTCATCAAACATAAATGAATTCCCAAATTAAGGGCACTCCCCTTATTTGTCCTCATATAAAAATTCTCAAATTAGGGACACTCCCCTTGTTTGCTTTCAAATAGGAAAAATTCTCAAATTAGGGGCACTCCCCTTGTTTAATCTCAAATGAAAAGAATTCCTAAATCAGAGACATTGCCCTTGTTTGTTCTCAGTGAATACATTCAATTCTTCAAGCACTATTATGCACATTCTTTGATTGCCTATAAGGATTCAATCTCATAATGCTCAAAGTAAAAAAGTAAGGTTGTTTACTTGAATTCAATGACCTTAATCCTTGCTATTGAAAGAGAATGGTTCGGCTATCGAATGTCATGATTAGCCAAAAGACCTATTCGAAGGGACTACCTTTTGTTCATTTGAAAAAGGAAAAAAATGATTTTTCTCGAAACTGACAAGAACAGCACATTGCAAAGAAAGGTTTTTACACCACAAAGTTTTAAAAGGAAAATTCAGCTCATTTTACAAATTTCTCTTGAATAAGCTCATTTTGAAATCACCATGCAGACTTGATCAGAGGTCTCTGTCATCACCATGGTTGACCAAGTGTCTTCCAATAATCTCTTGAATTACGTCTAGACCTGATCCTCCCAAAAGAGGTACATAGGCAGTCCATCAAAGACTCGGTCCCAATCACCTGCATGACCTTTGGATAGGTCAAATCTCTTGAACTACGTCTCGACCTGATCCTCTCAAAAGAGGTACGTAGGCAGTCTATCAAAGACTCAGTCCCAATCATTTGAATGACCTTTGGATAGGTTAAACTCTTAAACTACGTCTTAACTTGATCCTCCCAAAAGAGGTATGTAGGCAGTCTATCAAAGAATCAGTCCCAATCATCTGAATGACCTTTGGATAGTCCAACTCTTGAATTACGTCTTGACCTGATCCTCCTAAAAGAGGTACGTTGAAAGGATTCCCTTTCTCTCTCTCTCTAAAACACACAGATTCTCTCCTAAATCACACAATCCAAGAACAATATGAATAATTCAATCCGATAGGATTGATCCCCTTGCATTCATGAACAAAACCTACTAATTATTATTGAATTCTATCAACTAATGAATCTAATCTCCTAGAGAGAATTTCTAAGAGAAACAATGAAGGTATTTTGATAATGAGCAACAATGGAGGAATGGCAGAGATAACACACACAGTTTGCATGTGTTTTCTCATGCATGCCTCTCATTGGTTGATCTAGATCAAGCCTCCCATTGGCTGGTCCAGATCAAGGCTCCTATTGGCTATTGCTAGTAACAACCAAGGTACAACCCTTAGAAGCTCTAACAAACAAGTACAAGGGGTTAAAGCCTAGAAATGTACTAGACCCCCAATGCACTCAATTAACCATCTAGGTACAAGCTTTTATAGCTTGGACCTTACTAATTATGAATATAAGCTCATACATGTTTTAATCAAATGTTAAACTAAGCCAATCCGTGCCTTAGTGGCTAGGGTAAGCATACCCACGGATGTGGGATGGTTGGGGTCTTAACATTGCCCCCTCCATCTAAAACACCTTGCCCACAAGGTGTGGGTAGTCTTCTTGGAGCTTGAACAAGAGCTCCCATGTAGCTTGAACACCTTTTTCTTGCTAGAGGTGCGCAGCCCTTCCACAAAGTCCATACTACTGGAGAGCCACGGCCTAGGAGGTATGCCAAGAGGTTGGAGAAGCCCTGCAGGCTTGCTAGTCTCATGCTTGAGTAGTATTTGGTCCTCATGGTTCCTCTTGGGAGGCAAACCCTCGGGTTCCTCAAGGACTTGAGGAAATTCTTCTACTAACTCTCGGATTGGAGCACCAATCTCTTCTTGTATACTAGCCAACTCACAAGGCATAATCTGAAAGAGTAGTCCCTTCATGGTAGCCTTCCCCTTGAAGTCCTTGCTACCTTGTATCAAGTTGGGTTTTTCCTTCAACCCTTGCAGCCACACTTTATTTCCTTCATGCATGAACCCCATCATAAGGTTCTTGAAGTCCCAATTAATCATCCCAAGTGTGCTCAACCATTGGGTACCCAATACTATGCCATATCCTCCCAATTCTAGCAGGTTGAAAGTCAATTTCAAGTGCAAGCCTTGCATCTTGAACTTCACTTCTTTGCATTCACCCAAAGTTCTTATTACTTGGCCATTTGCTACCCTCACTCCAAAGTTGCTTTCCCCATCAATTGGTAGCTTCAATGTCTTTGCCAAAGTCCCATCCATGAAGTTATGGGTGCTTCCAGTATCAAGAAGAACAACAGTCGTCTGGCCATTCACAATGGCAATCACTCTCATGGTGGAAGGAGAGGTGCTGCCCAATAAAGCACATAAAGTGATCTCGGCCTTTGCTTCTTCTAATTCTGCCTCAACTTCTTCTTCCCTAATTTCTACCAATTCGGCCTCTTCATCTTCCACTTCTTCAATAAGATATAGTTTCCTATCCTTGCACCTGTGATCTGAACTCCATCTCTCATCACAATTGTAGCACAAACCCTTCTTCCTCCTCTCTGACATTTGCATAGGTGTTAACCTTTGCACTTGCATAGAAGGTCTTGCACTAAACTGTTTGGAATCCCCACTTTTGATCTCAACCCGGGCTGCCCCTTGTTGGGCTTGTGACTGGACCCATGAGTCTCGGCTTGGCTCATAGGTTGGTCTTGTACTTCTTTTCACAGTTGTCAAGTACTCCTCTTGTATCTTGGCCAAGGCATAGGCCTCCCCTAAGTTCCTTGGCCCTTGCATTTTTACAGCCAACCTGATTTCATCTTTCATGCCACTCATGAAACAGCTTAATTTGTGCATGTCAGATAAATCCCTCACCCTATTACTAGTTAACTCAAATTGACTCTTATATGCAGCAATAGAATGAGTTTGTTTCAATTTAGTCAACAATTCCATAGGATCATCATAACTAGCAGGCCCAAACCTAATTTGTATAGCTCTAACAAAATCATTCCATCCATGCAATTCATGCTCACAATCTTGGAACCACACTAGGGCTTCCTCATCTAAGTGATAAGAAGCATGCATTACCTTTTCGGGTTCAAGGACTTGATAGTAGTGGAAGTATTGCAATGCCCTATACACCCAAGCCGTTGGATCACCACCTTTGAACCTTGGAAAGTCCAGCTTCATTGGCCTCGGGTCCCTTGCTCTTCCTTGGTTCCATGGAGGTCCATCTTGCTCTTGCCAATAAGGATCTCTATGGTGAGCTCCTTGGTACTGCCTTGGCCTTTCCCGAGCTGGTCTCCCTCTTCTTGGATCAAACCAAGCTTCATCTTGGTCATTCAAACCCCATTGGTCCTCCCTCGGGTCACCAAAATGCATTCCATGTCTTGGAGGGGCTGCATGGGGCTCAAACTGTGCTTGCTGCCCCTGCTGCCCTTGCTGCCTTCCTTGCCTCCTTCCTAGCCAAGGTTCCTCATAAGGAGCATCAAAATGCCCTTGAAATGGAGGCATGAACCTAGCATTGTTCCTCACATTCCTTCTTTCCTCAATCGGGTCACCAAATTCACCCAAAATGGGTCCATTCTGACCATTTTCAAAAAACTCACCTGTTTGCATACCAACTTGTGGCTGATTAGCTCTGACTCTAAAGTCTTGATTCAATGGTCTCATGGGCATCGCATTCCTCACCTCAGCCCCTAATGGAACTCCATGAGCTTCTCTAGGAGCTATTGGAATTTGCTCTCCCAAATTAGCTTGAACCTGATTTGGACTTTGCTCCTCCTGCCTCCTCGGTTGCACTGCTGGTTGCTCCACCACTGGTAATCTTCTTTTCATCACCTCCTGCATCATAGCTCGAATTTCAGCCACTCCAGCCTCTAATCCATCAACCTTCGAGTGCAATCCTTCAATGGACCCCCGTGTGATCATCCACTTGTTTCTGGAACCTTTCCATATTCTTCTCGAGAACCGCAATTTGACTGGCTCTTGTTTCAACCATGGCTCGTATATAGCTCTGATACCAAATGAAAGGGATTCCCTTTCTCTCTCTCTCTAAAACACACAGATTCTCTCCTAAATCACACAATCCAAGAACAATATGAATAATTCAATCCGATAGGATTGATCCCCTTGCATTCATGAACAAAACCTACTAATTATTATTGAATTCTATCAACTAATGAATCTAATCTCCTAGAGAGAATTTCTAAGAGAAACAATGAAGGTATTTTGATAATGAGCAACAATGGAGGAATGGCAGAGATAACACACACAGTTTGCATGTGTTTTCTCATGCATGCCTCTCATTGGTTGATCTAGATCAAGCCTCCCATTGGCTGGTCCAGATCAAGGCTCCTATTGGCTATTGCTAGTAACAACCAAGGTACAACCCTTAGAAGCTCTAACAAACAAGTACAAGGGGTTAAAGCCTAGAAATGTACTAGACCCCCAATGCACTCAATTAACCATCTAGGTACAAGCTTTTATAGCTTGGACCTTACTAATTATGAATATAAGCTCATACATGTTTTAATCAAATGTTAAACTAAGCCAATCCGTGCCTTAGTGGCTAGGGTAAGCATACCCACGGATGTGGGATGGTTGGGGTCTTAACATACGTAGGCAGTTTATCAAAGATTCGGTCTCAATCATTTGAATGACCTTATGGATAGGTCCCACTCTTGAACTACATCTCGACCTGATCCTCCCAAAAGAGGTACGTAGGCAGTCTATCAAAGACTCGGTCCCACTCAACTAAACGACCTTTGAATAGGTCTAACTTTTGAACTACGTTTGGACCTGATTCTCTGAAAAGAGGTATGTAGGCAGACCATCAAAGACTCAGTCCCAATCATTTGCATGACCTTTGGATAGGTCAAACTTTTGAACTACGTCTGGACCTGATCCTCCCACAAAGAGATGCGTAGGTAGTTTATCTAAGGCTTGGTCCCAAGCACTAAAACGACCTAAGCTTAGGTCTGATTGAGAACTCAAAATGATTTACTTGCTCACTAATCAAAACAGTCCACTTGCACAAAATGTTTTCATAACATGTTTAAACCATGGGCATTGGCCCAACATTTTTGTGTGCAAACAAGTTACACTAGGGGCATCAGCTCATCTGTTTTGTTGGCCAACATGAACTTCCTTGGCCAAATATGCCCAAACTAGGGGCATCCACCCATCTGCTTTGTATGCAAGCATGATCTTTTTATCGCAAGCATGATCTATTTGACATTTTTGTCTCATATTTATGACACTAGGGCCATGCGCCCAACTAATAATCAAAAGAAAAGAAGTTGTTTGTTGTCTCTTGCAGGTTGTCAAAGTCATCCCATTGGACCATTCATCAACAAGAGTTCACCCCACAGAATGTTGCCACATCTTCACCAAAATATCATTCCTTAATGGAAACACCAAACTCAATCCTCCAAGGAAAAAACCGTCATCATCAAAAGAGAAGGAGGTCAGGTAAGCATTGATAATCTAAGGTATGTGTTTCTAACTACATATGCCTTAAGCAAGACAAAACACCTCAACATTCACATAACGAAACCTATGACACTCAGGGTCTTGGGACAAATCAAATTTAACTTTATCGAATTCCAAAGCGTACCGAACCAACTTTTGCTTCCTAGGATTAATTTCCTCAAACACCCTTGGCACATAAACAAAGAAGCCACCGAAACAAAAATAGAAAACCACATTAAACACCATCATGTAATCACGAGATATTAACCAAGTTTAACTCAACATAATCAATACTTAAAATTGACCAACCAAGTTAAAAATCACCACAAATAACAATTCCAACTCAAAGCAAGCAAATTCAAATTTAAACAAAACTTTCAAACTTGAATCAATTCATCAATCCAAAAGCAGAACAACTGTGCCAAGTTAACAAACCATAAAACCTCAACTAAATGGAGCCAATCCAAAACAGCTACCCATCTCAAACTTAATCAACCAAACTCAAGAAAATCAACACAACAAAGTTCTTTAAAAAAAAAGAAGAAGATTGGCCTCAAAAGTTACACAATTTCAGCAAAACCCAATCCAATTTGTACATACCCATTTCAATCAAACAAACCCAATCATACCCATGATCACAAAGCAATCAATAAACTCAAAATTTCAGAGACACATTAAAAAAAAATAAAAAATAACTCAATTGTGCAAAAGCCAGCCCAAATAAACGACTAAGGTCGACAAATCATTTCAAACTTCAAATCTGACCCTGAGTCAATCAAAATTCCAAACTCCAACCCTGAGTTAGCATCCATTTTGAAATCCAACACTAAGTCAATGACCCTGAAAAATAACCAACACAACAATATGACACTAAGTCAATGACCTTGAACAAATCTTCACAATGGAAAAATCTCAAAGAATTTTTTTTTTAAAAAAAACCTCCACGAAAAATCTCCCAGAATAAAAAATCATCACAATGAGAATCTCCAAAAATGCTAATAATAAAAAAAATTCTTCATGGAAAAACTTTCCCATGGACAAAGCTTTATAAGAACATAAAAAACAATCTCCAAAATCAATCATTTAAGCCTCAAAGACGAGCAAACCACCTCTCAATCAAAATTAATTCTTGACCCTTAGTCACCAATCAAAGATTAAACCTTGACCTCATATTGTGTTAAGACCCCAATCATCCCACATCCGTGGGTATGCTTACCCTAGCCACTAAGGCACGGATTGGCTTAGCTTAAACATTTGATTAAACATGTATTAGCTTATATTCATGACTAGTAAGGTCCAAGCTAATCAAGCTTGTACCTTGTTAGTTAATTAGGTGCATTGGGGGTCTAGTACATTCCTAGGCTTTAACCCCTTGTACTTAATTGTTAGAGATCCTAAGGTTGTACCTTGGTAACCAATGAGAAGAGAGCATGAGCTAGCCAATGAGAGGAATGCATGAGAAATGCATGACTTAGCTCAACCAATGAGAATAGAGCATGAGCTGGCCAATGAGAGGAATGCATGAGAAATGCATGACTTAGCTCAACCAATGAGAGGAGTGCATGTAGTTCGGCCAATGAGAGGAGTTCATGCTCTATCTCGGCCAATGAGAGGAGTGCATGACAAAGCCCATTGTGGGTTATCTCTCCCATTCCTCCATTGTTGCTCAATTATCCAAATAACTCCATTGTTACTCATAGGATTCTCTCTAGGAGATTAGATACATTAGTTGATAGAATTCAATAAGAATTAGTAGGTTTTCTTCATAAATCCAAGGGGATCCATCCTATCGGATTGGATTGTTCAAAGTGTGTGTTGTTTGTGTGTGATTGTTGAAGGGAGATTGAGGGATCTTGAGAGAGAAACCAAGGGGTTCCTTTCATTTGGTATCAGAGCTGATTACGAGCCATGGTGATTGAAACAAGAGGTGGAGCTCAAATCGGAGTTCTCAATGAGAATGTCCAAGGGATTCAACAACAATTGCATGAGCATTCCAATCAATTCAGGTTGATCAAAGTGAAATTGGATCGAATGGAGAGCAATTTCGGTGAGTTCAAAGCGACACTTTGTGGTTTTCAATCTACACTTTCTAGTTTTCAATCCATGATGGAGGAGAGGCTGCCCAAACCAGCCGAAATGAACCATCAACCTCAAGCTGGTCGGAATGTCAACCATGCTCCAAGTTCAATTCGGGTGCAACCTAGTGTTGGTGAGCAATTGCCAACTACTCCTCCAAGCATTCATAGGCTTCCAATTGGGGCTAAGGAGAGGAATGCCTTATCTATGAGAGCTCCAAATCATGAGGAACAAACAATGGTTCAACCCGAGCCACAAAGAGAAGCACAATTGGGTCAAGGTGGAGGAGCTCCAATTGTTGGTAAGCAACCTTCAATTTTTGAACCTATTGAGCCAATTCCAACGAGGGCTGAATCAAGGAATGTTAGACCTATGAGAGCTCCAAATCATGAGGTACATTTCAATCCCAATCAGCCACGGTTTGGCATGCCTTATGATGATCCATTTGAACCAAGGCGAAAAAGGCTCAATGGAGGTGTATTTCTCAACCCGATTGTAGAATCATTGTGTGGTTCGAGTAATGCAAGGCCTCCACCATCTTTTGAAGGCCAATGTGGGCTGTATGGTGAAGAATATTGGCATGAGAAAAGGCTTCCAAGGCAGCAAGGGCAGCAAGGGCAGCAAGCACAGCCACAAAGGCATGCTAGTCAAGCTAGGGAACCAAGGAATGCTCCATGGCCTCAAGGTGATGTTGTAGAACCTTGGTATGATCATGGAGGGGGCAAAGGCAATTGGGGAAGAGCAAGGAACTATCAAGGACCTCAAGATAGAGATCCTTATGGAAAGAATCAAGATCCACTCCAAAGGCAACAAGGAAGGCAAGCAAGGGAGCCGAGAGCAATGAAGCTTGAATTTCCAAGATTCAAAGGAGGTGATCCTACTTCTTGGATGTTTAGAGCAATTCAATATTTTGAATATTGTCAAGTCCATGATGCTTCAAAGGTAATGCATGCTTCTTACCATTTAGATGATGATGCATTGATATGGTTTAAAAGTTGTGAGCATGATTTAGGTTGTTGGGATAATTTTGCTAGAGCAATTCAACTTAGGTTTGGGCCTCCTAGCTATGATGATCCTATGGAGTTATTGATTAAACTAAAGCATGTTAATTCTATTGAGGAGTATAAGGGGCTGTTTGAGTCACTTAGCAATAGAATTAGGAATTTGTCAAGCATGCATAAACTAAATTGTTTCATGAGTGGGTTGAAAGATGAAGTGAGGTTGGCAATCAAGATGCAAGGGCCAAGAACCTTGGGTGAGGTCTATGCATTGGCTAAAATTCAAGAGCAATACCTAGCTAATGTCAAGAGAAGCACAAGGCCTAGTTGTGAGGCAAACAAGGACAATTGGGAGCAACATAGTTCTCAACAAGTTGCTGCCCAATTTGGTCCTAAAGTTGCTGCCCAAATTGTTCCCAAAGTGGCTGCCCAAATTGATCCTAAAGTGGCTGAATGTGATCCAAAGGTGGCTGCCCAAATTGTTCCCAAAGTGGGTGCCCAAATTGATCCTAAAGTTGCTGAATGTGATCCAAAGGTGGCTGCCCAAATTGTTCCCAAAGTTGCTGCCCAAATTGATCCTAAAGTTGCTGAATGTGATCCTAAGGTAGCAAATGGCCAAGTAATAAGAACTTTGGGTGAATGCAAAGAAGTGAAGTTCAAGATGCAAGGCTTGCACTTGAAATTGACTTTCAACTTGCTAGAATTGGGAGGATATGGCATAGTATTGGGTACCCAATGGTTGGGCACACTTGGGGTGAGTAATTGGGACTTCAAGAACCTTGTGATGGGGTTCATGCATGAAGGAAAGAAAGTGTGGCTGCAAGGGTTGAAGGACAAACCCAACTTGATAGAAGGTAGCAAGGACTTCAAGGGGAAGGCTACCATGAAGGGACTACTCCTTCAAATTATGCCTTGTGAGTTGGTTAGCATACAAGAAGTGATTTGTGTTCCAATCCGGGAGTTAGTAGAAGAATTTCCTCAAATCCTTGAGGAACCCGAGGGTTTGCCTCCCAAGAGGAACCATGAGGACCAAATACTACTCAAGCATGAGACTAGCAAGCTTGCAGGGCTTCTCCAACCCCTTGGCATACCTCCTAGGCCGTGGCACTCCATTAGTATGGACTTTGTGGAAGGGATGCCCACTTCTTGCAAGCTTGAACTACCCGAGGGGGCTTGTATACATCCAGTTTTCCATGTGTCTTTCCTCAAGGCTAAGTTGGGGGAGACTATCACTCCTATATCAAGGCTTCCACCCACGGATGCATTGGGTCATTTGGCTCCTCAACCAGCAAGGATCCTTGAGACACCGACCATCAAGAAGAGAAGACTTCCTGTAGTGACAAAAGTGCTTGTGCAATGGGAAGGGGAAGATCCGGATGATGCTACATGGAAGCTCTTGTTCAAGCTCCAAGAAGACTACCCACACCTTGTGGGCAAGGTGTTTTAGATGGGGGGGGGGCAATGTTAAGACCCCAACCATCCCACATCCGTGGGTATGCTTACCCTAGCCACTAAGGCACGGATTGGCTTAGCTTAAACATTTGATTAAACATGTATTAGCTTATATTCATGACTAGTAAGGTCCAAGCTAATCAAGCTTGTACCTTGTTAGTTAATTAGGTGCATTGGGGGTCTAGTACATTCCTAGGCTTTAACCCCTTGTACTTAATTGTTAGAGATCCTAAGGTTGTACCTTGGTAACCAATGAGAAGAGAGCATGAGCTAGCCAATGAGAGGAATGCATGAGAAATGCATGACTTAGCTCAACCAATGAGAATAGAGCATGAGCTGGCCAATGAGAGGAATGCATGAGAAATGCATGACTTAGCTCAACCAATGAGAGGAGTGCATGTAGTTCGGCCAATGAAAGGAGTTCATGCTCTATCTCGGCCAATGAGAGGAGTGCATGACAAAGCCCATTGTGGGTTATCTCTCCCATTCCTCCATTGTTGCTCAATTATCCAAATAACTCCATTGTTACTCATAGGATTCTCTCTAGGAGATTAGATACATTAGTTGATAGAATTCAATAAGAATTAGTAGGTTTTCTTCATAAATCCAAGGGGATCCATCCTATCGGATTGGATTGTTCAAAGTGTGTGTTGTTTGTGTGTGATTGTTGAAGGGAGATTGAGGGATCTTGAGAGAGAAACCAAGGGGTTCCTTTCATATTGTACAAAAAAATGAAAATTTTGACCTAGAGTCATCCACTGAAAACCAAATGTAAATGAATCTTGACCCCTAGTCATCACCAAGAGAATCAAAATTTGACCCTGAGTTGTAAATAAAAAATTGACCTTAAGTCATCATCCAAATTCAAAAGAATATAAAAAAATTGGCCCCGAGTTGAAAATCAAATCTGAACTTAAGTCAAAAAAATCAAAATCAAAATTGGGACCCTAAGTCAATGTCATCAAAACATTTCTTCCTAAAGCACTCTGCAGAGGTTGCATCTCAACATATCTCTTTCTGGGATACTCTGCGGAGGTTGCATCCAACAACATTTTCTTTGAGGCAATTCTACGAAATTGCATTCTCACCCGACATTCTTTTAGGGCAACTTTCCGGAGTTGTATTCCAACACTTTCTCTTTGAGGCAATTCTATGGAATTGTATTCTCAAAACATTTCCTTTGAGGCAATTCTACGAAATTGTATTATCAAAATATTCCCTTCAAGACAACTCTCTAGAGTTAATTATACAAAAGTCTTTTTGAGGCAATTCTGTGGAATTGTATTCTCAAAATATTCATTTCAAGACAACTCTCCGGAGTTGTATCCCTAAATTTTGTTTTAGAGCAACTCTACGAAGTTGTATTTTCACAATACTTCTTTCAAGACAATTATACAGAATTGCATTCTCAAAATATTCCATTTGAGGCAATTCTGCGGAATTGTATTCTTAAAACATTTCATTTAAGGCAACTTTGCGAAGTTATATTCTCACAGCACTTTCTCTTTGAGGCAATTCTATGAAATTGGATTCTCAAAATATTCACTTTGAGGCAATTCTGCGGAATTGTATTCTCAAAATATTCTCTTTGAGGCAATTCTGCAGAATTGTATTCTCAAAACATTTCATTTGAGGCAACTCTCCGGAGTTGTATTCCCATACTTTCTTTTGAGGCAATTCTGCGGAATTGTATTCTCAAGATATTCTCTTTGAGGCAATTCTATGGAATTGTATTCTCAAACATTTCTTTTGAGGTAACTCTGCGGAGTTGTATTCTCAAAACACTTCCTTTGAGGCAATTCTACTGAATTGTATTCTCAAAACCTTCCCCTTTGAGGCAATTCTGCAGAATTGTATTCTCACACTTTCTCTTTTGGGTTGTAAAGTTGCATTCCCACAAATATCTGAGGACATTATATCCCCACGTGAATAAATTAATGGTCACAAAATGAGATGTCATATTTGCATTGGTGTTTATTTATTGCATAAATTCCACCAATGAGGGGCATCTGTTGACACCCCATTTTGCAATCATTAATTTTACTTTTTTACACTTTGCATAAAGGGTAAAATGGTAATTTCACAAGTTTGAAAATTCAAAGTAGGTCCATAAATTTAAAATCATATTTTAAGTGATCAAAATTGAATTAAGAATGAGAGTGAATTTTTCGGATTGAAAATCGGATAAAAAACCAAGATTTTATTAGGGAAATAAATTTGATTGGTTGAAATGATATTTACCATAAGCTCACATGTATAGGATTACTTGTTAATTAATTTGATTGGTCCTCTAAAGGATTAAATTAAAATCAATTAATAAATAATTCTTATTGGTTTAGAACACCTTAAAATGGTAAGTGTTCATGCACAAGATATTCATCAAAGGATAATTCTTAAATTGATTTATTTTTAACTAATGAGATAATTATTTTGACGAATAATTATTATATTAATTACTAATAAATTGATTAAAATCAAGAAATCTCGAATTCAGCCAAATAAGGACTTCTAAATCCACTAGAAGTTGACCAAAGATGAAAAAACCCAGAATTATCCAAAGCCTAATTCAGATTTGGATTCCAGCTTGTACACGGATCGGTATTTCGACCATACCTTTTGAATTAATTATCCGATTGAGTTGATTCAAATTGGACTGGAAAGCTGACATAATGGGCTACAAGTATGTCTGTAATTACCATCTCCAAATTCGAATGTTTAGAGGGCCAAAACGAGCCTGCAATTAGGGCCTAAAAATCAGTCAGAATTTTGGGATTTTCATGAAGTATGTCCAATTTCCAAAACCCTAATGCAGTCCTATGAGGTCCAGAACATGGGTAGGTTCATTTTAGGGCTGCCATATAAATAGAAAATATTCTCATTTTAAGAGGAGGTTGGAAAAATTAGTCAGAGCAATCCTAAGCAAAATTCAAGAGAATTTTTGCAAAGGGTTAGACTTTGGAATAAGAACACAAGTGTGTTCTTATATTCAAGTCCCTAGGTTACAAAAGCCACTTTTAGTAATCGCTATTTCCAATCTTTCAATTCCATTGTTAATCTTTTTTAATCAAATTTAACGGTTTTTCTCAAGAAACAATTTTCAGGACCGGATCTGGTATTCTCATTCAAGAGGCTGCATCTCAAAAGGTACAATCCTTTCTTTTTTAATTTAATGCAGCAACTTTAATTGTGTAGAATGCATGATTAAGTTTTAATTTTAATTGCTTGATTAATTTTTAATGCACAATTGCTAGATTGCATTGTTTTGGGTTTCTGTTTTGTGAATGGTGCAAATTTGATTTTTCTAAAATGTTGTACTAAAATTACAGCAACTTTAAATTTTCTTTTTCATGTGAGATGCATGCTTAAATGATTTTAATTACTTGATGATTAATCACTGTTTAATTTTTTATTGCATGTACTGTTGTGATGCTATGAATCAAATGCGAGTATGGTTTGTTTGAGATTGTGAACTTAAACTAATGGATCCTTAGAGACTGACCTTGGTTAGGTTGGATGGGTGCCTCTCACCTTCCCATCCAATCCCCTAACCCCCAAATCCTAATCTTAGGGGAAGATTATATTAGTTTATGTATCCTATTTACTTTTGTTTCTAAATTGTATTTAGGACACAAAGCCTTGTAATTTTATTTTTCCTTAGATTGTATCTAGGGCAAAACGATGTAATTTATTTACTTTTTTCAAAATATTGTATCATTTATTCGATCAATAAAAGATAGTACATTTTTCTTAGCTTCTTGTACAAAAGTTAGGTGGTGACTCCATTTGTAATTTCCCCTAGTAATTAGGATGGAAAACAGTGAAAATCTTCATTTTGGGAACCATGTTTAGATTCTCATCTAAAAAGGGGATGGTTTTAGGGTTGTGGTTCTCACAGGTGTCTACAGATGTAATCATGTTTTGAAATGAACAAAAAGGGAGAAAGGTATATGCATGTGTTGTGGAGGAAGCTCATTGATTCGATTTGATTGGATCCAACCTAAAAAACAATTCTTGGAGAAAGTTTTGTTAAATTGAATAAATGAGATTTACAATAAAATTGAAAGATTGGAATTGAGATTACAAGTGGTAGCCTTTTATAATCTATAGGGTTTAATATAAGAATAGCTTGTATTCTTATTAGAAACCCTAATCCCTCACAAAAATTCTCTTGAGTTTTGTTTGAGATTATGAACGATGAAAATTCCAATCTCATGGTGAAATGAGAACATTTTCTATTTATACCGGGGGCAAAAAAATGAACCTACCCATGTTCTGGACCTTATGGGAGTGTATTAGGGTTTTGGAAATTGGATTTGTTTCATGAAAATCCCGAAATTCTAACTGATTTATAGGCCCTGATTTCGGGCCCGTTTTGGCCCTCTAAACGTTCGAATTTGGACATTGTCGTGATATGCATATTTGTAGCCCTTCATGTAAGCTTTCCAACCAATTTGAATCAACTCAATCTAATAATTGAATCAAACGTTATGGTCGAAATACCGATCAGTGTACAAGCTGAAATCCAAATCTGAATTGGGTTTTGGATAATTCCGGGTTTTTTCAACTTTGGTCAACTTCTAGTGGATTTAGAAGTCCTTATTTGGCTGAAGTTCGAGATTTCTTGATTTTAATCAATTTATTAATAATTAATATGATAATTATTGGTCAAAATAATTATCCCATTAATTAAAAATAAATCAATTTAAGAATTATCCTTTGATGAATATCTTGTGCATGAATACTTACCATTTTAAGGTGTTTTAAACCAATAGGAATTATTTATTAATTGATTTTAATTTAATCCTTTAGAAGACCAAATGAAATTAATTAACAAGTAATCCTATGCATGTGAACTCATGGTAAATATCATTTCAACCAATCAAATTTATTTCCTTAATAAAATCTTAGTTTTTTGGCTAAATTACAAATTATACCCTTTAAATTTGGTCAAAGTTCAATTTAGTCCTTTTAAGTTTTGACTGTTTCAATTCAGTCCTCTAAGTTTGGTTACATTTCAATTTCAGTTTTCCGTTATCTCTGTTAATGTTTTGCCGTTAAATGTGATTTTTTTTATAAAAAAAATATAATCCAGAAAATGATTTCCGAATTAAAAAAAAAAATTGAAGAACATTAAGAACATTGAAGAACACTAACCCAGTAGAACCATAGATCTAAAAACATGCCCTAAACAACCACCAACAATAAATCAAAACTCAGATTAAAAAAAAAAAAAAAAAACAGAAATCCCTTTACAAAAATGATTTAGTTTTATGGAAACACCAGAACATCACCGAAATAAGATCAAAAAAATTGAAACAAAAATCCACAACAACATGAAACCAGAAATCCATGAACACTTCATCAATAAAAGAAATCCATGAACATCTAAAACATCAAACCCACAAATCCACATTAAACCCAGAAATTCCGATCGCAGCCTCGCCTCCTTGCTCGACCCAACTCGACCACGGGTCCTTCGATCCGTGAGAGAAAGCGAGAGAGAGAACCTGCAATCAGTGAACTCGGTGCAGCAAGTCAAGCCGTAGACCGATTCGCCTCAATCGCCGCACGAACCCCTTCACGAATCCATCTTCAACCCATTTTGGTTTCTTAGACCGATTCGCCTTAATTGCCACACGAACCCGCTCTTTATCATTTTGGTTTCTCAGAGCCCCCTATTTTGGGTTTTTGTTTCGCTTTCATCAAACCAGGCCTGTGAAACGCAATCGCCCAGGTCAGTTGCCGCGCCACCAACCAGCCCCCTACTATCCGGTTTCATTTGTTTTTTTTTCATTTCTCTTTTATATGATGAGCAGATCTGATGGAAAAAAGCCTCACACGAATGATGTGTGTAAAGAACCCAGCAAAGTTGCTCTTCCAACAAATTCGAGAATTTTTTTTTTTTTAATTTGAAAAAAATGTATTTTTTAATATAATTAATAAAAAAAAATCAACTTAACAGAACAACTAACAGAACGTTGACGGAAAAAGTGAAATTGAAACGAAACCAAACTTAGAGGATTGAATTGAAACGGTCAAAACTTAAAGGACTAAATTGAACTTTGACCAAACTTAAAGGGTATAATTTGTAATTTGGCCTGGTTTTTTTTATTCGATTTCCAATCCGAAAAATGCACTCTCATTCTTAATTCAATTTTGATCACTTAAAGTATGATTTTAAATTTATGGACCAACTTTGAATTTTCAAACTTGTGAAATTACTATTTTACCCTTTATGCACTAAAGTGTAAAAAAGTAAAATTAATGGTTTACAAAATGGGGTGTCAACAAACATTCTCCCTCAAACTCAAGGTGTAGTATGACAAAAGCTTGAGTTTGAAATTGCATGAGATGAAATCCACAAAGAAACCATTGAAAAAGAGTACAATGCTACCGATCCGGCAGCCCACTAACACCATGTCGGAGAGGAATAAATACCAAATACACGGAGGCCCTTAGTGCAACACTGTAGCACTCACGCTGCAGAATAATGCTACCAACCCGGCAGCCCACCAACACCAAATGTTGGAGAAGAATAAATACCAAAGACATGGAGGCCCTTAGTGTGCAACACTGTAGCTCACACACTGTAGAACAATGCTACCGATCCGGCATCCCACCAACACCAAATGTTGGAGAAGAAAGGTAAATACCAAAGAGAACAATATCAACCAAAAAACAAAGAGCACTTCGGCAACACAAACCAGCAAAACTTGTTAGAGACATTACAAAACCAAAGAGTGCTACCAAACCAGCAGTAAATCAGAAGCAAAAGCTTCAACACTGCCAACAATACCAAGGAGTTGCTTAAACAACCATAGTAGCACCAACTGCTTCAACAACAACCAGAACAATATCCACACCCATAGCAGAGTTAGTGACCATAAGCAGTAACAACACAACCAGCAGAAACAACAACAAACCACTTCAACATTGCCAACAACACCAAGGAGACCAAGTACTTCCAAATTGAATGACGAATGGAATGGTCGTAACTTGAGGTGACCCATCTTTTACATTGTTGGCAAGAACCCTGGTGCTCCAACATCCTTAGAAAAAGCATAGTGTAAGTGTAATCATCCTCAAACCACAAAATCGCGGGTGGCATATGATGATAAGGGCACCTAATTCCATACGGAAAATCATTATGGAATCCCAAAATAAATGTGACAATAGCCAAGGCATGTTTGACATACGGGATAACACGAGGCGGATGGATAAAGGATGTCTTTGAATTAAATTAAGAAAATCCGTATCCCAGAATTAGAACAAAAAACCTCCCACAACCAAACAATATTTGGAATTCTAAATAAAACTGGAAAAAGAGTATCCTTGGACCAGATTTGGATAAATCATATCCATGATAAGAACATACTATACGCGCAACCAAACAGAGTTCTTCTTCTTTGTAGAGATTGCCGGAAAACTCAGAATTGCAGCCTGATTTGAACAAAAATTTCAATGGAAGCATCTCTAGATGATGGTGAGCACAAAAATAAGACCAAATGAGGTTTGAGGACTTCAAAGCAGCAAAGAGATATAGGCAAGCAACGTTGTTGTCAACATTTAGAGAAGTGCCACAACAATAACCCTAGCACTGGCAGTTCCATTGATGATCAGTGAACTCAAGAGAAACAAACCACCAAGCAAAACCAACACAGAACCATAAAAAAGGCCGAAGCCACATCCACCGTAATGAAACACAGCAGCCAAGAAACAACCAAACACATAGACCATCAAGAAACAACCACCCCGAGAGCCATTGAGAGCCACGAGAATAATCAATGGCCAATGAGAATAGCTTTGAAAAACATCCATAGAAACCCACAAGTTTAGATCCTTTCAGAGAATCAGAACAAACCCACTAAAAAAAAAATTCACATACACTCACATATTTCGAAACCCCAACGATTCCGAGAATTACAAAACACAAGAATCAAAGGAGGCTCTGATACCATGAAGGAAAATAGAAAGCAATAATAGCAAAGAATAGAGATAGCGGAAACAGAGAGATACCGTGGTTCGGTCATGAAAACCTACATTCACACACTAAAGCCCTTAACGGCTATATTTTTACTACATAATATTGTGATTACTGTTAGAATTATATGCCCTCAAAACCAATTCTATGAATTTTATTTTATAATAAATTTGTTCTTTTACATACATGATTATTAAAGGTATATTTAAATGTGGCATGTGATGTCATCTTTGTAGAAAAATCATGTTGATGGTTAAGGAACCAAATACAGGGAGTAATGATTTTTCATAAACTTAAAATTGTTCTAGGCTGTGGATGTTAATAGAATATAACACTAAAGCCTACACTTGTTGTGCTTCTATATGATAGGATGATTTACTCCATCATTGAGGTAGTAACTTTAAGTAGACAAGTGGGTGTAATGTAACAAGTACATACACTGAACTGGATCTGATTAAGAACACCTTATGGGTTGATCACTGTTGGTTAAAAGGTTGTTTTATCACAATTTTCCTATTGTCCTCAGACATGAGAGGTTTGCATATATTTATTTATTATGCACATAACTTTGACAATGTCAACCGGTGATGCTCATTTAAAGGCTATATACGGACATGTTGGGTTATATGTATAATGAGTAAAATATGTTAATGCTTAACAATGGATCCACCAGTCTCTAGATAAGATAGTATATTCAGTTGATTTTCATAATGGTATTGGACTCAAAACAAAACTGGTCGGTGACATTTTTCAAATTGTTTTCATATATATATATATAAACTAGGGACATAACAATGATATTAATCCAGTCCCAGTGGTTTATGTGGAATATAGTATAGTGGAAGGACATATAGATTTAAAGCTGTAAGTAAAGGGACTTAAGTTGTTATTCTCTAATCTTCAAGGGTCAATTGCAATGTGTTGATGGACATTATTGTAATTTGTAGAAGTTCAAAATATTATCTTAATATGATTAAGATAATTAAAGAATTATTTAATTAAAATAATTAAAGAATTATCTTGGAAGAGTTTCAAAGTAAGTCACATTCAATGTAAGTCACGAACTTTAAAAAGATAGTGACTTATCTTTTTGAAAAGATAGAGATAGTGACTTATCTTTTCAAAAAGATAGAGATTGTGACTTATCCTACTGCTGAAGATAGAAATCCCTAAGGATCCCACGTCATAATCTTTCTCTAAGGGTTTTTCTATGGATATATAAATAAGCAGTATCACATTCATAGTTGGCCATCAAAACTATTGTGATATTTAGAAGCCATTAGAAAAACTCTAAAAGAAATAGAGAGAGAGACGTGAATACCTTGGGAGGCAACACACTTGGGTTGCTATAAGAGAATTACTTGGGTTGCTGAAAAGCCATATTGATAGAAGAGGCTTACTTGAGTTGCTGAAAAGGTACGCTTATTATTTTAAAGTCCATGATTATGTGGTGTAACGATTCTTGAATGAAACAGAAAATTGTTTCCGCAAACTAACAATTACAATGAGCTTCTTAACAATATATTTATAGGGGACGAACCCTAATCTAACTTTAAATTGACACCAAATATTGGATTTGAGCTAAACTAGGAATGGGCCTTTATATATTCCAACAGGCAACACATGCAATTTGTGTGATAAGTCATTGTGGAGGGTGTGTCTCAAAAGCTAAAGCGTTTCTTGTGTTCCAGGCAAGAAGTTACCAGAGTTTCCTTTTCAAAAAGAGGAAGTCCTGATATTGATGGAGTGTGTCACAGAAGCCAAAAGAATAGCGGGGGTAATGATTTATTTTTTAGCTTTCATTTTCAACAATTTATGAATGATGAAGATTACAAGTGCTCGCACCACAATTGGTTTGGTATACACTTGCGTCCCACTCCATGCCTTGTGGTTAGCTATTGATCTCTGGTTTGTGTGTGGCCCATTGTCATATATACTCTACACTAACAAAGACAGTATGATGATAAGCTGATGGCCTTATCTAATAGTCATACTAGCAGATTCTACCAAATTTTTTTTTTTTTTTTTTTTTTTTTTAAGAGAGAAAAATTAGCAGACAGTGTGATAATGGCATTGTCTGTTGCATCTTTCCAAGTTAGGTTGGTTGATAACAGTCCTCTAATTTTGTTAAAAATTCAAATTAGTACTCTAATTTTAATTTTGTTCATTTCAATCCTCTAACTCTCAAATCTTTCCAAGACAGTCTTCTAACTTTAAATTTGTTCATTTCAATCTTTTAACTTCTATTTCTTTCCAAGTTAGAGGGTATAATTTGTAAATTTAGCTTAAAAACATTGTTGAGTTGGTTAAATTTTGGAAAAATTTCTTCGAACCCATTCCTTTGGAGTTTCAAGTTTAAAGCCAAAATTTCTCTTAACCCATTCCTTTGAAGTTTTAAGTTTTAAAGCCAAACCAACCCAAGCTTTTCGGTGAGTTAGGTTGGTTGAGTTCACCAGTTGTCGGTTGAAAAGGACACCTCTACTTCTGCCATTACTAAAGTTTTCCCAAAGTAAAATTTGTTTATAGTGGCCATATATTGAAAAAAATTTATTGTTGTTTTCGTTATCTTATTTAATAGTAAGTTATTTATTTAATTTTTATTTTTATAGAGAAAGAAAGACAAGAAGGGAGAGAGCGAGGAGACGATGATGAGAAGGTGTAGAGGCCCATTTTTTCAGTCCACGGTAGACCGAGCCCAGCATCTCAGTGATCTACCAGGAGTCCAAAGCCCAACAAGCCTAGTGATCCACGGTAGACCAAACATGAAGAGAAATGGCCCAAAAGCAATCCACCAGGCCCAAGCACCAAAGGGATTAACAAAAGCCCAGCCCATTTACTCCCCAAACTCAAGTCTGCCGCACAAGAAGAATCTGAAATAAATTCAAAAAAGAGAGGGAAAATGGCTATCTTGGAAAGGCCATTTTTCCCTCCTCTCTTGGCACGGTGCTCAAAGCACTAAAGGGGCATATTTCCAAAGCTAAATCATTACATTGAAGAACTGGTCTTCTTCATTAACCATCAGACATGGAAAATACTCAGAAGAAAATGATCTACCGCAGCACTGACCAAGAACAAGAAAAGATGAAGAGAGCTGGTCCTCCACGCTGCCCAGTGGTCCACGACGAGTTACCCAGTGGTCCACGGTGGATTACCCAGCGGTCCACACCAAACTCAGTCACAAAACGATCTGCGGCGGCGGCGTCAGCTGCAGCAGATGACGGAGGGGATGATATAAGGTCCGAAAAGACCAAGAAATCTCCCATGGCCGCCCTAAATCAAGTACCAGCTGAAGTAAGCAATGATGAAAGGCCAGCTGGTCATTTCCTTTGTCCACTGGTCGCGGTGGACTTCGTCACAGAATGATCCACGGCATCACCAGCTGAAACAAAAGCAACCATCAAAGGCTGAAAAGACTGGAGAAGTCTGCCATGGCCACCAAGGCAACCACCACTCGAGAGCCACGACCACCACAGCCCAGCACTACGGTGGCCCTTGCTCCTCCACATCATGGAACTTAGGAAGCACGGTTTGGAGGTAGGGGAATCAATTTACTCAAATTTCATTTGATCTGCCGCAACAGAATAGGTATTGATTTGCTTGGGAAAAATACCAAAAATGGTAAGATCAAATCTAATTAATGCAAAACGTATGTGAGTCAAGTCATCTTAAATGCTTCAGCCCATCATCAAGCATTAAATGCTTATCACCTCCATCCTCATAAATGGCCTGAAAATCCGCCGTTCGCCGCAGATCAAATCAGATCTGCGGCAGACAAAAACCATCAGCTCAATCTCCAAGCTACACTTTGTCAAATCTCAGCCCCTTTACTTCTCGGGTAAACAATGATTCTCATGATTAGGGGGATAACGAATCAGACCCTTAGACATAAACACTACTATAAATAGGGGTGAGAAGAAGGGAGAGGGGGTTGGTGGGCTGATCAGAAAATCCTCAGGCTGAAGTAAACTTCTCCATTAGAGCTGGCCTCAAAAGCTCCAGAAATACAGTTATCCAACAACAGTCCACGGGACACTTCCCGTAGGTCCACGGTAGACTAAAAGCACTTTTAGTCTGCCACAACAGAAAACTTACATCAAACACTCAACCCAACTCAATAGTACTGACTCATGTACGTTTTTGCACAGTAAATGATTCTCTTCCTACTCCAAATCTCCTAAGTTCTATGATTATTACATTTCTTTGATCTGCTCCTTCTTTGCAAGTCATAGAGAAAGCTAAGTGCATTGTGCCTAGCCTCTTGGTCCACGGCACTAACTCTTGATTTTTATTACTTGTCATGTGTATGGCATTTGTTGTCACTTATTATGAATTCTTGAAGAGCTGAGTTTATTGTACTGAATTTCAGTCTATGAGATCGATTTTATTTGTAATGTGCAAGTTTGTGATATGCTTCTCATGTGTTGTTACCACTGTGTTGTGATTACTGAACGTTCTGGTGGAAGTAAGATTATCAACTCATTTGATCTGCGGCATTGGTTTCATTAGTCCACCGTAACCCTTGTGTGAGCATTGCAGCCTGGTGGATCAGGGAGCACTAGAGGGAAATGCACCATCAGCCACCAAGTGGTCTACCACACTTGGTGTAGAGTTTTGGGCTCAACATCCCCCACACACAAATTTGGCCCGTGTTCAACCTTCTCGCGGATTGATACGTGGCCTATACGGTGCTGAAATTTTTAGCATCCACATTTTGGCGACTCCACTGGGGAGTTGAGTTGCAATCTTCCCTCGTTTCATCATTTTAAAGTTGATCCGCAGTACTTGGGGGCTACAACCATGCCGCCTAAAAGGTCTACCAGACAAAATTCAGTAGCTAATTCCCATGCTGAAGTGGAATCTCAAGGCCACAGCCATGCCATGGGAGAGACACACGCCCAGGGTGGTGGACAGACGCACACCCAGGGTGGTGGACAGATGCACGGGGAAGAAAATCCCTTCGGTGGCGGACAAGCTCACGGTGGCGGACAAGTCCTTGGTGGTGGAGAAATCCCTGTTGGTGGACCACAGCAAATGGCATTGATGTTCGAAATGATCAAGGGGATGCAGCAGAACCAAGTTGAACTTGCTGAATCCTTAAAACAACTAAGAGAAGCCAACGGCAACAAGGAAGACCACCAAAACAAGAACGACAACCGCAACCATGAAGAGAGGGAGTCTCACAACAAAAATGACACACCGTTTGTCACCATGTCTGATGTGGCAGACTTACTCAAGTAAGAAAGAGAAAGGCCCCCGAAGGAGCCTAGGCACTTTGTGAGGAGACCTCCTTATCCCATTGAGCTCTTGAAGGAGCCATACCCGGAGAAATATGACACACCCGTCTTTGCATTATTTGACGGAAGAAAAGGAAGCGCCATGGAACACATCAGTAAGTTTCTGGATTCCATGGGACCCTTTGCTGCACATGGTGATCTTTGTCTGCGGGAGTTCTCGAAATCTCTGGTGGATAGGGCATACACTTGGTACACAGTGCTGCCTGCTGGGTCCATCAGAACATGGGAAGACATGGTAGAAAGCTTCTGCAGCAAGTATTTCCATGTCGAAGAAAAAATTACTCTTGTCAACTTGCACAGCACCAAGCAGCAGACCGGGGAAGACCTGGTGAAGTATATCCACCGCTTTCGTGACGTATCTTTAGATTGTCATGTCAAATACCAAGAAGGGGAGCTAGTTGAAGTGTGCATTGACAACATGCTCCCCGAGTTTCGCGCTCATTTGGAGAATTTGGATATCTCACGGTTTGCCCCACTGCTCCAAAAGGCCAGAAAAACGGCCCTCTCTGTTAAGCCCCAAGCTGAGAAAAGTAGGGACAAGAAGAGTCTGCCACAGACTCTCACTGTGTCCACCGCAACCGCACCTAGCGGTACCAAACGAAAGAATCCAACAGACAAGGCTTATGAGGAGCCCCCTCCACTACCTTTCACGGCCGAAGAAATGATGGCCATTTTTGACAAATGGGTTCAAGATCAAGTGATCAAGCTTCCAAAGATCAGCAAGCAACCCACTGCAGAAGAACAGAAAGATCCCAAATATTGCCGCTACCACAAATACGTGAATCACCCCACGGTGGACTGCCGAACCCTCAGATGGGAGGTCAACCGTAAGATCCAAAATGGTACCTTACAACTCTCAGAAGAGCAACAAAAGGTCCATCAGACACCTTTTCCTAACTACAACAAAGGTAAAGGCAAGGCTGTAGTATCAGTGGTAATCCACGGGAACGTGAGTGACATGGAGGCAGAAGAGTCTGCCGTAGTAAGCTCCTCTCTGGTACCAGCAGCTGTTAGGACTCTACAAAAGAGTCCAAAGTTCAAGTCATTATTCAACCAGCTGGGATTCGGACCTGAGGCAAGAAATGCAGCAACAGAAGCACTCATCACAATAGCGGCAGAATCAGGAGCCACTTGCTTTACGGCAGAAGCTCATGCCAGCCGTGCTTTTTTGGAAACCACAAATGCCATAACCTTCACGGATGAAGATATGGAGGTTCAATACCCAGACCATAGACGCCCACTCTACCTGCCTGCGGTAGTGAAAGATGTTCAGGTCAGGCGTGCTCTGGTGGACACTGGTTCGTGCCTAAACCTCATTCCATTAAGCACCCTCCAAGCTGCAAATGTGCCACAGCAGAAGATCCAAGGCTCTCCCATGGAAGTGACCGGATTTGGAGGAGTGACTGAATATACAATGGGGCATGTACAACTTGTCTTGAAAGTGGGGCCAATTGTGGCACTCACACGATTCCATGTGGTGAATGCGGAAACTCCTTATCATGTGCTCCTCGGTAGACCTTGGCTGCACAAACATAAATTGGTGTCATCCACCTACCATCAATGTGTCAAGGGGAGACTCAATGGCAAACCAATCCGCATAGCTGCAAATTCTTGCCCCTTCGATCAGACTGAAGCTCACTTCGTTGAAGCGGCTCTTTATGATGATCTAGCATCCACGGGAGAACCATCCATCGTGAGACCATGTGGAACACCACTCCCTGCATGGGAAGATATTAAAGATGATCCTGAAATTGATCTACGGGAGCTGCTTCAGACGAAAGAAGAAAAGGAAGGAATGTGAAGTTGAACATGGGAGTGCACCACAATATGTGCGTGTCCAACTCCCTGATGGACGCATTGTCTATCGCTTGTGAAGGTGCGTGGGGCCTGATTGCCCACAGCAAGAGGGTCCCACACCTGAAGGGGGTGGTCTGCAGCCCTCATGCCATTTAATACAGCAGACTGAAAATTCTGGAAAAGTTGTGGTGGATCAACTACAGTCTACAGCAATAAGCTCTGAAGAAGTTACGGTAGACCATGCACAGTCTATGGTAATGAATCCCCAAGAAGTTGCGGTGGACCAGACAGAGTCCATGACAATTAACTCTGAAAGACCTGCGGTGGATCAGACAGAATCCACGGCAGTGGATCACAAAGAGGTTTCGGGGGATCAAACAGAGTCTACCGTAATGAGTCCTGGAGGATCTACGGTGGATCATTCACGGTCTACGGTAATGAATTCCGAAGAAAAGGATACGGTAGACCAGACAGAGCCTACGGCAATGACAAAAGAGAAATCCACCACAGCTGAATCAAACATGACTTCCAAAGAAGAGCTTGAGGTAATTAATTTAAGTAACGATCCTGATATTAGTAAGCCTATATCAATTAGCAAGTCTTTATCTGCCAAAGAAAGAAAATGCTTGATTGATCTGCTGCATGAGTATAAAGATGTGTTTGCTTGGGATTATCATGAGATGCCGGGGATAGACCCAGGGTTAGTGGCTCATTCTTTGAATGTGGAGCTCGGTACCAGACCTGTGGTGCAGCCCATGAGAACCTTCCATACGGAAGTAGAAGCACAAATCACACAAGAAGTGAAAAAGCTACTTGCTGCCGGATTTATCAAGCCAACACAGCATCCACGGTGGCTGTCAAATATCGTACCGGTCAAGAAGAAGAACGGGCAGATCAGGTGTTGTGTTGATTTTCGGAATCTTAACAAAGCATGTCCAAAGGATGAGTTTCCTCTTCCAAACATGGACTTGTTGATAGATTCAGCAGCCGGTCATGCCATGTTTTCCTTCATGGACGGGTTTAGTGGCTACAATCAAATCCGCATGTCCACCAAAGATGCTGAAAAGACTGCCTTCCGCACACCAATCGGCAATTTTTATTACACCGTCATGCCCTTCGGTCTCAAAAATGCCGGTGCCACCTACCAAAGAACTATGACAGCCATGTTCCATGATATGATGCACAAAGAAATTGAAGATTACGTGGATGACATTGTGGTGAAGTCCAAGAAAAGGGAGGATCATCTTGGAATCTTAAGAAAGGTGTTTGACATATGCCGACTCTACAAACTCAAGATGAACCCCCTCAAATGTGCCTTTGGGGTGTCTGCTGGAAAGTTCCTAGGCTTCTTGGTCCACGACCGTGGAATTGATGTTGATCCAGCCAAGGCATCTGCCATAGCAACCATGAAGGCACCAACCTCTCACAAGGAATTGAAGAGCTTTTTAGGGAGATTGTCCTACATTAGGAGATTCATCCCTGGTTTGGCAGCAGTGACAGCCATGTTCACACCCTTGATGAAGAAAGGGGTTCCCTTTGTTTGGTCCACGGCATGCCAGCAAGCGTTTGAGAAAATCCAAGTGATCATGACTAAGCTCCCCACCGTATGTGCTCCAGTCCCTGGCAGACCACTGCGTTTGTACTTGGCTTCCAATAATGAAGCAATTGGGGGCTTAGTGGCCCAAGAGGATGAAGATGGGACTGAAAAGCCAATCTACTATGTCAGCCGTGCACTTAGAGACGCTGAGACAAGATACTCGGGGGCTGAACGGGCATGTTTAGCCTTAATATATGCATCACAGCGTCTACGGCACTACTTCTTGGCCCACAAAATTCAGTTGATGACTAAATCCCATCCAATTAGAAGTCTACTTCACAGACCGATCCTATCTGGCAGATTGGCTCAATGGCTCTTGCAATTATCTCAATATGAGATAATCACTGAAACGCCCACAGCAATCAAGAGTCAAACCATAGCAGACCTCCTTGCGCAATTCCCAGGGGAAGACAGCTCATCAATCTCGCATGAAGTACCCGGGGAAATAGGAGAAGCTCTGTTGGCAGATCTGGTGGACTCAACATGGACGCTGAAGTTCGATGGTTCTTCAACATTTAACTCAAGCGGGGCTGGAATCGTACTGATAAGAAAAGATGGAGAGACTATAGCTAAGTCTTTCAAACTTGACTTCTCATGCTCCAACAACGCCTCAGAATATGAAGCCTACATCACCGGGCTGGCCATTGCCCACGAAATGGGAATAAAGCATCTACGGGTGATTAGAGACTCCAACCTTATAATCTGCCAGACCAAGGGTGAGTTCTCCCTCAAGGAACCATCATTAGCACTGTACCGTGCCTTAGCCCAGAAATTAGAGGAAAAGTTTGACACTTTTGAAATCTCTCATGCCATGAGGTGCGAAAACCGGTACGCCGATGCTCTTGCAACCTTGGGTTCCCAAGTTTCATTTGAAGGATTAAAGGTAGATGTCATAATTGATAAGAGAAGCATACCTATCACTGATCTGCTGAGAGAGAAATTCAAGGAACAAAACCTTGATGCTGAAGACTGGCGGACGCCTATAAAAGCCAAGCTTATGTCACCTGAAGGTGTGGCAGACCTGAAAGTGCTCAAAGATTATGTGCTGATTGCTGGTGATCTCTACCGTAGACTGCCTGGAGGAGTCTTAGCAAGATGTGTGAACCTCCAAGAGGCAGCAAAGAAATTGATAGAGGTCCACGAGAAGTGCTGCGAATTCAGAGATGGGGTAAGTCTCTACCGTAGACTCCAGTGCTTGGGTTATTTCTGGCCCAACATGAGTAAGGAGGCAGCCAGTCTACAGGAACAGTGCTCATTCTGTCAACACCAGCATGAGTCCGATCAGATTTATGCAACATTTATTTCTAGTGATTGGCGCACCCCTTTTTTCGAATACCTCATTGAGAACATTCTACCGCAGACCAGCCAAGCAGCAATTAGAATCAAGAAGTTAGCCACAAGGTACTTTGTGGAAGGAGGCATATTATTCCGAAAAGGGTTCCACGGTGACCCCTTGAGATACCTCAGTCTGGTAGAATCTCAAACCGTGATGAAAGAAGCCCATTCCGGAGAGTGTGGAGAACATCAAGGCAAGAAAAGATTATACTAGCTGCTGTTGACTCTTGGCTATTATTGGCCAACCATGAAGAAAGACACGGCAGACTTCGTGAAGTCTTGTCACACTTGCCAGCTTCAAGCTAATCTCATTCACACACATCCAACTAGTCTGCAGAACATGGCAACACCATGGCCTTTTCACACTTGGGGGCTAGACCTCATTGGACCAATCAATCCATCTTTTGGTGGATACATCTGGATCCTAGTGGCCACCGAGTACTTCTCAAAATGGGTGGAAGCCATTCCCCTTCGCAAGGGAACTGATGCAGCTGTGGCTAATTTCATTCGCGAATACATTATCACAAGGTTTGGCATCCCTCACAAAATCATTAGTGATAATGGTACCCCTTTTGTGAATAAGAATGTTAGAGAAGTTTTGGAGCATTATCGAATCAAGCACCGCAGATCCACGCCCTATTATCCTCAAGGCAATGGACAAGCGGAGGCAACTAATCGCATGTTGTTGCGTATTTTGAGTAAAATGGTTTTTGACTACGGCAAAGGCTGGAGTTCTCATCTGGCAGACACATTATGGGCCTACCGTGGATCAACCAAAACAGCAACAGGCTTCACCCCATTTTCCCTAGTCTACGGCACTGATGCTATTTCCCCCACAGAATTATTAGTGCCTAGCCCAAGGATTTTGCATGGGATGGATCTGGAAGCTGATGCTGATATTTGCGCTGAAGCAAGAGTGGCAGACTTGGAAAGTTTGGAAGAAGCAAGAGAGCTGGCCCAAGTCCGTAGTCTACGGTACCACCAGAAGCTTGCTGATGCTTATGAGAAAACGCTCCAGACCAGAATTTTTGCTAAGGGTCAAATGGTGCTGAGAACGGTGGACCATGTGAGAAGAGGTCTCCCCTCACCGTCTAAATTTGCACCGAATTGGGAAGGGCCATACTTGATCCGTGAAGCGTATGATAGTGGCTACTATAAACTATCTACCGCAGATGGCACGACCCTGGTGGATCCCATCAACGGAAAATGGCTGAAGCGTTATTACTCGTAAGACTACCACCTTTATTAGCCAAGTATTTTGAATCTTTTGTCTTGGAACAATTTGAACCATGTTGTATTATTAAGGAGTCATGATATGCAATGTCTATATTTTGCTAAGAAATCTAAGAATTCCCACATGCTTCTTACAAAGAGAAAGGAAAGAAGGGAGAACCCTTCTCTCACCTCAAGATTCTTACAAAACAAGCAATAGATTAGACATATCATGATCAAACTCATAAATTTAGCTTGGCACAAATAAAGTATGAACATGAGCATTCAAAGAGACCAAAACCTGGTCATTTGTCCAAAAAAAAAAAGAGACCAAAACTTGGTCATTTGTCCAAAAAGAAAAGCCAAGACTTGGCCACCACAAAACATACATACAAATGTTTCAAGATAAGACTAGAACATAGTCACAACAAAAGGATAAGCATAAGAGCTACAAAAGTCAATCGAGGAGGCTGTCAAGGAATGATCCACCGCGTTCAGGCCTGGGAACCATCCTTCCCGTGGACATCATTTCATCCTGATAGGCAGTCAACTCAGCCAAGGAGTCTTGTAGAACGGCAATCTAGTGCTGAAGTGCTTTTATCTCATCCGCAAGCCTTTTGCCAAATAAACATTGGGCCGTCTGCCGCAGACGCTCAATCATGAACCCCAAATCAAATCCAACATCCATGAGGTCTTGAATCACACTCCTCCATGCAAGAATCTGAGTTGTGGTCACATCTTCAAGACTGGATTCGCTCATAGCAGCCAACACACTACCAAGCAGGGATAACATAGGTCCACCAAGGCCAATGCTGAGTTTGAAGCCTTTAGTAAAATCACTGTGTCCCGCAGACAACCGTGACAAATAAGGCGAGCAATTGTTTGGAACCCAGAAATCACCAAAGGGTACCAGAGGCCCATTGAAAGACCAAAAATACTGCTCGGGGTGAGGATTGGGTGCCTTCGCATCAAACTCTTTCAAAAAGTCAGCAACTTCACTGGACAAACTGCCAACACCAACACTTGAACCTGCTTCAATAGTAGGCCTTGGTGGTGGACTAACAGCAGTGACCTCACCGGTGATTCCTACTTCATCAACATCTTCCGACACATGTACGGTATCATCCATGCCTACAAAAATGAAGAAACAAAAAATCAATCAATCAAATTAGCAATGAAATTGCAACAAGCAAACTCATGAGAAGATTAAGTCTATGGGACGACTCCCACGACTTAATCAAATCCAGAAATTTCCCATAGGACAACAACCAAGTCCATGGGAACAGAAATTCTTCCATAGGACAACAACCAAGTCCATGGGAGCAGAAATTCTCCATAGAGCGACAACCAAGTCCATGGAAACGGAAACAACCATAAGACAACAATCAAGTCTTTGGCAAAATATGTATATACAAATCCATAAGACAACTATCAAGTCTATGGTAACAAAGAAAAAAGACTTCTCCATAGGACAACAATCAAGTCCATGGGGACAAAAACTTTCCATAGGATGACAATCAAGTCCATGGAAACAGAATTTTCCATAAGACAGCAATCAGGTCTATGGGAACAAAATATTTCATAAGACAACACCCAAGTCTATGAAGTCAAAATATTTCATAAGACAACACCCAAGTCTATGAAATCAAAATATTTCATAAGACAACACCCAAGTCTATGAAATCAAAATATTTCATAAGACAACAACCAAGTCTATGAAGTCAAAATATTTCATAAGACAACACCCAAGTCTATGAAGTCAAAATATTCCAAGTGACAACAACCGAGTCCATGGAACAAAAAATTTTTTTTTCATAAGACGACAACCAAGTCTGTGAAAAATATAATTTTTCAATAAATGACAATCAAGTCTACGGGAATAGAAATTCCCATATGAAATGGAACTTCTTCCATATATAGCACTCAACTACTAAAAGAAGAGAGAAGAGATTAGAAATTCAAACTCACCTATATTCTCTAAGTGATCGCTTCCAGCAAGTGTGTCTGCCGCAGAAGCACCAGCATCCTCAATTGGAGCATTATGATCTGCGGTACTAACTCCCAGGTCCACCACGGACTCACTTTCTACAAGGCTTTGTACATGGGTTTCCCCAGGTACAAAGGCACCACCAACAACTGGAGGGATCTCGCTAGCAATACGACTAGCTGATATGACAAAGCCGCCAGCCGGAATAGCTCTAAAGCTAGGAGTAGTACCAAAAAGAGAGATCCCTTCCATGATGTAAGCCATGGAGGCATCAGAACCTGCGGCAGATCAACGCACAACACGCGCAATATACATGAGTACACTCCTCATTTGCACAATTCAAAGAAATAAGGACAAGTTAAAGCATACCTGCGCTGGTCAGAACCGTCTGCGGCACTGAAAAAGAGATGGGGTCAGCATCAGCATCCACGGCGCTGTCATCATCACGTCCATGGCTAACATGGGGAACAATAGCTAAGTCAGCCTCCATTGGGTCAGCAGGCCCCATACTTGGTCATCAGTCCCAGGCATATCAGCATCATCTGCGGTGGACCCCGCAGACATTATGTGTTCTTCAGGCACGGAATCTGGGGCACTATCAAAGAAGGAGTCATCCGAGGAAGAATAATCCTCTCCCGTGGACTCAGCACCAACTTCAGAACTGTCTGCCACATTCTTTCTTAATTCTTCATCTTGACCCACGGCATCAGTCTGTGGAGCATCCTTCCTCAAAGGACTTGCAATAACATCATCATCAGCCACATCTGGGTCCTGGAGAAGAAACAAATGATAAAAGTCAGAAAGCATGAACACAACTTCAAAGAAAACACAAAGAAAAGAGAGGAGAGATAACCTCAACATCAACCACACCACCACCAGATCTGCCAGATCCATGTGCTACCTGCCGCAGACTAAAATATGAGAAGATACAAAAAAAAAAAGGTGAAGTGAAAGCTATAAAAGAAAAGGGAGCAACAAGAACTCACCTTGGGACCACTCCTACTCCTCGTACGACCAGCAGCACCAAGAGGAAACAGAGGAGCAACAAACTTCTTCTTCTTAGAAGGCGGGGAAGTTGACACCGCAGATGGTTCCTCCTCGTCCGGAGATGAAGAGGAGATGCTGACCTTCTTCTGACCCTTCGGTGGACGAGGGGCAGCACTCTTTTTACCTGACTTCTTAGAAGGACTTGCACTCATACTCTTGGGCTTAGGAGGAGCAACCGTGGACTCAATAGGTTCCTCAACAGGAGCTGTGGTGGACTCCTTTGCAGCAGGTGGTACTGAAACGGTGGACTTACTTTTCTTCCCAACTTTTGTCTTCTTAGAAGGACCAACGGTGGACTCAGTCAGTTCTTCCATGGGAGTTGTGGTGGACTCCTTTGCAGCAGACGGTACTGAAGCCGTGGACTTACCCTTCTTACCAGCCTTTGTCTTCTTAGCAGGAGCTTTCTTGGGGGAAGGAATGGAAGGAGTTGGCTTCTTGGATGTTTTCTCAATGGCCAGATCCACGGGGGCCTCTCTCTTGCCCCCTTTGCCGCGTTTCGAGAGCATTATAAGTCGGTCCTCCACAACATTAACAGAATTCCTCCAGCCCTCTGGCAGATGTATGGTATAGGCGATCCAACCTTCTCTAACTCCATCCCATTCAGCGAAGCCAAGCTTTTGACTATTGGCATAAGATATGGCGGATTGGGAAGGAGGAGTGAGATAAGGGTTAGAAACCAACGGCTTACGGTGGACTGACATAGGGGTCTTGTCACTCCTGCCAGCAATCACGAATTCCACCATGGACTGAGTGAAGCGCTGCCAATAGGCACCCATGGATGGGGTATTGAAGCCGAGCCTGTGTCCACCAGGGATCAATACACGGGTGGTCTCACCTCCCCAACGGGCAAATGCACGACTCTTGAGGAAGGCTGTCAAATCAGCAACACAAGTTGCAGTCTCTTGTGGACCAACATGTATACCCTGATCAAGCCCAAACTGTCTCTGCACTCGCTGTGGACAATAAGGAATAAAAGAAACACCTGCAGCAGACAAGGTTGGCAGAAAACCTGGGTTCACGGTGGACAAGTATGACAAACTCCGATAATCATCGACCTTCAAATCACGAATCAAAGGAGACGGCTGGTAGAATTTTCTGAAAATGGAGGCACAAGTAAAGCCGGGGTAATCATCCCCATATGGCCTGAACAACACATTTTCTTCATGATCCAGGGCATCCACCAAATCATAATCACGAGTCTTCAGACCCACCCAGCGATAGACCAAGGGCAAGTTATCCCTGAAACCTGGAAAGCGGTCTAAGAACTCTCGTGGTAGATCAGAGAACCTACTCCAAGCTGCTAACTTGTCTCTCGCAGCAAAAACATAACTGACTGAATGTTCCCAAAAGAACGTCTGCAACGCCGAAGTATTGTAAGGCAGCAGACAAAATATAACAAGAGTCACCCTCGACCTCGCAATCATGGAGCAAGTCCAATTGTGAGTATAGGTGACCCAAGAACAAGGGTGCGAGTGGAAAGCAGTGTCCAGTGGATATTCTAATAGCTAGAGGAATATAAACAGCGTTTATTGAATAACAAAGAAAGTTACCAAAAGTGCACTTACACAACCAATATAACGCAAAGGCGGCATGGCGGACTGAAGCATCCTTGTGGTGGACAAAGGATGAAGGCCAACCACTCAATCTGGTGGACGAGTGCTTCCTCAAAGCTGTTGCAATCACTTCCTCTTCCGCAGACAGCTTGATATTGGACAATGAATGCTCACCAAGGATGGGGAGCATCCAATGGTTAGCCACATCTTCCAGAGTTGGTGTGAGCTCACCCTAAGAGAAAAAGAAGGTGTGCGTTGAGGGGCACCATCTCCTCAGCAAGCTCACGGAGTGATTCAGTATCTCTGAACATATTGCAGCCCCTGGAGATCAAGACGGACCAATGGACACTGGCATCCACCAGACTATCCCAAAAGTCAACATCAAGGATTTCCCGGTCCACCCTAATGGGACCAATCCTTGGAGGCAGCACAGAGGAAATCAAAGTTGATGGGGGCTGCCTGGAGGTCTCCCTTCTGAATCAGCAGCTCAGAGATCTCATCAAGATTTGGGACCCAAGCTTGATCCACCGTGGGTTCCAGCCCTGACACCGTCCAATCCCAATCCTCTGTAGGGAAAGAGAAATCCACGGACCTAGGAGGAAACAAGGGGGAACTCGTGTACCAGGGGTCAATCAAAGGGAAAGCAAACCCATCCCTCAGGTCCTCGGCCTCACCAGAAATGGAGGAGGGAGCTGCCAGCGTGGATTCGCCTGGAACGGAGCGGAGGAGCCATTGGAGCGTCCACCATTGCCTCGGTGGACGCCGCTGGTACCGCCGGAGGAGCCTCCAACCCCTCGCCTGCACTGGGTTGAAGGGGAGGGTCGACCGGAACTTTGGAGGAGGAAGAAGCCATTGATTGCGGCAAAGAGCAAAGAAAAAAAAAAATTCACAACACAGAGAACGGGGGAGAAGAAGGAGATTAAGGGAGAGAGTCTTTTCTTTTTCCTAAAGCTCCTTTCCTTTTCTCTTGAAAACACAAAATGATGTATAAGAGGGCTATAATAAATGCTCAGGTGGCTGGTGGTTGGGACTGCAATTCACGAAATCCTAAGAGGATTTAATGATGGCTCTGATGAGAGAAGCTAGGGAGAGGGGAAGTTAAAAAGAATATCAGTTCTAGTAACTGACATTCCCATCTGCCACAACTCCCACAAAATGAGGAACCCACGTACAAAAGAAAAAGAGTGGGAAAAGAAATACTACAACGTGCATGGGTGCATCTACATCCCACGGAATACTCACCCAAACCACACATCACGTGTGATTCAGGCTCGGGGGGCTAAATGTAGAGGCCCATTTTTTCAGTCCACGGTAGACCGAGCCCAACATCTCAGTGATCTACCAGGAGTCCAAAGCCCAACAAGCCCAGTGATCCACGGTAGACCAAACATGAAGAGAAATGGCCCAAAAGCAATCCACCAGGCCCAAGCACCAAAGGGATTAACAAAAGCCCAGCCCATTTACTCCCCAAACTCAAGTCTGCCGCACAAGAAGAATCTGAAATAAATTCAAAAAAGAGAGGGAAAATGGCTGTCTTGGAAAGGCCATTTTTCCCTCCTCTCTTGGCACGGTGCTCAAAGCACTGAAGGGGCATATTTCCAAAGCTAAATCATTACATTGAAGAACTGGTCTTCTTCATTAACCATCAGACATGGAAAATACTCAGAAGAAGATGATCTACCGCAGCACTGACCAAGAACAAGAAAAGATGAAGAGAGCTGGTCCTCCACACTGCCCAGTGGTCCACGGCGAGTTACCCAGTGGTCCACGGTGGATTACCCAGCGGTCCACACCAAACTCAGTCACAAAACGATCTGCGGCGGCGGCGTCAGCTGCAGCAGATGACGGAGGGGATGATATAAGGTCCGAAAAGACCAAGAAATCTCCCATGGCCGCCCAAATCAGTACCAGCTGAAGTAAGCAATGATGAAAGGCCAGCTGGTCATTTCCTTTGTCCACTGGTCGCGGTGGACTTCGTCACAGAATGATCCACGGCATCACCAGCTGAAACAAAAGCAACCATCAAAGGCTGAAAAGACTGGAGAAGTCTGCCATGGCCACCAAGGCAACCACCACTCGAGAGCCACGACCACCACAGCCCAGCACTACGGTGGCCCTTGCTCCTCCACATCATGGAACTTAGGAAGCACGGTTTGGAGGTAGGGGAATCAATTTACTCAAATTTCATTTGATCTGCCGCAACAGAAAAGGTATTGATCTGCTGGGGAAAAATACCAAAAATGGTAAGATCAAATCTAATTAATGCAAAACGTATGTGAGTCAAGTCATCTTAAATGCTTCAGCCCATCATCAAGCATTAAATGCTTATCACCTCCATCCTCATAAATGGCCTGAAAATCCGCCGTTCGCCGCAGATCAAATCAGATCTGCGGCAGACGAAAACCATCAGCTCAATCTCCAAGCTACACTTTGTCAAATCTCAGCCCCTTTACTTCTCGGGTAAACAGTGATTCTCATGATTAGGGGGATAACGAATCAGACCCTTAGACATAAACACTACTATAAATAGGGGTGAGAAGAAGGGAGAGGGGGTTGGTGGGCTGATCAGAAAATCCTCAGGCTGAAGTAAACTTCTCCATTAGAGCTGGCCTCAAAAGCTCCAGAAATACAGTTATCCAACAACAGTCCACGGGACACTTCCCGTAGGTCCACGGTAGACTAAAAGCACTTTTAGTCTGCCACAACAGAAAACTTACATCAAACACTCAACCCAACTCAATAGTACTGACTCATGTACGTTTTTGCACAGTAAATGATTCTCTTCCTACTCCCAAATCTCCTAAGTTCTATGATTATTACATTTCTTTGATCTGCTCCTTCTTTGCAAGTCATAGAGAAAGCTAAGTGCATTGTGCCCAGCCTCTTGGTCCACGGCACTAACTCTTGATTTTTATTACTTGTCATGTGTATGGCATTTGTTGTCACTTATTATGAATTCTTGAAGAGCTGAGTTTATTGTACTGAATTTCAGTCTATGAGATCGATTTTATTTGTAATGTGCAAGTTTGTGATATGCTTCTCATGTGTTGTTACCACTGTGTTGTGATTACTGAACGTTCTGGTGGAAGTAAGATTATCAACTCATTTGATCTGCGGCATTGGTTTCATTAGTCCACCGTAACCCTTGTGTGAGCATTGCAGCCTGGTGGATCAGGGAGCACTAGAGGGAAATGCACCATCAGCCACCAAGTGGTCTACCACACTTGGTGTAGAGTTTTGGGCTCAACATCCCCCACACACAAATTTGGCCCGTGTTCAGCCTTCTCGCGGATTGATACGTGGCCTATACACGGTGCTGAAATTTTTAGCATCCACAGAAGGATATGGACAAATACTTAGGCCTAAAAAATGGCAAGTTGTTTAGGAAGATGAAAAATTGAATATAGCAAACCATGGATAGCAAATTTGGTTAGTTTTAAATGTTATATATCATTAGATTATTCTTATTTTCTTTTTGAGTTTTGAGTTTTGAGTTTTGCGAGGGACACAAATATGTATGTATGTCTATTAGTACGTATAAATCTATGCAAATTTTGTTAGAATTTAAATGTATGTATGTCTGTTAGAGAATTCCCAACGGAAGCTACTTTTTTTATTTTGCCTAACCGCTTTATAAAACACCTGCATCCAATTTTTTATACTCAACTCTATTTCATTATAATATTATTTCTTCATTTATTTTTTATTATATTCTCTAAAAAACCCAAATGGCAGCCCGGAACCAATCCAACCCATTTTCATCTGCCACTGTCACCCTCCACCCTCCTTTCACCACACTGAAACAACAAAATCAAATCCACAGTTCATAAGCCACAATCCACAAACCAAGTTCCATTACAAACCCACAAATAAATCAATCCACAAAGGCAGGCCAAAACCAATTCAATCCATTCTCATCTGCACTGCCACCCTCCACCCTCCTTCCACCACGTTGAAACAACAAAAGCAACCCACAGTTCAATGAGGTCCGACCGTAACGAGTCCCCCATTGAGTCAATCTAGCATGAACTCGCAGATTGGCAAGTCAAACTCGAGTCGGAGAAATCGCCGGGATCTAAAGCGATACTGAGTTACTAACTTGGCCTAGGGTTTTCGATTCGACACTTGATAAAGACTCACCAACTAATATCTCTCTTTTAAGTAATTTTCTGACTTTTATTTTTTTATTTTTTTTTTAATGTTTGTAATTTTAAACTCTCTCACTCACTTATTTGCTTTTCCAAGAAGGAAGAGGAGGAAGGAAGGAAGGAAAGGAAAGCTTTTTTTCGATTTTTCTCTTGGGATTTTTCTATTAGATTAGGTGGAGGGAAAGCAATAGTGGTTGTGGCTGAAGTTAAAGAGTAATACTTAGTTGGGTAATCTGGGTGTGGGATTTTTTGCTTTTCACCTACTTTTGCTTGTGGCCATAGAGGAAGAGGTCCGGCCGTGGCGAGGTGGATGGTGGTTGGCCATGTGAGGTCCTGCCGAGGCAGCCAGTGAGAGAGAAGAGCGAAAGAGAGAGGGCCGGTGAGAGATTAATAAACAAAGGCTTAAAACAAAAATACTCATTTGCCCAATGAACAGTGTAAGGCTTCTGTAGCATTTTTCGATTTTGCCTAATGTGCCTTTTTTGGGCTTATTATCCATATTTGAGTTGATTTTGGCTTTTGGTAAACCCATCGGGAATGCTCTTAGTACCTATAAATCTATGCAAATCTCCAAGAAAACAAAGTTTTTGCCGAATGTTTTTGTTTTGTTTGGTCTTTATAGGTATGCAATGATTTCTTTCAAAGAAAACAAAGTAATGCAGTTACAATGATATATGTGAAACTATACCATGTGCAATTTATCTATCCTATATGTAAATTAAGACTTTTTAATTTTTGGTTAACCTTATAATATTGCGTCAAATAAGTTTTTGATTTTTTTATGATTGCAATTGTGTTTACAGATTAACAAAAGTTGCAATATATATATATACAATGACCAAATTGGGGATTGCCTGACCCAATCCCCAATTTGGGTCAGGCAATTGATAGACTAGTCAAAGCTAAAAAAAAAAAGAAAAGATTATTCTAGATAGTACAAATAAGTTTGGTTGAAATTTCCGTATAAAGGATGATGAAAAAAATGGATAGTATGTTGAGAATTTAATTGAAAAATAGGTAATGGCAGAATCAGAAATTTTTGTAAAAGGAGTTTAGATAGATATAACAATAATTTTAAATCCATAAAAAAAAAAAAAAAAAAAAAAAAAAAAAAAAAAAGATAAAATTTATGTAAAATTTACTCAAGACAACTATTTTCTTTCATTAAGGCATGCGTAATTATCATTTAAGTTATATGAATTGGAATTAGTTTCCTTTAAAAATTTTAAATAAATGTTTTTTGTTAAATAAATTAAATTTTACACGTTAGACTATAGTAATAGATTTAGAAAATATAAAATGTATACAAACCAATTAATTTCAGTTAAATTACTCTTAGAAAAACTTTAAAAAACAGTTTCTCTGCTCCTAGGGTTTGACTCTGTCTAACCTTAGCTGCCAGTAGAATTGAGTTTGTCTAGTACAAGTTTTGTCCCCTCCAGCGTTTTTTTCACTGGTAGGACGGAGGTGTTAGTATTTTTAGTGTCCCGTGATGGACGAGTTAGATAACCTGTGGCGAAAGTTCACCCTCACTCGCTCGGAGGAAGAAAAGTTTCAACTGTCGACTCCAGATGAGGAAAGGAAACCAACACTAGCTGCGAAATTCTTTACCAGGCGGGTGATCAATATAGAGGCAGTGACAAGGACTTTCAAACCACTATGGAGATCTGATAGGGGTTTCTCGGCTAGGGACCTGGGGGAGAACATGGTGCTGTTTGAATTCGAGGACTCGGCTGACGTCGAAAGAGTTCTCCTCCACGAACCTTGGTCCTATGACAAGTCTCTAGTGGCTTTCAGGAAACTAGAAGCGGAGGACGAACCCGAATCCATTGTCTTGGACCGTGCTACATTTTGGGTGCAAATACACAACCTCCCTGTGATAGCGTTAAAAAAGGACATTGCATTAGCCCTTGGTAAATCGATGGGTACAGTGGTGCGCACCAGTGAGGCCGACGAAGAGTTTGGGGGTGGACGTATAATGCGAGTCCGTGTTCAAGTGGAACTCTCGAAACCTTTATGCCGGGGCTGTAAACTGGTTTTGGCTAATGGCGGAGAAAGATGGATTTCTTTTAAGTATGAACGCCTCCCAAACTTTTGTTATTGGTGCGGGCTCCTGTCTCACAGAGAGAAGGACTGCAAGTTCTGGTTGAACAACCAAGAGACACTCAGTAGAGAAGATCAAGGATATGGTACGTGGCTCAGAGCTGAGTTGGAACGCTCTTTCCGAAAGATGGAGATCAAGGTTCCAGGACGTTCTAGACCCAAGAAACCGCCCCCTGAGTCTGTGGATAAGCAGCAGAAGGAGGCGCCGCCACCTCCAACGGAAATGGTCCCCCCACGAGATGAGGATAGTGGAGATATGGAATGTGAAGATATTTCGGAATTTCCAAAACAGGGAGAGTTATTTTTGGCATCCCTACATACGACTTTTGAAGAGCATTTACGAATGATTGATTTGGAAATTGGATTTTGTCCAGCTCACCCTGTTGACCCCTATGCTCCAGTGGGTCCCCCTAAGATACAAGACCATGCCACTATTGGGCTTCCCCAAAGCTCGAGCAACAACGAATCCACCAGGCCCATAATCAACAAACTGGAGGTCTATCCGTTGGGAGATTTAACCAACATGAGCCCCTCACCACTCCCCCAAAGAAAAAATGGAACAGGCACCTGGAAGAAAAAAGCTCGGGCCCATGGCTCAAACAGTGATCAACCACCACTGATTACTCTGGATAAAAGGAGTTGGGATGACGAGAACCAAGCACCGAACGAAGATGGAGGTAGACAAGGCAAAGTGGCTCGAATCCTGCAGCATGATTATATATCGGCGACGGCTGTCTCACAGCCCCGCCGAGAGAAATGAGTTGCCTAGCTTGGAACTATTGTAGGCTTGGGAACCCATGCACAGTTTAGGAGCTCGTGAATTTAGTGCGGGCAAAAGATCCCTCGGCCGTGTTCTTGATCGAAACATGGTCGAATTCGGACTACTTAGAGATCATTTGTTGTCAGCTACGTTTTAATAATAAATTTGTTGTTCCAAGTAATAACAGGGGTGGGGGCCTAGCCCTTTTCTGGAACAATGACTTGAATCTCACCATTAAAAATTTTTCTTGCCACCATATTGATACTCTTGTTAATGAAGGTTGTGATGATGTTTGGAGATTTACAGGTATTTATGGGGCTTCAGAAACAAGTCGTCGCAGCGACACATGGACGATGTTAAAGCGGCTTTACCGAGCTAATCCTCTGCCGTGGTGTGTCATAGGTAATTTTAATGAGATTGTCAAGACTGAAGAAATGAAAGGAAGAAGAAACCAGCCTGAAAGACAGATGAGAGCTTTCCGAGAAGCCCTTGACTATTGCGGGCTGATAGACTTACGCTTCAGTGGCTCAAGTTTCACATGGTGCAACAACCGTGACCCTCCACATACGACATGGGTTCGGCTTGACAGGGGAGTTGCAAATATTGAGTGGTTAACTCGGTTCCACACAGGTCGGGTGGAGCATGTGAATGTGACAAACTCGGACCATAAGTGCTTATGCATGTCCTGGGACTGCCCCACTGACAAACGCCACCATAAACCATTTCGCATTGAGGAGATGTGGTTAGAGGATATGGGCTGTGAAGAAATGATCCGAGAGACTTGGAACCCGGACCTAAGAGGTACAGCAATGTTCAGGGTGGCCACCAAAATTAACCAATGCAAAAAAAGTCTGGGGGACTGGAGTCGGCGTAATTTTGGCAGCATTAGAAGACAGCTGGTAGAAAAAAAGAAGCAACTAGAGGATGCCGAAATCATGGCCATGACAGGTGGTGGTCTAAAGGCAGCAAAATCTCTGAGAATTGAGATAAACGAGTTACTAAAGAAGGAAGAAAAGATGTGGCGTCAAAGATCCCGTTCTACCTGGTTGAAAGAAGGGGACCGAAACACTAAGTACTTCCATGGCCGGGCATCTCAGAGAAGAAGGCGTAACACTATTAAAAGGGTGAGAGACTCGGCTGGAATTTGGCAAGAAAATGAAGACCAAGTGGCCAGAGTTTTTCTGGACTATTTCAGGACTCTGTTCACTACCTCCAACCCGAGAAACATTGAGGAAGCAGTGGAGTCCACCCCACCAATAGTCACTCAATCCATGAATGACTCTCTCTCCAGAGACTTCACAGCCGCAGAAGTGGAACTAGCCATATCCCAAATGGCCCCATCAACAGCCCCGGGACCTGATGGTATGCCCCCTCTCTTTTACAAGAAGTTTTGGCACATTGTAGGCCCTGATATTCTAAAAGCTGTCTTATCATGTTTAAACTCAGACCAACTCCTAAAGTCCATCAACCAGACATATATAACACTCATTCCCAAAGTCAAAAGTCCCACTCGAGTCACAGAATTCCGCCCTATTAGCCTTTGCAATGTTCTCTACAAAATAATTTCCAAAGTATTGGTCAATAGACTCAAACCCATCCTCCCCCACATCATCTCCAAAACCCAAAGTGCCTTTGTCCCAGGTTGTTTAATCACAGATAATGTCCTTGTTGCCTTTGAGACTCTTCACCTTATGCACTCAACAAAGATTGGAAGAGGGGGGGCTATGGCCCTAAAGCTTGACATGAGCAAAGCTTATGACCGGGTTGAGTGGGGATACCTGGAAAAGCTTATGGAAAAAATGGGGTTTTATCCGAGGTGGATCTCCCTCACCATGATGTGTATAAGCTATGTATCTTATTCCATTCTTATCAATGGGGAGCCCCACGGCCTGATCAAGCCCTCAAGAGGGCTTAGACAAGGGGACCCCCTATCACCATATTTGTTTTTATTATGTGCAGAGGGGCTTCACCATATGATCAAGCTAGCTGAGCATCAAAGAATTTTGCAAGGTGTGTCTCTCTGTCGCTATGGTCCAAAAATTACTCACTTGTTCTTTGCAGATGATAGCTTGCTATTCTGCAGGGCAACTCCACAGGATGTTGAAAAAATCCAAGATTTATTGGGTGCTTATGAAAGAGCTTCAGGGCAGCAAGTCAACAGCGACAAAACCACCATCTTCTTCAGTAAAGGCACACCTCAAGCTTCACAAGCGGCAATCCAAACTTCCTTGCAGGTCCCCATCATCAAACAATACGAGAAGTACCTGGGTTTGCCTTCTCTAGTAGGGAGGAATCGCTCAGCTAGCTTCTCCCAAATCAAGGAAAGAGTTTGGACCAAACTGAAAGGATGGAAAGAAAGACTACTATCTGCTGCGGGTAAAGAGGTTCTCATCAAGGCAGTGGCTCAGGCAATTCCAACCTATGCAATGAGCTGTTTCAAACTTCCTCAAAGCCTTTGCCAGGAACTTGAATGTATGGTTCGAAAATTTTGGTGGGGAAATAACTCAGATAGTAAAAAGATCCACTGGGTAAAATGGAGCTCTTTGTGTAAATCAAAAAGTAGTGGAGGATTGGGATTCCGTGAGCTTGGGAAATTTAATGAAGCTCTCTTAGGCAAGCAAGTATGGAGACTATACCAAGATCAGAATTCTCTGCGGCACAGGGTCTACAAAGCAAAATTCTTTCCAGATTGCTCAATCTTGGAAGCTAGCAGCAGAAGGCGGGGATCTTACGCCTGGCAAAGCTTGATGAAAGCCAGAGCATCTGTTATCAGAGGTGCTTGCTGGAGGGTTGGTAATGGCAACCATATAAACATCTAGGATCACAGGTGGCTCCCGGATCCTCACCATCGAAAAGTTATCTCCCCCATCCCAGCTCCTCTTCGATCAAGCAAGGTCTCAGAGCTCATTCTCCCTACGACAACTAGGTGGAACACAACTCTGATTGACCGCCTCTTCGTTCCCTACGATGCCGAAGCTATTAAGAGCATCCCCTTGAGTGAGCGTGGCCCTCCCGACAAACTAATCTGGCCAGGATCAACAAACGGCAATTACACGGTCAAGAGTGGATACCGTTTTCTGGTGGAGGATGAGTTAAATAACCAGCCGGGCAGCTCGAACCCGACCTTCGGCCACTCCGTGTGGCGAGAACTTTGGGCTACTAGTGTTCCAAAAAAGATCCAACATTTCCTCTGGAGGGCTGTACAAGAGGCAATTCCCACAAAGAGAAACCTGATGAGGCGAAATATCATACAGGACCAAATATGTGAGATGTGCAAAAAAGGCCCTGAAGATGTGCTGCATGCCCTGTGGTTATGTCCCAAAATCCGGTCGGTTTGGAATAAGGAAGACTGGGCTCGGCGGCTTCGAACTCTCCCCCTCCAGAACTTCTCTGATTTATGCGCGCAGGTCCTGAGCGAGGGGAAGAGCCTCCAAACCGAGAAATTTGTGGTCCTGTGTTGGTTACTTCGGCAGCGCCGGAACAAAGTTCGCATGAATAAACTAGTGGAAGATATGGAGTAGATTAACGCCTTCGCCCAGAACTACCTCGATGAATTCATTCAAAGTTCCTCGAGCCCGGTTCCTCCCCAAGCCGATCGCCCAATCATTTCATGGAGAGCTCCCTCCCGGTGCCGATACAAGTTCAACTACGATGGTGCAGTTTTCAGAGACAGGGGTGAAGCTAGCCTAGGAGTTGTGGTGTGAGACGCCCGAGGGCTCCCAATGGCGTCCCTAGTCTAGCGAATCAAGTTTCCTTACTTTGTGGAGGCTGTTGAAGCCCTGGCGTGCAAACGTGCAGTACGTTTTGCTTCAGAAATAGGAATTACAGAAGGCGAGTTTGAAGGTGACTCGATCACGATAATGCAAGCGCTCAACAATAAAGACCACAGCAACGCCACCTTTGGGAATATTATTGCAGATGTCGAGTTTTTGTCATCCAAAATGTCTCAGATTCACTTTCATCATGTAAAACGCCAAGGCAATTCCATAGCTCATGCTTTAGCTAGGTATGCTCGCCACAGTGCTAAATTAGAAGTGTGGATGGAGGCTGTTCCTCCCACTCTAGAACATTTGTTATCCAAAGATTTTACATCATAATAAAGTCGGCTTATCTCTTTTCTCAAAAAAAAAAAAAATTCAGTTAAATTAAATAATATATCTTGCTTTTATATACTTTAGTATATACAATGTAATATAAGAGAATAATAATAATAATAATAATAAAATAAATGAAAAGCTGTTCTTTCGTTCATGGATGACAAAGTAAAACATGTCTTAAACCTTTAACCATTAAAATCACAACTTATTTTCCAACGGAAATAGAAAATCCATGTGTTCCTGCTTCCCTAACTCTCTAAATACAAAATGAAAGAAGTTTGATTTTAGAAAAGAAAAAAGGCTTTAACGAAAGAGATTATATATATGGAAACATATGCCTTAACTACTTCTAAATTCAATGAGTTATATATGCCAAAAAAAGAATGTTAAAGAAAATGAGATATTATTACTGAATTAAGAACACATTTACAGCATGAAGAAGCCGCTAAATCAAAGTCAGCACTACACTGTCTACTCATAAGTCCTGAGATTTACATTTCCTTCAGAGGAAGGGCAGAAAAGAAAAATGATACCACATGAGCTATATACAACTGGGACAATTTCCACCAGGAAAGGAAAAGAAGATCAGCCTCTTTCCCTCCCTATTTGGGGGTAGATCCAATCTAATTGCAGCCAACCTTATTGACAAATTAAGAAATTTTAGGATGAAAATTGGAAAAGGTCACTAACGTTGCCTAGAGAGGAAGAACTCATAATCAGGCTG
>OU015768.1:20765568-20790504 GCA_907173295.1 Fagus sylvatica
GAAAGCTTGCGCTGCCTATTTTTGCAAGGTTCCGGATTCGCGGGAATCCGAGCTTGGACTTGTGAGATATGGCCCCGCGAGCAGAGTCCACCGGGGTGTTTTTGGTCCGTTTGAGGGCAGTTTTCCGATCGGGATTCCGGCTGACCCCGATAAATTCTTGGCGATCCGAGAGTTCCACGTCGTGCATGAATGTGTCCTCTTTCCAACGTGCCCGGGCTTCGCAGATCAACTTGTTGCGAGTCAGGAAGACTCTGTGCGCAAGCGTGGCAACGTCGGTGGGAAAATTCCGGAATTTTCAGCACAGCCTTATTTCGTCGGCCTGTTTTCACGCGCGTGGTAGACGTAGCTCCCGATGTCGGATTTCGACGATCTTGGTATCGTCGGAAAGCTTGTGTTACCTACTTTTTAAACGGTACAGGCCTTGCACAGAGGCGAGCTTGGGTTCGCAAGATATGATCCTGCGAACAGAGGCCGTTGGAATGTTCCTTATGCCAAGGGGTCAACTTTTGATTGAGATTCCGGCTTGACCGGAGGAGCTCTTGACGATCCGGAAAGTTGCGTGTGGTAGCTGAAGTGAACCTCTTGCCTAAGGGTCTTGGCTCGCGGACCAAGTTGCAGCGGGTCGGAGAGAATCTTTGCGCAAACGTTGCCTCCCAAATAGGCTGTTTTGTCAACAATACTTACCAAAAATTTGGCTAAGTGTTCGGACCGTTTTTTCGCAGTTTTGGCCACAACTCTCTCGTTTCTCGTCCGTTTTTCGACCCGTAAAGTACGGAATCGAAGCTCTTGATATTCTCTATACCTTGGTCAAGGGGTGGTCAGTTCGATCCAGTTTTTGGTCTGGTCAACGGTCCGGTCAAACCTTGGTCAAACTTGGTCAACCTTGGTCAAACTTGGTCGGATTTGGTCAAAGCTCTCCAAACTCTTGGAAAGTGTACCCCGGACTTCACGTTTCAAGGGTTTCTGGGCAAGGCGGACCCTAGTCGGGCTGGAAACAGCTCGGTCAAACCTCGGTCAAACTTCGGTCAACCCTAGTCAAACTTGGTCAAACCTTGGGAAATGTGTCTCGGACCTTCTTCTTGGGAGTATTTGATGCGGCGAGCCCTCGTCGGATCAGACCGGCTTGGTTCGGGCTGTCTCGTTTTGCGCGCCGACACTCGAGAAAATCCCGGGGGTAAAAATGGGGTTATGACAGACCCGTTGAAAACTCGTTTCAAGAACCGAGATTATATTAAAATCTAGACCCGTTGAAGTACCTGTCTCAAGAACCCAAATTACAAGAAAGAATGCCACAAAGGTTGTGATTTACCTTTGATAAGTTTAAAAGTTCAATCAAGAACAAGAGGAATAAACTCAACTCACAATGAAAATTCAATATTTTCTGCCTTCAAATGAGGCTACAAAGAGTATTTAAACCAAAACCTAACTAAAACCCTAGCCAAAATAAAGCCCTTTCTCCCAAAAATACCCTGCATGAGCAGTGCTATGCTACAGTAATTCCGCTACAGTAACTTCTTAAAACCCTAGTTCCTAAAAAGTAACTTTCCAAATAAGCCATTGACCATAATACAAGGCCTTCCCAAAACCCTAGTTCATAAAAAATAAGACATATATGGGCGAAGCATCCTCAAGCCCACTTATTCTAAACTAACAAAATAAATCATTTAACAAATTGAAACTCTTCAATAACAATAGGCCCAAACAATAACCCTAAGTCATGTCTTCCATAGCTTGTATTAAGTGGATCAAAATTGGTTCTCCTTCTTTCAAACCCATCTTGAGTATTAGGCTCTTGCTAGCTTCATCCCAAGTGGATTGCACCAATCCTTGCATTGCTTCCTTGATTTTCTTGGCTCTTAATCTTGTAATTGGCCCATCTAGAACTTGCAAAGGATCTTTAAGACTAGGCCCACATTAGTTCTCATCATTCCCCTTCTCCTCAAAAGGATTCGACCTCGAATCTTCACCTACATCAAAAAAAGAAAGATCAGAAACATTGAAAGTAGCAGAAATATTATATTCACCTGGAAGGTCCACTTTATATGCATTGTCATTAATTTTCTCAAGAATTTGGAAAGGTCCATCTCCTCGAGGATGCAACTTAGTCCTTCTATGGGCTGGGAATCTTTCTTTGCGCATGTGAACGCAAACCCAATCTCCTAGTTCAAAGATGACACGCCTTCGCCCTTTATTAGCTTAGGAAGCAACCCTTTCATTCTTTTGGACAATTTGAAGCCGTACCCTCTCATGAAGTGACTTCACCAACTCCGCCTTCTTTTGTCCATCCAAGCTACTCCTGCCATCAACAAGTAAAGGCATCAAATCTAAAGGAGTAAGTGGATTAAAACCATAAACAATTTCAAAAGAAGAATATGAAGTAGTAGTATGCATGGCCTTATTATATGCAAAATTTATAAATGGAAAACAATCCTCTCAAGTTTTTAAATTCTTATGAACAACAGTGCGTTAGAGCTGAGTTAAAGTCCTATTAACTACTTCAGTCTGACCATCAGTCTGCGGATGACAAGTAGTGGAGAATAAGAGTTTAGTACCCAATTTCCCCCACAACACCTTCCAAAAGTAGCTAAGGAATTTAACATCCCTATCAAAAACAATACTCTAAGGTACACCATGGAGTCGTACAAAAGCATTCTCTTGATCAGCTCCCCAATGAAACCCAACATTCTTTTTAATTACCTCAGTGAGTGGTGCAGCCATAGTGCTAAAGTCTTTAACAAAACGCCGACAAAAGCTAGCTAAGACATGAAAGATTCTTACCTCAGTGATGCTCTTTGGCGTTAGCCACTCCTTGATGGCCTTGACTTTCTTTTCATCCACCTTGTCATAACCCTATTTTTACCCCCGGGATTTTCTTGAGTGTTGACACGCAAAACGAGGCAACCCAAATCGAGTCGGGTCAACCCGATCGGGGTCCACCATGCCCAGAGACCCTCAAGAAGTAGCCCGAAACACATTTCCCCAAGTTTGACCAAGTTTGACCAGGGTTGACCAAGTTTGACGGAGGTTTGACCGAGCCGTTCTGACCCGGCAGGGGCCCACCACATCAAAAGACCCTCAAGAAGTAGCCCGGAACACATTTCCTAGAGTTTAGGGAGGTTTGACCAAGTTTGACCAAAGTTGACCAAGTTTGACCGAGGTTTGACCGAGACTTTGACCGGACCAAAAGCTGGATTGGGCTGACCGCTTCCTAACCATTGGATAGAGCATATTGAGAGCTTCGATTTGATACTTTATGGGTCAAAAACGGACGAGGAACGAGGGAGTTATGGGCAAAACCGCGAAAAATCGGTCCAACACTTAACCAAATTTTGCTAAGTGTCGTCAACAAAACAGTCTATTTGAGAGGCGACCTTTGCGCATAGATTCTTTCCGACCCATAGCGATTTGGTCTACAGGTTGAGACCTTTAAGCAAGAGGGTCACTCCAGACACGACGTGGAACTCTCGAATTGTCGAGATTTTCCCTGGTCTAACCGGAATCTCGATCGGAAAAATGCCCTCCGGCGGGCCAAAAGCACTCCGTGGCCTCTGTTCGTGGGACCATATCTCTCCAGCTCTAACTCGATTTCCCGCAAATCCAGAACCTTAAGGAAGAGGGTAGCGCAAGCTTTCCGACGGTACCAAGAAAGTCAAAAACCGAGGTCGGGAGCTAGGTCAATTGTGCGCGCGAACACAGACAAAAAATAAGGAAAACAGGCTAAAAATCTGGCGCATTTTTCTTCCCGGACAACCGCCTTCGTGCGCGGATTCTTTCCGGCTCGCTACGATTTGATCTGCAAGCCCGGGTGCGTTGGAAAGATCACAACTTCGGCTACGACGTGTAACTCTCGGTTCGCCGGTGGCTTCCCCCGTTTGACCGGAATCTTCACCGGAAAAACGTAAAAAAACAGCTTCGACACCCCAACTTCCGGGAGCCATAACTTTTTTTTCTGAACTCTGATTTGTGCAAACTTTATATCGTTGGAAAGTAGACATCTGGGGCTTTCCAACGGTATGCTGCATGACCCATTTGTGAGTACCGAAAGGCCTCTAAAATCGCCCTTGAAAATGGGGTCCGAAAACTGTGCGGAGCGCGAATTCGCCATGTAGCGGATAAGGATGAGCTACAGTACCCGCGCGGCATGGTTGCGCGCGGCGCGCCATGGTGACGCGCGAGATCTCCGAAATCCGTCTATAAAATGCACCCCCCCTCCCCTCAACGCTGGGTCCGAAGTCTTAGGCCATTTTTGGGTTTCTTAGGTAGTTTTAGGTAGTTTTTAGGCATAAAATAGGGGTTTGGGGTCTTTCTTTGGGGGGTTTTTGGGGAGTTTTTAGAGTGAGAAGCATGTACTTAGGTGCCTCTCTCTCTAACCTCTTCTCATCCTCCCCCTTTTCTCTTTTTCTTTCTTTTTTTAGTAGATTCACAAGGATCCTTTTAGGCATAAAATAGGGGTTTGGGGTCTTTCTTTGGGGGGTTTTTGGGGAGTTTTTAGAGTGAGAAGCATCTACTTAGGTGCCTCTCTCTCTAACCTCTCCTCATCCTCCCCCTTCTCTCTTTTTCTTTCTTTTTTTTAGTGGATTCGCAAGGATCCACTCTTGTTATGTTCTTTAAGTTCATTTATTGTTTTATTTATGTTCTTCAAGTTCATTTATTGTTTTATTTATGTTCTTCAAGTTCATTTATTGCTTTATTTATGTTCTTTAAGTTCATTTATTGCTTTATTTATTTGCTTTAAGTTTATCTAGTGCTTTATGCTTTAAGATTCATTTATTGCTTTCCATATTTGTTTTAAATTTATTTATCGCTTTCCGCAATGCTTTAAATACATTTATTGCTTTTATTTACATTTACTACGTACTTGTGAATATTATATTGTGATTTTCCCCTTTCCCCGTGCATTTGGGTATGACGATCCTTAGTGGCTATGGTGGATTATGTAAGCCCTCCATGAGGCCTTAACAACCATGTAAGCCCACAAGGCATTTGATCCAAGAACACGTCCCCTTGATTAAATTCTGTCATTTATCGCTTTATTACGTTGTAAATATGTGATTTGGGCGTGAAAATCCCGATTGGTCGTGGTGGTAATGTCTTAAATACATTCATTGCTTTCCATATTTGCTTTAAATTTATTTATCGCTTTCCGCGATGCTTTAAATACATTTATCGCTTTTATTTACATTTACTACGTACTTGTGAATATTATATTGTAATTATCCACTTTCCCCGTGTATTTGGGTATGACGATCCTTAGTGGCTTTGGTAGATTATGTAAGCCCTCCATTAGGCCTTAACAACCATGTAAGCCCACAAGGCATTTGACCCAAGAACACGTCCCTTTGTTTAAATTCCGTCATTTATCGCTTTACTACTTTGTAAATAGGTGATTTGGGCGTGATAATCCCGATTGGTCGTGGTGGATTATGTAAGACCTTAACGAGGCATTAAACCCCATGTAAATCCATGAGGCGTTGGACCCACAAAATTGCCAACATATTTTCAAGAATGATTTTTCACACATATAAGTCCTATTCGGCCTCAAAGGTTTAGATAAGTCTTTCAATAGCACTAACCCTTTGTGTAAACCCGAAAGGCATTGAAACTCCCTTTAAAAATGATTTTCACTCATATAAGTCCTATTCGACCTCCAAGGATTAGGTAAGTCTTTCAATAGCACTGATCCTTCGTGTAAGCCCGAAAGGCATTGAAGCTCCCTTTAAAAATGATTTTCACTCATATAAGTCCTATTCGGCCTCCAAGGATTAGGTAAGTCTTTCAATAGTACTAACCCTTCGTGTAAGCCCGAGAGGCGTTGAACATATTTTCAAAAATGGTTTTTCATCATATAAGTCCTATTTGGCCTCCAAGGTTTAGATAAGTCTTTCAATAGCACTAATCCTTCGTGTAAGCCCGAAAGGCGTTGAACTCTCTTCTAAATTGCCTTCTTTTATTCATGTAAATCCATCTTGTGCTAGTGATTTATGTGCTGCGAACATGCCGTGGTCATTTGCTCGAGCCTTTTATGATTTATGTGCTGCAAACATGCCGTGATCATTCCATACTCATTCATACTTGTGATTTATGTGCTGCGAACATGCCGTGGTTACTTGTTTGAATGTTTTACCGTTTTGATGCCATGTTCATTCTAGTAATTTATGTGCTGCGAACATGCCGTGATTACTTGTTTGAATACTTTATTCGCTTTCATACTCGTTCTTGTAATTTATGTGCTGCGAACATGCCGTGATTACTTGTTTGAGTGTTTATCGCTTTGATATAAAAATGTGATTAAAATACACTTTGCCATGAAAACCTTAAAAAGAGTAAACATAGTAATGTGGGCGTTATAAACGAAGTTGGTGCAACCCAAGGGCTACGGCTCGCCCTGGCTTTTAGGACACCATGGTATGAGTCCTTTACACGGGGGCGTGGCTGGTACGTGCTTTCGTGTAAGGGATTCTACGCGTTCTAACTCCCATAAGATCATGGTCTAAAATTCCCCTAAAGTGTGAATTAATCATCCAAAACCCCGCCATTTGACGGACCGCTTTATCCTTGGAAATCAAGGGTAAAGAGATCCCGAATATGGCATCAAAAACATTAATTGTTTGTCCCGGCACTAGGTGTTAGGATTTCGAGTATATCCTACCACCGAAATGCCCGGAAATTTAAAAGATACAAAGATGAGGGACGGTGAAATAAAGAGTCTAATCAAAACCAAATGAAGTCAAATTGCATTTGCCATTCTTGGTATATTGCACGACTAAATTTGGGACATTTCGTACATAATAAACCAACAAACCTAGGCTTAGCAAATAAAGGGAACACTAGAAGGGAGGTAACCGTTTTCTTAACGGATGTCGTGGGGTGCCTAACACCTTCCCCACGCATAAGCAAACCCCCGAATCCATCTCTAGTTCAAGACCATTTATTTTTAAATGTCTAAACAAGATAAAATCTATTAGACATAGGTGCCCAATCACACCTTAAATTTCCCATGATTGGTGGCAACTCCAAACTTGTGCTCACATGCACACACACACGTGTTCCCGCATACACACACACAACTCATATCTCGAAATGAAAAAGAGATAGAGAGATCACACACACTCGCCAAATGGGGGTCGGGATCAAGGAAAAAAGAAAACACTCGCTCCTTGGAGTGAAGTAGTTGATATTTCCGCCGGTGTCGACGGCTTGGCGACTCCACTGAGGACTTAGAGGGTTTAAGCCTATAGTCTTTCGGTGTTTTCTTTGCTAAGCATGTGTTCGTGCATCTGTTGGTATTCATTATTTGATTTATCATCTTTATTTTATCTTGTATAGTGTTTTGATTTTAGCATGTCTATATTTTTGTACATATAAACTGCGAACATAGGATAGAGATTTATTTTATGCAACACATATTATATATTGTGCTTTGTACAAAAAAGTCTTTTCCCTTTTTGTTTTCAAAATCATGACATTTACTCTCATTGGACTTTTGGGTCGAACCCGGACTCAGGTGGGGCTGGGCTGGTACAGGCTCCACCACGAACCCTTTATATCTAGGACATGGAACACGAGAATCCACCTTTCTCCCTCCACACCCGTGAAGATCGAGGGAGGCGTGCAAGTGCTTCCCCGGTGATCCAATACCCTTTTGACTTCCTTCGGGAGGACGAAATGGGCATGATCATCGGCCCCTTTAGGAAATAGAATCCCAAACCTTGTCATACCATGTTGCATATAGTAAGCTATAGAGTAGAAAACTTACCTGTAAGGGCTCTGGTAAAGGCCAACCGAGTGAACATCCAACCTAAGATAGGATACCCGAAAATAGGATGTGTCTTTTCAAAATGAGTCAAGGGAAAAGCGTTGTGCTATTTTCCAGGTGGTGATAAAATAAATGGAGTCGAGCCAGGTTCTATCTCTTTGAACCTTTGTTTGCGTGTCGTTGTTTGATAAAGGGAAAGGATAACCACGTTGTCCATACCTATGCAAACCACTCAAGCCCTAAGAGTTTCCAACTCTATATGGGATGTACATAGTCTTGTCGTATTCAACCAAGAGTATGACCCTCACATCGACTAACGCCGGTTCCCAAAAAAAAAAAAACTTTCAAAATGGAACCGAACGCCGAAAGGCTCGTCAAATTTTGGCAATGTGAGAGTCTATCTTTTCGTTGATACGCTTGTAGCCATTGTGTACATAGTCTTGTCGTCCTCAACCAAAAGTACGACCCTCACATCTGCCAACATCGGTTCCCAAAAATCTTTCAAAATGGAACCGAATGCCGAAAGGCTCGTCAAATTTTGGTAGTGCGAAAGTCTATCTTTTGGTTAGTACGCTCGTAAACCCCAAGAGTTTCAAACTCTATATGGGGATGTATAGAGTCTTGTCATATTCAACCAAAAGTATGACCCTCACATCTATCGACATCGGTTCCCGAAAATCTTTCAAAAATGAAACCGAACGCCGAAAGGCTCGTCGAATTTTGGGTAAATGTGAGAGTCTATCCTTTCGTTAGTACGCTTGTAACCATCATGTACATAGTCGTGTTGTCCTCAACCAAAAGTATGACCCTCACATCGACTGACGCGGTTCCCAAAAATCTTTCAAAATGGAACTGAACGCCGAAAGGCTCGTCCAATTTTAGTAATGTGAGAGTCTATCTTTTCGTTAGTATGCTTGTAGCCATCATGTACGTAGTCTTGTCGTATTCAACCAAGAGTATGACCCTCGCATCCACCGACACCGGTTCCCTCAAAAATTTTCAAAATGGAACCGAACGCCGAAAGGCTCGTCGAATTTTGGGTAAATGTGAGAGCCTATCTTTTCGTTGATACGCTTGTAGCCATCATGTACATAGTCGTGTCGTCCTCAACCAAAAGTACGACCCTCACATCCACCGACACCGGTTCCCTAAAAAATTTTCAAAATGGAACCGAACGCCGAAATGCTCGTCAAATTTTGGTAGTGCGAGAGTCTATCTTTTCGTTAGTACGCTTGTAAACCCCAAGAGTTTCCAAACTCTATAGGGATGTATAGAGTCGTGTCACCTCTAACCAAGAGTATGACCTTCACACCAACCAACATCGGTTCCCAAAAATTTTCAAGATGGAACCGAACGCCGAAAGGCTCGTCAATTTTCGGTGGTGTGGACGTCCATCTCTTCGTTGATTTGTCCATAATGTACATGTGTGTGTAAACTTTAAGAAGTCCCAACTCTATGTGGGGATGTAGATAGTCACCCATTGTGTTCAACCAAGATTACGACCTTCGCACCAACCGACATTGGTTCCTAAAAATCTTCTAAAAATGGAACCAAGCGCCGAAAGGCCCGTCAAATTTTTGGAAGTGTGAAGGCCTGTCTCTTTGTCGATAAGTCCGCTGTGTACATACATGTTAACCCTAAGAGTTCTTGACTCTATATAGGGATGTAGATGCTTACCCATTGTGTCATCCTCGACCAAGAGTACGACCCTCACATAAACCGACGTCGGTTCCCAAAAAATTTTCAAAATGGAACTAAATGCCGAAAGGCTCGTCGAATTTTTGGAGATGTGAGAGTCTATCTCCTTGTTGATGTGTCCATGACCATCGTGTAAACCCTAGGAGTTTTCAACTCCATATGAGGATGTAGATATTCACTCATTTTGTCATCTTCGACCAAGAGTATGACTCTCACATCGACCAACATCGGATTCCCCCAAAATTTTTCCAAAAATGGAACCGTGGGCCGAAAGGCTCATCAAATTTTGGTAGTATGAGAATCCATCTCCTTGTTGATGTGTCCATGACCACCGTGTACATACACACGTAAACCCTAGGAGTTTCCAACCCTGTATAGGGATGTAGATATTCACCCATTTTGTCAACCTCAACAAGAAGTTTGACCCACACATAAACCAATGACGATTCCCCAAAAAGGTTTTCAAAATGGAACCGTGAGCCGAAAGGCTCGTCAAATCTTGGTAACCCGATGTGAGAGTCCATCTACTTGTTGATGCATAGTGCAATCATGCGCATCATGAACGCACTCATACCCAATCGAGGTTTACCGCGAGGCAAGACCAGGGTCATGATCCTAATTGTGAATTCAAAGTCTAACTTGACACTGTTTGTTTGTAGGATTTTATCCGTACACACGGACGAATGGCGGGAGAAGCGAGTGGGCCGAATGAACAAGAGGTTCGGATGGCCACCTTGAAGCACGAGTTTGACGATCTTCTTGCCTTCATATACATGATGGTGAAGCAAGACGCGGAAATGGGAAACCAGAAGAGAAAAGATGGCAAAAGCACCAACGGGAAAGTGTCGAAAGGACGTCCTCACATCAACTGGACCCGTTGCCAAGACCACCAACACCACCAAAACCTAAGGGAGAGATTCCCAATTGGATATTAAGATCGATGGCTTAGAAGAAAAGATTCGGCTCATGCAGGGCCTGAGCTCCTTTGGAAACACGGACTCCCCTAACATGTCCTAATCCCCCAACATGACAGTGCCGCCCAAATTCAAAGTCCCAAAACTTGAGAAGTACAACGGGAGGGGTGACCCGATGATTCACTTGCAAATGTACTACCGGAAGATGGCCCAGTACACAAATAATGAACTCTTGTTGATCCAGACTTTCTAAGGCACTTTGACAGGGCACACAGCCGAATGGTATTCACAGTTGAAGAAGATCTCCCATTGGAAGGAGTTGGCAGATACCTTCCTGGCCCAGTATGGCTTTGACTCCCAGATAGCACCGGACCGGTTTGACCTTCAGAGAATGGAGAAGAAGTGCGGTGAGACTTTCAGGGAATATATGCCTAGCGATGGAAAGAAAAGGTCGCCCGGGCACACCCTCCTCTAGACGAGAAGGAGATGATCAAGATCTTCGTTGACACCCTGAAGAACCTATACTTCGATCGAATAGTGGGTTTGCAATTGCAGTTCCTTGTGGACTTAATTCCAGTTGAAGAGAGAATTAAGGATGCAGTGAAGACAAAGGAGATAATGGACATGCCAGCCCTAATGGCATTAGTTGAGTAGATTGCAAAGAGGACCCTCATGGAGAAAAACGAGGGAGAAGTTCAGATGATAGCCAAGAATGACGGGAAATGGAGGAGGACTCTTCCATATTATACCCACTTGGAGTTAACTAAGGTCGGTTCAGATAGCACAAGCTCCCAAGATGCATAAGACTTGAATGACCTACTTGGACTACTCAAGGGTGCCGTATTTGAGAGAAGTCAATGGAGGAACTTGCAGCAGCTACATCAAGATAGATGATGGTTCTTGGAAACATGTTGCCGAGCCCAGATCGACCAAGAGCGAGCTAAGATGCGGATCACTTTCTTGTGAAAGCTTCACACAACTGTATCCAAACTCTAGAGAGGTTTGCCTGATGTTGTGAATACCACCCACGGAAGACGAAGCACAAGGAACCTTTAAGGTTCAATCAGGTTCCTACTAACCCTCTTATATCCATGTTGAATAGTTTGTTGCAATCTTGTACAAATCTTTCAAAATCTTTACCTTTTCAAAATGTGCATAATAAATTCAAAATCACAAAAAGATTTGTTTGAAATGCATACATCCATGAGAGGGACGAGTCAACACCATAATTCCACTCATGAGAAGTGAGGTGTCTAAGTAAAATTACTATCCACTACTAAGAAGGAGCGGCATGTGTTCTCTGAACACTCACGCCCGAAACACTTTTTCTCAAACACATGAAGCACTTAACCCTTTTGCACATGATTCCTACTTTTCACGACCAATGTTGGTGTGATCCTAAACTAGTAGGTGACTAAAAGTTCTAGCTTCACTGACCAATTGATTGGATATGAAATGATAGAGGCATTGTTTCTACAATCCAAACAGTTTTACCGCTTGTAAACCCCGCTGATCCAAAGAATATATTTTTAAAGGAAATACACCTGGATTTATGAAATGGCGCTTAAGCTCTCTAGGTTAAGAAGTTAGTACCCAGGATGACGGAAAAGGCCTCCGTTCAACTATCTTTCCGCTTGTAGAAAAATGCCACTTGCTAACCAAGTTGAGCCTAATCGTTTTTCTTCTATGAAAAACCAGTCAAGGATTACCCCCCACACTGGGGCAGGTTAAATGGTTGTGAAAGTCTCATCTAGGCAAAAGCAAACAAAGTGAGTAAATGAGATTTTCGAAGGAAACAAGGTCAATCAAGTGAATTCCCCAAAAAGAAAGGGGAAAAGAAGTCCAAAAACTGAAGAAAAAGTCGACCCAAGGAAAGCTAAACTGAGTGAATAGGAGAGTCAAGTAAAATGTTCAAATTGAGGACTAGGGTAGTGCTTAATGGAGTGAAATTCAAACGAAGAGTAATCCTTGACTTTAGGAAAACCCCTCAAGTAATTTCAAAGCCAAAATTATCCTCCCATAAGCCTAGGAGAACCAAAGCCTTACATTACGGTCCTTTGAAAGTCCTTCCTAACTGGGAGCGACTGCTTAGCCTAAGGAGCTTGTGCCAAGGAAACATCATGAAGTAATTTTGAGCCTTATATCCTTCGTTTCAGGCACCCTTTTAACCCCAAGGCCACATTACAAGCCAACAAAGACCTCACTGATCGTTGGTGATCGGTTGGTCATGTAGCAATGAACTTTTGGTCAAAAACTGGTAATGATGGAATCTAGATCACGCACCCTCAAGAGGTCGTATCTCATAAGGGCACCATCCACTTTGCACCACGGCCTTCGGGCCAAACAAGAGTGACTTCAATGTTTGAAGCCTCACCCCAATTCAAAAGAAATAAAAGAAGAGCTCACTCAGAAAGCTCACAGGGTAATGCCAAACAGATTAACCCGAGAGATCACGCTTTCCATTCTCGGTAAGGGATGGTTGTTAAGCAGAGGCACCCATTAACTGTAAAGGAAACAAGGCTTTGCCTAGCCTCTCTCAGACAATGCATGCATTCGAAAGAATTTTCAAAAGATTATACTCTTTAATGATTTTCCAAGAATAAAAAGATTTGAAAAATGATTTTCTAAAAAAAACAGTCCTCGAAATCTTGAACGAGGAAATTTTTTTTTAAGAGGGATTTGTGCAGAATTGCAACAACCTATGAAATTCATTTCACCCTTTGAACCACCAGTCAAGCCACTAGCCCAGAAACCCTGAAAGATGTTAGGCACTTTCTCCCTAGACTCCCTTCAAATAGCACGCCTTGACCAGAAAATGCCCAAACACAATCCCATACACTGGCTTTGGTCGAATGTTGTCCATAAGAAAACGAAGGCCAAGCCCTATTCTCAACCTTGATACTAGGGCAATTTTTCCTTTTTAGTTCTACCAAACCGTGGGTGGTATTCAAAGGTTCCAGAAAATTGGAAGGAAATCTCTCATCATAGACACACTCAGCAGACATGGAGTTCAATACTGAGGTAGATTTCTAGGCCACTGAAGATCTACATCATCCAGGCGAATGGACACCTATTGCAAAACCTCCCAAATCGGTGACAGTATCGAAGTCTGGAAATAAAGAATCCTGAATAGCAATGCGAGAAGGGTTTCAGAAAGAGAAATGAGACCTGAATTGGAGAAACCATGAGAAAGACCTTCAACTTGTCCATGGGTCTCACCATTGACTTTATAGTGCCACACTGGGGCAATTTTTCCGCGAGCGGAAAAATTAGAAGACAGACCAGAGATCAAGGAAGTATTGCCAACGTCAAGAATGTGTTGAAAGAATCAAAGGCTTGATGGACGGATCGAAGATTGAGAAAATGTCGTCCAACCAAATAATCAAGAGCATGTCATCGGACAAACCGACCAGATGAGCTAATGACCAAGAGCATATCGTCAATACCGAGGAAACTAGAAAAGTCAAGAAGCAGCCAAGGAGTGTCTCATGATTAAATTTGACAACACACTGGGGCAAATTTTTCAAAAGGGGTTTTGAAAAATTTTGAAGAAGAAGTAGCTCAACACTCGGGCGGCTGTCTCGATCTAGGTCAAAGGGGACAGAATCGGAAATTTGGATTCTGCATCGACGCGTGTGATTCCACATTGGGGCAAATTTTTCAGTAAACTGAAAAATTGTGAAGAAAAGCTGGTTCGAGATTTGAGCAATCAGCTTGGACCAAACCAAGAAGTATGTGCATGAAGAGTTTGGAAACTCGTACCGATCAAGATAATGTCATCCTGCGGCAAAATTTTTCCATCTTTGGGAAGCTGGAAAAATTTGTTTCGATATTCCATACTAGGGCAAAATTTTTCCATCTTTGCGAAGTTGGAAAAATTTGTGGTGACATCATATGCTGGGGCAATTTTTCCATGTCCGGAAAAAACTATAAGACCCGAATATTTGCCGAAATGGGCCTCAAGAGTGAGTAAGACCCGACATTGATAGAAATGGGCCTTATGAAGAAGTAAGACCCAAGAGTTGCCGAAATGGGCCTCGAGAGTGAGTAAGACCCGACATTGATAGAAATGGGCCTCATGAAGGAGTAAGACCCAAGAGTTGTCGAAATGGGCCTCAAGAGTGAGTAAGACCCGACATTGACAGAAATGGGCCTCGTGGAGGAGTAAGTCCTAACATTGATAGAAATGGGCCTCATGAAGGAGTAAGACCCAAGAGTTGCTGAAATGGGCCTCGAGAGTGAGTAAGACCCGACATTGATAGAAATGGGCCTCGTGAGTGAGGAAGACCCAATAATGATAGAAATGGGCCTCTTGGATGTATAAGACCCAACCCTTTGATGTTTCAAATCCACAGCTAACCTACAAGATAGCTAAGCTTAAAGTATGGGATGCGAGTGCACTCCGACCCAACAGACAGAACAGCAACCACCTCAATGGAGCTCGCATGGCGTCTAAAGCACACAAAGTGAAAGTCCCTCAAGAACGGACCACGTGGAACGCCACCATCGGCAACAGACCCAAGAAGAAGGAACTAAATTCACATAACCCCAAGTCTACCTCAGGTCTTTCTTAAGACTCGATCCTCAATGTTCATGCATTCACAAGGCTCAAAAGCGGGAGAAGCAGCGTCACCACTGCTACCCTAATGAGACATCTGCAAAGGAAAGCAACAACAAGCCATTCAAGAGCCAGAAAAGCCAAGTAAACTTCATACTCAAAACTTAATGATAGGAAAAGACAATCAAATCCCAATTTTTCCCCGACGCGTTTGGATTCAGGATTCCAAACCGTTGGACCACACGATTTGAGATTTGGGTAGTCCCCAAACCAAATTACCCCCCGACGCGTTTGGATTCAAGATTCCAAACCGTTGGGCCACCCGATTTGAGATTTGGGTAGTCCCCAAGCCAAATTAATCCCCGACGCGTTTGGATTCAGGATTCCAAACCGTTAGACCACCCAATTTGAGATTTGGGTAGTCCCCAAGAAAAATTACCCCCCCGAAGCGTTTGGATTCAGGATTCCAAACCGTTGGACCACCCGATTTGAGATTTGGTTAGTCCCCAAACCAAATTACCCCCCGACGCGTTTGGATTCAGGATTCCAAACCGTTGGACCATACGATTTGAGATTTGGGTAGTTCCTAAACCAAATTACCCCCCGACGCGTTTGGATTCAAGATTCCAAACCATTGGACCACACGATTTGAGATTTGGGTAGTCCTCAAGCCAAATTACCCCCCCAACGCATTTGGATTCAGGATTCTAAACCGTTGGACCACACGATTTGAGATTTGGGTAGTCTCCAAGCCAAATTACCCCCCCCCACGCGTTTGGATTCAGGATTCCAAATCGTTGGACCACACGATTTGAGATTTGGGTAGTCCCCAAACCAAATTACCCTCCGACGCGTTTGGATTCAAGATTCCAAACCGTTGGGCCACCCGATTTGAGATTTGGGTAATCCCTAAGCCAAATTACCCCCCGACGCGTTTGGATTCAGGATTCCAAACCATTGGACCACCCGATTTGAGATTTGGGTAGTCCTCAAGCCAAATTACCCCCCGACGTGTTTGGATTCAGGATTCCAAACCGTTTGACCACCTAATTTGAGATTTGGGTAGTCCCCAAGCCAAATTACCCCCCCCTCGACGCGTTTGGATTCAGGATTCCAAACCGTTGGACCACCCTATTTGAGATTTGGATAGTCTCCAAACCCAAATTACCCCCGACGTGTTTGGATTCAGGATTCCGAACCGTCAAATTACTCCAAATTGAGATTTGAACAAATTTCAAATCCCAATTTTCCCAAACGGTTTCATAAAAAAAAAAAAATTAAAAAAAAAAGAATAAAAGAACAAAAAAATGGAACAAACAGAAGGTCGAACAGACTTCCAGAAAGCAAGATCTGAGTTAGAAGAGAAAGAGAAAGCAGAAGTAGGAAAAGTGTAGTTTTGAGGAAAAACCAAGACTCTGAAACCCACCTTTGACTTTTGACCCGTGTGAGAGCCAGCGCGTCTGACAGAGAGCGACACGCAAACTGAGGAAGATTTTTCACAGTACCTGAGGACAAGCATGAAAACCGAGAAAATCCCAGCGGGCAAAAATCGAGTCATTTTATTCTTTGTCCAGAGTTCCTTGTGCCAAGAAACGCCAAACAAAGAAGGGGCAACTATCATAACCCTATTTTTACCCCCGTGATTTTCTCGAGTGTCGGCACGTAAAACGAGGCAACCCAAATCGAGCCGGGTCAACCCGACCGGGGTCCCAAAGACCCTCAAGAAGTAGCCCGGAACACATTTCCCCAAGTTTGACCAAGTTTGACCAGGGTTGACCAAGTTTGATCGAGGTTGGACCGATCCGTTCTGACGCGGCAGGGGCCCACCACATCAAAAGACCCTCAAGAAGTAGCCCAGAACACATTTCCCAGAGTTTGAGGAGGTTTGACCAAGTTTGACCAAAGTTGACAAAATTTGACCGAGGTTTGACCAAGACGTTGACCGAACCAAAAGCTGGATTGGGCTGACCGCTTCCTAACCATTGGATAAAGCATATTGAGAGCTTCGATTCGATACTTTACAGGTCAAAAACGGACGAGGAACGAGGGAGTTATGGGCAAAACCGCGAAAAATCGGTCCAACACTTAGCCAAATTTTGCTAAGTGTCGTCGACAAAACAGTGTATTTGAGAGGCGACGTTTGCGCATAGATTCTTTCCGACCCACAGCGATTTGGTCCACAAGCTGAGACCTTTAAGCAAGAGGGTCACTCCAGACACGACGTGGAACTCTCGGATCGTCAAGATTTTCCCCGGTCTAGCCGGAATCTCGATCGGAAAAATGCCCTCCGGCGGGCCAAAAGCACTCCGGTGGCCTCTGTTCGCGGGACCATATCTCTCCGGCCCTAGCTCGGTTTCCCACAAATCTAGAACCTTAAGGAAGAGGGTAGCGCAAGTTTTCCGACGGTACCAAGAACGTCAAAAACCGAGGTCGGGAGCCAGATTAAATGTGCGCGCAAACACAGACAAAAAATAAGGAAAAAAGGCTAAAAATCTGGCGCATTTTTCCTCCCGGACAACCGCCTTCGCGTGTAGATTCTTTCCGGCTCACTGTGATTTGATCCGCAAGCCTGGGTGCTTTGGAAAGATCACAACTCTAGCTACGACTTGCAACTCTCGGTTTGCCGGTGGCTTCCCCCGTTTGACCGGAATCTTCACCGGAAAAACGTAAAAAAACAGCTTCAACACCCCAACTTCTAGGAGCCATAACTTTTTCGTCTGAACTTCTATTTGTGCAAACTTTACATCGTTTGAAAGTAGACATCTGGGGCTTTCCAACGGTATGCTGCATGACCCATTTTGAATATTGTAAAGCCTCCAAAATCGCCCTTGAAAATCGGGTCCGAAAATTGTGTGGAGCGCGAATTCGCCACGTAGCGGATAAGGATGAGCTACAGTACCCGCGCAGCATGATTGCGCGCAGCGCGCCATGGTGACGCGCGTGATCTCCGAAATCCGTCTATAAAACGCACCCCCCTACCCTCAACGCTGGGTCCGAAGTCTTAGGCCATTTTTGGGTTTCTTAGGTAGTTTTAGATAGTTTTTAGGCATAAAATAGGGGTTTGGGGTCTTTCTTTGGGGGGTTTTTGGGGAGTTTTTAGAGTGAGCAGCATCTACTTAGGTGCCTCTCTCTCTAACCTCTCTTCATCCTCTCCCTTCTCTCTTTTTCTTTCTTTTTTTAGTGGATTCACAAGGATCCTTTTAGGCATAAAATAGGGGTTTGGGGTCTTTCTTTGGGGGGTTTTTGGGGAGTTTTTAGAGTGAGAAGCATCTACTTAGGTGCCTCTCTCTCTAACCTCTCCTCATCCTCCCCCTTCTCTCTTTTTCTTTCTTTTTTTTTAGTGGATTCACAAGGATTCACTCTTGTTATGTTCTTTAAGTTCATTTATTGTTTTATTTATGTTCTTTAAGTTCATTTATTGTTTTATTTATGTTCTTCAAGTTCATTTATTGCTTTATTTATGTTCTTTAAGTTCATTTATTGCTTTGCTTTATTTATTTGCTTTAAGTTTTTAGTGCTTTATGCTTTAAGATTCTTTAAGATTCATATTATTGCTTTCCATATTTGCTTTAAATTTATTTATCGCTTTCCGCAATGCTTTAAATACATTTATTGCTTTTATTTACATTTATTACGTACTTGTGAATATTATATTGTGATTTTCCCCTTTCTCCGTGGATTTGGGTATGACGATCCTTAGTGGCTATGGTGGATTATGTTAGCCCTCCATGAGGCCTTAACAACCATGTAAGCCCACAAGGCATTTGATCCAAGAACACGTTCCCTTGATTAAATTCTGTCATTTATCGCTTTATTACATTGTAAATATGTGATTTGGGCGTGAAAATCCCGATTGGTCGTGGTGGATTATGTAAGACCTTAACAAGGCATTAACAACCACGTAATCCCATAGGCATTGGACCCACAAAAAACCTTTTGCCTTAAATACGTTTATCGCTTTCCCTATTCGCTTTAAATTATATATCGCCTTCCGTAATGTCTTAAATACATTCATTGCTTTCCATATTTGCTTTAAATTTATTTATCGCTTTCCGCGATGCTTTAAATACATTTATCGCTTTTATTTACATTTACTACGTACTTGTAAATATTATATTGTAATTATCCCATTTCCCCGTGTATTTGGGTATGACGATCCTTAGTGGCTTTGGTGGATTATGTAAGCCCTCAATTAGGCCTTAACAACCATGTAAGCCCACAAGGCATTTGACCCAAGAACACGTCCCTTTGTTTAAGTTCCGTCATTTATTACTTTACTACGTTATAAATAGGTGATTTGGGCGTGATAATCCCGATTGGTCGTGGTGGATTATGTAAAACCTTAACGAGACATTAAACCCCATGTAAATCCATGAGGCGTTGGACCCGCAAAATTGCCAACATATTTTCAAGAATGATTTTTTACACATATAAGTCCTATTCGGCCTCATAGGTTTAGATAAGTCTTTCAATAGCACTAACCCTTCGTATAAGCCCGAAAGGCATTGAAACTCCCTTTAAAAATGATTTTCACTCATATAAGTCCTATTCGACCTCCAAGGATTAGGTAAGCCTTTCAATAGCACTGATCTTTCGTGTAAGCCCGAAAGGCATTGAAGCTCCCTTTAAAAATGATTTTCACTCATATAAGTCCTATTCGGCCTCCAAGGATTAGGTAAGTCTTTCAATAGCACTAACCCTTCGTGTAAGCCCGAGAGGCGTTGAACATATTTTCAAAAATGGTTTTTCATCATATAAGTCCTATTCGGCCTCCAAGGTTTAGATAAGTCTTTCAATAGCACTAATCCTTCGTGTAAGCCCGAAAGGCGTTGAACTCTGTTCTAAATTGCTTTATTTTATTCATGTAAATCCTATGGTGGTGTCGAGATTCGAGTAAGCCTTTCAATAGCATCGAATCCCGACCCCATCCCGACCCCACAAGGTCTTGACCCTTTCCCTAAAAATTCTCATGATGTCATAAATTACACTTTGCCATTGCGATTAAGCGTCATATTTATGTCATCCCATATTTGTCATTTTCATTATGATACATCCATCTTGTGCTAGTGATTTATGTGCTGCGAACATGCCGTGGTCATTTGCTCGAGCCTTTTATGATTTATGTGCTGCAAACATGTCGTGATCATTCCCTACTCATTCATACTTGTGATTTATGTGCTGCGAACATGCCGTGGTTACTTGTTTGAATGTTTTACCGTTTTGATGCCATGTTCATTCTAGTAATTTATGTGCTGCGAATATGCCGTGATTACTTGTTTGAATACTTTATTCGCTTTCATACTCGTTCTTGTAATTTATGTGCTGTAAACATGCCGTGATTACTTGTTTGAGTGTTTATCGCTTTGATATAAAAATGTGATTAAAATACACTTTGCCATGAAAACTTTAAAAAGAGTAAACATAGTAATGTGGGCGTTATAAACGAAGTTGGTGCAACCCAAGGGCTACGGCTCGCTCTGGCTTTTGGGATACCATGGTATGAGTCCTTTACACGGGGGCGTGGCTGGTACGTGCTTTCGTGTAAGGGATTCTACGCGTTCTAACTCCCATAAGATCATAGTCTAAAATTCCCTAAAGTGTGAATTAATCATCCAAAACCCCGCCATTTGACGGACCGCTTTATCCTTGGAAATCAAGGGTAAAGAGATTCCGAATATGGCATCAAAAACATTAATTGTTTGTCCCAGCACTAGGTGTTGGGATTTCAAGTATATCCTACCACCGAAATGCCCGGAAATTTAAAAGATACAAAGATGAGGGACGGTGAAATAAGGAGTCTAATCAAAACCAAATGAAGTCAAATTGCAATTGCCATTTTTAGTATATTGCACAACTAAATTTGGGACATTCGTACATAAACTAACAAACCTAGGCTTAGCAAATAAAGGGAACACTAGAAGGGAGGTAACCGTTTCTTAACGGATGTCGTGGGGTGCCTAACACCTTCCCCACGCATAAGCAAACCCCCGAACCCATCTCTAGTTCAAGACCATTTTGTTTTAAATGTCTAAACAAGATAAAATCTATTAGACATAGGTGCCCAATCGCACCTTAAATTTCCCATGATTGGTGGCGACTCCAAACTTGTGCTCACATGCACACACACACACACGTGTTCCCGCACACACACACACAACTCATATCTCGAAATGGAAAAGAGATAGAGAGATCACACACACTCGCCAAATGGGGGTCGGGATCAAGGAAAAAAGAAAACACTCGCTCCTTGGAGTGAAGTAGTTGATATTTCCGCCGGTGTCGACACACCTCAATACCTTTTGTACTAACAACATAACCAAGAAAAACAACTTTTTCCATGCAAAAGGTACATTTTTTGAAATTAGCATACAACTTTTCACATCTCAACACATCAAACACATATCTCAAATGCTCAATATGTTTTTTTAAGTCCTTGTTGTATACTAGGATATCATCAAAGTACACAACCACAAACTTGTCTATGAACGCACGTAGGACATGGTTCATTAATCTCATGAAAGTATTGGATGCATTTGTAAGTCCAAATGGTATAACCAACCATTCATAAAACCCATACTTAGTCTTAATAGCAGTTTTCCATTCATCACCCTCTTTCATTCTAATTTGATGATACCCACTTTTAAGATCAATTTTACTAAAAATATATGATCCATGCAATTCATCAAGCATATCATCTAATCCAGGAATGAGATGGCGATACTTTACCGTGATATTGTTGACCGCCCTGCAATCAACGCACATCCTCCACGTCCCATCCTTCTTTGGCACTAGTAGCACTGGTACTACACATGGGCTCAGGCTCTCCCTCACGTACCCCTTGCTCATCAAATCCTTAACTTGCTTCTGAAGCTCTTTTGTCTCCTTTGGATTACTCTTATAGGCTGTTCGGTTTGGAATAACAACTCCGGGCACAAAATCAATCTGGTGCTCAATGCCTCTAATGGGTGGCAACTCATTAGGCATCTCTTCTGAGAATACATCCTCAAACTCTTGTAACAAAAAAACAGCCAAACTAGGAAGAGATTGGTTAGTTTCATCAAGATTAAGATAAGACTCTTTATAGACAAAGAAAAATCATAGGGCGATCTGCGAAGAAAGCCCTCTTAACCTCACTCTCTCTTGCATAAAAACTCACTTTTGTCTTTCCTTTTCTCTCTGCAAACTCTCTTTCTTTTTTCTCTCGTGGCTCTACTCTTTTTTCTTTACTCTCAGCCACCTCTCTACTTTCTTTTTCACTCTTTCTTTTTTTATCACTCTCATTTTCACTCTTTCTTTTTTGAGCAACCTCACTTTTCAGTTTCAGTTGGTCCTCATAGACCTGGCTTGGAGTTAAAGGAGCAAGCTTGATTGTTTTGTCCTCTTTTATAAAGCTGTACATGTTCTTGAACCCATCATGTGTCACCCTCCTATCATACTACCACAGCCTCCCCAACAAAATATAGCCAGCATGCATAGGCACAACATCACAAAACACCTCATCCAGATACTTCCCAATTGAAAAAGTAACTAACACTTGTCTATCCACCCTAACCTCTCCACAATCATTCAACCACTGCAATTTGTATGGTCTAGAGTGTTTTAAGGTTGGTAAATTCAATTTCTCAACCAAAGTAGTGCTAGCCACATTAGTACAACTCCCTCCATCAATGATCATACTACATATTTTATTGTTAACGTAGCATCTAGTATGGAAAATGTTCTCTCTCTGTTACTCTGCATCATCCACCTTAATGTGTGCATTGAGAGCACGCCTGGCAACAAGAGACTCACCTGTCACGGGGCATACCACTCCATCATCATCACTAGCATCAACCAACTCGGGCACCCCATCACTATCATCCTCACTCTCAGTCAACACCTCCTCATTGTCACGCATAATCATATCCCGCCTATTTGGACATTGTGAAGCGATGTGCCCTGAACCCAAACACTTAAAGCATTTAATATCTCTATTCCGTGAAGGTTGAGATTCTACCTTGGGTTTGTTGCTAGTTCCCTCATCTTTTCCCTTTGGTGGTTCGGTCTTTCTCTTTGTTTCAGCTGGATCATTCCTATCCCACTTTGAGTTCCAAGTAGTGTTAGAAACTGAAGTGTATATTTCTATCCCTTTTCTCTTTAACTGCCTCTCCACCTTCATAGCCATGTGCACCATGTCCTCTATCTCCACATAATACTGCAATTCAATTATATTGGCTATGTCCCTATTCAAACCACTCAAAAATCTAGCCATGGTGGCCTCTCGGTTCTCCCCTACATTAGTTCGAATCACCACCACCTCCATCTCCTTAGAATGCTGCACAAAAAGAATGTTAGTGGAAAACCTCACACACTCCCTTACGTGTTTACACTCGAATAATGGCACTCCACTCGTATTTCACTCTTAATTGGCTTTTTTTTTTTTCCGATAATAGTCTCACACTCTCTTGCCTTTTACCTCAAGAGTTTTCCAACTCAAGTTCTTTAAGAACTAATTGAACTCAATCAAGACAATGCAACCTTGTTTTATCCCAACTAGTAATTAGGTCCAAGAAACAAGAACAAGAGAAACACGGAAGGAATAAAAATGACACAAGAATCAAGGAAATTATACGAATGAAAGAGTAACTATAAGACAAGATACCAACTATAATGATGTATGCAGCCCCTTTGATGATAATGCTAAAGAAAAAATTTCGGATTTTCTATACTCCTTTTTTTTTTTTTTTTTCACCAACTGATTTGATCACAATAAAAAGAATAAGCAATTGACAAAACCTTAACAATAACTCAAAAACCCTAGAATAAGTGATTTATGGCAGCCCCTAGAACAAGAGATTTCGGCCAACACAAACCCTAGAACAATGAAATTCGGCAGCCCTAAGAATAGTGAAGAAATTCAACAGACACCATTTTTTTTTTTTTTTGTAACCCTAGAACAATGAAGCCCTAGAATTAAATATGCAAGAAATAAAAGATAGAATCAGACCTGATTGGAAACCTTGTTCTGATACCAAATGATAAGAACCCGCAGAAATGGAATCCTTTGAACCTACAATCAATTTGAAAACTCACCCAAGAAAGCCAAAAATCAAGTCAATGGATGGAGAATCTAGACCCGTTGAGAACTCGTTTCAAGAACCTAGATTATATTAAAATCTAGACCCGTTGAAGTACCTGTCTCAAGAACCCAGATTACAAGGAGGAACGCCACAAAGGTTTGTGATTTACCTTTGATAAGTTCAAAAGTTCAATTAAGAACAAGAAGAGTAAACTCAACTCACAATAAAAATTCAATATTGTCTGCCCTTCAAATGAGGCTACAAAAAGTATTTAAACCAAAACCTAATTAAAACCATTTCTCCCAAAAATACCCCTACATGAACAGTGCTACACTATAGTAATTTGGCTACAGTAATTCCGTTACAGTAACTTCTTGAAACCCTAGTTCCTAAAAAGTAACTTTCCAAATAAGCCCTTGGCCATAATACAAAGCCTTCCCAAAACCCTAGTTCATAAGAAATAAGACATATGTGGGCGAAGCATCCTCAAGCCCACTTATTCTAAACTAATAAAATAAATCATTTAACAAATTGAAACCCTTCAATAACAATAGGCCTCAACCAATAACCCTAAGTCATGTCTTCCACAACTTGTATCAAGTGGATCAAAATTGGTTCTCCTTCTTTCAAACCCATCTTAAGTGTTGGGCTTTTGCTAACTTCATCCCAAGTGGATTGCACCAATCCTTGTATTGCTTCCTTGATTTTCTTGGCTCTTAATTTTGTAATTGGCCCATCTGAAATTTGCAAAGGATCTTTAAGCCTAGGCCCACCTTGGTTCCCATGATCAAGAGAAGATGAGCTTCATAACAGACAGAGGGACTTCTTGCTACAAGGCAATGCCCTTTGGGCTAAAAAATGTTGGAGCCACTTACCAACGTCTCATCAACAAAATTTTTCAAAGGCAGATTAGAAGAAACATGGAGGTCTATGTAGATGACATGCTCGTCA
>OU015768.1:20790604-20893109 GCA_907173295.1 Fagus sylvatica
AGTGGAGGAGCATAAAATAGAAGAACCAACATGGTGAATGTACAGACCTTGACCATTACCAACGTGAACCTGATCTTTTCTAGTGTAGTCTTCAACAGATAAATTGAGATTGGCCAAGTCAGCAATCATGTGATTTGTTGCTCCTGTGTCAGGATACCACACTTGGTCTACTGGTGAATTTGTGGCAGCAACATATGCTTGGGAGGATGAACTGGTGGTGGCTTGAAAGTTTTGCTCAAATCGATGCCAGCATGAGGGAGCAATGTGACCGGGTTTGAGACATATTTGATAGAAGGGGTGGGAGCCAGATGGAGAGGTGGAGAAAAACTGAGAAGATCCACCATTTGTGCGACCACGTGAGGAATTACGGTGACTGTGACCACGGTTTTGCGAGCCACGATTGGTCAAAGAAGAGGGGCCACGACCTCGTTGGGAGTAGGCTGGTGGTGGAGGCAAAGTTGGCAATGGGAACTCCTAAGTCAGGAGTGGCAGTATGTTGTTCGAGGCGAAGCTCATGTGAAAGAAGATGGCCATAGAGTTCATCCAAAGGAAAATTTGCAAGGCATGTATTCACAGTGGTGACGAGAGAATCGTATTCAGTAGGCAATCCACTAAGAATATATGTGGCGATTTCTGGGTGTGTGAGGGGCTGGCCAATTGAGGCTAGTAAATCTGAGTATTGTTTGGCTTTTAGATTGTAATCAGTGATGCAGAGGTTGGGGATAACTACTGAAGGGGAGGAAGGGGAGGGAATAAATTGTGGAGGAGCAGGTGCAGTACGATCAATGTGGTTAATGCTATTGTTGCCATTGATTTACGGGAGAATGGTGGTTTTCCAAGAGAGAGTTGTCTTTGGTTAATTTAAGTTGGAGGTTGTTGGACGGGGTAAGGAGGGAGGAAGATTGGGCGGGTACAGAGATGTTACTGGATTTGGTTGTAGATGATGAAGAGGAAGACATGGTTGACGTGAGTCTTTGAATGCTCTAATACCATATAAAGATAATAAGAGATAGAAATTGCTTTTGCTTCCAGCGTATAATTACTAGGAGCTCTTTATATTTATATCTCAATGTATACATAAACAATTTTGTGAGATAACTATTACATTTGATATTGTTTTTACGCGTTGCTGCAGAAGCTACATCACTTACCTATTTGTAAACTTTTATCATCCTTGGGCTATTGCTTATCTTCATCCACGGTTTGCTTAGCTGTAGTAGTTACCATGTCTTGTGAAGTTTGTCCTAATAGGCACATATAGAAAAGACTCTTTGACTTAACTCAAATTTCATTACCAAATCTGAAATTTGTTTTGAGTACAATGGCACATATATATAGGTCCTGACTTTACTCCTTATTAAGTAGTAAAATAAACTACAGGGCACATACAATGGCCGAATAACTAAATTAGGCTCACTTACTAGTAACCCTTGGCTTGCAAGTTGCAACTACGGCTCATGCTCAACAGAAACGTTTACTAATGTACCCATGACTTGCAAACTTAAATAAAAGTTGAATTTAGGCTAAAATAAGATACTATTAAATAAGAATCTACCAGACATTTCTTTATGGACCAAAGAGTTTCTTAGATAATGTACGACCCATAGTTTTATTTATTTATTTTGTTTTATTTTATATTCTGGATGGTGAAAATTATAACTTGTTTTGCACTAACAATGTGAATTGTTCTTTCCTCTTATTCCTCACAGTTCAATAGAAGGCTTAATATTTTAATAAAAAGATAAATGACTTTTGATTTTGCTGTTTTTAATATTATGGTGTTGTTGCAGCATCAAGAAAATTTTAATAAAAAGATAAATGACTTTTGATTTTGCTGTTTTTAATATTATGGTGTTGTTGCAGCATCAAGAAAGTGCCAGATTTGGATTCAGTTCGGGCAAGGATTATTAGCATATGAAGTGTCAGAGATACACATTCCAGTGGCTTTTCTTAGTTAAAAAGAAACATAAATAGATTGTTAAAACATTATGCAGTTTCAATGAACTTTCAATATGTTCAAGAATAACTACTGTTTGCTATTATTGAAATTGAAGTTATGCAGATATTATAGGTTGGGTTTGGATGGTGAAAAGAGCCGTAAATTGTCTCCCAGTTTGTTTGAGTTCCTATCAGTTTGGTGGTTCTCTCAGCTCGCCTGCATTATTATTATTACTTTTTTGACATTATAGCAATAAATTTTGGCGATCTTTATAGGGTGGGCCATCTATTGCTGGATGAATATTCAGTGTGCAATGCGACTGTTTTTATTAGAAATAGCAAGCAGTAATGAATGAAGAAAAGAGAGAGTTTAGGAAGGTAGAAAGAAAGAGATCTTTATCAAGAATTAACTTGCTTGCTTAATTAATTTACAAACAGCAAATATGCTTTTATACACTCTGAAAACAGAGCTTCATCAAGAATCTAACTGACTCCAGCACAGCTAATGGATTTCACTTAACTAACTTAGCTAATGAAAATAATACGCGTGTAAAGCAAAGCTAACAAACTATACACTAACTAATGCTACATGCAGCATAAGAAATACACCATAATAATTCTATAAGCTACATGTCGTTTGTCTTCACAAAATAATCACTGATCAGAAACAGATTCTGATATTAGTAGCAGCAGCTTGGCTCAATCAATGCTTGGTCTTGATCTTCAATCTTCAATACTCCCCCTCAAGATGGAGCATAGATATTATGAACTCCCATCTTGTCAACCAAATACTTGAATTGTTGAGTGCCCAAAGCCTTTGTCATAAGATCTGCCAATTGATTTTCTGATCTGACATGTAGTGTTCCTGATCAACCCATTCTGAATCTTCTCTCTAATCAAATGGCAGTCAAGCTCAATATGCTTGGTTCTTTCATGGTACACAGGATTTGCTGCAATGTGTAAAGCTGCCTTACTATCACTGAATAACAATGCTTCTTGAGAATGATCAATTTGTAGGTCTTTGAGAAGAGGAATTAACCACATCAACTCACAAACAGAAGCTGCCATAGCTCTGTATTCTGCCTCAGCAGAAGACCTTGACACTGTGTGTTGTTTCTTTGATTTCCAAGAGACCAAAGAATTACCAAGAAAGGTACAATAGCCTGTAACAGACCTTCTAGTGTCAGGACAACTAGCCCAATCTGAATCTGAGAAGCCTTTGAGTTGTAAATCATTGGAGCAAGGAAAGAACAAACCTTGTCCAGGAGTACCCTTTATATATCTGATGACCCTATGTGCAGCTGTAAGATGTAGAGTTGTTGGCTTGGACATGAACTGACTTAGTTTCTGTACACTGTAACTAATGTCTGGTCTGGTTACAGTCAAGTATAAAAGTCTACCAACAAGTCTTCTATAAACTGAAGGATCCGAAAGAAAAATGCCATCTGATGCACTTAGTTTTAAATTTTGTTCCATAGGTGTAGCAACTGGTTTTGATCCCAGCATTCCACTATCAGTCAAGATGTCTAAGGCATACTTCCTTTGGACATAAGGAAATGCCTTTAGTAGATCTTGCAACTTCCAATCCAAGGAAAAACTTCAAGTTTCCAAGATCTTTTAACTTGAATTCATTATGCAGAGAATCCTTGAGGGCTTTGACAGATTGTGGATCATTGCTGGCCAAGAGGATATCATCCACATATACCAATAATGCAATAAAAGATGATCCTTGTGTTCTGGTGAATAAAGAGTAGTCAGAATGAGATTGTATGAAGCCTTGTTTGACTATGGTTGAAGAGAACTTAGCAAACCATTGACGAGAGGCTTGCTTCAAACCATATAAGGACTTCTGTAACTTGCATACTTGCTGAGTAGAACTATTCTCCCCCTTGCTGGCAAAACCAGGTGGTAAAGCCATGAAAACTTCCTCATTGAGCTCCCCATGGAGAAAGGCATTATTAACATCAAGTTGAGTAAGAGACCAACCCTTGGCAGCAGCAATAGCCAAGAGTAATCTGACTGTGGTGAATTTAGCCACTGGTGAGAAGGTTTCTGAGTAATCAAGACCTTCTTGCTGGTTATAACCCTTAGCAACAAGCCTTGCCTTGTATCTTTCAAGAGTGCCATCTGACTTGGAGTTTAACCTTGTAAACCCATTTACACCCAATAGCTTGTTTACCAATAGGAAGAGAAGTCAAAATCCATGTATTATTGGTTTCAAGGGCTTGCAACTCAGCTTGCATAGCTTCTCTCCATTCAGGAAATTTATTGGCTTGAACAAAAGAAGAAGGTTCTGACAAAGTGGTAAGAGCTAGGGCATAGTGTTTATGAGATGGACATAGACGATTGTATGATAAGGTAGAAGAAAGGGCATAAGGCATACCTGACTTAGAACAAGCAGCAGTGGAAAATGGCAGTGTTGGGAGAGCAGAAACAGCCAATTTGCAGTGGTAATCTTTAAGATAGCTAGGAGCTTTAGAGATTCTAGTAGAATGTCTCAAAGGAACAACATTTTGTAAGGAAGATGGTGATGAGGGAGAAGACTCAAACAGAGAAGGAATGGGAGAAATTTCTGCAGAAGTAGAATTTTCTGCAGAAACAGAATTTTCTGAAACAGAATTTTTTGTAGAAGCAGAATTTTCTGCAGAAAATGATGCAGAATTATTATTAGGAATGGATGATGTAAAATCTGTATCTGGGAAATAAGATGGCCATAGCAATATCTGGTGGAGTAGACACTGAAGGTAGATGAGGGTTTCATAAGAAAGGCAGTGGGGTCAAGTGAAGAACTTAGAGACTTGAAAGGAAAAATGTGCTCATGGAAAACAACATCTCTAGAAATGAGATATTGATTTGTAGTAAGATTAAGCAATTTATATCCTTTGACACCAGATGGATAACCCAAAAATACACAAGCTGTGGCTCTAGGATCAAACTTGGTTCTATGAGAAGGAAGTGTAGAAGCAAAACATAGACAACCAAAAGTTCTAAGATGAGAATAATGAGGGGCTTTATGAAGTAAAACCTCATAAGGAGTTTTGTTGGATAGAAGAGGGGTAGGTATTCTATTAATGAGATAGACAGCAGTTTGAACACAATTACCCCAGAAATGAATGGGCAAATTAGATTGAAAGTGAAGAGCTCGAGCAACATTGAGAATGTGCTGGTGTTTCCTTTCAACAACAGAATTTTGTTGAGGGGTTTCAACACAAGAATGTTGTTGAGACATCCCTAGAGAAGCATAAAATGAAGGCATATGAAACTCTTGACCATTGTCACTTCTAATGATTTTAATTTGGTGACCAAATTGAGTTTTAATCATTGTAATAAAAGACTCTAACAAAGGTCTTGCTTCAGATTTGAGTTTCATTAAGTACAACCAAGTGGTTCTACTACAATCATCAACAAGAGTAAGGAAGTATTTATAGCCTTCAACTGTAGAAACATGATATGGTCCCCAAATATCAACATGCACAAGATCAAAAGGACAAGAAGAAAGATTATTATTATTTGAGAAAGGAAGCCTTTTCTGTTTTGCCAAAGGACAGATATTACAAACAAAATCTGCAGAATTATCTTGAGAAACAGTAGGCATTACATGAGAAAGGGATGACATCCTAGATCTTGAGGGGTGACCTAGTCTACAATGCCAAGTATGGAAAGAATCAGTATGGACCTTGACTGAACTGAGACTATACAAAGCTTTATTGAATGCTGTACAGGAAATAGGAGCAGGGAGTGCATGACTAGAATCAAGGGACTGCTCCAGTAGATAAAGGACCATTCTGTTCTCTACCCATACCAATCATCTTCCACTGCTGAAGGTCCTGAATAAAACAATGTTTGGACAAAAAGAAGATGCAACAATTGGCAGTAGAAGTGAGTTTGGATACTGAAATCAAATTGAAATCAAAAGATGGAACACATAGTACATCAGTGAGAAGTAATGATGCAGTGACCTGAACAGAACCAATATGGGTAACCATGACAGACTGACCATTGGGTAGATTAACACTAACATTATATGCAACTTGCATAGTAGTGAAAAATTTAGTGGTAGTGACCATATGGTCAGTAGCACCAGTGTCAATAACCCACTCATAGACATTAGTTACAGGTTTAACCACAAGCTTATTTGAGAAAACAGAATAATCCAAATTTGGTTTGCAAAAAGTTGACAAACACATGGGAATACCTGCCATGTTTCTTGGAGAATGGGAAGAAGATGGGTGTGTCACTATGACTAATGTAGCTGCTTGATGAGGAGGATTATTGTCAAATGTAGGAGAGCTTTGCTGGGCTCGAGTACTCAGCATGTTGAGGATCTGCTGACACTGCATAGCCATGTTGGTAAGATTCTGAGACTTGTCAAAGCTGTCCAATGGTGCAGAAAAAGGGCCTGAGACCTGATTGGCAACAGCTATGCTCTTACTCTTCTTTTGAAAGCCTGGTGGGTAACCATGCAGCTTATAGCATTTATCCACAGTATGTCCTTTAAAACCACAATGAGAACATGTAGGCTTATCTCTTCTAGGATACTGTGACTGCCTATTATCAAACCGAGACAGCAAAGCAGCAGGACCAGCAGTAGAACCAAGATTGGGGTGTGAATAGACTTGATTCATGCTATTATCCAACCTTGTGAGTAAAGCAGTGCTCCCTACAGTGGGTAATCCAACAGGTAAAGGCAAAATCCCTACACCTTTCTGTTTCTCATGATTGTGCACTAAAGAGAAGACTTTATTAATGCCAGGCAGTGGTTCCATTAAAAGTATTTGCCCCCTCACAGCAGCAAAAGAGTCATCTAGTCCCATGAGGAAACTATGAACATAGTCATAATGTTGATAGTCTAGCAAAATTCTACTTAATCCGCAAATACATTTTGCTCCACATGTGCATCCAGGTATAGGTCTATAAGACAGCAATTCATCCCAAAAACCCTTAAGAATGGTAAAATATTCACTTACACTTAGAGTTTCTTGTTTAAGAGAAGCAATAGCTTGCTTAAGATGATGCACCCTGGTTCCATTGCTCTGAGTGTACCTTTGCTGCAAGTCATCCCAGACTTCCTTGGCTGTGTAAAGGTATAGAACAGTAGAGTAAATCTGTCTAGAGAGACAATTTGTGATCCATGAGAGAACAAGATCATTGCATCTCTGCCAATCTAAGAAGAGTGGATCAGATTCATCATTAGGCTGTGAAATGGTTCCATTCACAAACCCTAACTTGTTCTTGGCAGAAAGAGCAGTGGTCATGGATCTTCTCCAAGATTGATAATTGTCTCCAGTAAGAGGATCAGGAACAATCTTAATTCCAGGATGATCTCCATTGTTGAGATAATAGGGACTTCTAGAATTCTCGATTGAAACAGTAGTATTCTGATTTGGAGCAGAAGAAGAAGATGCAGTTGTTTCAGTAGAAGCCATGTTGATTGAGAAAGAAAATAGAAATCAAAGGAGAACAGAGGTAAAGGAAGAAATCAAGCTTCCATTAATGGAGTATAAAGCTCTGATACCATATTAGAAATAGCAAGCAGTAATGAATGAAGAAAAGAGAGAGTTTAGGAAGGTAGAAAGAAAGAGATCTTTATCAAGAATTAACTTGCTTGCTTAATTAATTTACAAACAGCAAACATGCTTTTATACACTCTGAAAACAGAGCTTCATCAAGAATCTAACTGACTCCAGCACAGCTAACGGATTTCACTTAACTAACTTAGCTAATGAAAATAATACGCGTGTAAAGCAAAGCTAACAAACTATACACTAACTAATGCTACATGCAGCATAAGAAATACACCATAATAATTCTATAAGCTACATGTCGTTTGTCTTCACAAAATAATCACTGATCAGAAACAGATTCTGATATTAGTAGCAGCAGCTTGGCTCAATCAATGCTTGGTCTTGATCTTCAATCTTCAATAGTTTTCTCGTGAGAATGGATAATATTTCACCATAGAAGATGCACTGCCTCACCCACACGGTCAGTTTCAGTACCATCAAAGTCACCATCCTTTCCAGTTCATAATCATCTTGCATTGTTTCGTTCTCATTAATTTTAGTAGTTGTAGCACGTAATTTTTAATTTGTTAATTGGGGGAGTTTTGAGGTTTTAAATAATAGTAATCCTTTTTTTTTTTGGTTGCTAAAAATAATAATAATCCCATCATCCTAAGTTAGAGCATTCACATTAGACTCAGTAAACATAACATTTTGCTACGATATAGCTATAAACACACAAAACCCATTTGCATCAGATTCGTTAGAGGCTTCGGAGAAAATGGTTTTTGAACAGTAGCTCGCCCTAAACCAAGCTACTGTAGATCAACAAACCCAAATATCAAATTATTTTATTCAATTTCTCTCCCTTGAGCTGTTGTCCCTAGCCTCTCTCTCTCTCTCCCTCCCTAGCACCATTTTCAGACCCAAGCATCGGTTCAACCAACTAGTCAACCAAATTTACCCATAAGCCCACCCCTCTAAAGCACAAACCACCGTATCCAACCCAAAACCCCGAGAAAGCCATAAGGGAAAAATCCGATCTACTTTGTGAGGTGGAATTTTCGTCCATATGGTGGTCGATCTACGCCGTGAGTGGTCGCCGTCGCTAGTCCTCATTGCCATTTGAAGGTCGCTAGTCTTCAGCGCCGATTGAAGCTCGCATATGGGTTTGAAGCTGGATTTTATGTTTTTCTCTTTTGGGGGGTTGTGGTTTGATCTGAGATCAATGTTGGGGTTGTTGGTGCTGTTGTGAGAATAAATGGAAGATTGATTCTGAGTTTGGGTTTGCTAAGCTTGATTTTGGATGAAAGAGAAATTTGTGGATTGAAGGGTTTTGTGCATGAGAAATTTGTGGAAATTTGTCTACGGTGATATGGGTTTTGTGGGTGAGAAATTTGTGGAAATTTGTCTACATGATCTTGTTTTGTGAGTAGTTGCCATGGTGATTGTGAATATTGTTGCCGTGTAATCTGACCTGGGTGAGAAATGAGAATTGTTGTGGGTTCTGTGTGTGAGAATTGTTGCCGTGGAGGGAAAAATGGCTTAAGAATTAAAAAAAATTTAGTTATTTACTTGGAGAGAAACAATGATGCAAAAATAGAATAGAGAAATAAACAAAGAGTGTAAGTGAATAATAAGTTTGTTAAAATAAAAAAAAGTAGGTGTTTTTAGTTATATTTAGCTCAAAATATACAAAGTACGGTAATGTTTCTTTCACACAGGGTGTGAATGTTTCACACCTCCACTAAAAGACAAACCGGTTATTTCCGGTTTGCTATTTCAATTTTCACTATCCTTATAACCAAACACCCATTTTACCTCATTTTTTCTGAAATTTTCTCTCTCCTCCCGAATGCTCTGCTCTGCTCTGCTCTCTCCTCCCGAATTTTCTGCTCCTCCTCTCCCCGATCTGTCCTCATGAAGCCATGGATCTCTCTCCCCCGAAGGTTTTTCATGTATTGAAGTTTGAAGTTTGAAAGATTTGGGGTTTGAAAGTGTTGATTTGACGTGATCTGATTTGGATTTTAAGATTTGGGTTCTCTATTTCAGTTTGACGTTTGAAAGATTTGGGGTTTGAAAGTGTTGATTTGAGATCTGATTTGGGTTTTATTTGGGTTTGGGAATAACGAAGTTTTGATGTTTGAAGTTGGGGTTTGATTGTATTTATGAGGGTTTGGATGATTTTGTTAGGGTTTGAAATAATAAAAGTTGAAGGTTTGGTCGGGTTTAATATTTTTTTGAGGGTTTGGTTGATTTTGGTTGAGATTGGAAATAATAAAGTTTGGTTTTTTGATTTTGAAGTGATTTTGGTTGGTTGAGATAAAAATTAATAAAATTGTTACAAAAATGCCAAGAAACATGTTTAATAGATGGCAAGAAACATGACCAATTCGTATGAACATGTTTAAATGTTCATACAATTTTCTGGAAAATGTGGACAAAAACATGGAATTATGGACAAAAACATGACATTGTGGACAAAAATTTCGAGTCTACTTATGAACATTTAAGTGAACCCAGAAATGTTCATACAATTTTCTGGAAAATGTGGACAAAAACATGAAATTATGGACAAAAATATGAAATTGTGGACAAAAATTTCGAGTCTACTTATGAACATTTAAGTGAACCGAGAATGTTCATACAATTTTCTGGAAAATGTGGACAAAAACATGAAATTATGGACAAAAAAAAAAATGAAATTATGGACAAAAACATGAAATACACTTTCTGAGTTCACTTGAATGTTCATAAGTAGACTCGAAATGTTTGTCCACAATTTCATGTTTTTGTCCACATTTTCCAGAAAATTGTATGAACATTTCTGGGTTCACTTAAATGTTCATAAGTAGACTCGAAATTTTTGTCCACAATTTCATATTTTTGTCCATAATTTCATGTTTTTGTCCACATTTTCCAGAAAATTGTATGAACATTTCTGGGTTCACTTAAATGTTCATAAGTAGATTCGAAATTTTTGTCCACAATGTCATGTTTTTGTCCATAATTTCATGTTTTTGTCCACATTTTCCAGAAAATTGTATGAACATTTCTGGGTTCACTTAAATGTTCATAAGTAGATTCGAAATTTTTGTCCACAATGTCATGTTTTTGTCCATAATTTCATGTTTTTGTCCACATTTTCCAGAAAATTGTATGAACATTTAAACATGTTCATATGAATTGGTCATGTTTCTTGGCATCTATTAAACATGTTTCTTAGCATCTTTGTAACAATTTTGTCATTTTCTATCTCAACCAACCAAAATCACTTCAAAATAAAAAAAACCAAACTTTATTATTTCCAATGTAGACATGGCAATAGGTTGCTCCTGGGTATTTGTTTGAACATATGTAGTTTCACCACAATTTGGGAAACATTTTTAGACATCCTTTTTTTTATATCTTTCACAACAAGTAATGTGAAGATTCCAATGGCAATAGGTTGCTCCTGGTAACATTAAATATAAAAGAAACTCATGGGTAACCTAAAATATCCAACCAATTCCACCATTTCATTTATTTATTTACTCCATTTACAAAAAAAAAAAAAGATATTGTTTCTGTTCACTACCTTTAATAGAATCTCAAGTATAGGAAGAATAGAGTTTTAAATACAAAAAGTATAAACGTAAATACAAAAATAACAAATGTGTGTCAAAACATAAAACTATATGCCGGTAAAGAATTGGGCAGCCGCAAGCACAGTAAAGAATTGTCCAGTTTCAGCTTTGTACAGCTTTGGGCAGCAAAGAATTGTAATACAATTCTAGCAGAATGCGTTGCCTTATTCTTGGGCAATCAGCCTACAAAACATAAAAGAGATTTAGAAATTATTGGTTAGTTGTTTTGACTTAAAATGAATGCATTAATGCATCATGAAATGAAGGTGTGGAAATCATACCTCTTTGAACTGTACTATCTTGTTTGAAAAAATCAAGGATTCCATGAATGTCAGCATAAAAATCCCACAGTCGGAACTGGAAAAATTGAGGCAAAAGTACATAAAAATCAACATTGATCAACATAATTTATGGAAATTATGTCTTTCCTTATTGCCAAGTTAGGCTATGAACCACTTTAAGCCAAAAAGTAATGTCCAGCAAAACCATTTCCAATTGTTTATATATACTATAAGATATTTCTTGTAGCTTGAGCAACTAACATGTTAAAATAAAGTTCAAAAAACATGAAACAGAAAGACAAAGCTTAAAGATAAGTGTTTTAATGCTCACCAAGTGCCTTTGAACTCTCTCACTCTCTCTCTCTCTCTTATCCCACCTCTTAAGTCTCACTATTCTCAGCTTACAGGTTCAGCCTTAAAGACCCATTTCCTTTCTTTTTTGATTAAATTTATCTCTCTCTCTCTCAGAAAGGATGAGTAAACAAGATATCATGAAGATGCAGGTACACCCTTTTAACTGTTTTCATGTTCCATGTTCTGAAATGAAGCTATTTAGGACTTTTTTGGATTCTTGTACTGTTTCTCAATTGACAAGCTATGAACTTTATATTTTTTTGTAACTATTTTTTCATAACATCCATAGAAACCAACATGTACCAACAACCTATGTAACATCCATAACATCCATAGAAAGTGTGGACAATTATCTTTAAGTTTGGACATTATTGTCCACATTTTTTGGTAAATGGTAATAACATTGCAAGTGAACCCAGAACCAACATAGCAACAATTACATTTGAGGTCATGATAGATATTGGTACTTACGCGTATTTATCTTGGGTTGGTATGTCATCCTTGTATTTTAGGAGCCATGTATGGACATCCTTATGGTGCAAGGAATCTATGCATATCCGCTCCAAAGCTTTTCTCTATGATGCAAGCAGCAGAAAGTAGTATCAGTGGGATTATATGTAAATACTGGGTTAGCAAGAAAATTGAAATGAAAAACAAGTGTTTACCAATGTTGGCGCCAAAGCTCTATGGGTTGCACTAGGCAATAGAATCAAAAAAATAGAAAACTTTTTCTAGACAATCTACAACCATCATAACAAAATGGCCATTGTGGCATGCTGGGACAAAAATCTGCATTAAGAAACACGAAAGGGTAGGTCATACACCGGTTTTTCAGAATAGATATGTAACAACAGTTTTTGACAAAATGAAAGTTGGAGAAGGTCTCTAATTACCCGGTTGCAATTTGTCGGCATTGAGCGTACCCAACTAGGGCGGAACATAGATTGTGGTTGAGGCTGTTCATCCTGAATGGGTTGTTTACCCTTTCTTGTTCTTTTGCCTCTTTGTGTTGAGGTTGACGGAGCCATACCCAGGATCGTAGTCTGCATAAATCATAGTTAGTTATTTCAACAAAAGAGCTCACTGTATTGACATCATGCATAGTGTAAATGTATGAACAAGTATTTGCCAAGGTTGAAATTTTGTTATTTTACCCCGCCATGTACGCTTATTATGAAGTTTATGTACGGTGGAGGATGGCCGCTTTCGGTGAGTTTTTGCATAAGGACATCCTTGAAAGCGTCCACCACCTGCGTGTGTCACACTTGCTTAGTAAACAATGTGGAATTGTAAAACTCATGTCTCAAATATGCAATAAATAAAGGATCTAAAATGCAAAATGAATATGTAATTACCGCGGTGGATATCCACCTAGAACCATCGTCTCGATCTTGATCGCCTAACAATGATGACACCTCTCGACCCGTGAGCTCATATGTTTCGGTCGAGATTGCCATCTCATTGCTATCAACCTCGTTGGGCCTAGAAAATTTTAAACGTGTTATAAACCAGTATGAGGTAATATTGATAATCACTTCATAAATCATTACATAATTGAAAGAAGGGAGTTGTTACAACCTTTTCCTAGTGCCCCGCCTTTTCGCGCCCCCCCATTTCTTCCTAAAATCAGCCAAGACAGCCTCATCAGCAGCTGTTGGCTGGTATAGGAAATGAGCATCCACCCACTGCTCATGATTTTTCAACATGGAGTACATTAAGTTATTTCATATGTGATTTTTAAACAAAAAAAAAGTTAAAGCATGAGCATTTAACCCAACATAAAGTAAGCATGAGCATTTAACCCAACATAAAGTTAAATGACATATGAACCCAACATAAAGCAACAACATATGGAGTACATAAAGTTAGTTCATATGTGATTTTCATATGTCATTCATAGTGTTTCATATGTGATTTTCATATGGAGTACATAAAGTTAGTTTATCATTACACAACACACGTACCTCATTTCTAACTGGTTCCGAATGGGGGGCCACTATCATTAGATTCTTGTGGGCTCGTGTTTTCGCCCTTGTATACGTCACACTAGTAGCCCCCTTTGATGGTGAACTCACCAAATCCACCATAGCTGCAGCTGCCTCCCCTGCATTGTCCCGCTTTGATGGTGAGCTTGCCAAGTCCACCACCGCCACCTTGGCCTTCTTTTTGGCAGCTTTGCCTCTCTTGGCAGCTTTGCCTCTCTTGGCAGCCTTGGACGGTGAACTTGGCAAGTCCACAATGGGGGTTTGAATGGGCAGCTGGCTTTGTGAGGGTGGGGGCTCGTTTTGTGAGGGTGAGGGTGAGGGTGGGGGCTCGTTTTGTGAGGGTGAGGGTGGGGGCTGGCTGTGTGAGGGTAAGGGTGGGGGCTGGCTTTGTGAGGGTGAGGGTGGGGGCTGGTTTGGTGAGGGTGGGGGCTGGTTTTGTGAGGGTGAGGGTGGGGGCTGGTTTGGTGAGGGTTGGGGCTGGTTTGGTGAGGGTTGGGGCTCGTTTGGTGAGGGTTGGGGCTCGGGTGAGGGTGGGGGCTGGTTTGGTGAGGGTTGGGGCTGGTTTGGTGAGGGTTGGGGCTGGTTTTGTGAGGGTGAGGGTGGGGGCTGGTTTTGTGAGGGTGCGGCCTGGTTTTGTTGAATATTGGGGCTACTCTCTAGGACCACGGCCACCAGACCCTTCACATGGTCAAGCTCATCCTTTAAGCGCCGAACTTGTCGTGCTAGAGCTTCCCGTTCAGCCCTCTCAGCTTGGAGCTCTAGCTGCAATTGATTGGACGGCGTTTGAGGAATTGAGCTTGGTCCAGCCCCATCATCCCTTGATATGGTTGGGTGCGAGCTGCCATGGGTTTCTTGCAAGGTCTCCATGGCTTCTTCTACCACATTGAAGTCTTGCTCCCATGGCATTGCTACAAGCACGGACAGCACCTGCAAACAACAAGATATATGAATTAGAACGCTAAAATACTAACATATAAGATCTTTATAAGAAATTAACATGTTTATTAAACTAGTACGCAACTTTAGTGTAAGATACTTACATTGGCACTGTTACTAAAGGCCTCGCTTGCCTTCTTAGTATACATTCTTTGGTGGGTCCATGCTAAAAATCTTGGGAAAGGTTGGTTAATTTCAGCATTCTTGAGACCAACCCCCAAGTGCTCGCATGCCCATATCTGCAAAAATCATGACATCAATGGCAAGTTTAAGAATAAAACAAAATTTAGAATGGTTGTGGAGTAAACAATGAGGATAAAAAAAATTTTACCTGAAGCAAGGCAGTGCAACCTTGAATGTGCAAGTTGCCTCTACCTTTTTTCGCTTGCATCGATGAAGCTGCGCGGCTTAAACCACTAACCAAGAAGTCATACACTGCCTTCCCCCATGCATATGTACCTAGGTTGGCTCTATCATCAAGCAATGGTAGGAGGCTTGGGTTGACTTTTTTGGAGGTGGTGGGAAACAAAAAATAGCTAAAGACTAGGGCAATGTACAACCTAACCCTATTTGGGACTTGTATGGAAGTTTTGGTGAGCAATGTCACCAATTTAGTTCGGTCTGGTGAAGTTGTCTTCAAATGCCTATCTAGCAATTTCTCCACCACAGACCCCCCAGAATGAGATTGGTTCCAATCAATTGGCTCTCCCCTCACAGGCAACCCCAATATGAGGGCAATGTCATATAGGGTGAAAGGTATGAGCCTATCACCCACTTGGAATGCACGTGCATCGGCATTCCACCTTGTAGCCATCACTTCAAGTATTCGTCCACTTGCCTCAATGTTGCAGTGGAGATTCAACAACCACCCAAATGGAGTGGTTTGCAGCTGGCTCTTACATTCTTCAGCTAAGCTCTTGTTAACCTCCATCAATTTGGTAACACTGCACTGATGGCGAATACGAGGTGCAACTTCAATACTCGCCATTGCCTTGGCCACATGCAAAATGGAAATCCATAGAATTAGAATATCTCATAAAATCATTGATCATTAAAAGAAACAACAAGATATAGAGGATAGATGCTAACAAGAATAAGCTCATCCAAAGACACTATGTCTTGAAGCCAGCATGTCACACAAAGATACCAATAGATTTATTGTAGGATTCGCATATCAAATACGTTGTTAAAGTCACATACTTACACATAACAGTAATTTTGTCAGTTGAGCTAACTGGAATCCACACATATAAGATAATTAGAAAGAAAGGTTTGAGATCTTGAAAGTGAACTCACTTTATGCTCTTGTTGTTAGAGTTTATAAAACTAAACTAATAATTACTACATGTAAGGAATTAACATCTATTTGGTTTCATTGCTTCATTGAACTCAAGTGCAAAAGTGTGTCATCTCATGGTAATAATGGCAGGGAATAGGCAAGGGCTTGTGAGTCTCTACAAAGACATGGAGTCTTGTGGGGAGTATGAAGATATACAAGTGATGTGGGAGATGCACAAGTAAGTCTGAGTAGGTCTTAATGACAATGATGATGATTAATGGTGACACTGTCAATGCACAAGTAAGTGTGAGTAGGTCTTAATGACACTATATGATTTGTCAGTCAGTCAAAGTACTAATAAAAAATAAAAATAAATTGATTTGTTTGTCAAAGTCTCTTACTGTTGTCTAAGTACAGAAATAATCAAGAACTGAAATAGCATAAACAGGATTTATGTTGCCAATCCCAATTCCAAATAAATTACCATATAGATGAGAATCCATTGACCCATTGCATATAAATTCATAGACCAGCAGTCTTCTTTTGTCCTCAATACAGAACCCAATCAGCATTTGGTTCTGTCCAGATAAAAGAGGGACTAAGTCCTTAACTTTGGACTTGGTTGTCCATTTAAGGAAACAATTTTTTATTTCATATAATTTTTCAAGATATATTAATATAAAATATAACTTATGATCTAGGGGTTGAGAAGACTTAAAAAATTATAATGTCATTTTGAACCTGACATCCCTGTATGTCATTGTATAAGTTTAATCATGGGCAAAAAGCCAATAACATATGGTGGTTGTCAGGATTCAAATCCCAACAAGGACATTGTTGTAATAGGGAAAGGGAATTTGGGGATTCTAGCAAATGGGTTATGTTGGGGACTTAACTTATATCAACAATAAAAATAAGAAATATTGGGCCAAGAAGAAATTTATTCACACTATTCCATTATGTAGTAACAAGTTTCATGTGTTCTACATGTAACAAATTCTTATTCTTTCTGTTTTTGGCACTCTAATCATCTTTACCCTAGTAGTAACACATTTTTCTGCAAATAAAAACACCCCAGAACTTCAACAGCAAAGAGCAGACAAGAACTAAGAACTAAAACAACAAAGTACTGCTTCATTATACAGCATCACCCTCATGGAGGACCTTATCTTTCTGTTTTTGGCACTCTAATCATCTTTACCCTAGTAGTAATGCCAAGACAAGGATGCTGTATAAAATGTATGCCAATTGAAGCACTATTATACAGAAAATGTGAACATTGTCCAGAATACCCTTAAATTGTCCAGAAAACCCTAACATTGTCCACATTTTAATCACAGTTTAAACATGTTTTGTTTTATTTATCTTCTTCATGGAACTCTCTTATTCCTTTATATATGCTCATAAAACAATATCCATTAACTGAAATCAGTAAGAAACTTGCCTTAGAATCTTAGTAATAGCTAACAAAGTAACAATTAATCAGTAAGATTGCTACATCTAGGAGTGAGAAAAGTCAAAGAATAATTTCTGACCAAATGGGTTGGTAGTTAAAATATGCAGACATTAAAAAGTAGAATCACTAGTGACAAGCAATAGGTACTAAATGAATTCTCTTGAAGAGTATCCAGTCAAACAGTTGCATTCATAGGCTACATGTCCCTACCAAGTTACCATGCAATGGATTTTTTTTTTGGGGGGTTCAAATAACAAATAAGCAGAATTCATTTTCATCACCTTTCAATCAATGAAATTAAGGAAGATGCATTTCAAGGTTCCAACTTCCAACTTCCAACTAACCACATACACTTACATGTCCAACCAAGTTACAAGGGAGGAAAGATTTCTTATTTAGACCTTCATAACTTAGGGCCTCTCCTCTTTCTAATAAAATTTTAGTATTAGTGAGGACAATAAAACCACATGTTTGCATGCCCATATGAAACCCTCGAGATCTCACTGATACAAACTTCTTCTAGTACAAGAGATGAAAGCTCTCTTATTTCAGACCTTAATATACTTGGGGTCTCTCCCCTTTTTCTAATAAAATTTAGTATTATTTATCAGAAAAAATCTAAATCTGAGTTTCAGATGACATTCTAGGACCAAGAAGGTAATTCTCATCCCATAGGGGAGGAAAGAATCCTATTACATCTTATGGCATTTGGGGAGTTCTTCACTTCAGACCAAATGAAACTAAAGCAACTTCACTAAGATTAAAATGTTTATCAACTCAGGCCAATGGTCTATAGCCTATATGGCATTCCATCTGATCGTGGGTTACACAGAGAGTGTGAGTCACTTTACCAATAAAAAGAAAAAATGTTTGATCTACTCAGGAAAACCCTCTAATGAATCTATGCTCCCCATGCACCAGATTGTAATGCTACATTCCCATTGCTGAAACAAAAGTCCAGCATTTGTCAGCAACTGACAGAAGTCACAACACTTGACCAAAGTTTAGCTTAGTTCCCTGAAGCATCAAAATATATCTATCTATATTAGTAATGAGCATAAAGCAAACTATTCTTAAACCTTTTTACTATAGAATAAAATATGCTGTCTATTTGCAGTCCAACATGATGTGTTTGGTGGGGCTCTTTCTTGGGCTCTTTTTCCTTTTTCTTCTTTACACAATAAAATTAAAACCCACCCCATGAAGGTAAATTTAACTACCATCAGCAATATTGAGAGGGGTTTATTGAATAAGAGAAAACCCCCATCACATAAATCAAAATTAAAAAACTGAACAAAGTGACTACACAAAACCCTAAGATTGTCCACGAAACCCATAGATTGTCCACACTTAGCAAATTCCTCAACCAAAGTCAAAATATTTCACAAAATGGCAAGCATAGTATCAACTCACGAAAAAATAAAAAATGACAGAAGAAAATGGAAATGTCAACTCACCTTTCTCTTTCGAAGATTGTTTCTTACTTCCTTGTGCTTTTGTGTCTACGGGTGCAAGGGAATGGGTCACGCTGGGGAAGTTTGAGTGTTTGATAGGAGTGTAGTTTGTTCTTGGGAATGTTTGCACGTGAAGAGAGGGAGAGGAAAGACTGTGAGAGAGTTTCAGTTTCAGAAACAGTTACACTTTTGTTTGTTTCAGTTTCGAAAGAGACAGAAGAGAGGGCGTCGTGTACTCGTGTTGAGGAAGCTTCTGACATGCAGGCTCGAAGAAACGACGCCGTTTGGGGACCACTTTCCCCCCAAAAGCCCAACACGGCACCGTTTTGGGGACCACTTTCCCCCAAATGCCCAACACGGCACCGTTTTGGGAATTTTTATTTCCCCCCAAAAGCCCAACACGGCACCGTTTTGGCAATTTTTATTTCCCCCCAAAAGCCCACACGACGCCGTTTTGGGGACCAACTTTCCCACCAAATTTCCCACGTTGGACCCGCCCATTCTTTCTGTCTTTTTTGGTTTCTTTATTATTTTGGTTTGGTTTGGTTTAAGTGGATTAATGGGTTTGGGCTTTTTTTCAACCTTGGATAATATTAATGTATCTATTATGGGTTATTATATGATAATGGGTTTGGGCTTTTTTTCAACCTTAGATAATATTAATGTATCTATTATGGGTTATTATATGATAATGGGTTTGGGCTTTTTTTCAACCTTAGATAATATTAATGTATCTATTATGGGTTATTATATGATAATGGGTTTGGGCTTTTTTCAACATCAGATAATATTAATATATATATTATGGGTTATTATATGACATTGGAGTTTGGGCTTTTTTTGTAACCTCATATATTAATGTATGTATTAAAATATTAAGTAATTAAATATTTAATCAATTAAATTAATTTACATGTAAATATTAATCAATAAATTACCAGAAAAATGTACATATTAATGAATAAAATAGTTATGTTATTTTTTTAAATTAAAAAAAAAAAAGACAAAATATATAATATCTAAAATTTAGTTAGGGGGGAAAAAATTATAATTCGACACTCGACACTAACATACATACATATAATAAGATCTAATAACTTTTTTATATTAAAATCAGTAAAGACAAAAAATTAAAAAATTATAATAAAAATATTAAAATTCAAAAAATATAAGTAGAACATTGGAATTCAATAATTTAGATCTTAGTTATCAAAAAGTAACATTGATATTTTATGTAATTTAATTATACAAACTAACGTATTAAAAACGTATGTCATACAATGTTGTTGGTATTCGTGTTTATATTTGACCTTGGTACTACGATTACATTTGAGTCACATATTTAAACAACAACATTGTAATGTTTGTCTACTTAGAATGCTCCATACAATAATGCTCCATACAGTACTATATAACTAAGAATTCTCTATACACTAGTACTACTTTGTTGTGGCTCACCATATATGTTTTTGAAGAAACCGGTATAGTTAAAGTATACGACAGTATACTAATGGTCATCTTCTATGTGAACAGCAAATCCGATCCAAACAGGAAAGTGTTGGATGACTAGAATGGTTCCAATTAACACTCGATCTATAGCGGATGGTATGCTTAGGGTTGATCCGAGGAAGAGACCAACACACGATCTATACCTTTCCTTGTATGTAACTATAACTTAACCATTGAATATATAAGATATAATTGATGATGACGACACATGATAGGAGGTTATCCTAATGGGGAAGAGGTGGATGACTAAGATGACTAATGTTTTCCAATTATACCACACATAATATCAAAAAAATTGTTATGTTATTATTATTTTTGCTAAATTACATTATATTACTTGTATAAGTTAAGAATACTTTCTAAAGTTCCATTTTTAATTGAAGTTAACATTTTATCATTGTTAAAAAAAGTTATATATTGTAATGAAGAAATTCATAAATTAGTTAACAACAAATACTGATCTAACATATTCAACCATAATTATTACAATTTCTAAATCTAACATACGTAAAATACATTATTGTACATTTTTTAAAAAATATTTTTTCATTTTCTAATTTTGAATACATTTTTTTTGACCTATTTTAAAATTACAACTTCTGAATCTAACTTGTACATACTTTTTGAAGTCACATTTTCTTAATTTATTTTTTACGTTTTATGTCAATTTATTAACTGTATTATTTGCAATATTTTTATTGAAAATAATATTTGAATGAATATTTACAATTTTTCTCAATAATTATTAAATGTTGTAAATTTCTGCCAAATCTTTATAACAAATTTAATGCAACTTTTCTCAATAATTATTAAATGTATCTTATACTAATGTTCTTTTTATAATACTAACATAAAATTGTGTTTATAACCACAAAAGCAAACCATATAAAATAAAATGTATTCATAATTCTTGTATGAACTGTATTAATACCAGCAAAGTTTTTTAAATAACTTATGCAATTGCATAAAAAACCTGAATTGAGATCATAGATTTGCATGATTGCATCCATGCAATTGGCTTGAATGGTTAAGATTAAAAGTTACAATATTCACTTTTAATCTTATCCATTAAATAAATAAATAAAATATTAAATCAACTTATCATGTTATAATTTTACACACAATACTAATCTTAGATTAAATTTGCATTTACATTGCAATTGCACTAGCAATTTGTTTGTTATTACACGGCAGATACTTCCAGCTTAGGAGCAGATTTTTTACACAGTACCACTTTAAATCCAGCTAGTCTTAGCTGGTTGAAAACACGGCTTGATATGATGTTCTGACTTCTGAACACAAGATGTGATCTTCTACACAAGGACATATGTCCATTAAATAAATAAAAAAATATTAAATCAACTTATCAAACTTACACACGGCATATACTCTTCTTCCTTTCCTTGATTTTTTACACGGTATCACTCTAACAGCCAGCCCAATCTTAGCTGGTTCCAACACGGGCTGATGTGATCTTCTAAACACACTTTTTGGCAATCCCATCAGCTGAACTGTCCTCTTCTTGGAGCTGCACGTCCCTGCTGCTGTGTTCTTGGGCTAGAAGGTAGAGTCCTCAAGTTGTTTCAGCTACAAAACCCGATCTTCCTTCTTCTTCTTAGCTGAAAGACACTATGTTTTCTTCATCTTTCTTCCATTCTCTTTTCGGGTTTGCTGTCTTTGGGTTGGCAGACAGCATTAAATGCTTACAAGACTTCCCAATCTCACTCCATCTTCTCTGCGTGTTAGGTGTCTGAACAGTGGGATGTGATTTTGTTACTGGGCTGTGACCAAAATTGTACTGGGTTGTGACCGAAAAGTGGGGGTGCTGGTTGTTTTCAAATTTCCTCTTTATTTGTTCAATCAACTTTGTGAATCCTTCAGGTATGCTCTCTCTCTCTCTCTCTCTCTCTCTCTCTCTCTCTCTCTCTTTGTTCTTGATTTAATTCCTCAATTAATATTCAAAACCCTAATTACATCATATTCTATTCAGATTAAATCATATTGAAAATTTTAATATTCAAAACCCTAATTAAAACTTATTCAACTTAAATAATATTCAAACCCTTAATATTCAAAACCCTAAACTTTTTGACATAAACTAATAATATATATGATTTTTTAATAACCTAATAATATATATGAATTTTTAATACATTTGCAGCAAAGATGTCTTCCTCATCAGTAAATAGTGCAATTAGAGATGGGCTGAGATTTAGAAATATAGACTGTGGTTGTGGCAAAAGAGCATCAGTTAGGATTTCGGAATCAAGTTTAAACAAAAACAAATTGTATTATTGTTGTGCTGCCAACCGATGCGGTTTCTTTTCTTGGTGTTTGCCCATCAACCAACGAGCTGGCTGTGAAAGAATGGAAGAGATATCACAAGCAACCAGTTCTAAATCCATGGTTGATGCATCACAATTGCTTGATGCATCACAACTGTTACTGGACTTGCATCAACTTCAGTCAGAGATGCGTGGCATGCGTGATATGGTCCAACCAGTACATCGTGATGACATCCAATCGTTGAAGAAGTTGTTAACAATAGGACTTGCTGTAATTGTGGGCCTTATTGTTGTATTATGGTATCAAATTCAATAAATGTGTAGTGTAGTCATTACCACTTTTTGTAATTAGACAATATTTGGTTGAATGAATGAGGAAGCTTATTTGAATGAATGTGAATGAATGAATGTAGTGAAATGTATTCATTGAAATGTGTTGTGTACCAGAAAAATGTTTATTTTAACATTTAAGTCTGCCCAGAAATTGTGGACAATTTGCATCAATGTGTGGACATTAATGTCTATATTTTCTTGCAATGGCCATGCAAATTCATGCAATTTGATGCACGTTAGAACACTAAACAGTCACGTGAACAGTAAAATTCATCCCCAGAAAGTGTGGACAATTTGATAAAAGTGTGGACAAGTTTGTCCACACTTTCTGTCAGATACGTAAACAGTGTTTTACGTGAACAGTGAACTCTTTCTGATAAAAGTGTGGACAATTTGAACAAAGTGTGGACAATTTTGTCCACACTTTCTGTGAGATACGTAAACAGTATTTTATGTGAACAGTAAACTCTTTCACAAAAAAGTGTGGACAATTTGAACAAAGTGTGGACAAAATTGTCCACACTTGAAGAGCATGGTAAACAGTATACGTGAACAGTATACGTCAGCAGTAACGTGAACAGTCTACGTGAACAGTGTTCATATTGGCCTGAAAGTGTGGACAATTTTGTTAAAGTGTGGACAAAATTGTCCACACTTGAAGAGCATGGTAAACAGTATACGTGAGCAGTAACGTGAACAGTCTACGTGAACAGTGTTCATATTGGCCTGAAAGTGTGGACAATTTTGTTAAAGTGTGGACAAAATTGTCCACACTTTCTACAAACTTGGTGCATGGTACCATATTACCCAGAAACCTGCCTTTACCCAGAAACCAACCCAGAAACCTGTTTTAACTTAGCCAATTTCTGCAAACTTGGTTCAAAGTATACCACTAACATAACTTTCATAAAATTACTATATTCATGAAATTCACCATGACCTGAATACATAAAAAACTTAGAATAACCCACTAGCAATCACTCAAATACGTATGCACTTCCATTATCATTGATTGGAACGACAAAATACATTAATTATCCACTCTAGCTAAAAACAATACAATCAATGGGTGTATATTAATGAAATGAAAGGAGCCTACACTTTCTCTTTCCTCTTGCAAAAACAACAACGCTGAGGATATACAAGATTGAGACGGATCCTTCCATGATACAAAAAAACTAACTACCAACGCATCCTTCCGTAATACAAAAAAAGGAGGATCGTTTAACAAAAAAAAAATATATATATTTACATATATCTAATCAAGGAAGGTTTAAGGCTTGGTCTTCGTTTCCATGAGCTTGAGTCTGTGACATTGACTGTAAAAGAAAACATGGTACAATAAGTATGCAATAAATAGGATTTAATAACCAATTTTTCCACATTACAAATATCTTTACCTCAGACACAAAACTCTGGGAAGGCATTGGATTTGTTAAGTGTATAACTCCATCATTTGAATGTGGCATGGACACTGGATATTCCTACAATACAAAAAAAAATATATATATATATATATATTCAACCATAAGCCCCAAAATAACATCTTTGCTACATATGAATAATAACAGTGCAAATCACCTATACTTACCATGTTTGATGTAGAGCAATCTCCATAAGCACTACCTCCAACCTAGGCCATCCAATCACAATTAAACCAAAATTAATAAACAATAATAGACTAGGATATTAAAAGAAGTGTGGTCTTTTAATTATGTACCCCAGTAGTTGATGTTGAATGAGCAAGATTCCTAGCAACGGCATTGTTCCTTTTCTTCTTTGGTTTTGAAACCGCTTCCTCCATTGATGACTTTAGCCGTTTCATCCTAGGTCGACCCTTACGCTTCACAACCGTAGGACTCCTTACAACTTCAGTCCTAACAACATCAGGAGCAGCTCCAACACTATTCTTTCTCTGAGACGAGGGTTGTTTATCACATGAACGAGAAAAGTTGTCTTTCAAATCAATTAACAACTTTTCTAGAACATTAAAATTCTCTACAGACTCAGCCCCTATCTCAAGCACACCGACTGCTAGTCTATGTAACTTCTCGTACCTTTCCAAGACAGGGTTATGTTGTACATCATCTGTACAAGTGGAGACGTAAGTGTGTTTTCTTTTGATATTCTTTCTCCACCTGTCTAGTATATACCTGTCAGGAAGTATAGTCACACGTTGCTGGGAAAGCACAAATAAGGCATGCCTACATAATATCCCCCTAAACTCAAACATGCGACATACACAGCCAACCAAGCATTCAGAGCTATTGAATCTCACTTCAAAAAGCTTCCCTGGGCATGCTTCATCTTCAATCTTGTATTTGACTTCATCACTACCTCTAACAAGCTCATTTACTATACAACCTTGTCTCCCAGCAAATTCTAGTCGCACCCGCTTAAAAATCTCATGGGTGTAAGCTTCTTGGAACTGTTTCTCCATAGGAGATGATGATGAACACTCCAGCTTGCCTTTGAAACACTCAAAATCTGATAAAATCTCTTTTTCAACCTTATTCCGCATTGCCTTCTCGAATTGCTCCACAAATACTTTCAAAGTTGTAGAGCTATGTACGTAACCATCAAAAAAGGCATTCATTGATTCCGAACGTTGGGTTGACGACATTCCCGCAAAGAAATTGGAATTGAGAAATGCGGGAACCCATCGCTCCCGTTCCTCATATAACTTGGCCAACCACTCATTCTCCTCAAGATGATGCAAAGTGATGGTATGATTCCATTTTTCTTCAAACTCTTCCACTGTCATTGAATCATGCACGGCTTTAAGCAAATAATGCTTTATATCTTGATAAGCTTCCAATCCAGCAAGCTTCACTGGCAACTTCATCGTAATATGCCAAATACACCAACGATGAACAGTTTCCGGAAAAACTATTTCAATGGCCCGCCGCATTGCTTGGCATTGGTCTGTGATAATGGCTTTTGGAGCAATGTCACACATACTTTGCAACCATTGCCTAAATACCCACACAAACGAATCCGTGTCTTCACTTGACAATAACCCACAACCAAGTATAATAGATTCACCATGATGATTAATTCCAATAAAAGGGGCGAATGGCATATCATACTTGTTTGTTAGATATGTGGTGTCGAACGTGATCACATCATTAAAGGATTCGTATGCTGCCCTACTCCTCGCATCAACCCAAAATACATTTCGCACACGTAACTCATCATCCAAATCCAATGCATGGTAGAAGTTAGAATTTTTAGCTTGCATTCTAACGAAGTAATCGTGCAAGGCTTGTCCGTCACCCTCCTTACACTTTAAACGACGTTCCTTTTCAAGAAAGTTGCGAACATCTCTTTGATTATACGTCACATTTTCATAACCCCCTGCTTCAACGACGGAAGCCTTAATACTACTATTTATCCTAACACCGGCATTGTCATTAATCAAGAGTCTCCTTCTTGTATCCGTGCTTATATGCCGAAAAGCAGCAAAATGCCTGGATTTACTAGGACTCAACTCATGATTATGATCCTCAATAAAACTCAATATCCTCCATTTTTTATCGGTAATATCCATCGAAGCTTTGATCCCAGCTTCACACGCATTTTTTATCGTCGACCTCTTCTTGGAAGGATCATCAACCGAACTACTGTATTTTCCCTCTCGGTTACACTTCAAGTTTACATAAGAAGTCTCACTAAAGCCCTTCTTTTTTCTTGAATTCCTTGTCATTGTTGCAAATCCTTTCGAATAAGCATAATGCTTATAAAATTCAATGACTTGTTGAAGTGAATCAAACTCCATTCCAACCCTTGGTTCAATCACTGAATTCCTCACACTCTCAGGTGTATCCTCCTGCATGTTTCCCTCAACAGGCTGTGGTAAATCCTCCACAAAACTATTACTAGCACCAAAGGATCTAACACCATCCATCTCTTGTGTACTCATGACTGCAACAACCTATAAGCCAAATACCAAAGTTAATTATAACATGTAATGTAAACTCTACCAAATAATTTATCATGTACCAATAATGATATACAACCTAAACCTAAAGTATTACATTGTGACTAGTATCAATAACAGAAAACATTCAAACACACCAACACACACTCACTAAAATTATCATTAAAAAATAACATGAAAAAACCCATTAAACATCTATAGCCATAATACAATAATCATGAATATTTTGCTACACCTAAAACAAGCATAATTTTTTTTTGTTTTTTTCATTTTTTATTACACAAAAAAATATGTACAGATTATCACTAAAAATAAACTTAAATAATATACACAACTAACAAAAAAGAAAAAGAGGAAAAAAAAAAAAAAACATACCACGTGAACAGTGCAGTCAATGCACCAGTGCAATGGACCTCCAAAACTCCAAAACTCACGTTAAATGCTGCTCCAAATCTCAAATGTTGGTCTCTGTCTCTGCTCCAAATGGTGACTTTGTTTCAAGCTCAAGCTCAAGCTCAAGCTACAATGGCAGCAACACTGTTTTACAGAAAAAAGGTTTCTATGTTTAGGATTACTGTTTCATTATTATTGGCAAGAAATAATAAGTACCAAAACTTCAAAAATCCAACCTTAGAACTGACTTGATCTTCTCGGCTAAGTTGTCTTTTTTTTTTTTTACTTTCTGCTTGCTATGGACGTGTGTTTCAGACTTTCAGTCATGCTGAAGAAGAAGACAGCGGAGTGGAGGGAAAAAAAAGATGGTTGCTGTGGCTATGGACCTCTCACGTGCTTTGCCATGCCCCATTTTTAGCCAAGTTTTTAGTGTGTTTGGCAATAAAGATAGTTGCATTCTTCATTAAAATAGCTGATTTTGCACTTATGGGACCCGCAGGATGGCTTGCTGCCGTGGCCCAGTTATTAGCTGCCACATCCATGGTGTGAAAACACTGTTTCACACCATGGTGTGAAAGTAGCAGCGTCCTACAAAGTAATGTGCCAAATTTTTGAATACTGATAGCAACTGTACCTCTCCACTCCCTTGCAAAATTTATGAAAATTCTACCTTGCGTCCATGGAACCTGGCTTAGCCATCCTATTTGTAACAAAAGAGATCTTGAATGGATCCACCATTAGCCATGTATTTTTACATCTCTACAGTTTATTTATTTATTTTAGTATGGCTGGATCGACTCTACAGATGCTTGAATCTATGATGTGTCCCTTGTTGATAGTAATAAATTAGATATTAGGTAGGCAAGTCAAAATGTCATCAATCACTACAAAATTAAGTAGAGAAGTTGGAAAGACCAAACTAAGCAGTACGCAGGTCTGCGGTGTATGACCCAGATGCACACATGTAACGCATAGTTGCCATTAGAGTCAAATCGGAAGGTTCCTTCACCATTCTTTCATCAACGCAACGCAAAGGAAACCAAATCTCATCCTTCCCCTACCCTGCTTGGTTCAAAATTATAAATTTATAATGTCCTGGAATTTTAAACTCCAAAAATCTATATTTAAATTTCAATATACAAAAATCAAATAAATTTAGTCTTACAATCTAATCATAGAATAATTTATCTATTTCGAAAAAAAAAAGAATATATCTAAGCTCTACAAGATTAAACATAAATAAAAATCCCAAATAACTCTTGACAAAGCAGACTTTCACAAGAACATTTAACTTTTGATACATAAGAACAACTCTTCAAGACTAACAGTGTATTTGAAATCCCAATGATAAGTCTATTTTTAATGTAGCACAAAACATACAGTTTAATTTTTGTTATTTATTACTTTTGATATTTTCATGTAATTTTTGGACTTTTAGGTTTAGGGTTGTTATTTCCTTGATTTTAGGAGTATTAATGCTTTTTAGGTCAAATTAAGGTCCTATTATGGTATGGTATCAATTAGGATCTCTTTTCGATTATTTTCACTTGTCAATTAGGTTCTATGGAGCCCTAAAATTGGCCACCAAGTCGGCAAACGAATTTTGTTTAGTTTTAATATTTTTTAGGGTTTCCTTTTAGTATTTATATTGTTTGTAGCCGTTAAGGCAAATCAGTTTTTCATTAATAATATTTCAGAAAAAAGGGTTTTCCCTCAATTGTTCTTTCTTCCTTGTGGATTCAAGGAGCCATTAGTGGATTCTAAGGTTTTATCACTTAAAGGAGAACGATGTGTTCTTCTCCTTACTATTCCGCTGCGTCAGTTGGTATCAGAGCTTAGTCAGCAAGCTTGGGTTCAATGGCTAATTTACCAAACGATGGCAACCTCTCCGGCGACGATGATCGTGAAGGAGTGGCTCTTTCGAGAGCCGAATGAGAAAATTTCCAGTGTGAAAACCAACAAACATTGCGTGATATGTAGACAGCAATCAGATGGTCAGCGAGCCCATCGTGAGCGTGTTCCGAATCGACCTATTCATAGACGCATTTCTAAATACAACAAAATTCCGTTCTTTGATGGAATAACGCGTAAGTTTGATTTCATTAATTGGATTCTTGATTGGGAAAAATATTTTAATTATTGGGAGATTTGTGATGAAGAAAAGGTAAGACTTGTTTCTAATAAATTAGAAAGTGTTGCGGCCAAATGGTGGGATGACATTCAAGACGATAGAGTGCATCAAGGTAAGCAAGAAATTTGTTCTTGGCAAAGAATGAAGAAGAGGTTGATTCATTTCTTCTTTCCTCATTATCAGATCCAAGTTCAAGTATCAAGGGAAGTTAAACAAGTTTATGCTGAAGAGAATGTGTTTCTTGAAGATAATGCAAAAGTCAAAGAAGAATATATCGAGATTTCTGTAGAGATTAATGAAGATCCTATTGTAGAAAAAGATTATGAAATCAAGATTGTGGAGACAATTAAGGAAGATCAGTTCGAAATTGTGAACCACAAAATATTACAAAGATATTGATTTTATTGGTGTTGATTCTTATTTGGTGCATTTTGTCAATTGTATAAAGAACATGGAAAAAATATATTTGTTTGTCCCATTGATGAATTGAAAGAATGAAAAGAGGACAAAGGGGTTGAAGTATTCAAAATATTTATTTGCTTGGCATGAAAGATTTCAAATCTCAAATATTAACTTGAGGAAGAGTTTTTTTTTTTTTTTTCAAGTGGAGGGGTCTGATGTAGGACAAAATATGCAGTTTAATTTTTGTTGTTTATTACTTTTGATATTTTCATGAAATTTTCGGAATTTTAGGTTTAGGGTTGTTATTTCCTTGATTTTAGGAGTTTTAATGCTTTTTAGGTCAAATTAAGGTCCTATTATGGTATGGTATCAAATAGGATCTCTTTTAGATTATTTTCATTTGTCAGTAGGTTTTATGGAGTCCTAAAATTGGCCTCCAAGTTGGCAAACAAATTTTTTTTTTTTTAGTTTTTATATTTTCTAGGGTTTCCTTTTAGTATTTATATTGTTTGTAGCCGTCAAGGCAAATCAGTTTTTCATTAATAATATTTCAGAAACGAGGTTTTACCTCAATTGTTCTTTCTTCCTTGTGGATTTAAGAGCCATTAGTAGATTCTAAAGTTTTATCACCCAGGCTTGTCGACTAGGCTCTGATACCAACTAACACAGCGGATTAGCAAGGAGAAGAAAACGTCGTTCTCCTTAGAGTGATAAAACCTTAGAATCCACTAAGGGTTCCTTGAATCCACAAGGAAGAAAGAACAATTGAGGGAAAACCTCTTTTCTAAATTATTATTAATGAAAAACTACTGATTTGCCTTGACGGTTACAAACAATATAGATACTAAAATGAAACCCTAGAAAATATAAAAACTAAACAAAATTCGTTTGCTGACTTGGAGGACAATTTTAGGGCTCCATAAAACCTAATTGACAAGTGAAAATAATCTAAAAGAGATCCTAATTGATACCCTACCATAATAGGATCTTAATTTGACCTAAAAAGTATTAAAACTCCTAAAATCAAGGAAATAACAACCTTAAACCTAAAATTCCGAAAATTACATGAAAATATCAAAAGGAATAAACAACAAAAATTAAACTGTATATTTTCTTCCTCGAGTTAATAGTTGTGATTTGAAATCTTCCATGCCAAGCAAATAAATATTTTGAATACTTCAACCTTTTGTCCTCTTTTCATTCTTGCAATTCATCAATTGGACAAACAAATATTCTTTTTCCATGTTCTTCATACAATTGACAAAATTCACCAAATAGGAATCAACCCAATAAAATCAATATCTTGTAATATTTTGTGGTTCACAATTTTGAAGTGATCTTCCTTAATTGTCTCCACAATCTCGATTTCAGGACCTTTTTCTACAATAAGATCTTCATTAATCTCGATATATTATTCTCTGACTTTTGCATGATCTTCTAGAAACACATTCTCTTCAACATAAACTTGTTTAACTTCCTTTAATACTTGAACTTGGATCTGATAACGAGGAAGGAAGAAATCAATCAACCTCTTCTTTATTCTTTGCTAAGAACAAATTTCTTGCTTACCTTGATGTACTCTATCGTCTTGAATGTCATCCCACAATTTGGCCACAACACTTTCTAATTTGTTAGAATCAAGTGTTACCTTTTCTTCATCACAAATCTCCCAATAATTAAAATATTTTTCCCAATCAAGAATCAGTTAATGAAATCAAACTTACGCGTTATTCCATCAAAGAATGGAATTTTGTTGTATTTAGTAATGCGTCTATGTATTGGTCGATTTGGAACACGCTCACGATGGGCTCGCTGACCGTCGTGATTCCAACGTCAACCTAGTGATTGCTGTCTATATATCACGCAATGTTTGCTGGTTTTCATGCAATATTTGCTGGTTTTCACGCTGGAAATTTTCCCATCTGGCTCTCGAAAGAGCCATTCCCTCACGATCATCGTTGCCAAAAAGGTTGCCATCGTTTGGTAAATTAGCCATCGAACCCAGGCTTGTTGAGTAGGCTCTGATACCAACTGACACAACGGAATAGCAAGGAGAAGAATACGTCGTTCTCCTTAGAGTGATAAAACCTTAGAATCCACACGGAAGAAAGAACAATTGAGGGCAAACCTCTTTTCTGAAATATTATAAATGAAAAACTACTGATTTGCCTTGACGGCTACAAACAATATAAATACAAAAAGGAAACCCTAGAAAATATAAAAATTAAACAAAATTCGTTTGCCAACTTGGAGGCCAATTTTAGGGCTGCAAAAAACCTAATTGACAAGCGAAAATAATCTAAGAGAGATCCTAATTGATATCCTACCATAATAGGACCTTAATTTGACCTAAAAAGAATTAAAACTCCTAAAATCAAGGAAATAACAACCCTAAACCTAAAATTCCGAAAATTACATGAAAATATCAAAAGTAATAAACAATAAAAATTAAAATGCATATTTTGTCCTACATCAATTTGAAGGTAAAAACGATCATCTCCTAATGGCTATAAATATGAGGAGTTAATTTGAAAAATAAATAAATAGGAAGAATAAGTTAAAAGTTCAATAAGTTTTAAACTACCATTTTGGGGTAATGAAAGAGCAACTACATTCTTATTTTTTGAGTTGAATGATAGAAATTTTATTGGTAAAGGGAAACAATTACAATGGAGTGTAGCATATGAACTTTTTTGAGCAATGATGTAGCAGAAAAAAGAAAGAGCAAAACTAACCTATGCCTGGAGATAGACTTGGCAAAATCTGACCCGGGCCCATTTTTCGACCCGTACCCGAAGGAAAAATATGGGTATGGGTAGGGGTTTTTCGACCCGGGAACAAAGATGATGTCAACCCGTATCCAACCCGTAAAATGATGGGTCGGGTCGGGTCAACCCGCGGGTCACATGGGTCGACCCGTTTTCAAAGTTTATTTGTTTTTGTTTTTGTTTTTTTTTTTTTTTTTTTTTTTTTTTTTCGGAGTCTATATTATTATGTTAGGAATTAAAGTATTATGAGAGTTTTTTTTTTTTTGAATGATTTGGAATTTGACTATTATAAAAGTTCACATAATGTCAATTAAAAAAACAATTCTTAAATTAAATTTGTATTTGAAATAGGCTAGACTTAACCAAATCAACACACAAAATTGGATGTTCTTTCTTGGTAGAAAGAGAATTGCAATCTATTTTCTAAGTTTTATTTAATATTTTAATGACATATGCTCTTTTGAGTATTATTATAACTGAGTTTACTTCTGAATCAATTTTTAGCATTTGGGGTAAAATTCTTAGTATCAATTTTGTCTTTTGCCAAAAAGTGTAGAAACTTTGATTTGTACTTAAAGTTAATTAAATGGATTTGAAGATAATATCTAATCCATTAATAGAATAGCCATATTTATTAACTTTTAAATATTTATTGACCCATTTACATTGTATATTAAAGTTATATTAAAACTTTGTATTGTAAATGAAAATATTAATGAAATTACTCACTAACTTGAGGTGCAATTTTCAAGTATAAATATTTTCATTGCTAGAACTACTACCAACTTCTAGTAGATTGAGGTCCAATTCATATAAATTTATTTAGTTTTTTTTTTTACCAAACATATTATGTTTTATTCTTGAAACTTTATATATATTGTCATCTTGATAGGTAATTTAATTTAATTTCATAATTTTCATGCGACTAATACATCTAAGGAGGTTCAATTAGACAAAAAAAAAAAAAGTACATCTAAGGAGGTTGATAATTTGATATGGTCTATGACATCTAGTATTTTTTTTTCCCATATTCTTTTATTTGTGAGTGTTTTTGTTTATGTGTTCTCTTATTTGTATTGAAAGGAAGACAAAGAAAACTAAATGATAATTTTGGACTATAGGATCAAGTTTATTTTCATTTTTTATATATATTTTTTTTCATGTGTAAAAATACGGGTCAACCCAGTTTTGACCCGACCCTTAAAAGACTGGGTAAGGGTCATAGGTTGTGCAACCCATTTAGGATGACCCGTTTTTTTACCCGAACCCATTTGACCCGAACCTGCATGGGTCGAACCCGAACTCGAACCCGGTTGACCCAACCCATTTGCCAGGTCTACCTGGAGAACAGGTACTAGCCAGTGTTGGAGATAGCTCAGGACTCCTATCATTGCTAGAAAGGAGGTTGTGGTTTTGGAAATATTGCAAGAGAGTAACTGCCGCCTTGAATATGGGATGGGTGCTCCTGGTTTGCCATAAAAACAACCTTAATTCTTGGCATTCTATAATGCCCAGCTGATCATGGACCATTACTCAATAGTGCTTGGAGACTCGGTTTGTGCTATTTCCTGCATAAGATCCATGAAATCTCTGCTATCATCATTGGCAATTTTCTGTAACTTACCTTGAACTAGTGTCCAGACACTATGTGAGTTCACTAGATTCTATGTGGGTAATTCTATAGTACCCATGTGGGTACGATACCTTTAATAGATAAAATCTCACATCGATGATATCAATGTCACATATGATGTTACTTACCTCACATATGATGGTACCTACCATCACATTGTTTGGTACCCAAATTTTTATTTATTATTTAAATTTAATATATATAAAAAATCAGATAGTACCAATATCACACATGATGGTACTTATATTACATTTAATAGTACCAATTGAGTGGGTACCATACCCACAAAGAGAGTGTGAGTAATATAGAATGAGCATGTTTTGTATTGTCCTCATATGTTACCCAATTAGATAGTATCACTGAAAAATACTAATCATCATCATGTCATCAACTAACTACCACATTCGTCTCCAGAGAACCTACAACTTCCATACTATTACATAATCCAAATTATGGCCCCTGTATATTGTATTGTCCCATGAGTGAGTTCACTAAATTAGGCAGACTTAATCTCTTCGTACCCTATTGGTATTCTCTCCTTTTCCTCTCTGGATGTTTTACTTTCCTATACCCTTTCCATTTCCTTAGCCATTAAATATCACCATCATCGTCTACCTTTTTTTGTCCCTTGCCCAATACACTATCCTATTGGTTTGCCTCAATACAATCACCAAATCTCACAATCACCATAAACCTCCACCTAGCCCACACCCATCTCTACACCATCAGCCAAAACTTTGCCTTACGCACTAAAACATAACCCTTTTTTTTTTTCCTTTGTGCTTAGGTTTGGACCTCAGATTCGAAATCCCACATCTTTTCACCGCCTTAATATTCCTAGGCCTCTTCATCATGAATAGCAACATTTTACCATCTTAGTCTGTGGAGGAACTCAGTGCTAGAACTGAACCTTTTAATTGTGTTGACAATCGCCTATCACTCTCTCCTATCCCTAACGCTACCAAGTCCCATGAACTAGAATTTGTTGGAAAATTAATTTCACCTCGGAATTTTATGCAATCTGTAGTGTAGGAAATTGCTGAGAAAGCTTGGAAACCTTCTCATCCTTTCCAAGTGAAGAAAGCAGATAGGAATACTTTCCTCTTTTTCTTTGGCCACGAAGTCGATTGTCAACTTGCTTTCAACCATCAAAGGCGCACATATGGTTCTAAAGCCCTAGTCTCTAGAGCTTACATGGCAAGAACTGGAGTTTGCCTCATCTACTTTCTGGGTACAAATTCACGGGTTGCCATTGCTATGGCAGGTTGAAGATAACCTTAAGAGAATTGGAAAACAGGTAGGTAAGGTTCTCGAGATTGATTTCATCAGTGAGCCATTCCCCCAATGGAGAAAGTTTGTTTGTGCTAGAGTAGAGATTGACATCACCAAGCAATTGAAACCAGGCATTTTTTTACCCAAGCTGGGACTACCAGACATTTGGATTGGTCTTAAATACGAGAAACGCTCTGAGCTTTGTTACAAATGCGGTGTCATTGGTCACGCTGCGAAAGACTACAATCATGAAAGAGTCCTCCTCTCCAATCAATATGGTTTCGGATTTCTGGCATATGGTGAATGGATTAGATCGGAAAATGATAAAGAACCACTAGACATTGATACCTTAACCACCGAGTCTATAACTTTGCCTGAAGTTACTCCGGTGCCAGCTGTAAATCCTATCCACTCCCAGGTGGGGCCAGCTATGGTGGTGAATGAGGATGATGGACAGGTAGACCAAGTTCTCACCTCTACAATTCCTAGGACGCATAATGCGGTTGTGTCGTTCGCAAAGCTTCTGGCATCGTCCCTGCAACACGACAACCATTCCTCGAAGGCATGCATGGAGCACAAAGACCACCTTAAACGTCAGTACACCAGTACTTTAGGTGACGTAGCTGATTGCGTGGATCCTACTGAGATGCATGCTAGATCTTCACAAACCCACATGATATTTTTTTTTGAAAGAAAATCTCGATAGAAAGTTTTATTGAACAGTATAAAAGTACAACTGTCAGCAAGGCTGCTTGACTAAACGGCGCAGAGGCCAGAGAGAAGGAAGAAAATTCTAGTACATTCTTCCTAGCATTTAGAGACTAAATCAAGACTGTTGAATATCTGGTGTCGGCATAATCCTGCTCCGCATGGTGATGTTCTGATACTCCAACAAGAAAGACGTGGCTGAGTTATATATTGTGTCTGGGTGATCTTGTATTCCTTCAAAGAGGAATTTGTTTCGGGCTGTCCAGATCGACCAAGTAATCACGGTCCAAAGCTCGAAGTCGCGGCGATGGGTTGAGGAGGCCACAGCCATGGTAAGGTCTCGGAAGTCTAAGTTCTCTGTGTGAGACATTTTTTGAAGCTTGCCTGGGACTATTCCCCAAACATTTCGGGCCATGGGGCAAGCCCATAGAATGTGGGTGATTGTCTCAGTCTCTATATTGCAGAATAGGCATTTGGGGTCCACCATGATGCCTCTATGCCTGAGATTGTTCCGAGTTGGTAGGGAAGCTGTACATGCTCGCCACAGTAAATGTTTACATTTTGACGGAACGCTGAGCCTCCACATCGATTTCCAAAACCTTCTGAGATGGATTGCACTAGAGCTTTCCGAATGGGAATGATCAAGATTGGCATGAAGAGTGTGATGATATGCTGACCGAACCGTGAAAAGTTTTGATCTGGTGTTTTGCCAGCAAAGGCGATCTGGTCTGGTGATGGCGTTCAGTTGGATTGCCAAAATTGCTGATGCATCTTGGGGTGCGAAGTTCTCCTGGATGAGTTGTCTATTCCATGAGTGGGTATCGGGATCAATGAGATGATACACTTTTTCTATGTGCTCTGCCCCTGGCCTACACGTTGGTATTCTGGGCAGCCAATGATCAGTCCATACACCTATAGAACGGCCATTACCAACTGTCCATTGTGTATTTGAGCGTAGCAAATTTTGGGCAGCTAAGATGCTGGACCATAAAAAGGACGGTTTGTGGCCAGGCTTTGCATGGAGGAATGATGTGGAGGGAAAGTATTTGGCCTTAAATACTCGAGAGAATAAAGTATGGGGGCTGTCAAGTAGTCTCCATCCCTGCTTGGCGAGAAGGGCAATGTTGAATCTGTGAAGATTACGGAAGCCCAGTCCACCCTCCTTCTTTGCTCGGCATAAGGATGTCCAGTTGACCCAATGAAGCTTTCTCTCGGAACTTTGCTGTCCCCACCAGAATCGTGCCACCATTCTTTGTAAATCATCACACCAAGATTTAGGGAGCTTGAAACATGACATTGTGTAGGAGGGGATGGCTTGTGCCACTGCCTTAATGAGGATTTCACGGCCTGCCTTAGACAGCTTCTTCTCCTTCCAGCCGCTCAGTTTCTTAGCCACTTTTTCTTTAAGCCCCTGAAACGTCTTGTTCTTAGATTTCCCAATGAATATGGGTAGGCCCAGGTACTTTTCAGTGGTTGAGGTGGAAGATGCACCCAGTAACTTGGTGATCTCGGCCTGTGTGTTCTCTTTAGTGTTTGGACTGAAGAACAATGCTGTTTTTTCTCTGTTGATTTTCTGGCCAGATGAATTCTCATAGATGTCTAGGATACGCAAGATATTTTGACATTCTTCCACTGAAGCCTTGGAGAGTAAGAGGCTATCATCAGCGAAAAGGAGGTGGGATATCTTTGGGCCATACCTACTTGCAGCTACACCATGGATTTTGTTCTCTCTTTCAGCTTTACGGAGAAGGCCGGAGAGGCCCTCGGCGCAAAGCAAAAACAAGTAGGGAGAGAGAGGATCACCTTGGCGTATTCCTCGTGATGGTTTGATGAAACCTTGTGGGATTCCATTGATTAGGATAGAGTAAGTTGGTGTGGTGACGCACTCCATAATTAGCTCTACCCAACGTGAAGCAAAACCAAGTTTGAGCATTGCTGCCCTTAAGAATTTCCATTCCACCCTGTCGTATGCTTTGCTCATATCTAGCTTCATTGCCATTTGCCCTGTGATCCCTGTCCTCTTTTGTTTCATACTGTGTAGTAATTCAAAAGCCACAGCCACATTGTCCGTAATGAGACGCCCTGGGATGAATGCACTCTGAGAGTCAGAGATGACTGATGGGAGCACTTGCTGTAAACGGTTAGCTAACACTTTTGAAACAATTTTATACAGCACATTACATAAGCTAATCGGGCGATAATCAGAAACTTGTTGGGGGTTCTTTATTTTTGGAATTAAGACAATGTGAGTATAGTTTATTTTCTTGAGGAGGTGTCCAGAACTGAGGAAAGAAAGAACTGCCTGAGTGATATTGTCCCCAAGAATGTGCCAATATTTTTGAAAGAAAAAACATGACATACCATCGGGTCCGGGAGATTTGGAAGGGTGCATTTGGAACACTGCTTTCTTAATTTCCTCAGCTGTGTACGGACTAAGCAAAGTCTGATTGTGCAAAGGGGTGACAACTTGGTCCAGTGTCTCAGTTGTGATCTCAGTTTGGCATTGTGTGGCACTTGTGAACATTTGGGAGAAGTAATTCTCAATGATCCTTCCAATAACCTGTGTATCTTCCTGCCATAAATCAGAGGAGTCCAATAACCCTGTGATAGTGTTGGTTCGCCTTCTTTGGGTTGCCTTTTGGTGGAAAAATTTCGTATTCTTGTCACCCGACTCCAACCAAACAGCCCTTGATCTCTGCCTCCAGTGTAGCTCATCCTGCAGAAGCAATTCATTAATCTCCCCCTTGAGTCTATAAATGGACTGGTTATGGGCTCCATCTAGATTGGAGCTCATCAGATGCTCCATCTCTGATTTTTTCTGGTCCAACTGCTTTTTGACGGAACCAAAAGTGGTCCCACACCATTTCATCAATGCTTGCCTGCACAGCTTTATTTTCTCTGTTACTTGGAACATTGGGCTTCCAGTGAGCTGGGCAGTCTGCCATGCAGTTGCAATAACCTGTTCACACTCTGGTTTATAGCTCCATTTTTCTTCGAATCTGAATAGTGATTTTCTTTTTGGCTTTTGGGGAGCAGACTTGTGAAAGTCTACCTGGATTGCTAAGTGGTCAGATTTCGAAGTTGGAATATGGATTGCCTCTTTGAATCCAAACAAGGTTAACCATTCAGATGTGGCTAAGGCTCGATCAAGGCGTTCCTGGACAAAAGCTGGGGGATCACGGTTGTTGTTCCATGTGTAAGGTGGGCCACGATACCCAATATCAATGAGGCTACAAGCTGTGATTGTGTCTCGGAAATCCATCATTTGCCTTAACGGTTGGAGGTGTACTCCTCGCTTCTCCTCTTGTGAGAGGATCTCGTTGAAATCTCCCATGCATAGCCATGGTGCCTGATTCCTGCTACCCAGATGATTGAGGAGTTTCCATGTCTCATGTCTCTTGTGCGGTTCCGGGTGGCCATAGAAACCTGTGAGGCGCCACCAGGAGTTTGTGTCCATGTGAACATGGACATCAACATGGTGCTGTGAAAACGTTTGTACTCTGACCTCTATGGAGTCTTTCCACATAAGCGCTAATCCTCCACTTCGGCCTTTGCTTGGTACTGTGAAAACATACTGAAAGCCCACACTAGCACGTACTTTCTCCATTCTTTTAACGTCAAGTTTTGTTTCAATGAGAAACATCATGACGGGGTCCTTCTCCTTCGCTAAATTGCGAAGTATACGAATTGCCTTCGGGTTCCCAAGCCCTTGGCAATTCCAGCTTATAATACTCATTGGGATGGGCGGGGCTGCACCACAGCTCCCGCCAAAGTCTTTGTATGAGCATGGTCACCTGTCAAAGGTCTTTTTGTTTTCTTTGGAGTTGGACTATCTTCAGTATCTGCATCAGATATGGCGTAAGAGATACGCTTCTGACCCACAGTGGGAGCTTCCATACGGGGATTACTCACCGACAAAGTTTCCCCTTTTTCTGTACGCTTCCAGGATTTAAGGGCTTTTGTTTTGGACTTTATCTCCTCAAGTTGATTTGTGTAGTGGTTGGCAGACTCTATTTTGGGAGTAGGTGGTAAATCCACAGGTGTATCAGCACGTGGGTCCCCACCTAGTGTCATCTCACTTACCGCAATTATAGGAGTGGGGCCTGTAAGAGTTGCCATATCAGGCTGCCCATGCTTTGTCAACGTCTTATTTTTGGGTAGACCGTGATCCTCGCTGGAGCTGGGATTTGGTAAATCACCGTGATTGTCGCTAGGGGAGATATTTGCCTTAATTGTGGTATCGGGGTTAGGTGGATGGGGGTGTGATTCCGGCGAGTTTGGCGTTGGTGGGGGTGGGGGATTCGAGGCCACCGGGTTGGTTTGATTGGCAGGTTTGTTTGTAGGCCTTGGTTGGGGTTGGGGACCTCGTGCTGTATGGCCTGCTTTGAGCCACTCCCCGTAAGGAAGAGTAGAGGCATCCTCTTGTTGGGGGGTGGTGTTGCACTGGGTGGTGGCGTGGCCCATAAGACCACATCGGTGGCAGAACGACGCCAGTCGCTCATACTTATATTGGACCCAAACTCGTTGACCATCGGGGCTAAGGACAAAACCACCTCGGAGCAAAGGTTTATCAATGGGCACCTCCACTCGAATCCGTAAGTTACTGGCTTGGTCTCCAAACCATGGGCTTCTGTCAACCTTGATGAATTGGCCGATTTTGCGTCCAATGGCTTTACCCACTTCCTCTGCCATGAGATCAAAAGGAACACCCCAGACTTGTATCCAGAAAAGGGCATGGGTGAACGTCAAGTTCGCTGGTGTCATCCCTGATTCCCAGCGTCGTAGTAGGAGGAGGTGGTTATCAAAATTCCATGGGCTATGTTCCAGTACCCACCTCATCTGGAAAGCGTTACGGAACTTGAACTGGATCAAACCAGGGCCAACATCCACCATACGTACTTCGTCTCCCATACGCCAAGCTGTGCGGAGGGTTGATTTTGCTGCTCTTAAATTTGGTGGTCTGTGTGTGAGGAAACGCCCGAGTAAGCTATGTTCACATTCTTCAAGTGCTATGGCTCTGTTGGCACCCGTGATTACAATACTATCTTCCTCCTCATCAGTCAACTTGACCTTTAGGAGGCTATCAGCAAGATGGTCTGCCATAAAGATTACTTTTGATAAGGTGTGGTAGAGATTTTTTTGAATCTGGTTGGGTTTGGTGCCGTGTGGGGTCAGGGTTATGGTGAAAAGAGTGTTTGGTGGGTGTGATGATGGATAGGGTAGTGTGTGGGGACAGATTTAGGTAGTGGAGATTATTTGGAGGGGTTATGGTTACGGGATATTTGTGTGGGAAGGGGTAATGGTGATCAATGGAGAAGAAACTAGTGGGGTCAGGGTTATGATGACAAGAGTGTTTGGTGGATTTGATGGGGTAGGGTGGTGTGTGGGGTCAGATTTAGGAAGTGGAGATTATCTAGAGGGGTTATGGTTATGGGATATTTGTGTGGAGAGGGGTGATGGTGATCAATGGAGAAGAAAACTAGTGGCGGCTTAGAGAACTCGCTAAGCGAGAGATGACTCTGCTACTAGGGCAGCAGAGAGAAAACTCGCTAAGCGAGAGAGAGTTCTCTTGGCTGCTTGTTGTTATCACATAAACCCACATGATATTATTGTGCCAGGAAACCACACCAAAAAGCCCAACCCATTCTACAACCGAAATTGGGTCCACCCAAATTCAAACACCAAGTCTGTCCATTGTCGTCCCAGAGACGTGCTTCCCCCATACGGACAAGCCCATCAGCCCAGCCCACTCACCAGTCATAACCCACCAACATATACCAAGCACCTACACTTCTGAACCTGAGAAGAACCACATATCCACTACAACTGCCTCAACACCTTTCAAAAGAAAAGCTAACAAAGAAGAGGAACCCCATAACCAGAAAAACAAATATACGATGACTCCGATTTCCCTCTGTCTCAGCTTGTTAAAGATCTCCACTACAAAAGCAACAAGAAGAAGAATTTGGCAGATTCCTTCAAGTTGTTTCCACGCAAAAAAGAAAAGCCATGGGTACTCTTTTGAAGCTACGGCTTCGAACATCTCTCTACCTGATTTAGAGGAGGGCTTCGTCAAGCCCCCTCCAGAGAAATAAGGATCCTAGGGTGGAATTGTCAAGGCATTTGCAATGCCTTGACAGCTTGGGCTCTCCGAGTAACAATAAGGGCTTAAAACCCAAATGTTATATTTTTATGTGAGACAAAAGCTACGGAAGATCGAATGAAGAAGTTAGGGTGTTCTATTGGTTTTTTTGAGTATGTTGTTGTTGGTGCTCAAGGAAAAGCTGGTGGAATTTGTATGTTGTGGTTGAATGCTCTAGATGTCCATGTTTTAGAGTTTGACTCCAGAACGGTGGTGATTACGATTTAAGACGCGATTTGTTTCTGGACTTTGATTGGGTTTTATGAGCCTCCTTATTATGCTAAAAGGCGTAAGGCCTGGGGCAATCTAAATACTCTGCTTCAATCCATTAATGGTCCATGGATGTGTTGTGGGGATTTTAATTGTGTTGTTGAAGAAGCAGAGAAAGAAGGTGGAAATAGGGGTAGTGGATCCACTCCGAATTTCGTTAAAGAGTTACTGTTTGAGCTTGAAGCAATTGATTTGGGTCACAATGGAAACAAGTTTACCTGGTGGAATAAATGATGGGGCAAAGGTGCAATTTAGGAAAGACTAGATCGTGCTATTGCAAATCCGAGCTGGAGGTTGGCGTTCCTTAAAGCAACAATTTACCATCTTGGTACCATCAACTTGGATCATGCCCCTTTACTTGTTGATACTAATCCTGTTGAGTGTTTTTGCCCGCGTCCATTCCGATTTGAGACAATTTGGGTTAGGGACCCTCGTTGCAGAGGTGTGATTAGAAGGGCATGGGATTCAGTGGTTGTGGGATCTCAGGCATTCATCTTATGTCGTAAACAAATGTTGACTACTAAAGCACTCAAGAGGTGGAACAGGGAGGTTTTTGGTTACTGTAACACTATGATTAAGATCTATCAAACATAATTTCGGAGGCTCAGTCACAAGATAGAACTGAGTCTAATACTAGAATGGAAGCAAACCTACAAGGGGAACTTAATGAATGGCTTAGAAGGAATGAAGCATTGTGGAGGCAAAAGTAGAGGGAGACCTGGCTCAAAGATGGTGACAAGAACTCCAAGTTTTTTCATCTTTCCACTATCATTCGTCGTAAGAGGAACTCGATTGATGCTATCAAGAATGATGATGGTAATTGGATTACTAATCAGAAAGAAATTAAAGAGCATGTTGAAGATAAGTTCTCCCAGTTGTTTACAGAGGAACCGGTGAATTTTCCACTCAATTTGGAGCAATTAATCACTCCAATCATCACTGATTAAGAAAATACAAGACTTTGCCTTATTCCTACAGCCCAAGAGATCAAGGAAACTATATTTGATCTTAAGTCTCAAAAGTCTCCAGGTCCAGATAGGTTGCCAGCTCTCTTTTACAAAAGCTATTGGTCAATTGTGGGGAATACGGTTACACAGGCAATTCAAAGTTTTTTCAGGTCTGGTAGACTTCTTAAAGAGGTAAACAACTCATTTATTGTGCTTATCCCCAAAATTAGAGTCCTTCATCTATTAACCACTTTAGACCAATTAGTCTTTGCAATACAGTGTATAAGACTATCTCTAAGCTACTTGTGGCTTGATTAAGGCCTACCCTGGATAAACTCATCTCCCCGGCTCAGTCAGCATTTGTTCCTGGAAGATGGATAGCCGAAAATCAGTTAATAGTTCATGAACTTTTGCATAGCTTCAAAAAGAGAAAATTCAAGGAGGGGTTTGTTGTATTAAAAATTGATTTGCAAAAAGCATATGATCGTGTGAGATGGAAGTTTTTATAGGTGGTTCTAACCAACTTTGGATTTCATAAAGTGTTTATCAGATGGGTTATGGAATGTGTTAGTTCAGTCTCTTTCTCAATCTTGATCAACGGAGGCAAATCTAAACATTTTTCCCCTTCAAGAGGATTGAGATAGGATGATCCTCTATCCCCTTATCTCTTCATTCTTTGCCAGGAAGTTCTTTCAAGGCTTATTGAGAGTGAACACATGGCAGGGAGCATCTGTGGTGTTAATATGAATGTGGGAGGCCCGGGGTTTACCAATGTAATGTTTGCAGATGATCTAATGTTATTTACTAAAGCAACGTGTAATGATGTAACAGCTTTGAATTCCAGCTTGGACAAATATTGCATGTGGTCTGGTCAGTTAATCAACAGAACCAAGTCTGGTGTTATATTTTCGAAAGTGGTTCAACTCAACCAGAAAAGAAGATTGAAGAATATTTTGCAGATGAAGAAAGTCCTGAAAAATGCTAGATATTTGGGAGCCTCCTTATTTATTACAAGAAGCAGAGTCAAAGACTTTAAGTATCTTCAAGAGAAGCTAGAATCTCGTCTGAATGGGTGGAGAAGTAAAAGCCTCTCTTGGGCTGGGCGCTGCACGCTTATAAAATTAGTTGTACAAGCATGATGCAACTACCCGTAGATTTTGGTGGAACCCAAAAAAAGGCAAGGACAGATTCCTAGCTTGGAAGTCTTGGGAGCATCTATGTAAACCAAAAGTTAATGGTGGATTGGGGTTCAGGAAATCTAAGCATTTTAATGAAGCCCTTATTGCAAAACTGACTTGGATGGTTGCTTCAAAGAGAGATAGTCCATGTATGGAGGCCTTAAGATGTAAGTACAAGGTGACTGAGTCATGGCTTAAAGAGACACCTCGGAAATATGTTTCTAACACATGGAGGGCAGTGGAAAGATTGAAACTATTAATTACATGTGGTGCTTTTAATTGTATTCTGGTAGGAGATGGTATGTCGATTGATGTATGGAAGGAACCTTGGGTTCCTTGGCTCCTTGAGTTTACACTGAGACCCAAAGATCTTTCCATTAACACCCAACCCATGAAGGTGGTAGAGCTGATTATCCATAATTCTATCTGCTGGAATGAGTCCAAACTTATTGAGCTTTTTTATGAGACCTCTATCTCAGCCATTAAAAGGATTAGTATTCCAGCAGCTTCTAGGAAAGACAAACTTGTTTGGATTTTATATCCAAAAGGAAATTTCACTATGAAATCAGCTCTTAAAACCTATCAAGATCATACTACTGAGGCTTTTGTAGAAAAGTGGAAAGCTCTATGGAAATTGAAGATCCATGAAAGATACAAAATTTTGATTTGGAGAATAGCTAATGGGATTCTCCCTACTCGGCTTACTATGGCACAAAAAGTTGGTCTTGGTGATACTATTTGCCCCTTTTGTCGTGGCTGTGAGGAGTTAATTGATCACCTATTCTTTAAGTGTTCAGTCTCTAGAGCATTATGGTTTGGAACAAGTTGGGCTATCCAATCTTGCCACCTCACGGTTTTGAACTACGAAGACATTCTCCAACTTATCATAGAACCTCATGTGGTGTCTAATACCACTTTGGACATGCAAAGACTGCGAGAACAAACATCTATCCAAATAGCTACCACCTTAGACAGCATTTGGAATTTGAGGAACCAAGTGGTTCACCAAGATTACAAGTTCAACATCTTGGTCATTATCAAGAATTTGGAAAGTAGAATATTGGAGCATTTTCATGTGTTGGAAGAGTCAGATTCAATAGTTGATACTCCTATTAGGGGCATGGAGAGATGGAAACCGCCTGATGCTGGTATTGTAAAGTTGAATGTGGATGCTGCATTTGGTAATGGAAAATTTACAGTGGCTGTTGTAGCTCGGAACCACCAAGGATCAATTCTTAAGGTGTGAGCGAAATTGACAGATCATCTTGATCCTTCTCTGGCTGAAGCTTCTGCCATCACTTGAGCTCTCGAATTAGCAGAGTTGGAAATGTATGAACACATCTGTATTGAAAGTAATGCTAAGATTTGCGTGGATGCTTTAACTGCCCCTATTGATGTTTGCCCTTGGAAGATCGTTTCATTGACTTCTCTGTCCTTAGAATTAGCTTTACGTTTTACGCATTGTGTTTTTCATTGGGTGAGGTGAGATGCAAATCATGTAGCTCATGTTTTAGCTAAGGTTGCAATCTCACTAAGTCTCCCTTTTAGTTGTAATGATATCTCTCTTCCTCCCTCGGTTAAAGAGGGTTGGACTAGAGATATGTTTTTGCTTTCCTCTTAATGAAATTTGTATTTAGCAAAAAAAAAAAAAAAAGAGTTCACTAAATTAGGGTGTTAATTGCAAGAGGTTTGGGATGCAAAGTGCAAGTAGCCCTATATTTAGGGTGGATTTGTGCAATTAACCCATACAATTAAAGAATTTATTAGAAAATTATGGGGTTCGACTCCCCTCCCATTCTCTCCTATTTTAATATAATAAATGATATGTGTCAAATAAACAATCCAATGATTAAAAAAAGGCCACCTCAAATATAGTTTTTCTCTCGTAATTTGACACTAATTTTTCTCTCTCCAACCACGCTTTCCCCTCTTCTTTTTTACTCTCTCTTCAACATCACCACCGAGCCAAGATTAGAGCTCGTCGGAAAATAGGGCAAAAGTGGGACACTGGATGAGGCAATCAAAGAAGAGCAAACGATCTTGATGCCCACAAGGGAAGCGAAGCAACTGTGCAAGGTAAACAAGCAAAATACCTTCTCTTGGAAGGAAGCCAACACAGCAACACTCCAAAGTCCACTCACGTCCTCAAGCACAACACTCACAATATCATGTCCTTTATTTATTTTATTTTTTTTGGTAACACCATATTTCGTATTGCTTGTTAACTTTAGTTGTTGGAGTATTTTGACTTGATGAAATGTTTTCAATATTTTAATGTTATTGACCGAATTTTGTGTAAACATTGTGCAAGGGCTATTTTTTTTGTTATCTATTCTCTCTATTAATGATTTATAAGAGTACTAGTACAGCTTTTGCACCTCTTTTCCGGCAAAATCTGATCTTGATTCTTGGTGCCCATCGCCGTTATGGTTATGATGTTGGAGAAAGAAGGAGAAAGAAAAGGGATAAGTGTGGTTGGAGAGAGAAAAAACAGTGTCAATTTATGTGGCTTATTTTTAACTCTTGGATTGTTTATTTGACACATATCATTCATTTGTATTAAAATAGGAGAGAGTGTGAAGATTTTAAATGGGAGGGGAGCCAGATCCAAAATTATCTTCCATTTTACAGTGAAGCCTAGTTTTGGTTTCTCAATTGAATGTATTTTTTTCTTTTAAATTTTGAAAAGTTGAATATTGTATTTGATTTTCCGATAATCTATAAATCAAATAAAAAAAATATTTATTATCTCTTTATATGTCCAATATTCTTCTAATTAAAATACCAATTAGTGTGGACGTTTTTCCCATTAGAAAAATACACATCCAAATACAGACAACAAATTAAACAATTTTTTAGGTGGAGCCAGATTGCACGACAACACTCAAATTCCAAAATCACAAACTTTTAATTTTAGATCCCAAATAATAAATAGCCAAAGTGTTATTGTGATGCTTAAAAAATCTTATAAGTGTGTACGTTGAGTCCCACATCAGGTATATATCGGGTCGAACGGAGTTTTATTAACAATTGTAAGGAGTCCTAATTGTAACTTGACTAGTCCTTTTGGGATATAAGCGCAGATGTGGTTAACACTTTTCTTGGGTTATTATAAATGGTATCAGAGCTAACCCAGTAATGTCGTGTGGGCTCGCCCATAATGGGCCCTAAGGAGGAGATTAAAATTTAATAAGTGTGTGTGGACTCAAAAATTTATTATAATATAAAGGATCACCTTTTGGAGAGGCGGCGCCCTAACATTCTGACTCTTGAGTGTGTCTCCTGAACTTTGAAGGAAACCCTTTTGTCAAAACTATATTTCTATATATATATATATATAAAACGTACGTAGCATCTAAAAGCCTCACTGTCACAACTTCTCTGTCTTCGTATTGTAGGAAACCCTCCTCTCCTTTTTAACACAATTTATTCTTCAGGTTCTCTTTCTCTCGCTTTTCTACGTACTTTGATTCTCATTGTAGATAACGTACGTGCTACTTTCTTTTTCTCTTGAATTGATTTGTGCCTACTTTTTTCTTGTTTTTGTGATTTTTTATAATATTTTATGCATGCAAAAGAAGATTAAAAAAAAAAAAAACGATTTTGAGTCAAGAATACTTGCATGAGGTTCTTGGATCAAAGAGACAAGAGTGCATCATCATATATTGTGGCGTATTTTTTTTTTTTTGTGTGATTGTTCTTGTACGTTTTTTTATTTTATAATGAATAGTGGTTCTGGTTGTCAATGATATGATTGATTTTGCATGATGCTATAGTTGTTGTTTACCAATTAATTAATATGTTATGCATGAAAATAAAAACTAATTATTAATCATTAATAGGTTCGTTCATCAGACAGTGTGTATCACCTATCAATTATAGTTGTTTATTTATTTATTATGGATTGCTTTTGTTCTTGTTGTTACCAATTAATTATATCAATTCACGTGACAAAAAAAAAAAAAAAATAGAATTCATCTAAAAAAAATTCACTAGAAAAGTACAAGCTCATTGTATAAAAATTAACCTAACCCTAGTTGTATTAAGGTATGTTTGGGAATTGGGAATTGGGAACCCTAATTGTATTAGAATATGTTTGGGATGGAGGGAGAAAAGATTGGAGTAAAGGGGAATGTTCATAGAATGTACTAATTTTTAATATATTCCAATCATCAACTTTTTCTTTTTCTCTATTCTCCATCCATCTAAACATAGAGTTAAGATTTTAGGGTTAATTTAGGATTATTCTTACTATAAATATTGAGCTTTTTATAATTGTTTGATACATTAATATTCCTCTCCTTTTTTAAAAAGGATGTAAATATCAAACTATTTTTTAAAGTTATTTGATTGCATAAAGTTAATTATTTCTTGCTTGGCAAGGAATAGGTTAAGTATCATGTTTTCTTTATTTAAACTATTTGCACGAGATTAATAACTTTAATAAGTTTAGTTTCACGCCAGATCAAGAAATATGAAATTTATTTCATTGAAAAAAAGAAGTTCGAATTCATAATGTACATGAGAAACAAAGAAAAAGTATGGGACTATTAGTCACTTTATTTATTTAAAGTATGGGACTATTAGCTACTTCCTAGGCCTAGGTTTTCTCTGTTACGAATCTTACTAGTATTAAATCTAAAATTTATTTATTTAATTGCAGCCGAATTAAGGTGATTAATTGTAATTCCATAAATGGCTGCCAAAAATCCGTATACGTGTGCACTAAGGTTCACAGGGTGTGTGGCAACCCTTTCAGCAGCTTTAGCTTTGGGTACAGCCCGTCAAATAGTTTACTTCTCTGATAAGGTGTCTATTCGAATAGAGTACAGCGATTTAACGAGCTACAGGTAAGTTGTACTTCCACTTCAAAGATAATGTATATATCGTTTTCATGTTCAACTCTAATTAGCTTCTGACTGACAACTTTGCTATATAAATATATATAGGTGCCTTTTAGTTGTGAATATCATAGCATGCGTTTATAGCTTTGCAATCAGTCTTCTTCCTCGGAACAGTTTGCTGTGGCGATCAGTTGTGATAGTTGATGCGGTAATATTTAATTAATTTCTTACTACAACTTTACTATATATTATTAAATAATGTCCTTGTGTTTAATTGGCTTTTGAAAAATGCTGTGCCATGCAAATGCATATATAGTCTAATTAAGAATGCAATATTAAAGTCTTCCTTTTATCTATCTTTATTTCTTTTGCTTGAGTTTTGTATTGACTCAGGTATTGTAATGGGCACGTTTAAATATAAATTGAACTGGGTTAGTGGTATTGTTTAATTTTGTTTATGAGAAGAACCTAAATTCAAATCTCTCTTTCCCATTTATTGTAACAATTGAATTATCAAAATTATATGAAAGAATTAACTCTTAGTTCTCGGTTCTTCTTTCATTTTTGTTTTTGTGTTTTTAGATGTTGATGGCGCTACTCGCTTCAAGCAATGCAGCTGCCTTGGGAGTTGTTTGTCTGGAAAGGAATGGAAATTCTCACGCAGGGTGGGAACGCATTTGTGGCCTTGCTCCCCATTACTGTAACCATATAATTGGTGCTATAACTGCAAGCTTTCTTGGGGTTGTGACGTTTACGATGCTGCTTTTCATAGCCATCAACAATCTACTAAATCCTCTACTTGTGCAAGCAAATGTACAAGCAGCTTAAAAGGTTATGTTTAGGGATTTGCTGTTTGTGCTGCCATTTGCCGTATGCGTATACCATTATGGGAATACGTAAGGTATTAACAAATTATTTTGTTTCATCTGTTTTGATATTTTTAGAATTCTCTTTATTCTTTAAATCCCCATTATTTGTAATTGTGGATTGGAATAAAAGGTATATCTATTTTTAACTATTTTGAATTAGAATGATTTTTTTTTTTAAAGAAAAAGAAAAAAGAGGTTGGGCACATAGAATTGCTAAGCAGTACATTATAATGTATATTTTTTAATGTAACTTTTATTACATATTAGTTCGCTACCCACCCATGATGGCTAGGGACGTCCTTTAACCTAAGAGCAAGGGACACGTTAAAGTATCACATCTTACTTTGGCAATTCATCAATGCATTCAACTACTTTAATTTCCCACTTGGTGATAAACTTGCGTTACTATGCTCGGCTTATTACATATTAGTTAAAACCAATTATAACTCACTCTTTTATTAGAATAAATCAACCTACTACTAATCAAACAAAGTCTGATTAAATTACGTATTGTCTTTTCTATGCAAATTTTGATTTAGTTAAGTTGTATAATTTCTACAAATTCTTTTATTTAACCTTTTATTTCTTAATAAATATATACATATATATAATTTATAAATATTTTTCAGTAAACTTTCTCGTGCATTTCATGCATTAACAAGTAGTATTTAAATCATAGCAAAAAAAGAAAAGAAAGATAGAATGACCATATAAAATTGCTAAGTAGTACATACCCGTTTCTTTTTTCTTCAAAAATTAAAAAAAAACAAACAAACATTAAAGTGCTGCAAATTTATATGAAACTCTAAAGGATGCCTGGTTCACAGAATATTGTCAGCATTATCAGCATTTTTCAATAATGAGAGACTATTATCATGTTTTTGTGAAAATCACGACCCTAAAACCATCATTTTAGATGAGAGTCTAAACATGGTTCCCAAAATGGGGATTTCACTGTTTCCACCCTAAATCACTAGTGGAAATTATATATGGAGTTGCCACCTAACTTTTGTACAAAAAGCTAAAAAAGAAAAACTCATCTTTTATTGATTAAATAAATAATACAACACTTTGAAAAAGAAATAAATTACAACATTTTGCCCTAGATACAATCTAAGATATTAAAATAGAAGGTTTTGGTCCTAATACAATCTAAAAGAAAAGAAAGTAAAAAAGATACAATAAACTAATCTATTTCCCCTAAGATTAGGGTTCGGAGGCTAAAGAATTGAGTGGGAAGGTGTTAGGCACCCACTCAACCTGACCTTGGTTAGTCTTTAAAGATTTCTATGCTATAGTTCACGACTCATTTAAACCAAACTCGCATTTGACATCAATCAATCATAGTACATGCATACAAATAAAAATAAAAAGTGATCAATCAACAATTCCTAAAACAACTCAAAAAAGCAATCCTAATTACATTTAAACAATCAAGAAAACATGTTGAGATTTAATCAATCTGGAATAAACATGACATAATTAATGGAAGATAACTTTCTGTACAGAAAACTCAAAATTAAAATAAAGGCCTGATCAGCACTCAGGTAACCTCCAATTGGGTCCCAAATAGGCCCAATCAAATCCCAAAGAAACCCGATCGGTACTCCAGTAAAACTAGAGACCCGATGGCCTTTAATCTGAAAAATACTTTATGCCTTGTTTTGAAACCGAAACCTATACCATTTTTATCATTTTTAAAGCCGTAATTTACATCCTAACATGTTCCTATATTATTTAAAAAATTAATCAAGACAATACATGTGATAAAAAATAAACAAAAACAAACCTAAAAATGTTTATATACAACCAATCATGCAATCATATCTTGAAATGAAAAATAAGGTAGAAGAGGAACCTGCATGTGTTGTAGGATGGGGCCTCTTTGATTGAGAATACCAGATGCAATCCTGAATGTGTTGTGGGATGTGGCCTCTTGATTGAGAATACCAGATCGAATCTTGAAAAGAAAAACAATTCTTGGAGAAAGATTTGTCAAATTAAATAAATGAGATTGATAATAAACTTGAAAAGATTGGAAGTGAGATTACAAGAAATGGCTTCTTGTAATCTCTAGACTCTAATATAAGAACACACTTGTGTTCTTATTAGCAAGTCTAATCCCTCATAAAAATTGTCTTGAATTTGTTTGGGATTGTGTGCAATTAAAATTCCAACCCTCTTTGACAATGAGTCTAATTTTCTATTTATATGGCAGCCTTAAAATGAGTAATCTTGAGTTTTGGAACTTTAGGAGGTTTATTAGGGTTTTAAAATCAAATTGGTGGTACAAGAGTTTGATTCTTGATAAAATTCTTATTTGAGTATCGATCGGTTCCCAAAGAGGCCTGTTCGGTTCCCGTGTAAATATTTGAGTACCGATTGGTTCTCAGGTGGATAATTCCGACTTCTTACATTTTTAATCCACTTCTAGTTGAATTAGAAGTCTCCTATCAGCTAGGTTCGGGATCTCTTTATTTTAAATAATTAATTAATAAATAATTTGATAATTACCAATCAAAATAATTATCCCATTAATTAGTTAAAAATAAATCAATTTAAGAATTATCCTTTGATGAATATCTTGTGCATGAATACTTACCATTTGAAGGTATTCTAAACCAATAAGAATTATTTATTAATTGATTTTAATTTAATCATTTAGAGGACTAATTAAATTAATTAACAAGTAATCTTATGCATGTGAGATTATGGTAAATATCATTTCAACCAATCAAATTTATTTCCTTAATAAAATCTTGATTTTTTATCCGATTTCCAATCGTGGGCTTTGATAGACCAAATGGCATTACTAGGAATTTGTAATGGCCATCATGTGTGCGAAATGTTGTTTTATGAACGTCATAAGGATGTATCAGAATCTGGTGGTAATCGGATTTGAGATCAAGCTTAGTGAAATAGGTGGCGTCGTATAATTCGTCCAAGAGTTCATCGATCACCGAAATGAGGTATCAATCTTTGATAGTTGCTTGATTGAGTGCACTACAGGGGCAGAGCTATTAGTGGGCTAGGTTGGGCTACAGGCCAACCCCATTTTTTTTTTTTAATTTTCTACAACTATATCTTTTTTTTAAAAAAAAAATAGCCCACCTCAATTCCAAGCACAAACCCATTCCAAAATTTAGCCCAATCCAAAACCAATTCCAAATTTCAACCCAAACCCACCAAAATCCAATCTAAATTCTCAATTATTCATTAAAAAAAAAAAAACAAAGAAATTCACAAACCCAAACCCACCCGTGTCTGACTGACCGTGCCTGTGACTACTGACTTGTGACCCAGCGCCCAGCTCGAATCCGTTCGCATCTCGCTGCCACCGCAAGGCTTACAACGTCGCCTCACCTCCACCGGTCGCATCTTCATGCCTCCGCCCTGACTGGTATGTGTCTCTTACTCTCATTCTCTTTTTGACTCTTTCATACTTTCAGATCTAAGATCTAAGATCTTTTCTCTATCTCTCTTTCTCTCAATCTCAGGCTCTCGCCCTTGTTCTTTCTCTGGTTTTGTGATTCAATTTGTAAATGACAGAGGTTGCTTTTGTTGTGGCTTGGGTTATGTAATTATGTGGAATTGTGCATTTTGTGATTTGTGGTGATTAGTGGACCGTGATTTGTGGTCAGTGGTAGATTGGTAGTGGGAAGTGGGTTAGTGGATGGCTTGGTTTATAAAGTTATGTGCAATTGTGCATTGTTTATTGTTTGTGTTGTGCTATATGTTCATTGTTTGTGGTGTGGTGTGATGATGTGAATAAACTGAATTTAAATCTTGAATGATGTGGTGTGTCAGCCATTGATAATTTGTGAGTTGTGTCACTATTTGTGGGGCACATGTGTCGACTAAGTGGGGTGGGGTTTAGTAATTTAGTTATAAATTGATATAGTTTTTTATTTTGTCAATATTTTGGTCTTAGTATAGTAAAATGTGTTTTTATTGAATGAGGCTTGGTTTTAATTGTGTTATATTGTGGTCCTACTACCGTCGAGATTTAGTTAATATTTTAACCCAAGATTTACTTAATATTTTAGCCTACCCAAAAAAAAATTCCTAGCTTTGCCCCTGTCTGTAGTCAACACAAAATCTCCACGATCCATATATCTTCATAATTAGTAATACTAGTGAAGAGAATGGGCTACACCTTGGTCGAATTATATCAGTGTTGAGCATCTCTTTTACCGCTCGTTCAATCTTATTTTTTTGAATATGAGGGTACCGATAAGTACGCCTAGTATACTGGGTTTTTTCAATAAAATTATTACTTATCCAAAATAAAAAAAAGAGTATATCGATAAGTGCGCACATTGATCACACCAATACCTGGTTCTAAAGCGATTTGGGATAAGGATCCTCTCCATTTGAAATAAAATGGAGAGTCTCCATTTCATGGTCCAGATTAAATATCACAGATCTAATAGTGTACAGACTGCCACGTCATTTAAAATTTTAAATGACAAGACAGCCTATGTATCGTTAGATTTGTGAAATAAAATCTTAACCATGAAATGGAACAAATGGAGAGATTTCCAAATGGAGAGGATCCTTATCCAGCGATGGATTTGGTGGTCATGGGTTCTTACAGACGAAAGAGTTGAGAGGACTTGAAACACAGACTAGTACTGGTTCAAAAATTGGTCGAGCTCGGTTGTGTTTTTTGTTGGCGGTGCAACGACTTTGTCATTGGAAACTTCTATTAATTGCGTCAAGAATGATTCCATGCCATTGGTCAGTAACTTCTGCATAGAGTGAACCGATCTGTGGTAGAGTTGTGGTTGAGCTTCGCCTCGGATAAAATAGGACCGGCTAGTCATTGTGAATTCCATAGTGAGTTCCTTCCAATCATGCAGAATTCGTCTCAAACTCCTTAACCAGAGCATTCCTAAAACCGCGTCGGGACATTGGAGGTCCAATGTAAACAGATGAGTATTAAACTGAAATCCTTGTATTTCCATGGGCACCCTGTGAATAATTTCATTGCATGAAAGTGCTGCACAGTTGGCCACTTGGACATGAAAAGTCGGGGCGGTGATGTTGCAGCACCCCAATTTTTTTGCACACTTAGGAGTTATAAAATTGTAGGTACTTCCACTATCAATGAGAATGTGTAATCTCTTGCCGTTAACGAGTCTGGTCACTCACATGGTGCTTGGTGTGGCGATTCCAATTAGATCATGTAGTGATATTTCTGGTGTCAGACTTTTGTCAATGGTATCTTCCACGACAATTTCTTCTAATTCTGGTTCTTGTTCAGGCAGTATCTCCAATTTGTAAAGATGTTTTGTTTTACACTTTCGGACCGAATTTCTCGTCAAAATTAAAACAAAGGTTGGCCGAATTGGTGGACTCGGTAGTAAAGGACGTTACATCGGTGATCGCAGTTGTCTGTTAAGTTTGTCTTCTTGGAGGCGGGCTATAGACTAGTGGCATGGAGGAGTGTGGTGGGGCGGAAAAGTTTGACCTTGACTCGAATTTCTTCCCGTAGCCTACCGACGTAACATCCTAATAGGGCCTTTTCCGGCCAATCTTGCACTCGCGATGCTAGCTGTTCAAACTGAGTTTGATACTCATGAACTGTGCCATTTTGTCGTAACCTCAATAGAGCTCATCAAAATCTTCGTAATCGGATGGCCCGAAACCAACACATAGCGCTTGCGTGAATTCCTCCAATGGGACATGCAGATGAGAACGATGGTACCATTGTAAGGCGTCGTCTTGTAGATGGAAGGATGCCAAGAGTATTCTTTTGTGTGGTGTTGTTCCTTGGTATTGGAAAAACTGTTCTGCCTTGTATATCTAACCGGTTGGGTCGTCGCCAGTAAATGGCGAAAAGTCTAGCCGCGAAAAGCGGGCTTGAACCCCCCATATGATTTCTGCCATTATTGCCTTCATTGTGTCTTACATTATTTCGGCGGTTAACTGATCCTCTTTCATTGTTGCGTGTCTCCTTGTCGCGGCTAAGTTGAGCTGGTGTTAAGAAAGGCTGCGATGTCGTTTCTTACTTGTAAATTAGACCTCTCTCTATGAGTGTGTGGAAGTGATTGGCTCTGATACCAAATATAATGAACTATTTTTTTTAAATAATTAAATAAAAATAAATTCATTAATTCGAGATAACTCGTCTCCTGAATTTAGAAAGAGAGAAATAGTTATAATAATTCTGCTTGATTATTCTTTTGATCCATACTACTTAAATAAATAGTGCCGCTTACAAACCAAGATATCTAATGCTACTAAAAGAGAATAACAATAATGCAATCCTAACCAGTCACTACTCTGATCCTATAGAGTCCTAATAAACAACATCTCCTAGTCCTAATAAATAACATCTCTTAGTCTTATAGAGTCCTAATGAACAACACCTATTATTCCCGTCCTAGCCACAAGTATTATCACTTGCCAACACCTTCAACGGCTTGCACAACTTCCATGGCTTGGGACATTACACATTCCTTGGTGAAGTGAGCCGTGCAGTTGAAGTTTTCTTGGAGATGTCCGTACCTGGGGTCACCCAACTCACCTCAAATGAGGTGACAGTTTTGTCAGTTTTATTAGACATAGGCATGTAACCATACAGGGTTGGTTGTTGAGGCAAGTGGTTGTTTAACAATATATGAGTCAATGCCACGGTTTTAGACCAGGATTGAGCATTATAAATGCAATGTGGATCTTCTTGGTCGAGCAGGGCTTTTAGAAGAAGCAAAAGAGTTAATTGAGTGAATGCCTATCAACCTAGATGTTGAATTGGAGCCAGATGATGATGGTGTTTATGTACTTCCATGGAACATCTATTGTGCTGTAAATAAGTTGGAAGATGCAGTAAAGACAAGGAAGTTGATATAAAGAAAAAAACTTGGCTGCAGTTGGGTTGAGGTCAATGACATTGTTCCTGAATTCCATGATGAAGATATTTCATATCATGTTCAAGTAGAAATTTATTCAGTGCTAGAAAGAATCGCCAAGCAATCAAAGTCAGATATTAATTTGTATAGTTTGTAACAAGAGCAATTCAATGCTTCAGGACAATTGTTATGAGAAGTTTTAAAGTTTGGGAAAATTGGAAATAGTGGATCTACTTTTTTTTTTTTCTTTTAAAACAACAATGACAAAACCTTTGTCCCAAAACCATGAGATCAACTATGGATAATCAAGAGACTAATTGGGGTGATTCAGACGTTCACTTGTCTCAATGAGCAAGTCCCTAGGATGCACAGGTACTTCATTTTAGCCCATGTATATGTACCCGATATCATACCCGTATCCGATACGTACCCGATATGCATTTACCTTAACTCTTGTTTTGTACTTGAGACAACATTTTGTGTGTGTAATGTACTTGTTTGCTATTTATTATTGCATTTAAATTAATTTTAGATATGTTTTCAAGCTTTTTAATGTTGTCACTTAATTTTAAAACCTAAAATAAACATAATTTATGTCCAAAATTATTCAAAATATACCTATAAAATATTATTTAATTAATTAATTGTCATATCCCCGACCTATCCTACTATAGGTTTTTTAAGAAATGATATATCCCTATACCCGTACCCATATCGTGCTCGATACCATACCTGTATCCATGCAACCTAGTGAGCAACTGTAGGACAAGTTGGTCACCAATGTTAAACAGCCAAATAAAATAATAAATCTAGGTACCAAAGTTTATAAGTATGAATTAATTATTTTGGTCACCAATGCTCTATGGAATTTATTATTTGGTTCTTCATATTCTTCTTAATCATATTATAAAAAAATAATTATTTGGAGCGATTTGCTATTTTACTCCAAATAATTCCTTGAAGTTGAGGATTTCAACTAGCCTGCTAGACACATGTGGTGTCCACTTCATAATTGAGTCATATGTAAATTGCATTTTTTTTGCAAAAAAAAAAAAAATGTAAATTGCATTTTAATCGTACGTACATTTCTTTCATAGATTTCGTTGAAGTTTGAATAGGAAGATAGTTGACAAAGTTCAGAGATGGCAGTGGTTGAAGATATCTTGTATGCTTAAGTTTTGATACTTTCAATCAGTACAAGTAACAAGTGCAGATACATACAGGAGCCAAAGCTGGTGAACCAATTAATGTACGTACTTCTCACTTGGGAGCGGGTAAACAATGTTTTTACTTGATAAATCTTTCTGTACAAGGCAATTTTCCTCATTAACTAATGCACAACTTCGCAGATGTGAGAGCCAAACCATATAATTCATCATAGGAGCTCATTGCAAATTGAAAGGAGCCCTTTTAGCTGTTAAATACTCACTTTGGTTGTCAGGTCCAGCTTACTTAAATTTTTTAGATAGGCTCTTACAGTAGAACTAATTCTTATAAAAAAACTAATCCTCCAGAAAACCTCATAGATGAACAGTATTAATTAATTTGTTCACGTATTTTAATATATACTTGGTTTTGAATCAATTAATGGATGGGAATTACACATGGAGGATCAATACTACCATCACATGCTCTTATTATTTTATAACTGAGATATCAATGTATCATGATGTCATCAGCGTGTTGAACATGCTGTGTGATCTGAAGGCCGACAATGTTGACTGATATATGATATATTAACTATTACGTATATATATATGTGTGGATAGGAGATGATGTGTCGGATAAGGAGTCTTTGACTTTGCGTAGTATTTGACCATTAATTAAACGAGGTCAGAACTTTGTGACGTTATCGTCTTTTATAAGATGGTTCTTTTAATAAGTGACCTAAGAGAGTAAGACATAGGTTAAGAAATAATATTACTTTATCAAAAAAAAAAAAAGGTTAAGAAATAATATTAATTTAAATTTAAATTTACTCTTTTGAAAAAAATAATTAAATTCGTTTGTCAATAACTCATTGGTTTGTATGTATAAATTTATTGTGGTTATTTATATTTGATGTTTATATATTGTTTGACTTTGGAATTAAAAAAAAAAAAAAAATGTATAAAAACATCATTTAATAAAATATTAATTGCACATTAAATCACTTAGTAGCAGAAGCACTTATAAAAACTCTTGATAGGTCTTGCAGAGGAGCTGTCGAAATCGCTACTTTTTTTGGCCGAAGGATGCAGTTCAATTGGTATCAGATGACTTTAGTGTGTTGATCAAATCAAGATCATGTTCTCATTAATGCCCTCCATAACTCTAAAAGGTTGGTCAACATTGAAATTTGAATATTGTGAACCCCTACAATATATAGCTCTATAAATACGAGTTGTTCAGCACTCATTCATACACAAGAAGAAACAAATTAAGATAGACATAATGATAAAGACGGCAATAGTACTAGTGTTACCCATCTTTCTCTTTGCCATCATGACAATGATACCATTGCATGGGGCAGCCGATTCTGCACCTGATCCAGTGCTTGACTTAGCTGGTGAGAAGCTCCGAACGGGTGTAGATTATTATATCTTGCCAGTAATCCGTGGGAGAGGTGGTGGACTCACCCTTGCCAGCACTAGGAACAAGACCTGCCCACTTGATGTTGTCCAAGAACAACATGAGGTATCCAATGGTCTCCCACTCACATTTTCTTCTGTGAACCCAAAGAAAGGTGTTGTACGCGTATCCACAGATCTAAACATCAAGTTCTCTGCCGCGACAATCTGTGTTCAATCAACTGTGTGGAAGCTAGACAAGTTTGATGAATCAACAGGACAGTGGTTTGTCACGACTGGTGGGGTTGAAGGCAACCCGGGTCGTGAAACAACGAGTAATTGGTTTAAGATTGAGAAATATGATGATGACTACAAGCTTGTTTTCTGTCCTACCGTGTGTGATTTCTGTAAGGTTTTGTGCAGAGATGTTGGCATTTACATTGAAGATGGCAGGAGGAGTTTGGCTCTGAGTGATGTGCCATTTAAGGTGATGTTCAAGAAAGCTGGTACTTCCTCTTGAAATTGTTTTCTTTGAGTACGAATTTATGATGCTATTCTCTATAGAATCTTAATAGTGTAATAAAACAGAAGGATTGCCAAAAAGAAATTTGGGCAATCTTCAATCATATATGGTCTATGAATGCAACAGTACTGAAACTAGCAAGTTTACTTTTTTTTTTTTGATAAGTCGCAAGTTTACTTATTTAAGCCTTCTTAATTATACCATTCTACTTTTAGAGGGGAAAAAAAAAATAGATATAGAAAACTTGAATAGCAATATAGCATCGTGCCAATAACCAAATGATCAGCAACCATTCTTCAGCAATTTTTGACAGATTGGTTTAAGGACATTGAGTTTATGGAAGGAAGTTCAAATATAAAGAAAATTATTCAATACTTCCAGAGTACAAATAAATGTGTACTCTCTGCCCTCACCGGGAATTAAGATAGAGTACACCATAAATGACAGATTGGTTTAAGGACATTGAGTTTATGGAATAAAGTCCAAACATAAAGAAAATTATGAGTGATTATTCAGTAATCCCAGAGTACAAATAAATGCGTACTTACTCTTCTCTTTTGAATGGTGGAGAACGCAATAAATCTAATTAGCGAAACCGCATTCATGTAAGAGGAGAGAATATGCATTTATTGCACTCTTGGAGTACTGAAGAATCACCCCCAAATAACAAGCATCTATCAGCAATTAAGTAACTTGCTCTGAATTTTACAAGAGACCCAATACTTAGGCATGAAATATATTTGAAGTGGAAATTAAGAATTCTTCACTAAAGAATTTCAAACTATGCAGTCTCCATTGAACCCATGCTATATCAACCGGTAGGCGGTAGGGGTGTGATTGCACCTTGGATAGTGTTTTTCTTGTTGTCGGGGAAAAAAAAAAAAAAAAAAAAAAAAAAAAAAAAAAAAAAAAAAAAAAAAAAAGAATGGGTAAAACACATAAATCACCCCTGATATTTGGACTTAACGTAAGACACTACCAAGACTTTTGAAAAACATCAAATTTGCTTTGTAAGCATAACCAACCAATTTCATAATTTTTATATATAACAATGACATAACAAATTTCACAACTATTATTTGTATGGGTGATATTTTGAATAATAATACAGACATAACAAATTTCACAACTATTATTTGTATGGGTGATATTTTGACATAACAAATAACTATTATTTGTATGGGTGATATTTTGAATAATAATGCAACAGACATAACAAATTTCACAATTTTTTGAAGTGACAGATTATAATTAGTGCAACATCTCTTTCAATGGAACCTATAATCACAACTTGTCACCTTATTAGTTTGAAAAATATTGTGAAATTTGTTGTGTTTAGAGAGCAAATTGAATATTTTAAAAAAGTTTAGGTAGTGTCTGGCATTAGCCCAACCTCAGGGTGGTTTTTGTATTTTAACCTAAAAGGAATTTGTTAAGGATTAGTAAAAAATATTACTTGTTATCTTTAATTCATGGGTAAATTACAATTTATCCCCCATGATCTCGTGATCTGGCCCTTTCACAATTTCGTCCACAAAATTTTAATTGCTACATTGCTACATTTAAAGAAACAAAATAAAGTTGTTAAGGACTTAAGGTTACATCGAAAGTAATAGATTTTATATTTTATGGACACATTTACCCCTCAATTTACTTTCTATTATTCTTTAAAGTGTGCTATGCCCACATGAGTTTTCTCATCAACTAACTACTTTCATTTTCTTGGCAACCAAACACAACTTAGTTTCAATATTCATCCAATCTCTAAACCTCATTATCATAAGTTCATAACACACATTTACTTAGTAACATTGAATATATATTTATAAATAGAAAGAAAGAAACCGAATCCACAACCATTACAAACAATCAAAGGAAAGAATGGGAGCTTTATATACATAAAGAGGATGAGAATTTTTGAAAAACAAAAAACAAAGAGCATGAGAAAAAACAACATCAACAAAAAAAAATTCGTATGTATTTGCCTGAACAAATTAAGAAATGCACAAATGCATCTCCCCTCCTCTATAGCCACAAATTTTCTATTCATTTTAAAAAGTGATGGAGAAAAAAATGATGTGTAAGCTCAGCCAGGTAAGAGTAGAGCTTAGTTCAGCAAAATGGGAATAGTTGAAGTGGTCATTAGAACAAAACGTCCAAGACCTGCGATTAGGGGTGGCCACGGGTCGGGCGGGTCGGGTTTGGGGGAAATTTAGCACTCTAACCGACTGAGTCAGGTTTGAAGGGATGCAATCTGTTGACCATCCATAGAGGTGGTAGAATTGAACGGATCGGGTGTTCGGGTTGGACGGGTCGGTATGGTCGGGTGATCGGGTATACACCATCAAACATTCAAACTCAGTGTTTTAAAAAAATCTAACCTAAAAAACCAAATCAAAACAAAAAATCTAACATAAAACCAAATCAAAACCACACAAAAATCTAACCTAAAAACAAAATCAAAACCACAAACCAGATCTGAATGGAGGCATGGATCTGAGCGAGTGAGGTCGTGAGGAAAGCCAGGGATCTGACGGGTGAGGCCATGAGGGAAGCAAGAGACCTGACGGTGAGGCCGTGCGAGAGTGGGCCATGAGAGAGAGATTGACGGAGTGACGGAGTGCCGTGAGGGAGTGAGGGAGGCATGGAAGTGAGAGAGGTATGGGAGTGAGGGAGGCGTGAGAGAGGCAACAGAGGAGAGAGAGAAAGAGAGGCGGTAGAAAATATGAGAGAGAAAAGTGAGATGAAGTTGGGTAGGGTTTGGAGAATTAGGGTTAGGATTTAATTTTATATGTGTCGAGCGGGTCAGGTGGTTACCCAACAAAAAAAGGGTAATCCATTACCCGCTCGAAATCGGAAAAAATCTAAAAAAATAAATCCGTATCTATCCGAATAAGTGTTTGCGGACGGGCAGGCGGGTGATCAGGTTGGACGGATTTGTCGGGCGGGTCAGTTTTCACGGATAAATGCCCACCCTACCTGCGATAATAGTCAAATTCCACATATATTTGATTGCTCACTTAAAAATTCTATTTTTCATAACCCTAATCTGTTGAATCTTATCTCTCATATAAATTATTTTTTGGTTATGACATGTTTAGAATGTTTGCATAACACTAGTCCATGGCTATTATTTCCTAAAAGACTGATTTTGATTGGGCTAAACGGGTGACCTCTTCTCATTCTGTAACGTAGTCTCCAAACTTAAATCCTTAGTTCTAGACCATGTTTTATTTATTTAATTTTAATTATTTTTAGAATGTAATAAAAAATCAAAACCATGTAATTTCTTAGACTATTCCTAGGAAACAAGGTGTTGTAATTTTACTTTTTATTTTCCAATGATGATGTAAAATTAACATTTCATTAAATAAAGGATGTATTTCTTTTATTATACGGTTTTCTTATTTTATTTTTTTTCATTAATAAATGAGTGACAATTTCAATGTAAAACTTTTGATCTAGAAGTGAACATATTAACAGTCGAACTGCCATTTTTCATTAATAAATCAATTCCGTTGTGTGTTGTTGTATTAATTGGCCATTTTTCCCAACATCTTCTTGGCATATATCTCATGTCTTAAGAATTGCAAGTTTTTTCTCTACCTTTCAATAAAAAAATTGTAAAGGTTTTATCTACCTTTCAATCAAAAAGAATTGAGGGAATCATCCCAATCTCCTCCGTTAATTTTTTTTATTTATTTTCTCTCCTAATTCTCTTCCTGTTCTGTCTTCCCTTTAGTTCATTAAAATTTCATCCCACTTTGGCTTTGGAAAATGGAGTAGGAAAAAGGATATGTCGTGCACTAAAAACTCGGACCTATCTCATTATATTTTGGGATTGAAGACTTTTTAAAGTGCTATTTTATACTAATTTTCAATTCCTAACACAACAAAGGACTACAAGTATCCTCCCTGCTACAAACTAACAAAATTGTACAGATAACTTCATAAACATGGATTCCCTATGGAGTTTGCTCTCCTTAACCAACTTACCAAACGCTTCTCAAATCTCACATTTGGTTGGCCAGAGAAATGGCCTTCTGGAGATTAAGAAAAGCTTTCTCATACCGTATGAATCCCATAAACCAAAATTCAAAATTATCCTTTGTAACTATTTCTATGTACTTCTGGGCAGGCTTGTTCACATTCGCACTTTGGTTGGCTGTTTGAATCTTCCTTACTGGTATCAGAACCTGCCATATTAACATATATTCACATGTCTTTACAAATTACAATCAGTTTAATTAGACAAATACTAATTCCGTATGATCCAAATTAAGTTACCTTGTAAGGTGTTCGAATCAAGTGGCCTGTAGGGGAAGAAATAGTGATTGATCTTTCACTGCAGAACCCAATCTTTTCAGTAGAAATAAAGAGGAGTCCTGCAATTGGACCAGCTGTTGTCGATAAATAGCATTGTGATGCTTTCAACATCTCTTCTCCTTCCCTCATTCCAAATATCTGTCTGAATATATTCTCTCTCCCACCTTGTTGAATAACTCTTGCTCCTAAACTCAGCTTTCCCTTCACAGTTTGAGACAACTTGGGACCCAGTTTCACTGTAATTAATTTATATCAAACGAAACAAAACAAGGAGTGTGTCATCATGCGTGGTCTTAACATATATGTTTTTGGGTGTGATCATACTAACACTATAATAATGCACTATATTTCATTAGAACTCCGTAATTAATGCGTGTTTGGCCGATAGTAAGTACAGATGCCCTCATGTTGCTTAGCATTTACTTATATATATATATGTATATATAAATTCGAAGAAAGATCCTTACCATGCTCGCGAATCCCGTGTGTGCAAAACTGCTACTTTTCCTCCCAAGTTGTTTCTTATGGCCCATGTTTCTCTGAATCCCCTTCATCTGCATCCTTTTCCAAGAGGAGTAATCCATCAAGAGGAGTAATCCTCACTTAATTTGTCATATCTGGTTTTATCTTGTAGTGTAGAGAGAGAGAGAGAGAGAGAGAGAGAGAGAGAGAGAGAGAGAGGTCAAATCTTACTGTTTTTGAAGGAGGGAGAATCATCTGAGGAAGAGGGACTATGAATTAAGCTGACAGGTTCAGATAGTGTCGAAAAGTGCCTCTCTGGAGTTGTGTCATATGAGTTCATCAATGGACTCACAATAAACTGATCCACCGCATATTGTTCCTTCTTATTCATTTTCAGAAAACTCAATCTCAAGCTCAGACTCAGAGTCTCTCTTTCAAGTTTCAATACAAAAATTAATAGAAAAGGTGGGAAGAAGCTATTTAAAAGCTGTTGTGTGTGAATTAGAATTACATTACTTTGATCACTTCTGTGTACACCATTATAGAATATAAACTAAACTATATATTAAGGACTAAGGAGGCAAGCACACGAATTTTCTAAGATTCTTCTTTGTTCTATTAGGGAGTAGGAAAAACAAGAATTATCTAGAAGACTACAACATGTCGCAGTTTCGTGGCAATTTACATCTTGGAAAGTTAGATCACTTTTCCTTTGGAAAGCCAAAAGATTCAATTTCTCAGTCAATGAAGGATGGCTATATGGACCCACCCCATATATAGAGTGTAAATATATTGGACATATTATAACAACACACACAAAGAAAAGGGAAACATAAATATTTAAATTAGAAATGGCGTTGTTGGTGTTGCTCGAGGTCGATGTCGATGGTGGAAATATTTAATTGAAAATATGTAAAGATTATTTAAAAAATGTTCACACTATCACTATGTCATTGACTGTCTGCGGGTTTGAACCAATACATAGGACTTCCACTGGTATAATAGTCATCATCTTCTAAATAATCCCGCAAAGATTTAAAATTAAAGCTCAGAGAATTGGTATTTGTTAGGTATCTGGCTAGCTGTGCACTCGGGAGTCGGGAGTGCCTGCTATAGAGAGGTAGGTTGCTTACACGTGTGATTAGAGATTGTATATGTGTGTAATTGTGAGGCTGTCACACGAATAAGTTTGTAGGAAGCAAAAATTTGAAAGCTAATTACAAATTTCCTCAAAAAGACTAGTTTTAAAAGGACTCTTTCTCAAAAAGACTAGTTTCAAATGGACTCTTTTTCATGAGACCACTATAAATAGAGGCACTCCCTAGCTCATTTAATATAAATTCTCTAAGCATCAAAACTTTGCCAAAATTGCTCCAAGAGTCTTTGAAGAACGCTTGAAGATTCAACTCCAAATTCGAAGATATTCAAAGAGCACTCAAAGAGATTCAAAGAGCACTCAGAACGGAGAATTTCTAAACAAGCCAAAGCCTAGAAATTCGTCGATCAATTCAGTTCAATCTAAAAGTACGATTCGTAAAGTCCTCGAGTCGAAGTCAATATTGAAGAGAATAATTAGAGGGAAATAGAGAGATTGTATTTCACTATATATTTAAATCAATAACATTTGTTACAAATTATTTTCATTCAATTACAGATTTGAAAATTTATTGTCTACAAGGTTGTCTCTCATTGTAATCAATTCTCTACAAAGTTAATACCATTTCTTAAGGAGGCCTAATTACCTCAAATTAGCCATTCACGTAAACCAACCTTCCACAATTAAGCTTTAAATAGTATTTCATAGAACTCCCTTGATCGTAGATCTGACAAACGGGTTAAGTTGGGCGGGTTTCAGTTTGATTTGATCGAATATAGATAGAATTGGGTACGAGTCAAACTAAAACGAGTTGCAAACCTATGACCTATACCCAATCTTTTACTGGTCTCATTAACTTGATATGACTCTTAAAAAAATGAAAGGAATGAAACATTATTTTTTGACGACATTACTATTATATCCATGTTTTTTTAAAAATAAAAAATAAAAAGAAAGGTCAAATTGCCAAAACACTCCCGAAGATTTGGGTGATATTTTTAATTTTGTGTTATTGACCCCTGACCCTGAGATATTTGTAATAACAAAGTTGACAATTCTATATTTTTTGTTAATTGTAACGCGTAAGTTGCAACAATGCATGCGACCCATTTTCATTAGTTACAATAGATAGTCATTACAAATAATTCACAAATTAATAACGCAAAATTGAAAATACAAGAGATCAATTTGCAATTGACCCAAATCCTGGGGTGCTTTTAGAATTTGACCAAAAAAACTAAGGTGGTGTTTGGATCCTCTACTCAAAACAGTTATCTCAAATTTCTATGCACAAAATGCATTCTCAAGAAAAGTTGAGGTGTTTGATTGAGATTTTGGCAAATGTAAAATGCATTCAAGGCAAAATGCATTTTGTAAATTCTCATTTCTAGAACAGAAGTCGAAATCCACAATTTTTTAGATTTTGATTTTAGAATCTGATTCTCATTTTTGCTAAAGCAAGTGAGACCCACTAACAAGAGCATTAATTGCTCCAACTACTTAGTTTTTTTTTTTTTGCTCCTTTTTCCGTTGATTTGTTTCATACTCTTTGTTTCTTTACAATAACATCCAAATAAAAAACAAGGGATAAGTACACTTTACTCACCTGTGGTTTGGTCCATTTGCACTTTGCCTACCCGTGGTTTGAAAACTAACACTTTACTCACCTGTGGTCCTCTCCGTTAGCAAGGTAACCCACCTCAATGATTTTCCGTTAAAAACACAATAAAACATTGAAAATCTCTCCCTCCCTTTTTTTCTTGAGTTTTTATAAGAAATTGAAAATCTAATATTGTGTTCATCGCCAAGAGGGAGCATATTTTTGGCGAGAAGGTGTTCAGTACCAAGGCTCAATTTTGTGACAATGGTCAAATTAATGGTGCACTGTACATGGGCTTGCTGTAGAAGTTTTCTGGGATGTTCATAATTGGCTCTATGGTACACTGTACACCACTTGGAAATGCTGTTTCTATGTCCAAAACGTGCCTCTTTGCAGAGAAGTTGTGGGCTAGCCAACCCCTCTTTGCAGAGAAGTTCTTTTTCGCAGGGATTTTCAGATTCCAAATAACAATGTCATGGTTTTTCACTGATTTTTTCCTTGAGTGCTAACAAAAGCTTTTAGAATCATGCTTTTGTCCTATATCTAATTTAATAGTGCACCATTGGAATAGCCACATACACCATAATAATCAACACTCACGGAATATATTTTAATAGATTTTGTCCTATATCTCTATTTAATAGATTTTTCATTGAGGGCTAAAAAAAGCTTTTAGTATTAGCAAAAAGCTTTTAGTGAGTGTTGATTATTATCAACTCTGAGAGGAATGGGGAGCATTCAATTTTGGCGTGTACAGCAACAATGGGGAAACAAAGAGATAAAAGAGAAGGTGTGATAAGAGAGGAGAGAGAAGTAGAGAAAGAAAAGAAAAAAATAATAGTAAAAGACATATTTATCCTCATTTTTAACGGAAAATAATTAAGTTGGGTTACACCTGCTAACGGAGAGAACCACGGTTGGGTAAAGTGTTAGTTTTCAAACCACGGGTAGGCAAAGTGCAAACGGATCAAACCACAGGTGGGTAAAGTGTACTTATCCCAAAAAACAATCACAACGAAATAACACTTCACCGATTAAAAAAATTTACAGCAAATTCACTAAATCACAACTAAAAAAAAAAAAAATCTGTAGAGCAACAAAAAATAAACCCCGTATCGAATCACAAAAACACACAAAACAAATAACAAAAAAAATCACAAAAAACAAACAAAAAAATCACAAAAACACAAACAAAAGAATCTGTAGAGCCAAAAAAACACACACACACACACACAAACACAAACACAAACAACAATTGTAGATCGAATAGAAATCACAAAAAAAAAAAAAAAAACCATACATGATGAAGAAAGAAGTGGATCTACTCTAGAAGAAAAAGAAAAGAAAGGGGAAAGAGAGACAGTGAGACTGAGACGTGATGAAGAAAGAGCAAACAAAGTGAAAAAAATAAAGAGGGAAAGAGAGCCGCGAGGCTAGGTTGAGGCCTGAGGGGAAAAGAAAGGAAGAAAAAAAAAATAGAGAAATGGGAGAGGGGTGTGAACTGTGAGGAGGAAAAGAAAGAAAGAAAAGAAAAAATTGAAATGGGTGAGGCCCGAGGGGTGGGGGAAAAGAAAAGAAAAAATAAAAAAAATTTAATTTGTTTATTAGGTGAAAAGTATAGAATTGTGAAAATTTGTTAGTGCAAGTGGATGATATTTTTTTATAGTAAACATCAATTTAAACCATAATGTAATATTATATTTTTTGGATTTGTTTTCCTCTATTAACATTGAGAATGAGAACTTTTTCATTGTTGAGGATTTTATGTTGGTAGTAAATGTATTTTTAGGGCTTGTATTAAGATTTTTTGTTTTTCTTTCTTTATTATCCTTGTTTTTTTTTTTTTTTTTTTAAATTGTTAATTACATAATATATGCTAATAATATATTATTTAATAGAAAAAATGCCTTAGAAAAAACGAAATTCCATTATAGATAAGGACTTGTTCCCAAAGTAGAGAAGCTAAGAAGTTAGTTATATAAGCGGAAATAGTTTTCCTCCAACCCACTACATGGCAAGTAAATAAACCATCCACATGTACTTTTAGTCACATGATCTTTTTAATGAATCATTTCACATTTTCAAATAATACATGTGGATAATTTATTTAATTGACACGTAGTGAGTTGAAGGAGAATTATATCCTATATAAGCAATTAGATTTAGGGCACGCCGATAGTGGGAAGGTAGAGGCAATCAGGTAGATTCTCTTTGTTTCAGTGGAGTTACAAATACAATAGTGGAAAATATTGATGATAATTTGAAGCCCATCATCATTCACTCTTTCTTTTTCTCTCTCGATTTAGGGCTTTCTCTCTCTATAGAAGCAGCACTCGCCGCGTATCTCTCTATCTTCCTCATCAGTAAGCCTAGGGCCGACTCAATACAATATGAGACCTAATGCGATAACTTAGTGTTTTGCCTTGTGTTTAATTTACTTCAATATACTAAATTATCAGATTATGAATATATGAAGAATATATGAGAATTTGATTTTATATGGAGGATGAATTAATTGATTAAGGGTGAGTTTGGCCCCGCGATTTCGCGGGGCAAATATGCGTTTTCAGACAAAAACGTGAATAAACATGTGTTTGGCATTGCGATTTTATTTGGAATTACATTTTAGAAAACGCTAAAATGCTCGTTTTGAAATTGGAGGTACGACCAACAATTTTGAAAACGCTAGTTTTGACAAAATACGGAACGCATTTTTTTAAGTGTGTTTTACCGTAAATATCCCCACCAAGCTTAAAAATAACAAAAAAAAAACCAGATACATCAAGAACCCATATGAAGAAGAAGAAGAAGAAGTTGCTGGGTGCACTAAGCTTCACAGAGCTCAACAATGGCTGAATTTCTTTGAGTTTTGTTGTTTCTGACTTAAGATCTTCAGTATTGAGTCTGAGTCTTATTTACTTTTTCTTTCTATTTTTTCAAACTTGTCAGGTGAAGCTTTTGATTTACAAGGAGATGTGGTGTCCATGGTTGTTGCCGCTGCTTCTTCCTCCTCTTCTTCTTCTTCTTCTTTCTTCTTCTCTTTTGTTTTTTATGAGACAACATAAGTACACTTGCTTTTCTTTTCTTTTTGGTTTGTCAGTCAACAACCCTCCCTTTAAATTTAGTCCAACCACATGGATGTACTTACACTACTCTTTGATTTTTTTTTTTTTTTTTCAACTTTCACTTTTTACATTTTATTTTATTGAATTTTTTAATTGATGAGTCCAATCAATATTAATGATATATTGAATTTTATATAAACTACAATGGTAATCCGAAATGTATTTGTTCTCTAATTTATTATTATTATTCTATTAATGTAATTTTTAACATTTCTTACATTAAAAAATGATAAGATATTGAACATCATAATTAAATATTTTTGATAATTTTCACATGAAACAACAATTTTAGACAATCGTTATCCTAACGTTCATTTGATAGAAATAATATTTTGTCACATGTTTTACTAAACGCTTAATGTGATTTTATAACATTGATAACATTAAAAATGACACTATAACTTAACAGTATAATCAAGTCCTTTTTATTTAGCAAAAAAAATAGTTAAATCCTTTTTGATCATTTGCATCCGAAATAACAGTTCAGACTAAAATTATCCAAAGGCTGAATTGACAGAAATAACACTTTTTCATTAGTTTATCCAAACGCTTAATTGTGATTTTCAAAATCGTGTTTTCAAAATCGTGATTTTAAAACCGCACTTTTTAAAAAACGCACCTTTTCAAATAGCTTACCCAAACCCACCCTAAAAATCATTCATCTATTGGTATATAAAGGTTAAAAGTTTTTTTACAAAATGCAAATAAAGTATGACATAAATGCACCATATTTCATGATTGAAGAACATGCGGTTTGTGTTTTTTCAGACACGAATTTTGGGTTTAAAGTAGTGAAGATGTGACATTTTTCAAAATTAGTAAAATTTAGTAACATACGATTACGATGTCATGTGCAATTCAAATTACATTTTAAAATATTTTGTAAGTAATTATCTTATAAAGACATTTATATTACTTATTATGTGTTATACTATTTAAGGAATCAATTTCAATTATATAACATGTTCATTAAAGAAAAAGATTGATAATAAATGGTAATTAATGTTGTAATTAAGAGGTAATGACAATTAATTTTTTGAAAGAAAGGAAAAAGAAAAAGGAAATAAAATTATGACATGATTTAATGAAAAGATAATAAATCTAATAAAGTAATTGAAATGAATTTCTATTAACTCATAATTTTAAGAACATTTTTTAGAATAAGGAAGAAATATACGATACATTTTCTTTTTCTACAATATTAATTATTTATTCATATTTTTATTAAGAGTTTTTTTTTTTTTTTATTGGGCCTTAGGCGAAGGTTTAAGTTGGCTAGGCCTTGAGGGTAAGCCGTATCAATCTCTTATAAAAAAGACTTTATCTCGTATGATTTTATAGGGTTTCGTGCCTCGATTTCTAGGGTTTTCATTCTCAACCTGGTTTTCATTCTATATAGAAGTTTGGAATCTGTACATCTTGTTCGACTTGATGGATCCTCAACCTGAACCAGTCAACTATATCTGTGGAGGTATGGAATCTGTAGTTGTAATTTTATATTTTCTTGGGAAACTTATTAATTAGTTACAAGTGATTGTGGTAATTTATTATTGGGCGTAGATTGTGGGATGGAGAACACTCTGAAGCCAGGTGATGTGATACAGTGCAGAGAGTGCGGTTACCGCATCTTGTACAAGAAGCGCACCCGCCGTAGTAAGCTCTTTTTTCCCCTTTTTTACTTCATGTAAATTTATTCATAATCGAGAGGAAGGGAGTGTCTGAGCATGAAAGATTGAGGTTCAACTTCGTTTCTACACTTTCCTTTTTGAAATCGAGTGGTTTTTTGGATGGTCAGGTCAAAGGTTAGATTGAATTGTCTTCGGAACTTCAGGGATTAAATTCATACAATAGAGAGCTCTAGGACAAGATTGAACTATAATACATAGTTAAGGTTCCTTAAATGTTTGGTTCATGATTATACGGGGGAGAGTGGTATTGTATGCTAGATTGGGCAGTGTTGCACCTGAGAGAGTGCTAGTGTATGATATATACATCGTTAGCATTCTTTCCAATAATTTGTGCCTTTGGGAGTGATGGTTTCTAACAATTTAATTCAACATGTAGTCCAGCAGAGTTCTTTTGCCTTTTATATATATTTTTTGGGTGGGGTCTTCTGCCTCTTCTGCCTTATTCTTACCTAGAGGCTAGAGTTATCATTTGAGCTAAATCATTCATCAAAGCTCTTTTACTGTCAGAGGGATTTTTTGCCCTTAGATTTTCAAATTTCCGTCATTTTTAGTTCTATTTTTTATTAGCATAAGCATATCCTTAGTGTTGGATGGAATTTTAGGTTGTATCCTCTGTACATCACACATTTGTGTTATTTCTTATAATCTTGTTCGAATTTATCTTGTCTCTTAATGCATGTTGCTTCAAACATTGAATTAATATGACCCTCGCTTGTTTGTTGCAGTTGTTCAATATGAGGCACGTTAGGGAAGAGATTTAAAAACAGAATTGGGGAGGCACATGTAATTTCATAAAAAGCCATCGCTTTGTCTTTTTGCGGCTTGCTAATTTGGTGTTTGGTTTAGGTTTAGTTTGTTACCAAACTCTACAGTCCAGAGAGAATGGATTTGTTTTTGTGCTAGTAAAACTTCTTGCTGTGTTTGCCTATGCAAGTGACCAATGTGGGATATTGCAAGTCTGTTCGAGGCTCTTATTGTTTTTTGTTGTTGCTAAATGGCTCTTATTGTGTGTTGTGTGTGTGTGTGTATATATATATATATATATGTATTTTATGTTGTTCTAGAATTTTAACCATTACCATGCCAAATTCATCACAATTCACCCATTGATAATCCTAGGTACATGATCTCTTGCTCTTTCCACTACAATTTATCACCCTTAAGATTTAATTTAATCTTTAAAAAAGGAAAAAAAAAATAGAATTATATAATTAAATAAATTTATCAAACCAAATAAATAAATAAATAATTTGCACTTCTAAGATTGAGTCATTAGAGTTCACATGATAACTTTATCATGGACTTCTTAATATTAAAGTTAATTTTGTACTAGTCGGTATGCTAAAAATATATTTTCATATTGGTTGGTCGGTCAAAATATATCTGACAAAGAGATCCTCAAATGTCATGGCTTTACAACTTTACAGATAGATTCATTCGTTGGATAAGTTAGTGCATCTCAACCCCTGCTTTCCCAATCTTGTTAGTGAAGTACTTTTTTGTTACTTTAACTGACAAAGAGGATTAAGGCTGGGAGATCCCATGTACCTCTCATTTTCATATTGGAACAGATCTGCTTTCTAGGCTCTTTGCAGATGACTTCTTGTTTTTGGCAAATGCAGACCACCAAGAGCTCTTGGTCAAAGAAAAAATGCTTGGTCTACTAGATATTTCAACTTTTGCAAAAGATCTTGCCCTACCTCTTTTAAATGTGAAACAAAATGCTTATGTTTAATGAGGTGATAGAGAAGGTTAATGCAAGGACCCAAGCCTAGAAAGCCAAAATCTTGTCTCAAGCTAGTAGAATTACTTGATAAAAGCAGTTCTGTCAGCTATACCAACATACACTGCCTCAACCTTATTTCTCTAAAAACCTGTCTATGAATTCATAGACACTTGCTTATGGAAGTTCACTTGAGGTGGTTCAGGAAGTAACAATTCTTTTCTTCCTACATCATGAAGTAGTTTATGTGAACCAAGATGGTATTGGGGCTTGGGATTAAGGAGAATGGAAGATTTCAACAAAGCACTATTAGGAAAGCTAGGCTGGACAGTAGTAACATATCAAGATAAAATATGGGTTCAATTGCTGAAATCAAAGTACTTGAGAGGGAAGAAAGGGCTACCAGGAGTAAATAATCAACATGGTTGTGGAAAGGCATATGATAGCAGGTACTTGGTGCTTAAAGGGGCTTTCTATGAAGTGAAGTCAGGTATGAAGGTCAACATTTGAGAGGATGCTTGGCTCCCCTTACTACCAAATTTTATTGCTATCTGTTTAGGAACAATCCCAAATGAAACTTGTTGGAGTTTTAAACTAAAATTTCGTCTTGATTCAGACTAGGATATCAACAAACTCTCTACTCTATTTGATGGATCCGCTGTGAAATGTATAACCCAAATTTCTCTCCTGCCAATCCCTCACTTGACAAGCTCTGTTAGACTCCAAATAAGCTGGCAAATTTCATTCTCAAATTTGCTTACCAGGCACTTAGACCAATCCCCCATATTCCAAGACGCGAGACCTCTAAACAGAATGGAGTGGAAACATTTTTGAAAACTCAAAATAAATGAAAAAATTGAAGTATCTACTTTGGAGAATAGCTTGGAATAACCTTCTTATTAAAACTGTTTTGAATAGTAGGTGGCCTCAACAAGACACTTACTCTGTGCAAGCAACAATCAGAAACTCTTAATTATCTCCTTCTAGATTGCCCATTCATTGTCATCATCTGGTCACACTCAATTTGGCCCATAAATTTGAACTGATTGGGAATTCTCTCCTCTAGTGAGCTGGTAAAAAAAGTAAATGTTCCCACCAAATACCTGAACTTAAGTAAGGAAGATGGAACCAATTTCACCTTATTTGCAGCTACGATGTTTGACAAGATACGGTGGACTAGAAATCAAACAATTTTTGAAGGAGGTATCCTGATCTGCAAAAAAAAAAAAAAAAAACATTTATTTTGTACACTTTTTCCTAAAAACTATAAATTAGGTTTTGGAAAAAACATACACAAACGATAGTAAGTATTGTTTGTACTTAGGGAGCAAATTAAATATTTTCAAAAAGTCTTTTTAATTTTTAATTTTTTTCCAAAACGTAAAGGGTAAAAACTCTATCAATATCATATCATAAGGGAATATTATATAAACAGCTTTATTCTATTTTATGAAGTGTACTAATTAATTATCTTTGGTATAAGAAAAAGAAGAAGATTATTATATAAATTAATTATAAATTGAGTGGCATAAACTTTTGAGAAAATAAGTTTCACAATCTTTATAGTATTTTATAATTGAATTGTTGGGATGTTTAAAAAAGAAGTAATAAAAAAATGCAAATTAAATTATTCATTATTATTTGAAGAGTATCTGAGGTGGAAAAGAAGAAAAAAACAAAAAAGTTGAGGTGATGAAACATCAAAGACAAAGGTCTCACTCACTACTCACTACTCACTACTCACTCCGAGGCCGAGACTTGAAAGAGGAAATCAAAGCAGCTCGGACGGACTCCTCAATAATCGCATCATGTATATCATGGTTCTCTCTCTGAAGCCTCTCTTCTCTCTTCTTGGAAGAATCTCTCTTGATTTCGCATTTTAATTTATGACTTTTCTTTGGGCTAGGCGGGATGGTTTGTTTTGCCAAGGTTGCAACTAAAAATAAAACTCAGAAACTAAAATTTTTCTTAAGAAGAAGAAGAATTCAAAAATGACAACATCAACACTTTTTCAAAAACTATAAATTAGAAGTAAGTATTGTTTCACTACAAATTAAATATCCGATCGGGTAAAAACTCTATCAATAATAAGGAAATCAAAACAGCTATTTGACTCCTAATTATCTTTAATGGAAAAAGAAGAAGATTATCTGCATATAAATTGAGTGGCATAAACTTTTGAGAAAGATCTTCTCACTCTCTTATTTTTTTGAATTGGCGGAGTAATAAAAAAATGCAAATTAAATTATTCAAAAGTATCTGTCTAAAAAAAAGGTGAGAACATCAAAGAAGGTCACTCACTACTTACTAAGAGGCCGAGAAAATCAAAGCAGCTCGGACGGACTCCTCAATGGCGCATCTCATGGTTCTCTCTCTCTCTCTCTTGATTTTTTAATTTGTAAAAATAAAACTAAAAGGAAGAAGATATCATAATTATTGAATGGTGCATAAAGTGGTTCTAAAAATGGTTAGGTGTGGTTTGTTGGAGGATAATTGTTTTCCGAAGCCCACGCCTATATTTGATGAATAAGTTTGGGTAATGATTATTTTAAACAAATCTAGTCAAATTTAGTACTAGTAGCTGGATGGGTTGAATTTCTCCATGCCTAACCAGGTAACTTTTGATCAAAGGAAATTGTGTATATCTATGTATATATGCTTATGTTGATTCCTTGTCATGCCGTTTTTTTTTTTTTTTTTAACTAATTCCAGTGGATTCCATTGGATTTTCGGTATTACTCTTGCATTTCTGCTTATAATTCAGTAATTCTTGTATATGATCCAGTAATTCTTGCATTTATTTTATTTCCAAGAGTCAAGCTTCTTTTCATAATTCAATATTTGGGCTTTGACCCAACTCAACTAGGATTAAGGTTTTGTTTTAGCAATCTAAATAAAGTGTTGATTCCAGGCCAACCCTAGGTGCTGATTCTTCCTAGCTTTTCTTTTCGCTTGCTTAGTTTATTTTTATTTTTCTCTTCTTATGCGTATTCTTAAATTCTTTGAAAATTTTGTACTGCTTCAGTTTTGGTATCACAACTCATTGCTCTGCATCACTATATAAGGTCACTCTGCTGATTTTCCATCTTTTGTTTTTTATTTTTTCCCCTCTCTCCAGCTTTACCAATTTTTATGTATTTTATAATTATATAAACCTAAACTCAGGTTCTATGTGGGTGTGTCTGTATAGTAAAATTTACTATTTCCTTCTATATATTTTATTGGTGGTGAAGTTAGTCCAGATATAAAGTGATTTGCTTAAAATGAACCATCATTAGTGTTAAATTATTGATGCCTGTCCACTTCTTCTCACCCCACCACTCTAACCTACACTCTTTCCCATCTTCAGTTGTGTGTTATACCTTATGTTTTGTTTTATCCTATTAACTCCATCCAGCTTTAAAGATAAGGGCTTAGCAAATTTCTTCTGCTGTTCATTAGATGTGTTTTTTACTTAAATCCATAGTAATTTTGGGTCTTTGCTAATATGTATCATTCTTCAACAATCATGTCTTTTTTGTTTAATGAAATATTTACTTATAAAAATAAAAATTATGATCCCCACCCCTCCTTTTTAGCTTTCTAATATATACCCCCATTCAAAGATCTTATACAGCTTTTTTTTTTAGCCATCAATATCATGAATTTCTTATTTATTCATTAAAGTTCAGTGTTCACTTGCACAGCGCTCGATGGAGTATATTTTTTTTTAGCATTATTTCTCTGTGATATAAACTGGGATATTATGAATATTGTAATAAGATGATGCTTGTATTCATTTTACATGATTGGGAATGCCTTTATAGTATTATTATGACTCTGACTATATTGTGTGAGAAAACATATGCACCTATATTATTTTAGTTTGTGTAAGCTGCAATATTAATGTTTATGTTTATGGCTATCCTATTAGGCCTTGTGTTTTGCAGCCCTATTTGAAGGATATTTATTTTCACTTACACTTTACCTAGAGCGTGCCAATCAGCCTAATGTGCTTGCTAGATCATGAAGATATAGATCCAAAAGTCAGCAATGGTTGATATTTATATTGCCTTTAACACCTATTGCAGCTTATGATGAACTATGCTTCTAGTTAAATCTGGGTGTGCTTCTTGAATGTTATTTGTTAGTGTAGTCAATTGTGTGAAACGTTAAAATTTTGAATACAATTTCTTGAATAAAGAAATTATCTCTTTCTAATTCTTCTTTAAAATATTGGTTCATGTTCTTATCTTTGGGCTGCTGATGTGACAGGCACAGCAAAAGATGCATTGTGACCTTCAAAGAACCAAGACTAATACTCAGAAAGTTTCAGAGGAAGGAAAAGATTCCTTATCAAGAAAATTTCAAGAACTTGGTTTTAGCCAATCTTTGGAGGTCAGAAATACTTGTCACGTTAACCGATTTGGGTCTATACTTTTGTTCTTTAACTTATGCTGAGTAATGCTCTCTGAATTGTTTCCATGGATTTCAATCCTCTCTTCAGGATTGTGGAGTGTCGTCTATTGCGAGGAGGAACTCTGATCATAGGTAAAATGGTTGTGGTCATTATGTCTGATCGTAGCTTATGTATATACGTATGTACGTAATCATTCCTTCCAATAATTGTAGTATCAGTTCATTCTTTGGCTTCTGCTGGTATTTCTTTAATAATATCTCACTCATCAGATATTGCTATTTAAATTTGATCTGTCTCTCTCTCTTAGGACTTTATCATTCTTGTTGTGTTAGAGAGCAATTGGGTTTTGCTGTAATAGATATTCTACAAGAGTTCATGCACTTGTTTGGCTAATAAAAGTGAGTATGATGCCATATTGACCCTGCCTCGGGAGCCTGCTCTTTTGTTAGGTTTACCAGTGCAACTAATCCCTCCTTACAGAAATTTATGACTACATGAACTGTTTGTTATTTGAATAATCTGATAGCTTCTCCTTAAAAAAAAAAAAAAAAAAAAAAATTAAATCTTTATTTTATTTCTCTCTTTACATTTATTATTCATTTATCACTTTCTTCTTGTTAGAGAGTTAATATTGTTGTATGAGTGGTACTATTGGATTGTACTCTTCTAGATAAATTTATAATAGTTTAGTGGTGAGGTGTCTCCACCAGCTGTCATTCTCAAGAATATTCTCTAATCATTTGTAACTAACTCTCGTATATATATGGATTGTAGAAGATGAGGGCTGATAAGATTTCCCAGCTCCTCTGTAAAATAGTCTCTTTCTTTCTTCAGCTGTTCTCTTTCTTCCTTCAACACTTGTTATTTTGGGGATGGGGGTCAGAGGGTTGGGGACTTTGGGATTGAAATGTTTAAAGAATTTTTTTTTTAATGTTCTGATGGTTGTGTGAACAAGTTGTCTTTTAGTAGATATCCTCCATGTCTGTTTTAGAAGTTCCAGAGTTCGCAACTCTTTCCCTATGCTACTTATCAAAAAAAAAAAAAAAAACTCTTTCCCTATGCCTATTTCTTTAAATCTCAGACACTTCATAAAAGGATGTTGGACTTGTGGTCCAGTGGTATAACATCCTGTTCAGTAGGAGATCTTAGGATTGAGCATTTTCAGCTTAAAGATTTTTGAGCTGGGAGCCTATTTGGTGGAATTAGGCTTAGGGTAGATTCATTCCAAGCAGAACTGTGGAAATAATCTTTCTAAACAAATACAGCTGTTCCTGATTGCTGCATCACTGTGAGCGTTTGTTTATACAAATTTTCACTTTGTTTTGCAGTTATATTGTAGCGAGGGTGTGATCTTGTTTATCTTCTCTTATTTTATCAGGTGTGAGGGTGCTTTTTTTACATTTCTTACCCATGAATCTGGACACTGGAGAATTGTTTCATTACCGCTGCAACGTCGTGATCATTCTAATCACATGAGATCTGGAGCTCAGGTAAATATGGACAGTCTGCATATGGTTTATTCACCATCTATCAGTTCATTCAGGGATCGACAAAATGTGTGGAAAGGACCTCCACCTGATGGTACTTACTCTGTGGAGTCATATGCAACCAGAAGCTTTCCTGGGTTGAATGGGCGACGACAATCTCGAAACAAGGCCTTGGCAAATAAAGCAACTAAATTGAATGAACATCCCAACAATTCTTCGCATCAAAGTTCGTTCATCTGCAGCAACTCCCCACGACTGAATCCAAATGGCTCAAAGGCTAATGGATCATCTGATATATTTATTGATAGTTCTCAACCAGACAAGGCTGTAAAGAGAAATACAAGAAAGAAGAAGAAACAGAGTAGGAAGCTTTCAAGTGACTCTGGCTCTACTGTATTGGAAGTTCTCTCTGAGGAATATGCCCATGGAAGTTCAACTTCTGAATCCTGTGGTCATAATGATACGGATCATGGGGATGGACCATTGTCATCAGTGGCACCAGAAGTGTCATTGCCTGATGTTATGGTTGACAGAAACAGATTTGAAGGAAATAGTAATGGCACTATTAACCATTCTGAAACACCAAAGACATCCAGCTCGTATGTTGATGAGGTGGACGATTCAGAAGCTATTGCACCTTCTGTTGTTCGGAATTTTACTGGGGAACATCCTGTATGTAGTTCTGACAATCTGTTTCAAACCAAACACTCCTTCATCTTTGATGGAGTGGAGGATACACATTGCATACAGATTAACTGTGATGATGATACGTATTCCAATGGTTTGTCTGATATGCATGACTCAGTTTTGGATTCAGTTTCCGTTGGTTCGAACAGTGATGATAGAATTCACACTGGTCATGATGTACAACAAACTGAAAAAGAAAGTTTCGGAATTAGTCTTTCTGAACCACCAGGTTTCAGTTCCAGCGAGGGATATTTCTCCCACGGAAGCTCATTAAATTGTGCTGTGGATACCAATGATCACCCCGAGAGAAAAAAGTGTGGTAGTCAGGTTGGTAGCTGTAGTGACATGCAAGTGGTTTTACCTGGCAAGAGAGGCAAGCAAAACAAAACAAGCCCCAGAAGTTCAAGTGTCCACAGATTCGGAAGTGTCAGATATTTGCATGGCCGTCCAGGGAAAGAAAACAATCATTCTATATGGCAAAAGGTCCAGAGGAATGAGGCCAGTGGATGCAATGGGGAGATGAAGAAAGTTAGTGCAGTTTGCTCACAATTTGATGTAACATTGAAAGAGGCTCCTTTGCTTAAAAAAATTTGTAATGTTAATGTGAATTTGTCATCAAAAAGTGAGGATAAGAAACATTTAAAAGATAAAGTTTCTAGGAAGTTGAAAAGAAAAGGTATTCCAGCTACAAAACAAGACTCTGGTTATTCCAGGAAGGGTTCTCATGCTGATAAGGCCAGCTCAAACTGTTGTGCAAATATTAGTATGCAACAGAATGAAACAAAATATATCTCATCTCAGCCAAATGACCAAACAGGATTGAGCAGTGTTCCAAGATCTTGTTCTCAGCGTAATTCTCATGGGGCTACATTCCAAAGCAAGAAAGTTGAAGATAAGACCTCTGAATCAGTTCACGGCAGACAAGTATATACAGATGAGTTGGACCAACTGGAATGTAATACTGTTTCTAGCATTGACAGTCGTAATACGGGAAATCAGGAGGTCTCATTGCCAAAATCATGTGACTCAGATCAAGCAAATCTGCTTGAGGTGAAGTTTCCAGTGTACCTTCCTCATCTTTTAGTTAATGAAGTTGGCCCAATAGAGAAAGAAATTTCTCTTGCGGAAAAGCAAAACCACGGTATTGGATCTATTTTGCAGAGATGGATACCAATTGGGATGAAGGATCCTGGGTTTACAAGCTCTGCTAGGTCTGACTGCTCATCATTGGAACATTCTGATGTGCCAGCTGCTGATTTGAAAAACACTGTTGAAGGTAAAATGGCTTCCAATTCTCAAAATGCTGTTTCTTCATTAAATGCAGAAGTAATGTGCATGGGTCAGAAATCTGGAGATGTAAGTTGTTCTCATGAAGGTGAGGGTCATACTCATAAATTGGGCAATCAAGATGTATGCACACTTAAAGAGCATAATAACAAGCATGTTGCAGGTAACTGCCTCACTGTTGAATCAAAAGATCAACATGCATTTGAAACCAACTCATACAAGATAGCACAGGCTGTGAATAATGCCTGTAGGGCACAACTAGCATCTGAAGCTGTTCAAATGGCCACTGGTTGTCCAATTGCTGAAATTGAAAGACTTCTTCATTTTTCTTCTCCAGTTGTTTGTCAATCTTCCAGTTTGATAAGCTGCCAAACATGCTTGAGGGACCAGGCCGGGGGTGTGTCACTCTGTAGACATGAGATACCTAATGTCCCTTTGGGATGCCTGTGGCAGTGGTACGAGAGACATGGGAGCTACGGGTTAGAAATAAGGGCAGAGGATCATGAAAATTCAAAGAGAATGGGTGTTGATTGTTTTGCTTTTCGTGCTTATTTTGTCCCTTTTCTGTCGGCTGTTCAGCTGTTTAGAACCCATAAAAATCATCCTATTGATACTAGCAAAGAAATTCCTAGTTTTGATGTTCTAGAGGCATGTGAGACTAGTGAAACATCAGAAAAATCCTCAAATGTGGGTCACCTTCCCATTTTTTCGGTGCTTTTTCCGCAGCCTCGCACAAAAGACACAAGTGGTCTGCCGCTGGTAAACCAGATGTGTGGTTCAGAACAATCTCCGAATTCTGATAAAGATGTAACTGTTCAATCAGCTGACATGACTTGTTCCAGAGATTTTGAGCTACTTTTTGAATATTTTGAATCTGAACAACCCCAGCAGAGACGGCCCTTATATGAGAAGTAAGTATTTTGTTTTTTACTTATTTGTTTTTTATTTATTAGAAGTTGGGCTTATTAAGGTCAATAAGATCTATCTCAAGTGGAACCTTTTTTTTTTTTTTTTTTTTGATGTATCAAGTGGAATCTTATCTTCCTATAAAAACATGGTTGAGGGTGAGGTTATGGGTTCAAGACCCACTAGATACACTTACAAAATAACCAACGTAAAACGATGGGCATCTTAATATCTACATGTTTGGTATTTAATTATGATACATATTTGTAACTTAGGTCTTCACACATACATGAAGTTAAATTGTTAGCCGTTTGATTTAATTTTTAGAAAAATTAGTTATGCACTATGTTTCCCATGCTAATTGACATGACCCATTCATACTTGATAATGAAATCAATAATTTGTTTACTGTTTTTCTCCAATAATTTATGAAGTATGTTAAAAAGCACTTCCAATGTAGAATATGTTTTTTCCCTCCACCCCTTCCCTCTCTGTCTGTTTCTATGTTTTTGTATTCTGATTTCTATGTTACATTGGGGTCTCATTTGTTCTATCATTTTCATCTCAATGAAAAATTTAGTCATCAAGAAACATGTTTTATTTGGTTTAATCTTTTGTTACCTAGGGCAGTGGACGAGCATAATAAGTTAGATCAAATCATTTGATAAATTTTAGTTACAAATATTTAGTCATCAAATTTAACTAATTAGATAAACTTATAATAATATCTTTTCAAGTTACTTTACTTAGGGAACATTATTTAAAGATTGAGCACATAAAAATTATCGCATTCAATCTGTTATTTTGACATTTTTTCAGTATAGTTTTTGTATTTCCTGGCACTTTAGTGGTATAAGGAATACAATTAGGTAGCTAATTAAGAATATTTGGTGCTTGTTTTCAGATTGATCTTAATTCTATTTTTTTTATTTATTTCAGGATTAGAGAGCTGGTTAAAGGTGATGGACCTTCACATTGCAAAGTGTATGGGGATCCAACTAAACTAGACTCCATAAATCTACAAGATCTGCACCCTAGTTCGTGGTTAGTGTTAGAATATATTCAGAGCATTTTATATGTTTCACTCAATGAAACAGAAGTTCGAATTCTAAATTTTTAGAGAATTCAGTCAGAACAAAGTACAATGAATTACTGACTCTGAGTTAAAATTAGAATATTAATTTTGCATGCCATCTGATCTTCAGGTACTCGGTCGCGTGGTATCCAATCTATAGGATTCCGGATGGAAATTTTCGTGCAGCATTTTTGACATACCACTCACTTGGCCATTTGGTTTGTAGAAGTGCCAAATTTGATAAGCCAAGTGCAGATGCTTGTATAGTATCTCCAGTTGTGGGTCTCCAGAGTTACAATGCTCAGGTACTCATCATGATGCTGCCAACTACAAGAATTTAACTTCATTACATTGTTTCTGTGAGTGATATTAAAATATTTTGAGAAAGCGCGCCTGTTCATTAGTCCTGACATAATCATGGCTAACTTGAATATTTATTTATTTATTTTAATTCTGCTATTTTTGTGGAGATTTTTTCCTCTGCACCAAGACCATTGAAGTAAGTTCTGTGCATATTAAAATGCAATCCTTAGGAGGTTTATGGGACTAAGAATAATTATCCATCCACCACGTGAGAAAGGCAGTGTACATAAACCTAGGTATATTATACTTATGTCATAAATAACATGTTAGGGGTTTTATTGGAGCATTTTCTAAGCTTATATTATAAGGTAACGCACATGGCTATCATGTGTGTGTGATCTTCCACCAATTATTCTTTTTGGTGCCATTTCCTTGATAAAGACCAATCGACCAATCTATTTGTGTAACACATGTATAGTTAGGGTCCTTAGGGAGCTTTACCATCGAGCCACTAACATATTTGTGGTTTATAGTCATCAACTTGTTTTATCTTTAGTTTTGTCACGTTTCTTGATTAGTTTATAGTGTGATACCTGTGTCATTGGAACTAACTTTTACAATATGAAAAAAGGTATCTCTTTCTTACCTTATTTTTTCTTTTTTCCTTTTTTGATAAGTTCTTACCTTCTTTTTTCTCTGAGGCTCTCCCTCTAAAAATATATTTAGCCATTAAACTAATTTATTTTACAATTATGGCTTCTTCACCTAGAAGAAAATTTATGAAATATGCAAGTTTTATGTATTTTATACTTATATTACTATTCTTGGAATAGCTTTATCTATCTGTTAGATATCACGGCTCAATCCTAGTTATGGCTTATATAATCCAAGACTAGGTTCATTGTACCTAATCCTACTTGTAATGCAAATTATGTAACTCTGGGTTAGTCTAGTATTTAGCCTACTATATATGTGTTCATTGTAATAAACAATTCTATATAATAAAAATGTAGTCGGTAAGGCTTTCTACTGTGGACATAAGCCAGCAGGCCGAATCATGTTAAATCTGGTTTGTTCCTTCTCTTCTCTCTCCTCTTTCACTCACAATTCCAACAATTATTCTATCATGGTCTAGCGTTAGGGTTTTAAGAGTGTTGCTCTTCTCTTTTCCGGCGTCCTTTCACACTACCATTCAAGCACTGCCCGTTCAAGATCCAAGCAGTTACCAACCACATCACTTGAAAGATTTGAAGTCGATCTACAAAATGCCAAAGGAATCACTGTAAAAAACCTCGTCACGTACCTTCTTGCTCTGGACAAAGCTTCTTCCACCTGCCTTCTACTCTTTGAAACACATGCCAGCTTAAGCTTCTGCAATGTGTCAGCTCCTGCTTCTGCCATGTTAGCTTCCACATCTTCACAATAACCCTACCACATCATCATTACCATGTTATTAGCCATGTCAGCACTGTAAGTTGAAACTACCACATCATCAGCCACGTTATTGTTGACCATTGACCGATGTTAATGATCAACTAAATTTTTTAGAGTACCATATTTTCTCAAACTGATCATATTCCCACTCCATTTTCCTATTTGAGGTCTATGTTCCCATTTGAGGCTCCTAAATGGCCAAAAGCGTCCATTACTCAGTCTTTTTAGGCTCAATCCAGGTGAAAGTCTCCTTAAAGGATGATAATTCACTCACGCCTCACCATGAAGTTGTCCTTTATGAATGTCTTCTGGTTCCCATGATGCTTCCACTATCGTTGTCTTCGACCCAACAATGTCACTCTCCTCTGGTCGTCAATGTCCTCTGGCCAACATTTTTTGAAAATTGTCGCTATCATCAGCATCTGCCTTGCATATGCCATTTTCAAGACATTGTTCCAATATTTCCTAGGCCTCAGATGTAGCCATCCTTTGTCCATGGAAATTATCCATCAAACACCTATTTAGCTGCCTTCCACCACAGTGGTCATCCTCTGGCCTCCATCTGTCACCGGCTATTGTCGTTTACTGCTGTCATCAGCTGTCTCGCGCATCATGCTCGGTCCATTCTACGTCCAATAAGGTTCTGCATGATCACACTTTCCTTTATGGTCCCATTCCTTCCAAACTCAAGTTCTCTTCAAGACATTGTTCCAATATTTCCTAGGCCTCAGATGCAGCCATCCTTTGTCCATAGAAATTATCCATTGAACACCTATTTAGCTGCCTTCCACCACAGTGGTCATCCTCTGGCCTCCATCTGTCACTGGCTATTGTCGTTTGCTGCTGTCATCAGCTGTCTCGCGCATCATGCTCGGTCCATTCTACGTCCAATAAGGTTCTGCATGATCACACTTTCCTTTATGGTCCCGTTCCTTCCAAACTCAAGTTCTCTTCAAGTTTTAACCTTGAGTTCAAGGGGGGATGTTAGAGATATCAAAGCCCAATCCTAGTAAAGGCAAAAAAATTTTATATAACTCTAGGCTAGGTTCATTACAAGTACACTAACCTTAGTTAAGTGTAGGATTTATCCTACTATAAATACCCTTCAATGGGTTTATAGAGTTATTTTAATGTTTTCCTTTTGTCATTCTTTTACAAAGTAGGGTTTTGTCAAAGGAAAACAAATGCCCCCAAAAATAAAGAGTGAAATCAGAATAGGCAAGGCATGAAGGCATTCCGATTTCTATGAGAGATTTGCAGTACTTTACATCTATTAATAATAGGACATTTTATTAGCAAAGAACACCTGGCTACCTTAAAAGGGAATCTCATAAGAGTTGGACAAACATTTTCATAATGCAGAGTATTCTGAAGAATTGTGATCACAGGATGATGAAGTATGGTAACTATTCCGAGTCCTTTGGTTAAAAAGCATTCCATAAGAGTAGAGATAAGAATATTATCCAAAGATATAATTGTGCCACTTTGGAAGTTGAGAAAGAAGTAAGCAAGGTTGTAGCAAAGGCATTCGGATCTGTTTAACTAGACTGGTCAAAAATGGGCCAAGAGGGTGCTAGTGCTGATAAAGGCATGTTTTATTGATAATGTAAAAGAAACTTAAGTTCTAAACTATTTCGAATACCTTGAGAGTGTGGGTTAGACGCACAAGTGATAATTAAATACTCACTTAGTGATAAGTAGTCATAGATTGGTCATAAATGGGCATAGTAGAACCAAGCTATTTCTAGATGAAAGAACCTTGTTTATGTTCGTTTGTTTAGTAAACAGGCCAAGCTCAAGCATTATAATGTGTTTGTGAACAAGCTCTTGAGTATATTAGGTTTGATTTGAATATATATAATAATATGTATTTATATGTTTGTTTGGTTCTTTTCTTTTTAATGAAATTATTACTTATCAAAAAAAAATGTTTACATGTACAAAATATATTTATCTAAACCTAAGATCATATTGATAATATAAATAGTTCATTTTGCAGTAAAAATTATATATGGTTTTAACAATACAAGGTCGTTGAATATAATTTTCATAAACCCTATAGTTTGTAAAGGGTAAAAAATTATAGGGAAAATTACATTTTAAACCCTATAGTTTGAGGGGTGTAACAAATTAAACCTCAAAATTTTAAAAGTAACAAATTAAATACTGAAGTTTGGAAATGTAACAAATTGAACCCATCACACCAATTGACATTCACGGTGTTATTACTATGGTTAAACCATATGGTGCGTTTCACATTTAGGTGGGAAAAAAAAAACCCTTAAGATGAAGAAAAAGAGAGTTTGAGCCTCAGATCGATGGTGAACCAAACGAGAGGGATAGATCTTTACAAACTATAGGGTTTAATTTGTTACACCTTATTTGATTGGGTTTTGGGGTTGGGTATTTCTTCCATTCACTCCATTTTGGAGCTGATAGATTTTTGTAAATTTTGATTCTTTTGCCTTTTTTAGGCCTTCTTAATAATATGCATTACTTATCAAAAAAAAAAAAAAAAAAAAGAGGGATGGAAACCAATCGGTGGTTTCACCTATCCCCCAAGCTCCTGAGAAAAAAATAAAAATATAAATTCTAATGGCAAGCAAGGCCAGGAAAAAGCCAGCCTCCGAGAAACACACAGAGGAGAAGGAATCCACTGTCACTGGGAAAGCCAGTGAAGATATGTGTATCTGATAACACATTTTCAAGTGAAGAGTCCACTACATGGAGAATAGGGGAAGATGTGTTTTGTGTGATGATGGGAATAAATATAAGGCAAGCTTAATTTTTGATGCGAATGGCTTTGCAAGCACTTTGATTGAGTATGATAACCCCAATGAATCATGGGTATCGGATTGCTTATGGAATTTCAGCTGAGGTGGATGGCCACTCTTTTGACTTGGATAAGATTGTTTTCTATCCCTCTCTAGTCTCAAATCTCAACTCAAACTCTCTCTCTCTCTCTCTCTCTCTTCTAGTTCTCCATGATCTGAGGGATTTTTTTTCCACCTAAATGTGAAAAGCACCGTGTAACTTAACCCTAGTAGTAACACCGTGAATGTCAATTGGTGTTGGGGTTCAATTTGTTATCTTTTCAAAACTCCAAGGTTTAATTTGTTACACCCCTCAATCTATAGAGTTTAAAATGTAATTTTCCCAAAATTATATTTGTGGTATTTACCTAATGTTTAAAACGTGTGCAATTAATTCCTAACATTTCAAACATTTTCACTATTGGTCCCTAGGTGATTTTTAGTCCTTACAAGTTTCAAAAAGTGAGCACTGCGGTCCCTAAATGGTGCAATTTAGGGACCAATAGCGCTCATTTTTAGTCCCTAAAGTTTTAAAAAGTGAGCGTTATTGATCCCTACGGACCAACAGTGCATGTTTTTGAAACGTTAGAGGCCAATTGCACATGTTTCAAACATTAGGAACCAACAATGTATTTTGACCTTAAACTTAATTGAAGAACCTAAGGTACAACACCTAAGAAACTAAGGAACTGCCCCTGAATTTTATTCTTACAAAAATATCAAGTGAAAGTCCTTTTCTTTCGCTTTAATGCATATTGTCTCCTTAAGTTATTTCCATTGCATGTTTCTTTAGCCATCAATATCTATTGTGTTCATGGTGCATGTTGATACACATACCTGCATTGCATTTAGTTAGTGCTGTATGTAAATCTGTCAAGCTAAGCTGTGCACTTTATGGCTTCTGAACAGGGTGAATGCTGGTTCCAGCTTAGGCAGTCTGTGTTGAGCCAGACAGCAGAAACCCCTGGCTTAAACCCCTTTGGAATCCTGAAGGAGAGGTTGAGGACACTTGAGGGGACAGCGTCTCTCATGGCAAGAGCTGTTGTTAACAAAGGAAATATGACATCCGTAAACAGGCAGCCTGATTATGAGTTCTTCCTCTCTAGGCAACGTTAGTGACCTTTTCCAATTTTCATCCTAAAATTTCTTAATTTGTCAATAAGGTTGGCTGCAATTAGATTGGATCTACCCCCAAATAGGGAGGGAAAGAGGCTGATCTTCTTTTCCTTTCCTGGTGGAAATTGTCCCAGTTGTATATAGCTCATGTGGTATCATTTTTCTTTTCTGCCCTTCCTCTGAAGGAAATGTAAATCTCAGGACTTATGAGTAGACAGTGTAGTGCTGACTTTGATTTAGCGGCTTCTTCATGCTGTAAATGTGTTCTTAATTCAGTAATAATATCTCATTTTCTTTAACATTCTTTTTTTGGCATATATAACTCATTGAATTTAGAAGTAGTTAAGGCATATGTTTCCATATATATAATCTCTTTCGTTAAAGCCTTTTTTCTTTTCTAAAATCAAACTTCTTTCATTTTGTATTTAGAGAGTTAGGGAAGCAGGAACACATGGATTTTCTATTTCCGTTGGAAAATAAGTTGTGATTTTAATGGTTAAAGGTTTAAGACATGTTTTACTTTGTCATCCATGAACGAAAGAACAGCTTTTCATTTATTTTATTATTATTATTATTATTATTCTCTTATATTACATTGTATATACTAAAGTATATAAAAGCAAGATATATTATTTAATTTAACTGAATTTTTTTTTTTTTTGAGAAAAGAGATAAGCCGACTTTATTATGATGTAAAATCTTTGGATAACAAATGTTCTAGAGTGGGAGGAACAGCCTCCATCCACACTTCTAATTTAGCACTGTGGCGAGCATACCTAGCTAAAGCATGAGCTATGGAATTGCCTTGGCGTTTTACATGATGAAAGTGAATCTGAGACATTTTGGATGACAAAAACTCGACATCTGCAATAATATTCCCAAAGGTGGCGTTGCTGTGGTCTTTATTGTTGAGCGCTTGCATTATCGTGATCGAGTCACCTTCAAACTCGCCTTCTGTAATTCCTATTTCTGAAGCAAAACGTACTGCACGTTTGCACGCCAGGGCTTCAACAGCCTCCACAAAGTAAGGAAACTTGATTCACTGGACTAGGGACGCCATTGGGAGCTCCCGGGCGTCTCGCACCACAACTCCTAGGCCAGCTTCACCCCTGTCTCTGAAAACTGCACCATCATAGTTGAACTTGTATCGGCACCGGGAGGGAGCTCTCCATGAAATGATTGGGCGATCGGCTTGGGGAGGAACCGGGCTCGAGGAACTTTGAATGAATTCATCGAGGTAGTTCTGGGCGAAGGCGTTAATCTACTCCATATCTTCCACTAGTTTATTCATGCGAACTTTGTTCCGGCGCTGCCGAAGTAACCAACACAGGACCACAAATTTCTCGGTTTGGAGGCTCTTCCCCTCGCTCAGGACCTGCGCGCATAAATCAGAGAAGTTCTGGAGGGGGAGAGTTCGAAGCCGCCGAGCCCAGTCTTCCTTATTCCAAACCGACCGGATTTTGGGACATAACCACAGGGCATGCAGCACATCTTCAGGGCCTTTTTTGCACATCTCACATATTTGGTCCTGTATGATATTTCGCCTCATCAGGTTTCTCTTTGTGGGAATTGCCTCTTGTACAGCCCTCCAGAGGAAATGTTGGATCTTTTTTGGAACACTAGTAGCCCAAAGTTCTCGCCACACGGAGTGGCCGAAGGTCGGGTTCGAGCTGCCCGGCTGGTTATTTAACTCATCCTCCACCAGAAAACGGTATCCACTCTTGACCGTGTAATTGCCGTTTGTTGATCCTGGCCAGATTAGTTTGTCGGGAGGGCCACGCTCACTCAAGGGGATGCTCTTAATAGCTTCGGCATCGTAGGGAACGAAGAGGCGGTCAATCAGAGTTGTGTTCCACCTAGTTGTCGTAGGGAGAATGAGCTCTGAGACCTTGCTTGATCGAAGAGGAGCTGGGATGGGGGAGATAACTTTTCGATGGTGAGGATCCGGGAGCCACCTGTGATCCTAGATGTTTATATGGTTGCCATTACCAACCCTCCAGCAAGCACCTCTGATAACAGATGCTCTGGCTTTCATCAAGCTTTGCCAGGCGTAAGATCCCCGCCTTCTGCTGCTAGCTTCCAAGATTGAGCAATCTGGAAAGAATTTTGCTTTGTAGACCCTATGCCGCAGAGAATTCTGATCTTGGTATAGTCTCCATACTTGCTTGCCTAAGAGAGCTTTATTAAATTTCCCAAGCTCACGGAATCCCAATCCTCCACTACTTTTTGATTTACACAAAGAGCTCCATTTTACCCAGTGGATCTTTTTACTATCTGAGTTATTTCCCCACCAAAATTTTCGAACCATACATTCAAGTTCCTGGCAAAGGCTTTGAGGAAGTTTGAAACAGCTCATTGCATAGGTTGGAATTGCCTGAGCCACTGCCTTGATGAGAACCTCTTTACCCGCAGCAGATAGTAGTCTTTCTTTCCATCCTTTCAGTTTGGTCCAAACTCTTTCCTTGATTTGGGAGAAGCTAGCTGAGCGATTCCTCCCTACTAGAGAAGGCAAACCCAGGTACTTCTCGTATTGTTTGATGATGGGGACCTGCAAGGAAGTTTGGATTGCCGCTTGTGAAGCTTGAGGTGTGCCTTTACTGAAGAAGATGGTGGTTTTGTCGCTGTTGACTTGCTGCCCTGAAGCTCTTTCATAAGCACCCAATAAATCTTGGATTTTTTCAACATCCTGTGGAGTTGCCCTGCAGAATAGCAAGCTATCATCTGCAAAGAACAAGTGAGTAATTTTTGGACCATAGCGACAGAGAGACACACCTTGCAAAATTCTTTGATGCTCAGCTAGCTTGATCATATGGTGAAGCCCCTCTGCACATAATAAAAACAAATATGGTGATAGGGGGTCCCCTTGTCTAAGCCCTCTTGAGGGCTTGATCAGGCCGTGGGGCTCCCCATTGATAAGAATGGAATAAGATACATAGCTTATACACATCATGGTGAGGGAGATCCACCTCGGATAAAACCCCATTTTTTCCATAAGCTTTTCCAGGTATCCCCACTCAACCCGGTCATAAGCTTTGCTCATGTCAAGCTTTAGGGCCATAGCCCCCCCTCTTCCAATCTTTGTTGAGTGCATAATGGTGAAGAGTCTCAAAGGCAACAAGGACATTATCTGTGATTAAACAACCTGGGACAAAGGCACTTTGGGTTTTGGAGATGATGTGGGGGAGGATGGGTTTGAGTCTATTGACCAATACTTTGGAAATTATTTTGTAGAGAACATTGCAAAGGCTAATAGGGCGGAATTCTGTGACTCGAGTGGGACTTTTGACTTTGGGAATGAGTGTTATATATGTCTGGTTGATGGACTTTAGGAGTTGGCCCGAGTTTAAACATGATAAGACAGCTTTTAGAATATTAGGGCCTACAATGTGCCAAAACTTCTTGTAAAAGAGAGGGGGCATACCGTCAGGTCCCAGGGCTGTTGATGGGGCCATTTGGGATATGGCTAGTTCCGCTTCTGCGGCTGTGAAGTCTCTAGAGAGAGAGTCATTCATGGATTGAGTGACTATTGGTGGGGTGGACTCCACTGCTTCCTCAATGTTTCTCGGGTTGGAGGTAGTGAACAGAGTCCTGAAATAGTCCAGAAAAACTCTGGCCACTTGGTCTTCATTTTCTTGCCAAATTCCAGCCGAGTCTCTCACCCCTTTAATAGTGTTACGCCTTCTTCTCTGAGATGCCCGGCCATGGAAGTACTTAGTGTTTCGGTCCCCTTCTTTCAACCAGGTAGAACGGGATCTTTGACGCCACATCTTTTCTTCCTTCTTTAGTAACTCGTTTATCTCAATTCTTAGAGATTTTGCTGCCTCTAAACCACCACCTGTCATGGCCATGATTTCGGCATCCTCTAGTTGCTTCTTTTTTTCTACCAGCTGTCTTCTAATGCTGCCAAAATTACGCCGACTCCAGTCCCCCAGACTTTTTTTGCATTGGTTAATTTTGGTGGCCACCCTGAACATTGTTGTACCTCTCGGGTCCGGGTTCCAAGTCTCTCGGATCGTTTCTTCACAGCCCATATCCTCTAACCACATCTCCTTAAAGTGAAATGGTTTACGGTGGCGTTTGTTAGTGGGGCAGTCCCAGGACATGCATAAGCACTTATGGTCCGAGTTTGTCACATTCACATGCTCCACCCGACTTGTGTGGAACCGAGTTAACCACTCAATATTTGCAACTCCCCTGTCAAGCCGAACCCATGTCGTTTGTGGAGGGTCACGGTTGTTGCACCATGTGAAACTCGAGCCACTGAAGCGTAAGTCTATCAGCCCGCAATAGTCAAGGGCTTCTCGGAAAGCTCTCATCTGTCTTTCAGGCCGGTTTCTTCTTCCTTTCATTTCTTCAGTCTTGACAATCTCATTAAAATTACCTATGACACACCACGGCAGAGGATTAGCTCGGTAAAGCCGCTTTAACATCGTCCATGTGTCGCTGCGACGACTTGTTTCTGAAGCCCCATAAATACCTGTAAATCTCCAAACATCATCACAACCTTCATTAACAAGAGTATCAATATGGTGGCAAGAAAAATTTTTAATGGTGAGATTCAAGTCATTGTTCCAGAAAAGGGCTAGGCCCCCACCCCTGTTATTACTTGGAACAACAAATTTATTATTAAAACGTAGCTGACAACAAATGATCTCTAAGTAGTCCGAATTCGACCATGTTTCGATCAAGAACACGGCCGAGGGATCTTTTGCCCGCACTAAATTCACGAGCTCCTAAACTGTGCATGGGTTCCCAAGCCTACAATAGTTCCAAGCTAGGCAACTCATTTCTCTCGGCGGGGCTGTGAGACAGCCGTCGCCGATATATAATCATGCTGCAGGATTCGAGCCACTTTGCCTTGTCTACCTCCATCTTCGTTCGGTGCTTGGTTCTCGTCATCCCAACTCCTTTTATCCAGAGTAATCAGTGGTGGTTGATCACTGTTTGAGCCATGGGCCCGAGCTTTTTTCTTCCAGGTGCCTGTTCCATTTTTTCTTTGGGGGAGTGGTGAGGGGCTCATGTTGGTTAAATCTCCCAACGGATAGACCTCCAGTTTGTTGATTATGGGCCTGGTGGATTCGTTGTTGCTCGAGCTTTGGGGAAGCCCAATAGTGGCATGGTCTTGTATCTTAGGGGGACCCACTGGAGCATAGGGGTCAACAGGGTGAGCTGGACAAAATCCAATTTCCAAATCAATCATTCGTAAATGCTCTTCAAAAGTCGTATGTAGGGATGCCAAAAATAACTCTCCCTGTTTTGGAAATTCCGAAATATCTTCACATTCCATATCTCCACTATCCTCATCTCGTGGGGGGACCATTTCCGTTGGAGGTGGCGGCGCCTCCTTCTGCTGCTTATCCACAGACTCAGGGGGCGGTTTCTTGGGTCTAGAACGTCCTGGAACCTTGATCTCCGTCTTTCGGAAAGAGCGTTCCAACTCAGCTCTGAGCCACGTACCATATCCTTGATCTTCTCTACTGAGTGTCTCTTGGTTGTTCAACCAGAACTTGCAGTCCTTCTCTCTGTGAGACAGGAGCCCGCACCAATAACAAAATTTTGGGAGGCGTTCATACTTAAAAGAAATCCATCTTTCTCCGCCATTAGCCAAAACCAGTTTACAGCCCCGGCATAAAGGTTTCGAGAGTTCCACTTGAACACGGACTCGCATTATACGTCCACCCCCAAACTCTTCGTCGGCCTCACTGGTGCGCACCACTGTACCCATCGATTTACCAAGGGCTAATGCAATGTCCTTTTTTAACGCTATCACAGGGAGGTTGTGTATTTGCACCCAAAATGTAGCACGGTCGAAGACAATGGATTCGGGTTCGTCCTCCGCTTCTAGTTTCCTGAAAGCCACTAGAGACTTGTCATAGGACCAAGGTTCGTGGAGGAGAACTCTTTCGACGTCAGCCGAGTCCTCGAATTCAAACAGCACCATGTTCTCCCCCAGGTCCCTAGCCGAGAAACCCCTATCAGATCTCCATAGTGGTTTGAAAGTCCTTGTCACTGCCTCTATATTGATCACCCGCCTGGTAAAGAATTTCGCAGCTAGTGTTGGTTTCCTTTCCTCATCTGGAGTCGACAGTTGAAACTTTTCTTCCTCCGAGCGAGTGAGGGTGAACTTTCGCCACAGGTTGTCTAACTCGTCCATCACGGGACACTAAAAATACTAACACCTCCGTCCTACCAGTGAAAAAAACGCTGGAGGGGACAAAACTTGTACTAGACAAACTCAATTCTACTGGCGGCTAGGGTTAGACAGAGTCAAACCCTAGGAGCAGAGAAACTGTTTTTTAAAGTTTTTCTAAGAGTAATTTAACTGAAATTAATTGGTTTGTATACATTTTATATTTTCTAAATCTATTACTATAGTCTAAGGTGTAAAATTTAATTTATTTAACAAAAAACATTTATTTAAAATTTTTAAAGGAAACTAATTCCAATTCATATAACTTAAATGATAATTACGCATGCCTTAATGAAAGAAAATAGTTGTCTTGAGTAAATTTTACATAAATTTTATTTTTTTTTTTTTTTTTTTTTTTTTTTTTTTTTTTTTATGGATTTAAAAATTATTGTTATATCTATCTAAACTCCTTTTACAAAAATTTCTGATTCTGCCATTACCTATTTTTCAATTAAATTCTCAACATACTATCCATTTTTTTCATCATCCTTTATACGGAAATTTCAACCAAACTTATTTGTACTATCTAGAATAATCTTTTCTTTTTTTTTTTAGCTTTGACTAGTCTATCAATTGCCTGACCCAAATTGGGGATTGGGTCAGGCAATCCCCAATTTGGTCATTGTATATATATATATTGCAACTTTTGTTAATCTGTAAACACAATTGCAATCATAAAAAAATCAAAAACTTATTTGACGCAATATTATAAGGTTAACCAAAAATTAAAAAGTCTTAATTTACATATAGGATAGATAAATTGCACATGGTATAGTTTCACATATATCATTGTAACTGCATTACTTTGTTTTCTTTGAAAGAAATCATTGCATACCTATAAAGACCAAACAAAACAAAAACATTCGGCAAAAACTTTGTTTTCTTGGAGATTTGCATAGATTTATAGGTACTAAGAGCATTCCCGATGGGTTTACCAAAAGCCAAAATCAACTCAAATATGGATAATAAGCCCAAAAAAGGCACATTAGGCAAAATCGAAAAATGCTACAGAAGCCTTACACTGTTCATTGGGCAAATGAGTATTTTTGTTTTAAGCCTTTGTTTATTAATCTCTCACCGGCCCTCTCTCTTTCGCTCTTCTCTCTCACTGGCTGCCTCGGCAGGACCTCACATGGCCAACCACCATCCACCTCGCCACGGCCGGACCTCTTCCTCTATGGCCACAAGCAAAAGTAGGTGAAAAGCAAAAAATCCCACACCCAGATTACCCAACTAAGTATTACTCTTTAACTTCAGCCACAACCACTATTGCTTTCCCTCCACCTAATCTAATAGAAAAATCCCAAGAGAAAAATCGAAAAAAAGCTTTCCTTTCCTTCCTTCCTTCCTCCTCTTCCTTCTTGGAAAAGCAAATAAGTGAGTGAGAGAGTTTAAAATTACAAACATTAAAAAAAAAATAAAAAAATAAAAGTCAGAAAATTACTTAAAAGAGAGATATTAGTTGGTGAGTCTTTATCAAGTGTCGAATCGAAAACCCTAGGCCAAGTTAGTAACTCAGTATCGCTTTAGATCCCGGCGATTTCTCCGACTCGAGTTTGACTTGCCAATCTGCGAGTTCATGCTAGATTGACTCAATGGGGGACTCGTTACGGTCGGACCTCATTGAACTGTGGGTTGCTTTTGTGTTCCATGGCCAATCAAAAATTGGACCTTCTCTCTTCTAAGAAACTATTTGACCAGAATATTTTCCAACTTGTGTTGTGGCCCGTGAACTATTTTTGGCCAAATTTCACCGGTGGCCCCAATGCATGGACCGGAAATTAAATTACCAACATAATGTTAGAGAGTTAGAGTGCTGTAGTAATCGAAATAGGATATTCTCCATTTGAAAATCTCTATTTACAGATCTAATAGTGTATAGACAGACACATCATTAAAAATTAAATGATATAACAGTCTGTACACTATTAGATCTATAATATTTAATTTAGACCATGAAATGGACACCCTCCTACGTGTACATATCTTGTTGAGATGCTCTCATGTTAAACTTTTTTTTTTATTCAAACACTGAGATTCTCCAAACCAAACCTTCTTGTTGAGCATTTGAGCTACAAAGCTCATCATAGACTTGCTCTATCCTTTATGCAACATGTTGTAATGTGAAACTTTCTTATTAAAAAAATAAATAAAATGTTGTAAAGTGAAACTTCACCTACCAGGCTACCACTTAATCTTTGTGCGCTGTTTCGTGGCCACTACTTGATTGCTGGTTGCTACGAATTAATTATGCTTCACAGTTCACTAACTACCATTCTGTACTACAACTTTCAATTATTTAATTTGAATTAGTTAGCAATAGAAATCAATTATTTGGTTGAATACGACTGGGAAAATTAGTCTTACCCCATTGAAACTTATAGGTTGGTCAATCATAAACTCTAGCCATGTATAGACAAACAATCGGACGAGACAATTACTTTCTGGTATGGCTGTAATCCTAAGCATTGCATAGAATAAGGTGGTCCATCAGAGTCAGATATAACTTTAAAGTGACTAACCTGTTGATACTCCGCAACTAAGCAAGCAAGCCTTATCAAGTGGAATCTCAGGGCTAATTTTCACGGCATGTGCTGTATCAACCACGGTATACTCAGTGAAGCTAGACACCCACAAGAAATGGTGCAAAATCTCACCCTTCATGTCCTTGAATCTGCTAGTGTTATCCCTAGGCATGTCAGGGGACCTCTTGTTCTTAAATATTGAGCAAACGTTGCTCTTTTCAGACTTGCAATCTCTGCATTCCTTGCAATTCGGTAGGAACACTGGCAACACTAAATCCCCCACTATAAATTCTTCTACATGCTCTCCCACACTTTCTACCACACTAAAAATAAAAATAAAAAGCCAAAACCAACACAAATAAACAAACTTGTATCAATAATAAAGAATGAAATTGAAAGAAGGGTAGCTGGAGTTAGATTACCCAACAGCTTCATGCCCAAAAATTCTTGGAAAAACTGCAGCAGGACCCTGAAGAGAAAATGCAGTAAATTCCACTTAAAACTTTGAAAAGAATTAAGGGACACTAATTTTATGTTGGGAAAACTTACTGTATTCATTTTCCAAAAGGTAACATCAGTGTGACAGAGGGATGTGCATAAAATTTTGATCCGAATCTCGAAAGCTTTTGGTGGGTCAACTTCAATTTCCTCTATCACAAGTGGCTCTCCTGGATTTCTGCAAATTGCAGCTGTTTTTTGTTGCAAACAAAGAAGTAAAGAAATAACATTTAGTTAATATGAGATCGAAAAATAGTCTATTAATAGAAATGGAATGTAAAAGAAGAAAAAGAACCTTTGCATCTTAAAACTTTTCCTGCAGTTTCTGCTGTGCTTTTGCTATCCATGGCAATTGATGAATGAAACTAGTTTCTATTAACTTCTCCTTGAGGAAAGCTTAGAGAGATGAGAGAGTTTTTTTTTTTTGCTTTGATCTTCTTTCTTTACAATTGATGTGGCAATGTGGGTTTGTTCTGTTCCTTAATATGAGGAGTTGAATTAATGATCACTTACTCTTTTTTACTATTACATGACATGTAACAGTCAGATATATTTAACAATATGGGTTTGTTCGCTTATGAGTGGTTTGACTATTCTGTCATATCTAAAGTTCAAATCACTAATTGTACCCTTTTAACATTGGACACTTCCGACCAACGTGTCCTTGCGCAACACCACGGCATTTGATATCTACTAAAACAATTCTACGTATAAGGTCACACTCACATACAATGTGCTGTGCACTCATAATTTTCAACATCCTCGTTTAGGCTGAACCCAATCAAAGACCGTCAGTGCCTCGGTGGTCCAAATACTCATAAGAGGAGAACCCCAATTCTCAACAAGAGGGTCAAAATTCAACGTCCAAAGCCTTCACGAATGGCTGGTTCTGATCAAGTCTCAAGAATGGGGTTGTTACTTGTTCAATTCATCCAGATGGATACTTGGAAATCAAGGACATGTCCAAGGACGTTATCATTTCTTGAGACAATTTGCTCTGTTGTAGATCCGGTGGGTCTTGCTTCCTCTTGAAATTCTTCCCTCTTAGAAAATAATTGTCTTCTTAACTATGATTAAGGTTCAAGTATAGAATCTTTTAAAGATAAAAGGATATTCTATTATCGTTACTCACTTGTTTGAGTGTAATAGAGTATCTCATATGTTCACAAATGTGAGAGGGGAAAGTTTCTTTTTTTTTTTTTTTTTTAAGAGAGGTGTACTGCTGTTTTGTAAGGGAGTAGCTTGGGTCCAGTGCTCCTGTGCACTAAACCCAATTATTTCCCGTTTTGTAAAACCCTCAAAAACTGTTTACCTGAAAGTTTGAGTCTTTCATTTAATATATACTAGTCGCAAACCCGTGCGATACACCGAAAAATTACTTAAAATGAAATCTAAAAAATTATTGGTCTAATATGATTTTTTTCTGTCTTTTATATTTTGTCTAAATATGAAAATTGATAATTATTAAAAGACATTTATTATTATTGTGTTTATATATAAAATATATTATAGTATTAGGCATTTATTATGATTGTGTTTATATATGGAACAATATATTATTTCTATTAAAGAAAATATAATATGTTCAAGATTCTAATGAGATGTTTAATTATAGAATAAAATTTAAATTCAATTATAAAATATATATATTAAAATAATGAGGTGTAAAATTGTGAGATTAGTTTATGTGGCGCAATATTATGAGGTCAACCAAAAGTCAAAAAAATTTCGATTTTACATTATAGTATAGATTAGTGCTGCACTGCTGCATAAACTATACGACTGCAACATTCTGCTAGCTATATATATGAAGGGAAAAAAAAAAAAGTAAAGGGAAAGTTAATGGAGGGATCAACTTGTTATTATTATCTTCTAAAAAAATAAACTGGTTATTATTATTTTAATTTTATTATTGATATAAAAAATTTATACAGCCAAATAATTAAGAATTGCACTAATGCAAAATAAATTAAATATGAGACGCAAAACATAGGGATTCAAATATGGTGCCTAAATAATTATTTTGGCATTTATTAAAAATTGCACTAATGCAAAATAAATCAAATACTGCACTAGTCCAAATATGTATTAAGATTATGTATGTCAATAATTAATACATTTCTTCTTGTTAAATATTAGCTATTAGCTAATTTATGATACAAATTTCAAAACGTTCCCTTAAAGCTCATGTTACAATTTGAAGACTTATCTGTAAACAGTTGCACAAACATGTTCTTCCATGCTAATCGATACACCAATACATGTGTATATAAAATTTTTTTTTTTTTAGTGGCATATCCCACTCTCATCAACATTAGATGCTTTATCAGCCAAAAGAGGTTCCTCCAAATCAATTCTACAACTTGTGTTCTCTGAAGAATCAACTTTCAAGATGTTCACATTCCCCGCCTCATCAGTTTGGATCTTTGTGTTTTCATTGATTTCAACAATGTTTTTGGCTTTACCCCATAGCACGGCATATAAACCAATAATCACACCAATGGCACCTATTAAGCTGTAAAAAAACAAAATTGGACCTTAACAAAGATAACTTATAAAAACATTGATAATTTGCCAAAATTAAAAACATATTCAATTGCCCAATAATATGAATGAAAAATCCAAGTTTTGTCATAATAATTGTTGTAAGACAACATGTTTTTGTTACAGTCCCATCTTGATCAAAGCAGATGGAAGATAAGATTTTCTTATTAAATAAAAATTATTTTTTATTTAAAATGATGTTCCAAGTTTTTCAAAGTTGAGACTGTTTTACCTTCCGGTATAAATTTCCTCATGAAGAAACACAGCAGCCATTATGGTCACAATAATTGTGCACATAGGATTGAACATTGCTGAAAAGAGTGGACCCCTTTGTGATATGCACCATGCTTGAACGAAAAATGCAAGCCCCGATCCTATACATCCCTACTCATATAATATTCCAGTTACAACTATTAAGATCATGTCAATATTTAATTCAAATATCATATTAAATAAGCAATCAAAATGAACATTTTATTGAAAACCAATTACTTACTGAAAATAGACAACAAGCAAGTTCAAGACTTGAATGTATAATCCATGCTTTTGGGTCTCGCTCTATAAAAAGTGTAAATATTACTGATTGTAATGTGGCCGAGAAACACATCCAAGCAGATGAAGATAGGTGGTCAGGATAGTTTGCTGAAACTGGAACCTGATTAAAATATAGCTTTAATTAGTAATCCAATAGTGATCTTATTAAAGAGAACTTAAGAGTAGATACCTGCAATATCAGCCATAATGACCAGCAACAACAGCTTCCAAAGAGAAATAGACAACCCAGCAGCCAATTCTCACCTCCGAAACCAAAGACAGACTTTGTCGGTAGGAATTCAACATTAAGTAGCTTTGGGCCCCTAA
>OU015768.1:20893209-20967426 GCA_907173295.1 Fagus sylvatica
ATACTTAACCTATTCCTTGCCAAGCAAGAAATAATTAACTTTATGCAATCAAATAACTTTAAAAAATAGTTTGATATTTACATCCTTTTTAAAAAAGGAGAGGAATATTAATGTATCAAACAATTATAAAAAGCTCAATATTTATAGTAAGAATAATCCTAAATTAACCCTAAAATCTTAACCTATGTTTAGATGGATGGAGAATAGAGAAAAAGAAAAAGTTGATGATTGGAATATATTAAAAATTAGTACATTCTATGAACATTCCCCTTTTACTCCAATCTTTTCTCCCTCCATCCCAAACATATTCTAATACAATTAGGGTTCCCAATTCCCAATTCCCAAACATACCTTAATACAACTAGGGTTAGGTTAATTTTTATACAATGAGCTTGTACTTTTCTAGTGAATTTTTTTTAGATGATTTTATTTTTTTTTTTTTTTTTGTCACGTGAATTGATATAATTAATTGGTAACAACAAGAACAAAAGCAATCCATAATAAATAAATAAACAACTATAATTGATATGGTGATACACACTGTCTGATGAACGAACCTATTAATGATTAATAATTAGTTTTTATTTTCATGCATAACATATTAATTAATTGGTAAACAACAACTATAGCATCATGCAAAATCAATCATATCATTGACAACCAGAACCACTATTCATTATAAAATAAAAAAACGTACAAGAACAATCACAAAAAAAAAAAAAAAAAAACAAAAAAAAAAAAAAATACGCCACAATATATGATGATGCACTCTTGTCTCTTTGATCCAAGAACCTCATGCAAGTATTCTTGACTCAAAATCGTTTTTTTTTTTTTTAATCTTCTTTTGCATGCATAAAATATTATAAAAAATCACAAAAACAAGAAAAAAGTAGGCACAAATCAATTCAAGAGAAAAAGAAAGTAGCACGTACGTTATCTACAATGAGAATCAAAGTACGTAGAAAAGCGAGAGAAAGAGAACCTGAAGAATAAATTGTGTTAAAAAGGAGAGGAGGGTTTCCTACAATACGAAGACAGAGAAGTTGTGACAGTGAGGCTTTTAGATGCTACGTACGTTTTATATATATATATATATAGAAATATAGTTTTGACAAAAGGGTTTCCTTCAAAGTTCAGGAGACACACTCAAGAGTCAGAATGTTAGGGCGCCGCCTCTCCAAAAGGTGATCCTTTATAAGATTCTTTCATGTCTTTAATTATAATAAATTTTTGAGTCCACACACACTTATTAAATTTTAATCTCCTCCTTAGGGCCCATTATGGGCGAGCCCACACGACATTACTGGGTTAGCTCTGATACCATTTATAATAACCCAAGAAAAGTGTTAACCACATCTGCGCTTATATCCCAAAAGGACTAGTCAAGTTACAATTAGGACTCCTTACAATTGTTAATAAAACTCCGTTCGACCCGATATATACCTGATGTGGGACTCAACGTACACACTTATAAGATTTTTTAAGCATCACAATAACACTTTGGCTATTTATTATTTGGGATCTAAAATTAAAAGTTTGTGATTTTGGAATTTGAGTGTTGTCGTGCAATCTGGCTCCACCTAAAAAATTGTTTAATTTGTTGTCTGTATTTGGATGTGTATTTTTCTAATGGGAAAAACGTCCACACTAATTGGTATTTTAATTAGAAGAATATTGGACATATAAAGAGATAATAAATATTTTTTTTATTTGATTTATAGATTATCGGAAAATCAAATACAATATTCAACTTTTCAAAATTTAAAAGAAAAAAATACATTCAATTGAGAAACCAAAACTAGGCTTCACTGTAAAATGGAAGATAATTTTGGATCTGGCTCCCCTCCCATTTAAAATCTTCACACTCTCTCCTATTTTAATACAAATGAATGATATGTGTCAAATAAACAATCCAAGAGTTAAAAATAAGCCACATAAATTGACACTGTTTTTTCTCTCTCCAACCACACTTATCCCTTTTCTTTCTCCTTCTTTCTCCAACATCATAACCATAACGGCGATGGGCACCAAGAATCAAGATCAGATTTTGCCGGAAAAGAGGTGCAAAAACTGTACTAGTACTCTTATAAATCATTAATAGAGAGAATAGATAACAAAAAAATAGCCCTTGCACAATGTTTACACAAAATTCGGTCAATAACATTAAAATATTGAAAACATTTCATCAAGTCAAAATACTCCAACAACTAAAGTTAACAAGCAATACGAAATATGGTGTTACCAAAAAAAATAAAATAAATAAAGGACATGATATTGTGAGTGTTGTGCTTGAGGACGTGAGTGGACTTTGGAGTGTTGCTGTGTTGGCTTCCTTCCAAGAGAAGGTATTTTGCTTGTTTACCTTGCACAGTTGCTTCGCTTCCCTTGTGGGCATCAAGATCTTTTGCTCTTCTTTGATTGCCTCATCCAGTGTCCCACTTTTGCCCTATTTTCCAACGAGCTCTAATCTTGGCTCGGTGGTGATGTTGAAGAGAGAGTAAAAAAGAAGAGGGGAAAGTGTGGTTGGAGAGAGAAAAATTAGTGTCAAATTACGAGAGAAAAACTATATTTGAGGTGGCCTTTTTTTAATCATTGGATTGTTTATTTGACACATATCATTCATTATATTAAAATAGGAGAGAATGGGAGGGGAGTCGAACCCCATAATTTTCTAATAAATTCTTTAATTGTATGGGTTAATTGCACAAATCCACCCTAAATATAGGGCTACTTGCACTTTGCATCCCAAACCTCTTGCAATTAACACCCTAATTTAGTGAACTCTTTTTTTTTTTTTTGCTAAATACAAATTTCATTAAGAGGAAAGCAAAAACATATCTCTAGTCCAACCCTCTTTAACCGAGGGAGGAAGAGAGATATCATTACAACTAAAAGGGAGACTTAGTGAGATTGCAACCTTAGCTAAAACATGAGCTACATGATTTGCATCTCACCTCACCCAATGAAAAACACAATGCGTAAAACGTAAAGCTAATTCTAAGGACAGAGAAGTCAATGAAACGATCTTCCAAGGGCAAACATCAATAGGGGCAGTTAAAGCATCCACGCAAATCTTAGCATTACTTTCAATACAGATGTGTTCATACATTTCCAACTCTGCTAATTCGAGAGCTCAAGTGATGGCAGAAGCTTCAGCCAGAGAAGGATCAAGATGATCTGTCAATTTCGCTCACACCTTAAGAATTGATCCTTGGTGGTTCCGAGCTACAACAGCCACTGTAAATTTTCCATTACCAAATGCAGCATCCACATTCAACTTTACAATACCAGCATCAGGCGGTTTCCATCTCTCCATGCCCCTAATAGGAGTATCAACTATTGAATCTGACTCTTCCAACACATGAAAATGCTCCAATATTCTACTTTCCAAATTCTTGATAATGACCAAGATGTTGAACTTGTAATCTTGGTGAACCACTTGGTTCCTCAAATTCCAAATGCTGTCTAAGGTGGTAGCTATTTGGATAGATGTTTGTTCTCGCAGTCTTTGCATGTCCAAAGTGGTATTAGACACCACATGAGGTTCTATGATAAGTTGGAGAATGTCTTCGTAGTTCAAAACCGTGAGGTGGCAAGATTGGATAGCCCAACTTGTTCCAAACCATAATGCTCTAGAGACTGAACACTTAAAGAATAGGTGATCAATTAACTCCTCACAGCCACGGCAAAAGGGGCAAATAGTATCACCAAGACCAACTTTTTGTGCCATAGTAAGCCGAGTAGGGAGAATCCCATTAGCTATTCTCCAAATCAAAATTTTGTATCTTTCATTGATCTTCAATTTCCATAGAGCTTTCCACTTTTCTACAAAAGCCTCAGTAGTATGATCTTGATAGGTTTTAAGAGCTGATTTCATAGTGAAATTTCCTTTTGGATATAAAATCCAAAAAAGTTTGTCTTTCCTAGAAGCTGCTGGAATACTAATCCTTTTAATGGCTGAGATAGAGGTCTCATAAAAAAGCTCAATAAGTTTGGACTCATTCCAGCAGATAGAATTATGGATAATCAGCTCTACCACCTTCATGGGTTGGGTGTTAATGGAAAGATCTTTGGGTCTCAGTGTAAACTCAAGGAGCCAAGGAACCCAAGGTTCCTTCCATACATCAATCGACATACCATCTCCTACCAGAATACAATTAAAAGCACCACATGTAATTAATAGTTTCAATCTTTCCACTGCCCTCCATGTGTTAGAAACATATTTCCGAGGTGTCTCTTTAAGCCATGACTCAGTCACCTTGTACTTACATCTTAAGGCCTCCATACATGGACTATCTCTCTTTGAAGCAACCATCCAAGTCAGTTTTGCAATAAGGGCTTCATTAAAATGCTTAGATTTCCTGAACCCCAATCCACCATTAACTTTTGGTTTACATAGATGCTCCCAAGACTTCCAAGCTAGGAATCTGTCCTTGCCTTTTTTTGGGTTCCACCAAAATCTACGAGTAGTTGCATCATGCTTGTACAACTGATTTTATAAGCATGCAGCGCCCAGCCCAAGAGAGGCTTTTACTTCTCCACCCATTCAGACGAGATTCTAGCTTCTCTTGAAGATACTTAAAGTCTTTGACTCTGCTTCTTGTAATAAATAAGGAGGCTCCCAAATATCTAGCATTTTTCGGGACTTTCTTCATCTGCAAAATATTCTTCAATCTTCTTTTCTGGTTGAGTTGAACCACTTTCGAAAATATAACACCAGACTTGGTTCTGTTGATTAACTGACCAGACCACATGCAATATTTGTCCAAGCTGGAATTCAAAGCTGTTACATCATTACACGTTGCTTTAGTAAATAACATTAGATCGTCTGCAAACATTACATTGGTAAACCCCGGGCCTCCCACATTCATATTAACACCACAGATGCTCCCTGCCATGTGTTCCCTCTCAATAAGCCTTGAAAGAACTTCCTGGCAAAGAATGAAGAGATAGGGGGATAGAGGACCATCCTATCTCAATCCTCTTGAAGGGGAAAAATGTTTAGATTTGCCTCCGTTGATCAAGATTGAGAAAGAGACTGAACTAACACATTCCATAACCCATCTGATAAACACTTTATGAAATCCAAAGTTGGTTAGAACCACCTATAAAAACTTCCATCTCACACGATCATATGCTTTTTGCAATTCAATTTTTAATGCAACAAACCCCTCCTTGAATTTTCTCTTTTTGAAGCTATGCAAAAGTTCATGAACTATTAACTGATTTTCGGCTATCCATCTTCCAGGAACAAATGCTGACTGAGCCGGGGAGATGAGTTTATCCAGGGTAGGCCTTAATCAAGCCACAAGTAGCTTAGAGATAGTCTTATACACTGTATTGCAAAGACTAATTGGTCTAAAGTGGTTAATAGATGAAGGACTCTAATTTTGGGGATAAGCACAATAAATGAGTTGTTTACCTCTTTAAGAAGTCTACCAGACCTGAAAAAACTTTGAATTGCCTGTGTAACCGTATTCCCCACAATTGACCAATAGCTTTTGTAAAAGAGAGCTGGCAACCTATCTGGACCTGGAGACTTTTGAGACTTAAGATCAAATATAGTTTCCTTGATCTCTTGGGCTGTAGGAATAAGGCAAAGTCTTGTATTTTCTTAATCAGTGATGATTGGAGTGATTAATTGCTCCAAATTGAGTGGAAAATTCACCGGTTCCTCTGTAAACAACTGGGAGAACTTATCTTCAACATGCTCTTTAATTTCTTTCTGATTAGTAATCCAATTACCATCATCATTCTTGATAGCATCAATCGAGTTCCTCTTACGACGAATGATAGTGGAAAGATGAAAAAACTTGGAGTTCTTGTCACCATCTTTGAGCCAGGTCTCCCTCTACTTTTGCCTCCACAATGCTTCATTCCTTCTAAGCCATTCATTAAGTTCCCCTTGTAGGTTTGCTTCCATTCTAGTATTAGACTCAGTTCTATCTTGTGACTGAGCCTCCGAAATTATGTTTGATAGATCCTTAATCATAGTGTTACAGTAACCAAAAACCTCCCTGTTCCACCTCTTGAGTGCTTTAGTAGTCAACATTTGTTTACGACATAAGATGAATGCCTGAGATCCCACAACCATTGAATCCCATGCCCTTCTAATCACACCTCCGCAACGAGGGTCCCTAACCCAAATTGTCTCAAATCGGAATGGACATGGGCAAAAACACTCAACAGGATTAGTATCAACAAGTAAAGGGGCATGATCCAAGTTGATGGTACCAAGATGGTAAATTGTTGCTTTAAGGAACGCCAACCTCCAGCTCGGATTTGCAATAGCACGATCTAGTCTTTCCTAAATTGCACCTGTGCCCCATCATTTATTCCACCAGGTAAACTTGTTTCCATTGTGACCCAAATCAATTGCTTCAAGCTCGAACAGTAACTCTTTAACGAAATTCGGAGTGGATCCACTACCCCTATTTCCACCTTCTTTCTTTGCTTCTTCAACAACACAATTAAAATCCCCACAACACATCCAAGGACCATTAATGGATTGAAGCAAAGTATTTAGATTGCCCCAGGCCTTACGCCTTTTAGCATAATAAGGAGGCTCATAAAACCCAATCAAAGTCCAGAAACAAATCGCGTCTTAAATCGTAATCACCACCGTTCTGGAGTCAAACTCTAAAACATGGACATCTAGAGCATTCAACCACAACATACAAATTCCACCAGCTTTTCCTTGAGCACCAACAACAACATACTCAAAAAAACCAATAGAACACCCTAACTTCTTCATTCGATCTTCCGTAGCTTTTGTCTCACATAAAAATATAACATTTGGGTTTTAAGCCCTTATTGTTACTCGGAGAGCCCAAGCTGTCAAGGCATTGCAAATGCCTTGACAATTCCACCCTAGGATCCTTATTTCTCTGAGGGGGCTTGACGAAGCCCTCCTCTAAATCAGGTAGAGAGATGTTCGAAGCCGTAGCTTCAAAAGAGTACCCATGGCTTTTCTTTTTGCGTGGAAACAACTTGAAGGAATCTGCCAAATTCTTCTTCTTGTTGCTTTTGTAGTGGAGATCTTTAACAAGCTGAGACAGAGGGAAATCGGAGTCATCGTATATTTGTTTTTCTGGTTATGGGGTTCCTCTTCTTTGTTAGCTTTTCTTTTGAAAGGAGTTGAGGCAGTTGTAGTGGATATGTGGTTCTTCTCAGGTTCAGAAGTGTAGGTGCTTGGTATAGGTTGGTGGGTTATGACTGGTGAGTGGGCTGGGCTGATGGGCTTGTCCGTATGGGGGAAGCACGTCTCTGGGACGACAATGGACAGACTTGGTGTTTGAATTTGGGTGGACCCAATTTCGGTTGTAGAATGGGTTGGGCTTTTTGGTGTGGTTTCCTGGCACAATAATATCATGTGGGTTTGTGAAGATCTAGCATGCATCTCAGTAGGATCCACGCAATCAGCTACGTCACCTAAAGTACTGGTGTACTGACGTTTAAGGTGGTCTTTGTGCTCCATGCATGCCTTCGAGGAATGGTTGTCGTGTTGCAGGGACGATGCCAGAAGCTTTGCGAACGACACAACCGCATTATGCGTCCTAGGAATTGTAGAGGTGAGAACTTGGTCTACCTGTCCATCATCCTCATTCACCACCATAGCTGGCCCCACATGTTAGTGGATAGGATTTACAGCTGGCACCGGAGTAACTTCAGGCAAAGTTATAGACTCGGTGGTTAAGGTATCAATGTCTAGTGGTTCTTTATCATTTTCCGATCTAATCCATTCACCATATGCCAGAAATACGAAACCATATTGATTGGAGAGGAGGACTCTTTCATGATTGTAGTCTTTCGCAGCGTGACCAATGACACCGCATTTGTAACAAAGCTCAGAGCGTTTCTCGTATTTAAGACCAATCCAAATGTCTAGTAGTCCCAGCTTAGGCAAAAAAATGCCTGGTTTCAATGGCTTGGTGATGTCAATCTCTACTCTAGCACAAACAAACTTTCTCCATTGGGGGAATGGCTCACTGATGAAATCAATCTCGAGAACCTTACCTACCTGTTTTCCAATTCTCTTAAGGTTATCTTCAACCTGCCATAGTAATGGCAACCCGTGAATTTGTACCCAGAAAGTAGATGAGGCAAACTCCAGTTCTTGCCATGTAAGCTCTGGAGACTAGGGCTTTAGAACCATATGTGCGCCTTTGATGGTTGAAAGCAAGTTGACAGTCGACTTCGTGGCCAAAGAAAAAGAGGAAAGTATTCCTATCTGCTTTCTTCACTTGGAAAGGATGAGAAGGTTTCCAAGCTTTCTCAGCAATTTCCTACACTACAGATTGCATAAAATTCCGAGGTGAAATTAGTTTTCCAACAACTTCTAGTTCATGGGACTTGGTAGCATTAGGGATAGGAGAGAGTGATAGGCGATTGTCAACACAATTAAAAGGTTCAGTTCTAGCAATGAGTTCCTCCACAGACTAAGATGGTAAAATGTTGCTATTCATGATGAAGAGGCCTAGGAATATTAAGGCGGTGAAAAGATGTGGGATTTCAAATCTGAGGTCCAAACCTAAGCACAAAGGAAAAAAAAAAAGGGTTATGTTTTAGTGCGTAAGGCAAAGTTTTGGCTGATGGTGTAGAGATGGGTGTGGGCTAGGTGGAGGTTTATGGTGATTGTGAGATTTGGTGATTGTATTGAGGCAAACCAATAGGATAGTGTATTGGGCAAGGGACAAAAAAAGGTAGACGATGATGGTGATATTTAATGGCTAAGGAAATGGAAAGGGTATAGGAAAGTAAAACATCCAGAGAGGAAAAGGAGAGAATACCAATAGGGTACGAAGAGATTAAGTCTGCCTAATTTAGTGAACTCACTCATGGGACAATACAATATACAGGGGCCATAATTTGGATTATGTAATAGTATGGAAGTTGTAGGTTCTCTGGAGATGAATGTGGTAGTTAGTTGATGACATGATGATGATTAGTATTTTTCAGTGATACTATCTAATTGGGTAACATATGAGGACAATACAAAACATGGTCATTCTATATTACTCACACTCTCTTTGTGGGTATGGTACCCACTTAATTGGTACTATTAAATGTGATATAAGTACCATCATGTGTGATATTGGTACTATCTGATTTTTTATATATATTAAATTTAAATAATAAATAAAAATTTGGGTACCAAACAATGTGATGGTAGGTACCATCATATGTGAGGTAAGTAACATCATATGTGACATTGATATCATCGATGTGAGATTTTATCTATTAAAGGTATCGTACCCACATGGGTACTATAGAATTACCCACATAGAATCTAGTGAACTCACATAGTGTCTGGACACTAGTTCAAGGTAAGTTACAGAAAATTGCCAATGATGATAGCAGAGATTTCATGGATCTTATGCGGGAAATAGCACAAACCGAGTCTCCAAGCACTATTGAGTAATGGTCCATGATCAGCTGGGCATTATAGAATGCCAAGAATTAAGGTTGTTTTTATGGCAAACCAGGAGCACCCATCCCATATTCAAGGCGGCAGTTACTCTCTTGCAATATTTCCAAAACCACAACCTCCTTTCTAACAGTGATAGGAGTCCTGAGCTATCTCCAACACCGGCTAGTACCTGTTCTCCAAGTAGACCTGGCAAATGGGTCGGGTCAACCGGGTTCGGGTTCGGGTAAAAAAACGGGTCATCCTAAATGGGTTGCACAACCTATGACCCTTACCCAATCTTTTAAGGGTCGGGTCAAAACTGGGTTGACCTGTATTTTTACACATGAAAAAAAATATATATAAAAAATGAAAATAAACTTGATCTTATAGTCCAAAATTATCATTTAGTTTTCTTTGTCTTCCTTTCAATACAAATAAGAGAACACATAAACAAAAACGCTCACAAATAAAAGAATATGGGAAAAAAAATACTAGATGTCATAGACCATATCAAATTATCAACCTCCTTAGATGTACTTTTTTTTTTTTTGCTAATTGAACCTCCTTAGATGTATTAGTTGCATGAAAATTATGAAATTAAATTAAATTACCTATCAAGATGACAATATATATAAAGTTTCAAGAATAAAACATAATATGCTTGGTAAAAAAAACAAAACTAAATAAATTTATATGAATTGGACCTCAATCTACTAGAAGTTGGTAGTAGTTCTAGCAATGAAAATATTTATACTTGAAAATTGCACCTCAAGTTAGTGAGTAATTTCATTAATATTTTCATTTACAATACAAAGTTTTAATATAACTTTAATATACAATGTAAATGGGTCAATAAATATTTAAAAGTTAATAAATATGGCTATTCTATTAATGGATTAGATATTATCTTCAAATCCATTTAATTAACTTTAAGTACAAATCAAAGTTTCTACACTTTTTGGCAAAAGACAAGAATTGATACTAAGAATTTTACCCCAAATGCTAAAAATTGATTCAGAAGTAAACTCAGTTATAATAATACTCAAAAGAGCATATGTCATTAAAATATTAAATAAAACTTAGAAAATAGATTGCAATTCTCTTTCTACCAAGAAAGAACATCCAATTTTGTGTGTTGATTTGGTTAAGTCTAGCCTATTTCAAATACAAATTTAATTTAAGAATTGTTTTTTTAATTGACATTATGTGAACTTTTATAATAGTCAAATTCCAAATCATTCAAAAAAAAAAAAACTCTCATAATACTTTAATTCCTAACATAATAATATAGACTCCGAAAAAAAAAAAAAAAAAAAAAACAAAACAAAAAAAACAAAAAACAAAAAACAAAAAACAAAAAACAAAAACAAACAAATAAACTTTGAAAACGGGTCGACCCATGTGACCCGCGGGTTGACCCGACCCGACCCATCATTTTACGGGTTGGATACGGGTTGACATCATCTTTGTTCCCGGGTCGAAAAACCCCTACCCATACCCATATTTTTCCTTCGGGTACGGGTCGAAAAATGGGCCCGGGTCAGATTTTGCCAAGTCTATCTCCAGGCATAGGTTAGTTTTGCTCTTTCTTTTTTCTGCTACATCATTGCTCAAAAAAGTTCATATGCTACACTCCATTGTAATTGTTTCCCTTTACCAATAAAATTTCTATCATTCAACTCAAAAAATAAGAATGTAGTTGCTCTTTCATTACCCCAAAATGGTAGTTTAAAACTTATTGAACTTTTAACTTATTCTTCCTATTTATTTATTTTTCAAATTAACTCCTCATATTTATAGCCATTAGGAGATGATCGTTTTTACCTTCAAATTGATGTAGGACAAAATATGCATTTTAATTTTTATTGTTTATTACTTTTGATATTTTCATGTAATTTTCGGAATTTTAGGTTTAGGGTTGTTATTTCCTTGATTTTAGGAGTTTTAATTCTTTTTAGGTCAAATTAAGGTCCTATTATGGTAGGATATCAATTAGGATCTCTCTTAGATTATTTTCGCTTGTCAATTAGGTTTTTTGCAGCCCTAAAATTGGCCTCCAAGTTGGCAAACGAATTTTGTTTAATTTTTATATTTTCTAGGGTTTCCTTTTTGTATTTATATTGTTTGTAGCCGTCAAGGCAAATCAGTAGTTTTTCATTTATAATATTTCAGAAAAGAGGTTTGCCCTCAATTGTTCTTTCTTCCGTGTGGATTCTAAGGTTTTATCACTCTAAGGAGAACGACGTATTCTTCTCCTTGCTATTCCGTTGTGTCAGTTGGTATCAGAGCCTACTCAACAAGCCTGGGTTCGATGGCTAATTTACCAAACGATGGCAACCTTTTTGGCAACGATGATCGTGAGGGAATGGCTCTTTCGAGAGCCAGATGGGAAAATTTCCAGCGTGAAAACCAGCAAATATTGCATGAAAACCAGCAAACATTGCGTGATATATAGACAGCAATCACTAGGTTGACGTTGGAATCACGACGGTCAGCGAGCCCATCGTGAGCGTGTTCCAAATCGACCAATACATAGACGCATTACTAAATACAACAAAATTCCATTCTTTGATGGAATAACGCGTAAGTTTGATTTCATTAACTGATTCTTGATTGGGAAAAATATTTTAATTATTGGGAGATTTGTGATGAAGAAAAGGTAACACTTGATTCTAACAAATTAGAAAGTGTTGTGGCCAAATTGTGGGATGACATTCAAGACGATAGAGTACATCAAGGTAAGCAAGAAATTTGTTCTTAGCAAAGAATAAAGAAGAGGTTGATTGATTTCTTCCTTCCTCGTTATCAGATCCAAGTTCAAGTATTAAAGGAAGTTAAACAAGTTTATGTTGAAGAGAATGTGTTTCTAGAAGATCATGCAAAAGTCAGAGAATAATATATCGAGATTAATGAAGATCTTATTGTAGAAAAAGGTCCTGAAATCGAGATTGTGGAGACAATTAAGGAAGATCACTTCAAAATTGTGAACCACAAAATATTACAAGATATTGATTTTATTGGGTTGATTCCTATTTGGTGAATTTTGTCAATTGTATGAAGAACATGGAAAAAGAATATTTGTTTGTCCAATTGATGAATTGCAAGAATGAAAAGAGGACAAAAGGTTGAAGTATTCAAAATATTTATTTGCTTGGCATGGAAGATTTCAAATCACAACTATTAACTCGAGGAAGAAAATATACAGTTTAATTTTTGTTGTTTATTACCTTTTGATATTTTCATGTAATTTTCGGAATTTTAGGTTTAAGGTTGTTATTTCCTTGATTTTAGGAGTTTTAATACTTTTTAGGTCAAATTAAGATCCTATTATGGTAGGGTATCAATTAGGATCTCTTTTAGATTATTTTCACTTGTCAATTAGGTTTTATGGAGCCCTAAAATTGTCCTCCAAGTCAGCAAACGAATTTTGTTTAGTTTTTATATTTTCTAGGGTTTCATTTTAGTATCTATATTGTTTGTAACCGTCAAGGCAAATCAGTAGTTTTTCATTAATAATAATTTAGAAAAGAGGTTTTCCCTCAATTGTTCTTTCTTCCTTGTGGATTCAAGGAACCCTTAGTGGATTCTAAGGTTTTATCACTCTAAGGAGAACGACGTTTTCTTCTCCTTGCTAATCCGCTGTGTTAGTTGGTATCAGAGCCTAGTCGACAAGCCTAGGTGATAAAACTTTAGAATCTACTAATGGCTCTTAAATCCACAAGGAAGAAAGAACAATTGAGGTAAAACCTCGTTTCTGAAATATTATTAATGAAAAACTGATTTGCCTTGACGGCTACAAACAATATAAATACTAAAAGGAAACCCTAGAAAATATAAAAACTAAAAAAAAAAAAAATTTGTTTGCCAACTTGGAGGCCAATTTTAGGACTCCATAAAACCTACTGACAAATGAAAATAATCTAAAAGAGATCCTATTTGATACCATACCATAATAGGACCTTAATTTGACCTAAAAAGCATTAAAACTCCTAAAATCAAGGAAATAACAACCCTAAACCTAAAATTCCGAAAATTTCATGAAAATATCAAAAGTAATAAACAACAAAAATTAAACTGCATATTTTGTCCTACATCAGACCCCTCCACTTGAAAAAAAAAAAAAAACTCTCCTCAAGTTAATATTTGAGATTTGAAATCTTTCATGCCAAGCAAATAAATATTTTGAATACTTCAACCCCTTTGTCCTCTTTTCATTCTTTCAATTCATCAATGGGACAAACAAATATATTTTTTCCATGTTCTTTATACAATTGACAAAATGCACCAAATAAGAATCAACACCAATAAAATCAATATCTTTGTAATATTTTGTGGTTCACAATTTCGAACTGATCTTCCTTAATTGTCTCCACAATCTTGATTTCATAATCTTTTTCTACAATAGGATCTTCATTAATCTCTACAGAAATCTCGATATATTCTTCTTTGACTTTTGCATTATCTTCAAGAAACACATTCTCTTCAGCATAAACTTGTTTAACTTCCCTTGATACTTGAACTTGGATCTGATAATGAGGAAAGAAGAAATGAATCAACCTCTTCTTCATTCTTTGCCAAGAACAAATTTCTTGCTTACCTTGATGCACTCTATCGTCTTGAATGTCATCCCACCATTTGGCCGCAACACTTTCTAATTTATTAGAAACAAGTCTTACCTTTTCTTCATCACAAATCTCCCAATAATTAAAATATTTTTCCCAATCAAGAATCCAATTAATGAAATCAAACTTACGCGTTATTCCATCAAAGAACGGAATTTTGTTGTATTTAGAAATGCGTCTATGAATAGGTCGATTCGGAACACGCTCACGATGGGCTCGCTGACCATCTGATTGCTGTCTACATATCACGCAATGTTTGTTGGTTTTCACACTGGAAATTTTCTCATTCGGCTCTCGAAAGAGCCACTCCTTCACGATCATCGTCGCCGGAGAGGTTGCCATCGTTTGGTAAATTAGCCATTGAACCCAAGCTTGCTGACTAAGCTCTGATACCAACTGACGCAGCGGAATAGTAAGGAGAAGAACACATCGTTCTCCTTTAAGTGATAAAACCTTAGAATCCACTAATGGCTCCTTGAATCCACAAGGAAGAAAGAACAATTGAGGGAAAACCCTTTTTTCTGAAATATTATTAATGAAAAACTGATTTGCCTTAACGGCTACAAACAATATAAATACTAAAAGGAAACCCTAAAAAATATTAAAACTAAACAAAATTCGTTTGCCGACTTGGTGGCCAATTTTAGGGCTCCATAGAACCTAATTGACAAGTGAAAATAATCGAAAAGAGATCCTAATTGATACCATACCATAATAGGACCTTAATTTGACCTAAAAAGCATTAATACTCCTAAAATCAAGGAAATAACAACCCTAAACCTAAAAGTCCAAAAATTACATGAAAATATCAAAAGTAATAAATAACAAAAATTAAACTGTATGTTTTGTGCTACATTAAAAATAGACTTATCATTGGGATTTCAAATACACTGTTAGTCTTGAAGAGTTGTTCTTATGTATCAAAAGTTAAATGTTCTTGTGAAAGTCTGCTTTGTCAAGAGTTATTTGGGATTTTTATTTATGTTTAATCTTGTAGAGCTTAGATATATTCTTTTTTTTTTCGAAATAGATAAATTATTCTATGATTAGATTGTAAGACTAAATTTATTTGATTTTTGTATATTGAAATTTAAATATAGATTTTTGGAGTTTAAAATTCCAGGACATTATAAATTTATAATTTTGAACCAAGCAGGGTAGGGGAAGGATGAGATTTGGTTTCCTTTGCGTTGCGTTGATGAAAGAATGGTGAAGGAACCTTCCGATTTGACTCTAATGGCAACTATGCGTTACATGTGTGCATCTGGGTCATACACCGCAGACCTACGTACTGCTTAGTTTGGTCTTTCCAACTTCTCTACTTAATTTTGTAGTGATTGATGACATTTTGACTTGCCTACCTAATATCTAATTTATTACTATCAACAAGGGACACATCATAGATTCAAGCATCTGTAGAGTCGATCCAGCCATAATAAAATAAATAAATAAATAAACTGTAGAGATGTAAAAATACATGGCTAATGGTGGATCCATTCAAGATCTCTTTTGTTACAAATAGGATGGCTAAGCCAGGTTCCATGGACGCAAGGTAGAATTTTCATAAATTTTGCAAGGGAGTGGAGAGGTACAGTTGCTATCAGTATTCAAAAATTTGGCACATTACTTTGTATATTTTGAGCTAAATATAACTAAAAACACCTACTTTTTTTTATTTTAACAAACTTATTATTCACTTACACTCTTTGTTTATTTCTCTATTCTATTTTTGCATCATTGTTTCTCTCCAATCATTGTTTCTCTCCAAGTAAATAACTAAATTTTTTTTAATTCTTAAGCCATTTTTCCCTCCACGGCAACAATTCTCACACACAGAACCCACAACAATTCTCATTTCTCACCCAGGTCAGATTACACGGCAACAATATTCACAATCACCATGGCAACTACTCACAAAACAAGATCATGTAGACAAATTTCCACAAATTTCTCATGCACAAAACCCATATCACCGCACAAAACCCACAAAACCCTTCAATCCACAAATTTCTCTTTCATCCAAAATCAAGCTTAGCAAACCCAAACTCAGAATCAATCTTCCATTTATTCTCACAACAGCACCAACAACCCCAACATTGATCTCAGATCAAACCACAACCCCCCAAAAGAGAAAAACATAAAATCCAGCTTCAAACCCATATGCGAGCTTCAATCGGCGCTGAAGACTAGCGACCTTCAAATGGCAATGAGGACTAGCGACGGCGACCACTCACGGCGTAGATCGACCACCATATGGACGAAAATTCCACCTCACAAAGTAGATCGGATTTTTCCCTTATGGCTTTCTCGGGGTTTTGGGTTGGATACGGTGGTTTGTGCTTTAGAGGGGTGGGCTTATGGGTAAATTTGGTTGACTAGTTGGTTGAACCGATGCTTGGGTCTGAAAATGGTGCTAGGGAGGGAGAGAGAGAGAGAGGCTAGGGACAACAGCTCAAGGGAGAGAAATTGAATAAAATAATTTGATATTTGGGTTTGTTGATCTACAGTAGCTAGGTTTAGGGCGAGCTACTGTTCAAAAACCATTTTCTCCGAAGCCTCTAACGAATCTGATGCAAATGGGTTTTGTGTGTTTATAGCTATATCGTAGCAAAATGTTATGTTTACTGAGTCTAATGTGAATGCTCTAACTTAGGATGATGGGATTATTATTATTTTTAGCAACCAAAAAAAAAAAGGATTACTATTATTTAAAACCTCAAAACTCCCCCAATTAACAAATTAAAAATTATGTGCTAAAACTAAAAAAATTAATGAGAACGAAACAATGCAAGATGATTATGAACTGGAAAGGATGGTGACTTTGATGGTACTGAAACTGACCGTGTGGGTGAGGCAGTGCATCTTCTATGGTGAAATATTATCCATTCTCACGAGAAAACAGTCGCATTGCACACTGAATATTCATCCAGCAATAGATGGCCCACCCTATAAAGATCGCCAAAATTTATTGCTATAATGTCAAAAAAGTAATAATAATAATGCAGGCGAGCTGAGAGAACCACCAAACTGATAGGAACTCAAACAAACTGGGAGACAATTTACGGCTCTTTTCACCATCCAAACCCAACCTATAATATCTGCATAACTTCAATTTCAATAATAGCAAATAGTAGTTATTCTTGAACATATTGAAAGTTCATTGAAACTGCATAATGTTTTAACAATCTATTTATGTTTCTTTTTAACTAAGAAAAGCCACTGGAATGTGTATCTCTGACACTTCATATGCTAATAATCCTTGCCCGAACTGAATCCAAATCTGGCACTTTCTTGATGCTGCAACAACACCATAATATTAAAAACAGCAAAATCAAAAGTCATTTATCTTTTTATTAAAATTTTCTTGATTAACAACACCATAATATTAAAAACAGCCTTCTATTAAAATATTAAGAACTGTGAGGAATAAGAGGAAAGAACAATTCACATTGTTAGTGCAAAACAAGTTATAATTTTCACCATCCAGAATATAAAATAAAACAAAATAAATAAATAAAACTATGGGTCGTACATTATCTAAGAAACTCTTTGGTCCATAAAGAAATGTCTGGTAGATTCTTATTTAATAGTATCTTATTTTAGCCTAAATTCAACTTTTATTTAAGTTTGCAAGTCATGGGTACATTAGTAACGTTTCTGTTGAGCATGAGCCGTAGTTGCAACTTGCAAGCCAAGGGTTAATAGTAAGTGAGCCTAATTTTGTTATTCGGCCATTGTATGTGCCCTGTAGTTTATTTTACTACTTAATAAGGAGTAAAGTCAGGACCTATATATATGTGCCATTGTACTCAAAACAAATTTCAGATTTGGTAATGAAATTTGAGTTAAGTCAAAGAGTCTTTTCTATATGTGCCTATTAGGACAAACTTCACAAGACATGGTAACTACTACAGCTAAGCAAACCGTGGATGAAGATAAGCAATAGCCCAAGGATGATAAAAGTTTACAAATAGGTAAGTGATGTAGCTTCTGCAGCAACGCGTAAAAACAATATCAAATGTAATAGTTATCTCACAAAATTGTTTATGTATACATTGAGATATAAATATAAAGAGCTCCTAGTAATTATACGCTGGAAGCAAAAGCAATTTCTATCTCTTATTATCTTTATATGGTATTAGAGCATTCAAAGACTCACGTCAACCATGTCTTCCTCTTCATCATCTACAACCAAATCCAGTAACATCTCTGTACCCGCCCAATCTTCCTCGCTCCTTACCCCGTCCAACAACCTCCAACTTAAATTAACCAAAGACAACTCTCTCTTGGAAAACCACCATTCTCCCGTAAATCAATGGCAACAATAGCATTAACCACATTGATGGTACTGCACCTGCTCCTCCACAATTTATTCCATCCCCTTCCTCCCCTTCAGTAGTTATCCCCAACCTCTGCATCACTGATTACAATCTAAAAGCCAAACAATACTCAGATTTACTAGCCTCAATTGGCCAGCCCCTCACAGACCCAGAAATCGCCACATATATTCTTAGTGGATTGCCTACTGAATACGATTCTCTCGTCACCACTGTGAATACATGCCTTGCAAATTTTCCTTTGGATGAACTCTATGGCCATCTTCTTTCACATGAGCTTCGCCTCGAACAACATACTGCCACTCCTGACTTAGGAGTTCCCGTTGCCAACTTTGCCTCCACCACCAGCCTACTCCCAACGAGGTCGTGGCCCCTCTTCTTTGACCAATCGTGGCTCGCAAAACCGTGGTCACAGTCACCGTAATTCCTCACGTGGTCGCACAAATGGTGGATCTTCTCAGTTTTTCTCCACCTCTCCATCTGGCTCCCACCCCTTCTATCAAATATGTCTCAAACCCGGTCACATTGCTCCCTCATGCTGGCATCGATTTGAGCAAAACTTTCAAGCCACCACCAGTTCATCCTCCCAAGCATATGTTGCTGCCACAAATTCACCAGTAGACCAAGTGTGGTATCCTGACACAGGAGCAACAAATCACATGATTGCTGACTTGGCCAATCTCAATTTATCTGTTGAAGACTACACTAGAAAAGATCAGGTTCACGTTGGTAATGGTCAAGGTCTGTACATTCACCATGTTGGTTCTTCTATTTTATGCTCCTCCACTAAAGATTTCTTTCTCAAAAACATACTGCATGTTCTTCACATAAGTCAAAATTTACTCTCTTTATCAATTTGCCAAAGATAACAGTGTCTTCTTTGAATTTCTTCCCTCCTTTTTCTGTGTCAAGGATCTATTCTCAGGAGCCACCCTCCTCAGCGGCAAGAGTAAGGACGGCCTCTATCCACTCCACTCTCTCCATCAAATAAAATCACGTGCTTTCATTGGTGAACATGTCTCCATCGCACAATCGCATGCTAGACTCGGCCATCCTTCTTTGCGAGTCGTTCATCAAATTTTATCCAAGCATCATCTTGTTGTCTCCACATATAAGACTTCGTCCATCTATCATGCCTGTCAACTTGGCAAAAGTCATCGTCTCCCTTTTTATTTATCCTCTTCTAGGTCTCAGTTTCCCTTAGATTTAATTTTTATTGATGTATGGGGTCCTTCCCCACACCTTTCAAGTAATGGAAATCGCTATTATGTTTGCTTTATTGATGATTATTCAAAATTCATTTGGTTATTTCCATTCTGTATTCTGTGCTAAATCTAATGTTTTTAATATTTTTATTAAATTTCAAGCCTTTGTTAAGCAATATTTTGACTGTAAAATTAAATCAATCCAATCAAATTGGGGTGGCGAATACCTTTTTTACTTCACTGGGTATCTCTCATTGCCTCTCTTGCCCTCATACTCTCCAACAAAATGGTGCAGTAGAGCGCAAGCATTGCCACATTGTGGAAATTGGCCTAACTCTCCTTGCCACTGCCTCCGTCCCATTTTCCTATTGAGATGAAGCTTTTCTCACTGCCGCATATCTCATAAATTGTCTTCCCTTTCCTGTTACTCAAAATAAATCCCCACTCAATATTCTCTTTCACAAAAATACATATTATAATTTTCTTAAAACATTCGGCTGTGCATGTTGGCCCCACCTCCACCCCTACAATAATCACAAATTTGATTATTGTTCCAAAAAATGTATTTTTCACGGATACAGTCTTAATCACAAGGGCTATCGATGTCTTGATCCATCCACAAATCGTATCTACATTGCTAGAAACGTTGTCTTTGATGAAAAGAACTTTCCATTTAAACCCCACTCCAAATCATGCTCCTCCTCTCTCAGGTCCACACAAGCTATCTCAATCCCAAATATTTGGTCATCTCCTCCTATCCAATCTATACTTCCCACTCATGCACCAACTCATCCTTTATCTCAATCCTCACCCGTGTCAACTTCTCAATCTCTCCAACACACTCCTATTCAACCTATAATTCCCACTCATGCACAAACTCCTCATTTATCTCAATCATCACCCATGTCATCCACTCCTATCCCACCGCCTCAATCTCCTATAACTAACGTGAATATACAGGCACAAAGCCATGACACTCGTCCCTCTCAACATCCAATGCAAACACGTAGCCATGCAAATATTGTGAAGCTCAAACAGATGTTTCCAGGATTGGTGAAATATCCCTTATCGAAAGCTTTACTCACAGTACAAGACTCTCTTCCCCATGAGCCCAATTGCTGCACCGAAGCTGCCAAGCATCCTGAATGGCGCAAAGCCATGAACACGGAATTCTCCGCTCTCCTCAAGAATAGAACTTGGACTCTTGTTCCTCCTAAGCCACATCAAAATTTGGTGGGTTGTAAATGGGTGTTTCGAGTTAAACGGCATGCTGATGAAACAATTGAAAGATACAAAGCACGCCTCGTCGCCAAAGGCTTCCACCAGCGACACGGTATCGATTACAATAACACTTTCAGCCCTGTAATAAAGCCTATCACGATACGTACGGTGCTCTCAATTGTTGTTTCCTCAAATTGGATTATACGTCAACTTGACGTTACCAATGCTTTCTTACATGGGCTCCTGTCTGAAGATGTCTACATGTCAATATGAATTAATACACGCACACACACACATTTCAAATTAGACATGTTTAGAATAAGGCAAGACACTTTGTTGACACAGCCATAACATGTGCGGGATATGTTTGGACCTAAAATAGACTTTCATAAATAGAAACAGGATTTTTAATGTTCTTTAAAATGTAATGGGGCTAAAGTAGAAAAACATATATCTAAGACCTCATTCTTTTAATCTAAATACTTCTCAATTTTCTCTCTTACACTTTCAGCATTTGAGAGGACCTAGTCCCAATCTAACCCTGCTGCAAGAGCTCGTTTCCAAGGAATTCGTTCTTTACTGGTACACAGCTTGCACCTCTTCAAATAATGCTATGCTTGCTCATTTTAACATTGGCAATAAGATCCAGAGGGAGATCTAATTGGGGTCTATTACCAGTGACAGACACTTAATCTGATGTGGAACGTTAAAAGAGATAATTATTTCAATTTAGTGTTATTTAATTTACAAGTCAATTGTATTTTTATTGGTCAGTTGTATTTAGGGTCCTAGTATTTAGACTTATTAGTATTTTTATTTAAAGTCAAGGTTAGTTTTGCAATTCAATAATTGGGCTTTCCCAAGCCCATTAGTTTAGGGTTTTCTATGTCAGTTAGAATTAGGGTTTAGTATTTTATAAATAAAAAATTAGGGTTTAGTATTCCTATATAAGAGCACTGTAGTCCTATGGACATTGAGATTATTATTGATGAATAAAAAAGATTTCTTTTGAAATTGTTCTATGGCCTGGTGCCGACTCCAATCCAACTCTAGGTGCCGACTTCTAATGGTTTTCTCGCTCGGTGCTGACTCCAAGCAAGGCCTAGGTGTCAAGTCCTAGGTCATATCCCCTTTATTTCCGGTCCTAAATTTTTTGTTGAATTATTCTGGTTTGTCCTACGTCATAATCCACAGTCAGTGCATTTGCATTTTGCACCCAGTGAATTTTGTAACAATTTTGGGTTGTAAATAGAAAATGGGACAGTTGAAATTTTTTATAAATGCACCCACAGAAAATATATATATATATATTGAAGGGACCATTATAAGAGTCTTGTTAAAAAAAATTGCCTCTTTTTTTCAAACATTTTAGAAAAAACAAAATGATATCCTTATGGAACTCTTTTAACCACTCACCCTCAACTTTTGCCTCAAACAGACCTCCACGTAATGGCAACACCATATATACTCCAAGGAATTCCACCCTATCCAGCACCCAAAAAACCTTATCGTTTTAGTTCATTCCAGATTGCAAACTCCTACTTTGTCTCTAACATATCACATCATCCAGAGAGTCACACCCAAACACATAATATAAAATAAGAAAGAGAGCATCTGGAGTTCCAACTTCCAATCCTAAATAAATTTTATGTATATCAGGTTCCAATGATTCGTGTCTCCCAAATAAACACATATTACTCACTAAAATTGTGCTCTTATCCCATGTATAGAAAACAAATCTGGAAAAGGGCTTGCCAAGGCGCCTTTCACCATATTTGCTGCAAGAAAAAGATCCTCTACTAACACCACCTAAATGATTTTTCCACAAAGCCAGAAGAAGGCCCTTCCTCACGTACTTACCTCTAAGACCTTTTCTAGAGAGACATCCCAACCAATCCTAATACCTACTACAAACAATTGGTACACATAATAAATGGGACAAATTAACTGCACATATAGTTAATCCCAGTTTGATTACACATAAGAAGATTTTAGTTTTCAGTCAAAGTCCACCAAATACAAATGAACAGGTTCAATTGCAAACTCAAGTATAAGTTTGATTTCCCAGAATCAATTAGAATCAGAACATGGTTCCACCAGTTCACATCCCTAAGTTAAGTTATGGATCTCTTGAGTTGGCTTTGTCAATCTAATGAAAAATACCAATTTATCTCTCATGTGTAAAGGCCTATGTCACACCAATATTCATGCACTACGTTTCTCATCACAAAGACATTAATAAAAGAGAAATATGCTAACCCACTTGTACATGATATCTCCACCAGGTGTTAACTTCCTGTAGATCCAATCTGGAACCATATTTTCAAGAATCTCAATCTGTTCTTCAACTTCTCCTGAAAAGAAGACAAGAAAATTCACCATAAATCAATTTTTGAAATAAAATCAAAACCTCTGTACTGGAGCACCATTGGTACATACCTCTCTCAACAATATCAAAACTATTCATTATTATCTTGTGCACAAGCTCCTCTTTTGTTATTGCAGAGCAGTTGACAGACTTGAATATTTGGTAAATCAGAGCAACTAGGTCAGGCAAGGAAGAAGACATCTGCTGGATCGTTGTTACACCTGCTTGACTCTTCTCACAAACCTTATCAAGACAACCAAGGCTCTTCACCTGTAATAGGAACATCTTTGATCAAAAGTATAAGGTAAAAAATACTAGAAGAGATGGAATTATTCATTATTGATAGAGTTAATCTTGTTAACTTTATATTAGCATACTTATCAAAATAAATAAATCATATTAGCGTAGAGGTAGTCTTATAATCTTGCCATATCACTCTAATATAAAGGGATGAAATAGCTAGTGGACTCTTGTTCAGGAGCTTGAATCATCTCTTGCCAAGAAAGAATTATGTATTAAAGAACTAGAGAGTAGTTTACATGTAGGAAGTCAATACTCGTCAATATGAGGAGATAAAGTTCCTCAACGAGAGGCTGAACAATGAGGCAAGGAGAATAAATTCATTGGAGAGGAAGGGTGATCGGCTTCATTCAGAGATTTCCCTATTAGAGTCAAAGGTAGGTGCCAAGGATATTCTGAGGATTACTGACATTGTCGTCATATAGTTTTTTTTTGTTTTTTTTTTATAAGTAATAATTCATTACATAAAAAGGATCAAATCCATGTACACAAAGTGTGTACAGTAGAGTTGACAAAATTATAGAGTAAAAGAGCAAAGATCAACAAAATCTATCATATAAGAGCTGGAAATAATTCCCACAGCGGCAGTCCACTCCATGAGAGTATATAGAAAAAGCTTCTTCAAGTCGTGAATATTTTTTTCACACCCCTCAAAATTACAAGCATTTCTCTCTCGCCTCAAGCTCCACATGATGCAATGGGGGATCATACACCAGATAGTCCCAGTAGCCCGCTTAGATAACTGAGGCCAACAAGTCAGTAACCCCAAGACACTACTCAGCATCACCCAATCCACCCCAAACATAGAGAAAGATAAATCCCATAATTCTCGTGCCAATGGACAGTGGAGAAACAGGTGGTCAATGGATTCCCCATCACGTTTGCACATACAACACCAATCAAGCAAAATCAGCCGCCTTTCGCAAAGGTTATCCGTTGTGAGCACCTTTCCCAGAACTGCGGTCCAAAGAAAGAAACTCACCTTAGAGGGGCCTTTGGATTTCCAAACAGCTCTCCAAGGGAAATGAGTGACCTCACCAGAGTGAATAACTTTCGAAAGATTTCACCTCAAAGATAGCATGAGGAGAGGGGTTCCAGCACATAACATCTGGCACATGTTGTCTTATGTTCACTGTGTACAGAAAGTCCATAAACTCAGTAATAGAATCTACGTCCAATCCTGCACCCCACGAGTAAAGCACACATCCCATTGAATCAAAGCATCATTATATGACATCAAATCCCAAACCAACGCCTCCTTATTTCTAGCAATCCGGAAAAGAGCTGGAAACCTGACCCTTAGAGAGGTCTCACCACACCACCGATCTGTCTAGAACTTAATAGATGAACCATTGCCCGCTTTATAACTAACAAAGTGCGAGAATCTGTCCCACCCTTTACTAATGGTCTTCCATACGCTCGCCCCATAAGGACCATTACCAAGACGAGAGCACCAGTCTCCCCACCTGCAACCATTCTTGAGAGCAATCACTCGTCTCCATAAAGCCATTTTCTCTATACCAAATCTCCAAAGCCATTTGCCTAGCAATGCCTGGTTGAAATGGACCAAGTTACGAATACCCAATCCACCATAATGAAGAGGGGTACAAACCTGTTGCCAATTAACCAGATGGAATTTAAACTCGTCACCCATACCCCCCCCCACAAGAAGTCCCTTTGGATCTTCTCCAAGCGATTCGCAACCCCTTTTAGGATAGGGAATAGAGATAAGAAGTAAATGGGTAGGCTACACAAGGTACTCTTTATCAACGTGAGACGCCCCCCTTTCGATTGATACATACGTTTCCAACCCACAAGGCAACGTTCCGTCCTCTCCAAAATTCCGTTCCAAACTGATTTCGCCTTGTCATTGGAGCCCTAGGGGCAGCCCCAAGTAATTCATAGGAAAAGCAGAAATTTTACAGCCCAAAATTTCTGCTTATTCCTCAACTTCATCCACTTCTCCAACAGGAACCAACTCGGATTTCCCCATATTTATCTTAAGACCTAAGACAACCTAGAACTAGATTTCCACACCCTTAAGATGCCTCAATTGAAGAGAGTCTGCCCCACCGAAAATCAGTGTATCATCCGCAAAAAGATGGGACCTCATAAACAATGCTCTCTCCCTTACATGTCTTGGTTGAGGAACGCAAAGCACTTCCCCGTTAGGGAGGCCACCAGCCACTACATCGGACCTCCCTCCCCGCCATAGGCGGACATTGGTTGAGGTCCCCTAGAGTGTTAGTCAAGGTGAGTCTCCTGCTTGTAGTAACAGTTATTTTCCTTGCCTTCCTAGGTTACCACTTGAGTCTCCTACTGCTCCTCTTGAGAAACCACTCCTAGTGTATCGTCGTCGGCAACAACCTCCAACTGAGCATCCTCCCCAGACTAGAGATCCACTTCCCGATCCTGATTCTCTTCCTATTGCTCTACACAAAGGTAAGCGTACTTGCACCTCTCATCACATCTCGTCATGCTTTTACTTCCTCTTTGTCATCTGTGGCTGTTCCTATGTCAGTACAGGAGGCTATGTCCATTCCTGGTTGGAAGACCATTATGGAAGAAGAGAAATCCGCCCTTTCTCAAAATGACATTGGTTTTTTGTTACTCTCCCTCCAAGGAAAAATATTGTTTAGATGTCGATGGGTGTATGTTGTGAAAGACTTGCCTGATGGTTCTATTGAAACGTCTGAAGGCTCGCCTGGTTGCAAAAGGGTATACCCAAACATTTGGTATAGACTATTTAGAGACATTCTCTCTTGTTGCTAAGATTAATTCAATTCGCATTTTGATAACCTTAGTTGCTAATTAGGGACCTTAGTTGCTAATTAGGGCTAGCCACTCTTTCAACTAGACGTTAAAAATGTTTTTTTACATTGTGATTTGGTGGAAGAGATGTATATGGAGCAACCCCCAGAGTTTGTTGCTCAAGGGGAGTCCGAAATGGTGTAGCTTACATAAAGCCATCCATGGTCTGAAATAGTCTCCTAAGGCGTGGTTTGGTAAGTTTAGTGAAGCAATGATCAAGTTTGGATTGTAGCGGTGCCAAACTGATCATTTTGTTTTCTCTTGTACCTCCAAAAGAGACAAGATTATGTTGATAGTTTATGTTAATGATGTTATTATTACTGGTGACAAGGAGAAGGGCATTCATGACTTTAAGACATTTCTTCAAAACACCTTTCGAACTAAGGGCCTGGGCAAACTTCGGTACTTCTTGGGTATTAGGGTAGTACAACCCAAAGAAGGCATTAGTTTGTCACAAAGAAAGTATGTGTTCGATATTTTGGAAGTAATAGGCTTGTTAAGCTCTAAACCAGTAAAGTCCCCTATGGATCCAAATGTCAAATTGTATGTGGATCAGGGGAGTTGCTATCTTATCCTGAAAGGTATTGTATGGTTGGCAAGTAGAATTATCTCACAATTACTCATCCAGATATATCATTTGTAGTTAGTGTTGTGAGCCAGTACATGGCAGCTCCTCGTGCTCCACATTGGGAGGCAATTATTCGAATTGTTAGATGCCTTAAAGCACATCCAGGTCATGGCCTTCTATATAGAGCTAATGGCCACTTACGAGTAGAAGCCTTAACAGATTCAGATTGGACAGGATCTCCCTCGGATAGAAAATCTACTACTGGATACTGCACTTTTCTAGGAGGAAACTTGATTACTTGGAAAAGCAAGAAATTGACTATTGTATCCAAATCTAGTGCAGAAGCTGAGTACAAAACTATAGCACATACATCATGCGAGCTTATGTGGATTAAGTATTTACTTGAGGAATTAAGGTTTGGTGTGAAGTTGCCTGTGACTATGTATTGTGACGATCAAGCAACAATTCATATTGCCTCCAATCCTGTGTTCCATGAGCGAACCAAGCACATTGTAGTAGATATTCACCTTGTTTGAGAGAGTGAAAAGTGGAGTAATTGCTACTCCATATATTTCCACAAGAGCTCAAATAGTTGATATGTTTACCAAAGTTTTGTGTAAGACCCATTTCGATTTACTATGTAACAAGTTGGGATTGTATGATATATACATTCCAGCTTGAGGGGGAGTGTTATGAGTTAGTATTAAGTTAGGTACCCCTAAAGACACTTCCCAAATCAACAAATTTTTATATAATATTTTGATAAACCCATCTTTTTCATAAATCAAAAATTAGGTTATATAAGTTCAAAATCAACTCCACACAGATCTGAAACACATCATTAGCTTTAGAGCATTTCTAACTGAATATAATTGCTTAGAAATTTATAGTAATTACTAAGTATATGACCATATAAAACCTGCACTGTCCAGAATTTTTAAGTTGCACCAATTTAGTTTCCTTCAAGTAAACTAGTGATTATTCTACATAATACCACCAAGCACATTGTACAAAAATCATGATTTGCTTGACCAGAAATGCCCATTAAATTTGGGAAGCTTACAATTAACTATCCCAACTAAAACACTTAGTTGGTCACTCACTATATCCCCAGCCCATTTATTATGAGCCTAGAACTAGTTATTTTATATCAATCAAAGATGCCACAATGCCACCATGAGATATGATACAAACAATTTGGCTCACAGATCATATCTAGAAGATTCAAGCAGATCATAAATAATGAGTTTCAGAGAAATTGCAAGGCAGGGTTGGAGAGCAACATACCTCTTGGAGTAGGGGCGGAGGACCAGACGTGTTTGCGCCCTTGAAAATTACTTCTGTAGTATGATGAAAGTTATCAATTATAACGTTGTTGCACCCTGACTCATTCACAATGGAATCAAATGCACTCTTATCACCTTCCAAGTGCGAGAAGTCTAGAACCCTTTTTGCAGGCTTATTACATGATGTCAACTTTTGGCTGGTAGTTGTCTTCAGCTTGTCCTCACAATCAGGCATTGATACCCTTGGCGTCAACTGTGCAGGTGTTTCTAGCATCACGGAATCAACAGATGAGGCAAGTTTGACAAGAGGAGTACTTGGGTTGATCTGTTGTGCAGGGGAGTTGAAAGTGGTTGATATGGAGCATGTACCAAGAGATTCCTTCTGTTGCTCACTTTTGCTATTTTGGTCAGTTACCCCATCAGATTTGGAACATAAACCAGAATTTTCCATCTGCTGCACACTTATACTATCTTGGTTTATCAAACTATCAGATCTGGCAGACAACAGAGATACTGGAGATTGTAAGAGCTGGGTTTTTTCTGCTTCAGCACCAACGGCCTTCTGAGAGAAGTGTCTACTTAAAGATGGATATGGATGGAGGCTTTCTGACAACAGCTCACATTCAATGGAAGTTGATTGAGATTCTATTGAAGAATCTGCAATCAATTGCTCTGAACTTAGGGTCTGACTTCTTTGGCTAAAAGGTTCCGGCAACATGGCCTCTGGAACATCACAAGCCTTCGCCCCCCACCCCCCAAAGAAAAAAGTGAGCTCAATTCTTTAAACGTTTAAATGCAACATGAACTGCTACACACCCAATTATGCATATTTTAATGGTACATACATACGTACATTTATATATATATATATGTATGTATGTATGTTTGTATGTATTGGCTAAGATCATTAAAAACAAACATGGCACTATCATTTAATCATTACTCAACCATTGAAGATGTTAGAGTTATTGTTATTATTTTTCTAGTCCACTTGTTATTTCTATTAGCATAAGGGTATTCTTGTAACCTTGCTATATCACTCTAATATAATATGTGCTAAGGTGTGGGTTTGACTAATTAAAGCCCTAAACCTTTTCTTTCTTCTCTCTTTGTGTTCTTCTCTTCATCCTAATTTATCATATCTTAAAACTCAACTGAAGATATGCTTATATGTAGTGTATTTATCACCTCAGTTACTACACACTCATATATATTGGCTAAGCTTCTCAAAAGAATAGAAGTAGAGAGCTGAGCCTGACCGCTTTTAACAAAACCACAATATTGTTGATTGCAAAAATTAGATATACAATAACCCAATCATTTAATTATTACTCAACCATAAAAGATATGTTTATAAGTAGAAAATTTATTTCTTAGGCCTGCCCTGTCACCTATGAACCAGTGCACTTCCTCGTCTTCCATTTTATATAATCCAATTACCATCCAACAGACAGGTCATATCAACCAACTCAAAATTCTCCTGAAATATTATAAGTCCAAAAACAAAGAAGTAGTAGCAATCTGTCAACTTGTTCTTAGATTCTCATTTCAAACCTCTCTTAGTGGTGATGTCATGGTACTATTATCAGCTTGACAAACATCAATACTAAAATATAGAGACAGAGCAATACCTCAGGTTGCATGGTAAAGAAAAGAATAAGCCTAGAAGCAAAAAGTTGATGCAGAGCCAAAAAATCAGATTGTTCATGGTGACCTTCTACAACATCAAATAGCAAAGTGATCTTCATGTCGGGCTTCATGCATAAGGTTTTCTTGTCATGCACAAGAGTCTTTTCTATCTGAATGGCTTCAGGAAGTATATACTTTATCTGAGCAAGATGGCTGTACATGAATTTTCTGAAAAGGAAACAGTAAAAGTTTTATTCATCAAAGAAAGGTAATAAACTAAATGATAGCAACTTTAAATGAGTTTAGGAAACTAGTTGCTACATATATTTCCCTTTAAAAAGTGCAACTCCAAGGGTATCTGTGCATAGGAAGAGCATATACAATACTCCCAAGTTTAAAACCATGTGCCTATTCTAAATGGCAGAAAAACACAGTAATAACGCATTACTAGTTCTGGTGACATAGAAGAAACTTTCTGGGTGACGTACTATATTCTTCTAAGCCTGGAATAATACTTCTTTATGTTGGCAAGTCAAGATGACAAATCTGTTTAATAGGCAAGCATAACCTCCTCCTTTGCCGAAAATAGCTTAGAAAGTACTTTAAATACGGTACAAAACTAAATAAATAAATGATATATTTTCATAACAAGAAATATATAATTCGCAGTTTACAATTGAATAGCATTTTCTTATGGATGAGGGAACCTCATTTTGTCTTTTATCTATTTTTTATAAACTTCATTTTTCTAGTACCTGGAACACACTGTCAGTTATACAAAATTTAGTGCTCCATGGACATGAGAGTTCAGGGCCATCATCTGTTCGCCATTAGGAAATAAATGCACATACATAAAAATGGACAAATGCATCAAATGCTGAATTTGAATCTAATATAGTTAAGTTTTTTTTTTTCTGATAAGTGATAATCTTCAGGATTCACAATTTGTAAGAATTTTCTCTTAACATCATGAGATATAGAAACAAGTGTGATCCTTTAAAATACACTTTTTTTCATATAAAATAAAGGTAACTGTAAAATGATCCTTAAAGATACTAGAGACCAGAAATATTAACTATTAGGGAAAATGTATAACAGGGTCCTCCTGGCCCATTAGGGACTCACCCCTTACACTAAGTTGGCAGACAACAGGAAATGATATGGACCAATAAGTTAAATGATCTGTTAAGTAATGAATCTTCCCTCTAACTACTTGTAATAAAAATCAGGAATCAGATACTACATGAACAGAAATTCAACCATTTACTTAAGAGAAATACATTCCACCCTTGAAGGCCTAATCCCATTACACAAACATTAGGGGCACCATGAACACATATAGACTATTTAAATACCTCTAACCACATTTAGATTGGACATATAACTAATTTTAGAAGAATAAATAGAGCAAAATAGTGAGTATTTATCTTCAAATGAAAAAACAAAAATGTATAGGGTAAATTACATTTCAAACCCTTTAGGGGTGTTAACAAATTAAACCCTAAATCGGTGGTTGGTGTGAGTATGGGAGTTTATGGGGTGGATGGTGCTCTGATTCGGGTAAAGGCCCCTATGGTGTGAGTTTATGGAAATTTATTCGGAAGGGATGGGATACTTTCTATTATCACTGCTCCTTTGTGGTGGGTGATGGACAGAAGGTGAAGTTTTGGCATGATTGTTCGTGTGGGGATATGTCTTTGAAGGGGGCTTTCCCGGAATTGTTTGTTATTTCTCAGTATAAGGATGCTTTTGTGGCTGATATTATGTCTTTCCCAAATAGGCTTCTTCATTGGGATTTGTGTTTTCCAAGAAATGTGCAAGATTGGGAGTTGGAATCTTTGACCACCTTCATGGATTTAATTTATTCTCTTCCTTTGAGGGGTGATGGAGAGGATCAGCTATGCTAGAGACCTACTCCTACAAAGGGTTTCATGGTCAATGAGTACAATTGTTGTTTAAGTCCTTCTGCTCCTAGGGTCATTTCCTTGGAAAAGTGTCTGGAAGGCTAAGGTGCCTCCCAGGGTAGCTTTCTTCTCCTGAACCGCCGCTTTGGGAAGTCTTCTCACCATTGATAATTTCTGGAAGCCTCATCTTATCCTTGCTGATTGGTGTTGTATGTGTAAACAGAGTGGTGAAAGTGTTGACAATCTTTTTTTTTTTACAAGTAATAAGTTTTATTGAGAAAAAACAAGTTCACTAGACGTATACTAGGTGAAAGAATACAAAGAAAGCTCAGAAAGAGCAATAATCTAGAAGTTCAAGCAAATTAGAGAGACTAACTAATCTTGTTGCTGACATCCAATCAAGTAAAGAGCGAAAGAATTGTAGCTTTAGCTCAACAACACTTAGTTCACACCCCTCAAAAATCCTCGCATTGCGCTCCCTCCATAAACACCACATCAAGCAATGTGGAATTGCCCTCCATAGAACCAAATTCTAATGGCATCCCAAACTTCCTTGCCAACAATCAAACAAACCAATAACACGCCAAGGCATCACCTAGTGAATCCCAAACAAAGCAAAAATCATATCCCATAACTCCTTAGCATACGAACAATGAAGAAGCAAATAATCAACAGATTCCCCATCAGCCTTGCACATGCAACACCAACTCACTAAAATGATACCCCGTCATCTCAAATTATCCGCTATTAGAATTTTACCCAAAGCAGCTGACCACAAGAAAAAAGCAACCCTAGGAGGGACCTTAGTCTTCCATATACTCGTCCAAGGGAAAAAACCAACTCCATTCGAACTAAGTTCTTTGTAATCAGACTTTACCTGGAACCCTTTAATCGGGGAGGGCTGCCAACTCACCGTGTCCTCCTCAAATCTTTTAATAGTAACTAAATATAACAATTCCAAAAACAAAGCAACGGATTCAATCTCCCAATCTTGAGCCAGCCAATTAAAATTTACCTCCCAATGCACAGATTCACCCTGAAAATGAAGAAAATTAGCCACGGCAACATCTTTGATATGAGCAATGCAATACAATTCCGGAAATGCTTCCTTTAGAGGCTCACCAATGCACCAAACATCATCCCCAAACCGAATACAAGATCCATTCCTGTTAAGACCCCAACCATCCCACATCCGTGGGTATGCTTACCCTAGCCACTAAGGCACGGATTGGCTTAGTTTAACATTTGATTAAAACATGTATGAGCTTATATTCATAATTAGTAAGGTCCAAGCTATAAAAGCTTGTACCTAGATGGTTAATTGAGTGCATTGGGGGTCTAGTACATTTCTAGGCTTTAACCCCTTGTACTTGTTTGTTAGAGCTTCTAAGGGTTGTACCTTGGTTGTTACTAGCAATAGCCAATAGGAGCCTTGATCTGGACCAGCCAATGGGAGGCTTGATCTAGATCAACCAATGAGAGGCATGCATGAGAAAACACATGCAAACTGTGTGTGTTATCTCTGTCATTCCTCCATTGTTGCTCATTATCAAAATACCTTCATTGTTTCTCTTAGAAATTCTCTCTAGGAGATTAGATTCATTAGTTGATAGAATTCAATAATAATTAGTAGGTTTTGTTCATGAATGCAAGGGGATCAATCCTATCGGATTGAATTATTCATATTGTTCTTGGATTGTGTGATTTAGGAGAGAATCTGTGTGTTTTAGAGAGAGAGAGAAAGGGAATCCTTTCAATTCCCCACCTCAAACTTCAAGTATCTAGAAAATTTATTCCATCTAGAACGAATAAATTTCCACAAACAACTCCATACGGCTCAATAGGAACTTTAGTCACCCACCCACCCTCCATTGAACCATATTTCTCCAAAACAACCCGCCTCCATAAAGCCTCCCTTTCCACTCCAAAACGCCAAAGCCACTTGCCTAGCAAAGCTTCATTAAACTTTCTGAGGTTTCAAACAGCCAGTCCTCCATGAGAAATAAGGACTACAAACCTGATCCCACATAACCAAATGAAATTTGGTATCTTCCTCAGGGCTCCCCCAAAGGAAATTTCTTTTGAGTTTTTTCAATCCGCTTCGCAACATCAGCAGGAATATCTTTTACTGCATTGTTCTTTGGCTCGTGAGTTGTGGTCTATGGTGTTGGGCTTCTTTGGTGTGCACTAGGTGATGTTGTGCCATGTGATAGATCTTTGGGCTGGTTGGCAGGGTCGTATTGGTGGGCATCGGAATATGTTAGTTTGGAGGATTGTCCCTCATTGTGTGATGTGGTGGCTATGGAGGGAGAGAAATGATTGTCTCTTTGAAGACTGTGAAAGATCTGTTGCGGCTCTTAAACTATTGTTTATTCAAACTTTGTATGAGTGGGTTTTCTCTTTGGGTTTATTCTAATCGATTCCATGGTGGAATTGATTGATCTTTGTTCTTTCTGATATATTTTGGCAGTCCCTTAGTATACAACTAGTATACATGGGCAGTCCTTTAATAAAACTTTTCTTACTTATCAAAAAAAAAAGTTTACAAAGTAACAAATTATATCCTGAAGTTTCAAAAAGTAAAAAATTAAACATTGAGATTTCAAAAATAATAAATTAAACCTTGAAGTTTAAAAAAGTAACAACTTAAACCTCAGAAATAGAACAAGAGTTTAAATTTTTACTTTTTAAAACCTCATGGTTTAATTTGTTACTTTTGAAAACTATAGGTTTAATTTTTTTTTTTTTTTTATAAGTAATAAGATATGTTATTGATAGAGACTCCGTGGGCATAAAGCATGCACACAAAATAAAAAATTATACAGGATTGAGAAGGAAAGAGTTAGGGACTCTAAGAAGTCCCTTAATGAATGGGACGAGCTAAAGCACCAAGCATGGGACCAATCATATAAAGAACCCATGAAAAGTTCAATGATTTTCCCTACATGATTTTCCACATCCTCAAATGTACGACCATTTCGTTCTCGCCATATGGTCGACATTAAACAATGAGGAACTAAGATCCATAACTCTTTCCGGAAGGACCCAAGAGACACCAAAGGAGCGAAAGATAAAATTCCAAACCTCCCAAGCCACTCCACAATGGAGCAATAAGTGATCCACAGACTCCCCACTACCTTTACACATGCAACACCACCCAACCATCACATAGCCCCTTCTCATTAGATTATCACAAGTCAGAATCTTCCCCCAAGCTGCTATCCAAACAAAAAAAGAAACCCTCCAAATACTTTTACAAGGGAAGGTCATCGTTGTAGAATCTCGTAACGCAAGATAATAGGAGCGAGTATCAAACATTCCTATCCGGTTGAGTTTCCAAGTAAGCATATCAGCATCCTCCCTGCTAGGTGTCTGAGAATGAAGAAGATGGAAAAAGGACACAACCGAGTCCATCTCTCAATCATTAAAATCCCTGCAGAAAGTGACATTCCATTCCCGGCTCCTTCCATCTCTTGGGCACACAAAACATAGAAGCAATAGAGGCATCCTTAGATGTGGAACATGCATAAAGAAACGGAAACTTCTTTCAAAGAGAGATTAGTGCACCAATTATCATGCCAAAAAAGAACTATATTACCCATACCAACATCAAAGCCAATGTAACTCCTGAAATCATCCCATCCCACCATGATGTTTTTCCACAAACTGCACCCATGAGGGCCACGACTACGTTTCGTAATCCAACCGCCACCCTCCACACCATACTTGTCAACCAAAACCCGTCTCCAAAGACGAGTCTCCTCCCGCCCAAACCTCCATAACCATTTACCCAAAAGAGCACAATTAAAGGGATTAAGGGGACGAACTCCCAAAATTACCATGAGCAAAGGGAGAACATACCTTATCCCAGGATAAAAGATGATGTTTATGGCTCTCTCCTAATCCATCCCAAAGGAAGTTCCATTGGAGTCGCTCAATTCTCCGAGCAACACTAGCTAGGATAGGGAACAAGGACAAAAAGTATGTTGGCATGCTAGATAAAGTACTCTTAAGAAGAGTCAAACGCCCCCCTTTGGACAAATAAAACTTTTCCAGCCAGCCAAGCGACGCTCTATTTTCTCAAGGATAGGGTCCCACATAGTTAGAGCCTTATGAGAGGCCCCCAAGGGCATATGCCAAGATAATCCAACGGACAAGACCTGATCTTACATGATAATAATGACGCCAACCTCGGAAGATCTCCCACTGCTCCCACCGGCACCATTCACTTTTGTTCATATTCACTCGTAAGCCAGTAACTGCCTCAAAACAAGTAAAGATCATACGGATATATAAAAGTTGCTCAGGATCAGCGTCAAAGAATAGAATAGTGTCATCAGCATATAAAAGAGAAGAAATACACAGCCCATCAGTCCTACTTGCATGAAAGCCCCGAATAAAACCCCCTTCCTCTGTACGGCGCAACATCCTACTTAACACCTCCATAATCACAAGGAATAATAAAGGAGACAATGGATCACCTTGTCTCACGGCCTCTAGTACTATCAAAGAAACCCGTAGATGAACCATTCACAATAACTGAATAGCAAACCGTAGAAACACAAGCTTTTCATCCAAAGAACCCATTTACGACCAAATCCCATACGATCCAAGAGATAAGGAGGCAATCCCAATTAATGTCGTCATAAGCCTTCTCAATGTCTAACTTGCAAATAAGGCCTGGGGTGCGGCTTTTAATACAGCTATCAAGGCATTTATTAAAAATTAAGACCAAATCTAGAATCTGACGACCACCCACAAAGGAATTTTGAGATTCAGAGATGACATCATCCAAAACCAACTTCAGTCTATTACCCAAAACTTTGCTAGTAGCTTATAGACACTCCTGATCAAGCTAATAGGGTGAAAGTCCATTATATTAGTGGCGTCAACCTTCTTAGGAATGAGAGAAAGGAAGGTTGCATTTAGAGATTTCTCAAACTTACAGTGCTCATGAACTTCCCCGAAAAAATCCATGACATCTTTTTCGAGCACACTCCAACACTTCTGGAAAAAATCTATAGTAAAGCCATCCGGCCCGGGGGCTTTATCCCCTTGAACATCCTTAAGGAATTGGACAACCTCCTCGAGCTCAAAATGTCTCTCTAAATTATCTCTAGCAACAGCTCCAATTGAATCAAAAGGTAACCCATCAACCACCGGCCTCCAATTCTCATTTTCCTTATAAAGAGAGCTATAAAACTGCACAATCTGCTGTTTTATCTCCTCCTCCTCCCCATAAAAAACCCCATCAACTTCCAAGCCACTCAAATAATTCCGCCTTCGGTTAAAATTGGCCGTACGATGGAAAAACTTAGTATTATCATCACCTTCTTTTAACCACAAGACTCGGGATTTTTGTCGCCAAGAAGTCTCCTCAAAGTGCGCTAAACGAACCACCTCACACTTATGTTCTTCCCGCAAAAGAGCTTCTTCTGGAGTGAGACCTCCCAAACCTTCTTTCAAATCCAAATTCAAAATCTCCCCCATGCGAAAATTTTTCCTGTATCTAACACATCACCAAAGACCTCCTTATTCCAATGGCGTAAATCCTTCTTCAAGGCTTTCAACTTACTGGTCAACACAAAGCTAGGAGTACCAGTGAATACATAACTCGACCATCACCCCTGCATCCTTGCCACAAAATCGGCCTCTTTTAACCACATATTTTTAAATTTAAACGAGCTCTTACCACTCGCCATACCCCCAACTTCTAACAATATGGGGTGATGATCAGAAATGGGTCGAGAAAGCAATTTCAGTAAGACATCTGGAAAATGCTCCTCTCAATCCAAAGAAATCAAAGCCCTATCAATCTGGGACATGGACGAAGGAGACGAGCCATTACACCAAGTATATTGGCCCCCCACAAGGGGCAAGTCCACTAGCTAGAGATTCTCAATCCAATCCAAGAACGACACCATTGTTGGACTAAAACCAAAATAACCCAAACGTTCACTTGGGAAACGGATGACGTTGAAATCACCAATAACACACTCATTCCAAAGCTCAAGCCTCTCTCCATCAGAATGAGGACCATAAACCCTAAAGCAAGCCCAATCAAACCCATCCACCAGCCCCTTCCGAAGGCAAGAAACCAAGAATTTACCTATCACCACATCCACCCTCTCCACCATACGCTTATCCCATATCAAAAGAACTCCCCCCGCTGTATTAACAGCGTCAAGAGCAACCCAATCCATATATGGACTACCCCATATACTTTTAACCACCTGAAAAATCCATATAATTCATCTTTGTTTCCTGTAAACAAACAATATCACATCACCAATCTCGTAACATATTTTTCACTACCTCTCGTTTCCAATGACTATTAAGACCCATGACATTCCAAGAAACTATTCATAGCTTCATAAAAAAAAATAAGGCTTGCGTACAAAAAAACATACCAAATATTAACAGCAGCGCAGCTGTTTACCCTCATAATTTACCAAGGAAGACAAATTTCTCAACACCCGAACTCCTTTTGAGACAAATTTGTGCAATGTATTGGATGGTTTCTTTAGCTGGCGATCCTTATCAATACGGGTCAGTAGATCCATACATTCTTGTTCATGTCCCGAGATGGAAACCTCCACATGTTTCCTGAAAAAGTTCAGTTGCTGAGAGACCCACTTCGACGGCTTGTTCATGGCATCATCCTATGATCTCGAAATCATCAGAAGAGGTGATTGTGCCGACGGAACCAGAGTATGAAGCGGAGTACAAGAAAAAAGGCTCAGAGGTTCCTCACAAATCGTAGAGTCCATGAGGGCCAACTGCAAATCTTGAGACACTGGGCCTGAATCTGAGAAGTGATCCCGATGTGGTAAAGCAAGCAAAGTCACTTCATGAGTCAGACCCGACGAAAAGAGCTCTAACACGACCAAATCAAAGACCACCAATGAGCGGGACTCCTCCACCAACTCGAAAAGGCTTCCAAAAGCTTCGTCAACCAAGCTCTCAACAAGTGGCTTCTCCACCACAGAAATACCCATCGAGTCAAAGTATTGGGCTTGGATTGAAGTGGACTCTACTTGAGTCTCCACTTGGTCCAATAGAGTAGTCGGGTAAAGAGGATTAGTTGTTATGGGCTTCGGTTTGGCCAAATATTGCTTGACATTGGGCCCACGAACTTTAGACAAACCAACCCACTCTGCTTCTTGACCCACTCCCTCTACAACGCTTATACGTAGCGTTTTGACATAAGGCTTCCAATTGAACTCATATCGGCGTGTTGGTCGAGGCTCCACACATGATTCCATCTATCAGTATTAACTGAAGACGTGAACCCAGGAGAGATATGCGTAGAATCCATAACGTCAATCCTTGGATGGTGCCAATCCTGGATTTTGTGTGATGGTTGATTGCGGGGGATACGATCTTTTGAATGTGCAACCTCCATCTTCCTGTCACTATAAACTGATGGCTGCTCCCCAAGAAAAAACTTGCGTAATTCCCAGTCAAAGCGAGCCCATCCAGCTACCTTTTTACCTTCAGGAACCCTAAGATTACCTTGTTGAGACCCACTGTGGTAATCACAGAGTTCAAGGAATCTTCCCCCTTTGTTTTTCAGGCAACTAAGTTTCACAATATGAAAACCATCCCGATAAAAACGAAAGAAGCCCTCCAAGTTGAATCCAGATTTCCCCAACAACCCAATTCCTCCAACAACCATTTCAACCCACGAAAACCAACCCAAAGGGACCCTTGAAAACGCCCCTGACGTTCCATAATATGATATGGATCAAAGCGACCACCTTCAAATCCTAATGTAAACAACTTAGCATCAATACAAAATCCCTGTGACCCTTGTGATCATTGAGATGGCTTAACAATGGATGAAAAGGGTGTTGTTTGAGGCAAGCAACCTGATTAGGTAGAGAAGGGATGGAGGATAAGTGTCGGGGATTTTGGGATGGTGGGAGAGGGATGAGGTATATCCAGTCAAAATGGTTGGGGGTCAGGGTGGAAGATAGGTAGTGGTGAGGGATGTTGGGGGACTTGTGTATGAAAGGGTGTGGTGAGAGGGGGCTGGTTGTGGTGATTGTAAGGGCATATAGTGGGGGATGTGATGTAGGAGGCCTTGTGGTGGAGAGTAGGGCATGTAGTGGTAAGGGCATGTAATGAAACTATAGGATTTAATTTGTTACTTTTTGAAACTTCAGGAATTGATTTGTTACTATTGAAAGTATGGGGTTTACTTTGTTACACCCTCTAGACTATAGGGTTTAAAATATAATTTTCTCGAATGTATATGAACATATAATCTCATTTATAGTTTTACTCTATCACACTCATGTAAGAGGTTCACAATCCATTGTGGTTTAGATTTTTAGGTAGAGAGGTCCTATCAATTCTAATGGGGCACTGCTCCACTGCAGAGTATTATTTTATTAGAAATTACTCCCACCCACCCCCCACCCCCACCCAAAAAAAAAAAAAAAAAACGTGGCAAAGTTGTAACGTCAAGGAGTAGCAAAATCAACTAGGTACCACAACTCAAGAAGCGGAGGTCACTAGTTCAAAATTAAAATCCCCCCCGCCCGGACCAAAACTACATATAAAAAAGATGTCGCTAGGTTGTAAATTACCTTTTTGTCAGGACTTCCACCTGAGTAGAGATATTTTGGAAAGTAGGCAACTTTTTACACAAAGTGAGCAACCTAAATGAACAATTCATACAATCAAAGAACTCTGATATGATCTTATATCTGAAAAAAGAGGAAAGATGCCTGATGTTAGAACCAAAAAAGTCATTAAAATAATATAAAAAAAATTAAAGACATGCATCCATTGAGGTACCCACTTGTCTGGAAGTTTTACTTCTCCCTCCTTGAATCTGTGTAAATGCTCATTAGTCTTCTCTGGTGTCTGACATGCAAGCTTAAGTTCTGAATTCTGGTTTGGAATAATTCCTAGCTTTTGCACAGGAGCAGGAGACACAGCTGTTGATTTTTCAATACCAGGAAGGATCTTTTTACACTTAAAATCCAAGAGAGGTTGTCTGCCTTCCTGAGATATCCTTTGATCCATTCTTTAACAGTAATACAGATTGAAGAAAAAAGGAATAATATATATATATCCCTGAATATGGAACCAAAACATTCCTTTTAGAGACAAAACGCTAAGATATGTTACATAAATTAATCTCATATCAAAATATAATTCATCCTAATTTGAACTTTCAAAGCACCCATTACAGCTATCATAGCAAACAGAAGATTATGATTACTAGAGCTTTACTAAATATTGTTTTTATTCATACATATACAAACATGCAATCATATATATAAGCATACAAATCAAGCAGCAGAGACAAGATTAGAGGGAGGGGGCAATACAGAAATGTGAAAGACAAAGCAAAAGCACAATCTAATTCTACAAAAATTATTTGCTTAGTTTCATTGAGTTCAAAGCAATTCTTACTTATTAAAAAAGAAGTTCAAAGCACTAAAAATAATTTTATTCAAAAGAGGATAAGATTCAAATACACCCTATTTAAAAAATTGCAATCTAAGATTCAAAAGATTTATAAAGGGACTTGCTATCATAACCTTCTCTCCCGGTGTAAGTGAAAAAAAAAGAGTAAGGAGGATGAAGGGATGCTACCCAGGGTAGTCATCCAATCATACAAGGATCTTAACAAAGCATGTTCAATAACATGATTATGGCGCTCAATGCCAACAAAAGTTCTTCTATTCCTCTCTCACCAAAGTGTCCACAATACACAACCAAACTGGTTTCTAAAAATCTTAGATTTAGCTGTGACAATGAAATCTTCCTTGCCAACACTCCAGCATCTATTGCACAGTCTTCGACATAACCCATACTACTCCAAATAAAATAAACACAAAAGACCAAATATCTTGTGCCACTAAACAATGGAGTAGAAGATGCTCAACTTTTTTTTTTTGATAAATAGTAGAAGATGCTCAACAGAGTCCCCAATATTCTTGCAAATACCATACCAATTAACAATCATAATATTTCATCTCCAAAGACTGCCCATAGTCAGAATTTTACCCAAGGTTGCTGTCCAAGTGAAAAAAAAAAAAAAAAAAAAAAAAAAAAAAAAAAGGCAACCTTATAAGGCACCTTAGCACCCAATATGCACCTCCAAGAGAAAAGCATTCTTGTAAACCATGAACTTCAAATACTTAAAAAAAAAAAATATTAAAACTACGTAAAGATTCATGGTTACTCTTTTTCTATTGGTATTTACAAACACATCTGGTGGATCTTGAACCCATGACACACCCTCCACCTTGCACTTAAAAGGGGAGGAGGTGCCATTTTTGAGTTACGGCTCATTGGCAATTTGGTGCATAGAGATTTATATTAATTTGATATTTGACCATCATTATTAACAATCAACAATAGTCATCGATAGATTAGTTCATCACAATTTTGTAGAAAGCAACAATGATTAGAGCATATTATATATCAAATTAAATGGTGGATAATAACAAGCTTGACAATCTTGAGCACAAAATGATTCAAAGGCCAAACTAATTAGAAGAATCTTAAATAAGAAAATTCATCTAAAATTGTATTAAAAGTAATAAATTATTGCATGGAGAAATTATGTTATAAGTAAAAATTAACAAAACAATATATCAAATATCCAGAATAATTCAAGTATGAATATCTTTCAAATCTTATTATCTATTTTGTGAAAAGATGAGCTATTTTTTTATGTATTTTCTTCTATCAACATGACGTCCCTCCCCCCACCTCCTTTCCTTCAACCTCGTTACTTCTTTTTTCAAATCCATAACAGGAAGAACAAACAACAATTGACAAAATGGAAACGAAATATATTAAGGAAATGAGGATTTGAGATGTAAACACTACAGTTAAATAGGTACAGATATTCGTGCAATTATTATCTTAATTTAATTTTTTTCCGTTATATTAAAATGTGGGTATTACCATTTGCTGCATAATCAAGATAGCACCAGCAAACAAATTTTTACTGACTGTTTTCTAGGGCGGGGCAATTAGTTTGTCTATGCTAGCTCAGAGGAGGCAGGCAAAGGAATTCAAAAGAATCAATAAGGGGTTGAGGGTTGGGGACACTTGCCAAGCCTCAACCCCCGCCCTTGTGTATACACATATTTTTTTGTTAAGTCAATTGTATTAAAAAAGAGAAAAAAAAATTTATAAGTAATGATATTTTATAGAAGAAAAAAAAAATGAACTACCTCTTGAACACTGGATGTGCACAAGATAGCCTAAAGAATTAGAAAAGAATGAGAGTTAGAAGCAAATAGAGAGAATCAATAAAATCTACAAGAGAATGGATATCATTGGAACCCAAAACACAGAACCAATTGAAGAATGTTCTTATGAAAGACCGTTTCATCTGAGGCATCCATATCCCCTACTAGATCAAGAGTACAATGAATGTATGAAATCACAGATTTGAATGCCTTCTCCCATCCAAGACATTTAAAAAAATAACCAGAAAAATGAGATTTTAATCTCTCTATTGACAATTTTTGGCCTTTCAAAGGTCCTCTTGTTCCCCTTCCTCCAAAATTGGCCAGATTAAACACAAAAGAACCATATTCAATACCCTATTCCTGAAAGATTGGTCAAGGAACTAGGAGTGGAGCATCTCCAATTTGTTTGCCACAATCATTCGCATTGTATTTGAAAGTGTAGCCTTAATCAAAGTAATTATGGTAAGGATATTGTATGCATTTCAGCACAAAGCCTAATCACTCTTAGAAGAAACCGTGTTAATGTAATAAGTTTTCCAACAACCATCACTAAAAACATAATCCATATACTCTTCTTCTTTTTTGGATTCACTCTCATTTAATTATATTTTATAAGCAATAAGAATAACTCTACTTTAAACAAGAAGCAAATTAGAGAAACCCTAACAGAATAAATACCTCTTTTTTCTAACCGAAAAGAGGTTTTCTACAAAAACAAACCTCACCAAATTTACCCAATTATCCAAAATGTGAATGCGAGTGAGTGAGAGAGAGAGAGAGAGAGAGAGAGAGAGAGAGATCTGAACCTGTTGAAACACTTGGGTTGAATTGAAAAATGAAAATCCAAATAAGATTTTCGTTTTTTGAGGGAAAGTAATAAAGCACTGCGTGAAACGTTTGCGTTCTAAATTTTTCCCTCCTTTTGTGTTATATTTGTAATATCCAAACATAACTTTATATTAAAATAAATAAATAAAAATATGACTAAAATGCAATTTACATTCTCAAAGTTTCTGGTTATTCTGATTTCCAATAAATAAATAAAACGGGTTATTCTGATTTTGTTTCTACTTTCAAAATTTTGATCTGACCCTTTCGTCTATATATATTCATGAAATAATCATTAAGTCTCAATTAAACTCAATTAAAACATCGTTTTGTCCACGTCAAAAAAAAAAAAAAAAATCTTTTTTTTCTCTCTTCTTTTTTTATGTTGTATATTCTTTTTTCTTTTTTTTACGTTTTCTAGCCATTTTTTTCTTTTCTTTTTTTGTTGTATATTCTTTTTTCTTTTTTTTACGTTTTCTAGCCATTTTTTTCTTTTCTTTCTGTCCATTTTTCTCTCTTCCCTCACATCTCTCTCTCTCTCTTTAGATCAAAGACCTAGAAACTGTGCAACATGGAGTGATCCCAATGTGGTGGCATCAACAGATCTTGTTGAGGGCTGGTGTTTGGCTAGGAATTAGTCTGAGTCTCGCAATTTTGGGGCTCCGTCGTGACATAGAAGATGTGGGACATCAATCAATTAGGAAACTTTAAGATGTAAAACCAAAATTTCCTAAAATTTTAGAGGTGTAAATTGCAATTTAGTCTAGAATATTGTCTAATGGAAAAATCAATATCTAATACTAAAATATTCATAAACTACTTGGAATAATAGAGCTCTTTGGTCTTCATTTTTTTAACTCTCCAACAAAAATAAGAAATAAAGACAAATAAGTAAAAACAAAAAGAATGATAATAAATTTAAAATTTAAAATAAGGCCACGTAGCACAATGAGCACATAGGACTAGGAGTCTAATTCCTTGAGGATACAAATGGTTTTTTCCATGGTTTAATTTCTCTATGTAGGCCATAGGGTAGTTATCATCTTCCTTGACCTTTTAGCAAAAAAAAAAAATATCATCTTCCTTGACCCCCCCATCCCTTCCTTCTATATCATAAACTACACTTCAACAAATATTTGGTGTCATTTTGTTCTAAATTTTTGTCATCAAGCAACGTACAAAACACCAACGAGAAATGCCACTGTCCCTTTATACATTTTTTTTTTTTTTTTTTTTGCATGTTATTTTGATTGTATATAAATATTTTATATAATATATATATATATAGATATATAAATTAAACCATTTAAATTTGGTTCATTTTTATTTTCATCTTTTAAGTTTCATTTTTGTTATTTGAGTCATTTAGGTTTGTATTAGTTGTCAATTCGATCATTCTGTCAATGTTAAAATATTTCCATTAAATCATTAAGAATTTTTTTTTTTTTTAATAATCACAAAAAACCTTGGTTGAACTATGTTTGCTATGGATAAGCCCAAGCCCAACACTGGCCCATCACAATTAAAAGCAATAGTTTAAACCTTGTTTTCTAATGGTAAGCCTAAACCCAACACTTGAACCCATCATGATTAAAGAATCTAAGATAGCCCACGAAGGCAAAAAATCATCATCCAACGTCCAATTTCAAGCCAATGTCCAATCTCATGATTCTCATCCAATGCAGGGTCCAAGCTCATCAAGTCAAGGTCTCATAGTTACAAGATTCAAGTTTTGCAGCTCAAGCTCAATTTCAAGACAAAGTCCAAACCCATCAAAGGTAAGGTTCAAGTAGGGGCGGAACCACAGTCCACAGCCAAGGGTGGGGGGGCTGTGGCCCCTGCAAATTTTTTTAAAACCCCCTACTAATGTAGATTATTATTAATAATTTTTAATATTTAGTTTATAAAAATTGGATTTGCCCCCCCCCAAAATAAAAAATTCTTGCATTTGTCCTCCAATCAAAACTTCCTAGTTCCGCCCCTGGTTCAAGCTCATCAAGTCAAGGTACAGGCTATAATTAGTTACAGGATTCAAGCTTTGCAGCTCAAGCCCAATTTTCAAGACAAAATCTAAGCCCATCCAAGTCAAGGTACAAGCTTATCCTAGTTACAAGATCAAGCTTTGCAGCTAAAGCCCCATTTTCAAGACAAAGACCAAGCCCACCAAATGGCAATTTTCAAGCTTCAAAGAGTCAAGCACAAGCATTCCCATGCCCAACTAGAAGGCCTGGTGATATGTCATTGCTGCAGGAAGCACTTAGTATGTTCCCCGAGCCCTAGTAAAACTGTCAGTGAAAAAAATAACACTCAACTATTTGTAATCAGTAACAAGTTTGACCTATGTGGTTCACCGTTCACTTACCATCATGGATAGGAAGATGTTAAAAAATTAATTAATTAATTAGCATCCTAACCTGATGATAAAAATCGATTGATGTATTAACCTAATTGTAAAGTAGATCAAAACATATGGCCCAAAAACCAACGAGCCTGAGTTCGCGTGGATCAGAGTCTACAAGCTCGAGCGACCATGGGGCTTTTAAGATCATTGTTATCTCTAGTTAATTTTTGTTAGTTTATTGCAAGTTTCTCTGTTTAATGTATGTTTCCTATCCATGTAAAAAAATGTTTGCATGAATTTTAGTTAAGAAAGATTATGTCTTGTTGATCATGCATTTTGTTCATGCACATATAAATCCAAAAAAGAAAAAAAATCAAAAGAAATTCCGAGGTTCAAAGGTTTCAAGAAAAAGTTTGTTTTGACAGACTGGGTATATGGGCCCTTAAGTTATTTTCAAGGTTTGTTGTAAAATATACTTGTAAAAAAAACCTGCAGTACACTTTTCAAAAAGATTGCTTTCTTTAAAAATATATATATATATATATATATATTGGAATTTTCAAAATTCTTTTTTCAAATTGCACATAAGAAAATTTCCTTGACAAGGTCTTTTGCAAATCTTTGAGATTTCATGGCTCAACCAATCAATTTTTATCAAGAAGGGATTAATTTCATATCTCACCAATTGAAACATGAAAAGAAAGAATCCTAAGAAGACAATCAAACAAAATTCGTCAAGCTCATTCAAAAATTTCATCTCAAGAAATTATTTTGTCACAAAATCATGTCATTCATACATAAAATTTCTTTCTCCTCCAAAAAAGAGTTATCAAAAGAGCTTAGGTTCTTTGTGCCGATAACCAAGCATTCCTTGGATAGGAGACTATCTTTGGTTAAACCACATTATTCCCTCAACACGTCCTAATTTTTATTCCAGTGCATAGCCTATTTGAAACCTTTATACAGTTGGCCTGTTTTTCATGAATCCACAAAAACCTTAATCCGTTTGATGTGGGGAAAATCAAGTGTTTCTGAAGAAGCTTTTCCGAGTTTTCCCATGTTTGACGTTGGAGCCAGAAAATGTGGTCAACGTTGAAAACTTAAAATAGTCTACCAACGTTGAATGAACACAATAAAATTTTGCCTTGTTTTCATTCGGCTTGTTTTAAGGCTTCTCTTTTCCGAAAAAAAAAATGTTACTCCCTGAATCTACAAGATCAAGAGCCACATTGAGTTGAGAATGTGTGATTATCTTCCTGTTAAGCTCTCTCTCTTCTTCTAATCAATCTCGCTAAGGTATATATATCAGGGGGTTTTATTCAACCATTTATTTGAGTTCATTTTAGCTTGAATAAGTGATTGGAATGGACTCTATGGTAATTCAATTGTGTTTTGATTGAATGGTTTCTTCATTATTTGTTTGGTTGCTCAAAAATTAAAAATAAAGACAAATCCAAAGTTCAAATCACCCCTTTACAAACCAGTGAGATCAAAGTTTCATCTTTTTTGTGAAAAAAGCTCATCAATTAATATAGTCTTACAGTTTTAAATTTCTTTGAATCAATTTTATGCCTAAGGCACGTAACTGTTTGATGACAATGCTTAAAAGAGACCTTATATGGAATTTTTAAAATCAAATGTATCAAAATATCAAGATAAATCAAACTAAAAAATGAAAATTAAGTCACAAAATCCAAAATAAATCAAACTCAAAATTTAAAATATATATATATATTTTAATATATTAATAATATGAATTGGGTCGGGTTATTCAAGTTAAAAAATTTACTAATCCAATGCTGCCTAAGTTTTTTTTTAATTAAAAATTGAAAAAATCCAACCCAACAGATCAATCAAAAAGACTAATCCAAAATGTGATTGAATTAAAAGTCAGTGGGTTGAATGCAAAAAGTTATGGATTATTTAAGAAACAATGGTAGAGATTAGAGTCTGATGTATCCATGAACAAGTGATGGACCAACAAAATGTAGGTCCCAACCCTAATTGGAGCTACATGTCACTCCAGTTTTTATGGGCATTCAACGTGATCTGGCCGTCACCATGAGAGGCAAAGAAAGTTTTGAAGTCGTGATCTCCATCTAACAAATATCTGTACCTAATACGTGGCAAGTCCACTAACATCTCCACGTGTCCTTTCCCTTTTATAACTGTTTTTGTTTTTTTATTCTAGTCACAACTCACTACCCTCGGAATTTGACGTCATGCTTTGTTATTGTAATTTGTAAACGTGTGTACTCATGATTGCACGTGGAGGGCTAAGAGGTCTCAGGCGGTGGCTTCAGTGACTAAACTTGGTGTGTGAGCCTCTGGTCCAATCAATTTATGATTGATGATTGTTGAGCAGATTAATATTTTTGGGGATTTTTATGTTAATGTTCTATCAACTTCTATCATACATCCAAAAAATAATCTATCACACACACACACACATGGTATAAGAGTAATAAAAGAACAAAAAGAAAAAGAAACTATATGGTATAATAATTGGAAAAAAAAAAAAAACTCTTCGATATATTAGGATCATCATTACAATTTTACATAAATTTAATACAATTTAAAAAAAAATCTAAGTAGACAATTGGACTTAAATTTTATAAATATATAGATATTTTTTTATTAAAAATATAAAAGGGAAATGGAAACTTTATGAGGAAAATTCTTAGGTCCCACTACGGGATCATCCCGCCAAACGTGTCAAAATTTGTACATATTTATGTGTATTTTACAAATGTTGTGTGTATTTTGATAAATATCTGTCAGGTGATATGTAAAATGTATGTAGTTTTGTAGTAAATTTGTTAACTTTATCACAAATATCAGAATCATTCTATCATCCAGAATTCACACCATTTTTTGCGGTTCTATTTTTTTTATAACAATAAACACACATTTATCAATATTTCCCTCATATATATATATATATATATATTTGGACACAACATTTACCACAAAACACACAAATTTTATCAAAATCAACAAAAGAGGTCTCGTGGCAGGACCTAAGTGTTCCCCTTACTTTATGAACTACAAAAAATGGATTTTTTGGGCCATGGCCCCACCAATCCCCTTCTAGTTTCCTATATAGGGATATCAAGTTTTTTTTTTTTATAAAAAAAAAAAGGGACTCGCAGGTGCGGTCATTGTTCCGGCCCACTTGAACCCGAATTTGACATAGTGTGGGGCACATCTGAGCAATAATGGGGCTTACCACTACTCAAATCCACAACTCCCAGACTCGCAGGTGTGATTTTGGGTCACGAGAAGGTTTCCTACCATTAAGTCACTCCCCAGACGGCAGTGATGAGATTCGAACCCTTGCCCACATAGTTAGCACCTAAGGTGCTAACCATTGAGCCAAGGGGTTGATTCCCGTATAGGGATATCAAGTTAGTTTTGATTGGTGACTATATCATCATTGAAGGCCGCACCAAACAAAATTACCACAATAAAGGGCTGCATAATATTGCGGCAAATTGCAATTTCGGCACAATCATCTGATTGGGTGAGGAAGTGGTTTGGCATGTTGCCTAAGGCCACTTGCATTTTTAATATCCCTTTAGAACACTTATACTAAAAATATAGCTCATTAAAAAAAAAAAAAAAAAAAAAAAACAATGGCGAAAAAGAGAGTAAAATATTATTGTATCTCTTCGAGTGCCTTAGGATTGCCTCGTTAAAGCCTTGCAAAAGAAAATCTTGTGGGAAAAAACCTTAGCAAAGGAAAAATAGTACAATCAGCACATATTTTTCAGAAAATTGATTCCCTCTCATGAGTAAGTAGAGCTTCAATTGACTATGATAAAAAAGATTGCACTGTCTTCTTCAATGTCGCAGCCTATAATGACTTAGTAAATAGATCGATCAAATTATCACTTAATTGTATTTAGCTGACATCAATATCGCCACACTTCTAGAGCTCATGTACGTATAGAGGAATTTTGGTGAAATGTACTTGCTTCAAAAATTATGTTAATCTTTGTTTGCTTGACAAAGATCACTATGAAGTAACAGTGTTGCCACAAATGAACAAATAACCTATGTGAGATTGGCTTTTATGTGGATCAGAAAGATAACTTGTGGCTACATATCCAACAAATTAACTGTGAATTTGATCCATTTGGATAAAATAATCTCATGTTAGTCGTTCCATGGAGATAATGTAATACATGTTTGATCTCTCATTCCAATGTTTTTGAGTTGGTATAGAACTATATCTTGTTATGTTCAATTTTCAAGACGCACTAGAGCAACAATTATAGTAAGATATGATACTTTAGGACCAAGAGTTTTTTCATCATCTTCTTAAGGACAAAAGTGATATTTTTTTTTATATGAAGTGATCGAAACAACCATTAGAGTGCTTAAATGGTGAGTTTTATCCAGATAAAAGTGCTTCAAGACGTTCTTTTATAGGTTAACTAGTGAATAAGAATCTTTTTGAAAGGTATTCAATTTATAGGTTAAAACAAAATTTTGTTTTACCAAAATCTTTTTATTCTAAATTCATAATTTAGATAATTGATGGTTTTTGTGAGCTCTTTTGAAGTTCCCACAACATTTCAATTGTCAATATATATTGTATTAATAACACATCCAGATTTTAATCTTTAAATAAAAACATACTCTTCAATTTCATCAAAGTGAGAGAAAAGATCATAAAAGTTATTTAGAAATTAGCATGCTAGCAAGCTACTAAAAGTCAATAGTTCGTGGACTTGCAATTGAAAGTTGATGGGAAATATGTGGGTACGTACGTAGATACACCCATTTTTCTTGTGCCAGCCAGCTAGGCCGGGCAAGGAACAATGGGAGGGCCGAAGTTAAGAAAGGGCTGGAACAGAATCTCATCATATTCTCTTCTCTAAACATTCAGCTTTCCGCCCAAAAGTAGGTGAAACATTAGATTCCTTTCATTAAGTCAAAGGATATACTTTCTTCCATAATGACGAAAGTTTCTCTAACAGTCTAATCTATCAATTGCCGAATCATTTAGCAAAAAAAAAAATTGCCGAATCCAACTAATGGGTGCATTTTTATTTTAAAATCACATGACTATTAAACAAATATTAAATAGTAATGTGATTTGTTTAGATTATTTAATGAATGAATGTGATTAAAATACACGTATATTAACTTCTGAACCACTACATAATAGTAGAGTGATTATTTAATAGTCTCGGAATATGAATAAATGCGTATTCTCTTCTAGTCTCCTATTATATTAAGGTAGGGGTCCTACTAATTAAATTCATGACGTGATTCACCACTTTGTAAGAGGGAGGAGTATGCATTTATTTGTACTCTGAGACTACTGAATAATTTTTCATAATAGTAATAATCAATATATCATGGATCCATATTGAAATCAATATTATATATATATATATAAAATAAGATAAATCTAAGATTTTAGAAGAAACAAACCTGAAATGTTAAGTTAATGATAGCTTTATCCTCAAAATGGACAATAAGGCCAACCGTTTGAGCAAAACCAAAATTTTTACAAATAACTAAATAAGAAATAAAAAAAAAAAATAAAGCTGGTTTAATCACACCATAAATTATGAAATTCTATTGAAGAGAAGAGAGATTGGTCAAAATGGGAAGAGAAAGAAAAATAGGGAAAAGCCGAAAAGAAAAAGAAGTCAATCTATAATATTTGTGTTAAAATGGTGAAAAAGAAGAAAAGACATAGAGAGAAAAGACTAACGTGGGAAGAGAATAAAAATTTGTAATGAGAAGAGAAATAAGCAAAAAAGAGAAATGTATCAGGCAGCCGAAATTTGGAAAAGAGAAATCTTTATTTTGTAACAGCCGAAATTTTATTGTAAGGGACTTATATCATTTGGATTCTTGTCGTTAAGTGATAGATGAAAAATATTGAAGTAGCTCTGCCCCTGAAAGGGAGTACTAATAATTTTATTAAAATAATAATAAATATTGACGTGCATCCAACTTATATTTGTGTTAAAATGGTCAAAAAAAAGGAAAATAAATTTGGGTTCTTGTCAAATAAATTTTGAAGTAACTAAAATTTTATTAAAATAATAATAAATATTGACTAAAACTTCAAAAATTAAAATAATTTATACTTTATAAATGAAAATGTCAGGCGTGTCAGAGGTATCAGTGGTGGTGGCGCAAGGGCACCTGGCGGTGCTGTGTTACGTGTGTGGGGTCACGTGGATGTTTCAAGTGGCAGCTGTTCCTATTTTTATGTTCTGCATCTTTTTGATTTTATATTGATTTGTTAGGATAGACTTGAGTCTTTTGATGAGACCTAGTCTTTAGCTTCTATTTTGCAATCATTTCCTATTTTGTAGCTACAAAAGATCACTTCTGTTAGGTGATTGCGTATCTGCAAATCCCTATTATGTAGTACTTCACGTTAGCAGTCCTGTATAAAATCAAGTACTGGCATTGGAATAAATTATTCAGATATTTTTCTTATCAACCTTGAGTTGTTTGGGAGGTAGTGGATTTCCTTGAAATAATCCAGTCTTTTTACTTTATCAGTCCATCATATTACTTTATTAGTCCATCACAGGGAATGGAATTGATTCGTACGTTCCACAGTGGTATCAGAGCCACGGCATGGATCAACGTGTGGAGAGATTGGAGGAGACTGTCAACTCTCTTCAGTCCAATCAGCAACAAATCCTTGAGAGACTTTCTGAAATGTTCAATAAACTTAGCACGATGTCCACCAACCATGAGGAAGGGGAAGCTTCTCACAGCTCGGGATGTAGATACAATCGAGGTGGTCACATGGATGGTTCCCACACCAATGGAAGGAACTAGTCCTATGCACCTCGCGTGAAATTGGACTTTCCAAAGTTTAACGGTGGGGAAGATCCCACTAGCTGGTTATGTCATGCCGAACAGTTTTTTCGGTTCCATGAGACACCACCAGTGGATCAAGTCGCATTGGCTTCGTTTCACTTGGAAGGAGAGGCACAGTTGTGGTATCAACTTTTGCAGCAGGAGACAGAAATTGTGACGTGGGAGATTTTCAGGAATGGGTTGTTGGCTCGTTATGGACCAACCCAATTCTACGACTACTTCGGAGAGCTCACAAAGCTTCAACAGGTGGGATCAGTCAAAGAATACCAAGCCAAGTTCGAGCACCTATTGGCTAAGGTGGGATACTTACCTCCTACCCGCCAAGTTAGTTGTTTTGTAAGTGGCCTAAGGGAGAATGTCAAAGCTGATGTGTTAGCTGGAAGACCTGCGGATTTAACCACTGCAATCGGTTTGGCCCGATATATGAAGCACGAAATCAATCACTAAGGAAAACAAGTTCTTTGGTTCCAACAACAGCCAAAGGACTGGTCATGGCAAACAAAGAAGAAGGCTTTCCAAGGCCAAGACCAGCAGTTCGTCGAATGTCACCGATCGAGTTGAAGGAGCACAGAGACAGGGGGCTCTGTTATAATTGCAACGACAAGTTTGTGCCAGGACACCGCTATAAAAAACTCTTTGTTATTGAGGCATGTATGGAGGAAACTAATGGAGATTTAGAAATGGAGATAGAGCCATTGGAAGATCATGAGTTGCCTGAAATTTCACTCCATGCAATAAGTGGACATTCGGCACCAGATACAATGAAGGTGGCTGGACAGATTTATTCTCTTTCCACAACGATGCTTCTTGATTCAGGAAGCTCACATAATTTTGTTAGTGAGTCCCTTGCGACACTCAGTGGCTTGCGTCCATCTCAAAGCCAGAAGGTACGAGTTACTATGGCCTCAGGTGAGAAACTCACAAGCAAAGGTAAATGTTCTAGAATTCCTATCAAACTGGGTTCCTTTATAACTCAGGTTGATTTCTATATTCTACCTTTGGAGGGCTATGATATGGTCCTAGGCACCCACTGGTTGCGGACTTTGGGTGAAATAGTATGGGATTTTTCCAAACTAACCATGAGGTTCACTAGTAATGGGGAAGATGTAGTGTTAAGGGGTATATCAGATCAAGTGGTGAAATTTAAAAGAGAAGTCAGCAAACCAGCTCAAGGGGCGTGGGGTCAATTGTTAGCATTGGAGGACAATGCAAAATTTCATCCGGAGTTATTCCAACTCTTGAGCACTTATGAAGATATCTTTAAAGAACCTTCTGGCTTACCACCTACAAGAACTCAAGATCATCAAATTCCTCTACAGCCAGGAAGTATTCCAGTTTGTGCCAAAGCATATCGGCACCCCTACCACCAAAAAAATGAGATAGAGAGGCAAGTAGCTGAGATGCTCTCTTCCGGAATCATTCGTCCCAGCCGAAGTCCTTTCTCATCAGCAGTCATATTGGTTAAGAAGCACGACGGAACATGGCGCACGTGTGTTGATTATAGATCCCTCAACAAGGTCACCATCAAAGATAAATTTCCAATACCGATCATTGATGAATTGTTGGACGAATTACACGGAGCTCGTTTTTTTTCCAAGTTGGACCTGAGGTCGGGGTACCACCAAATCAGAGTCAAACCTGTGGACATCCCAAAGACTGCTTTCAGAACACATCATGGCCATTTTGAATTCTTGGTCATGCCCTTTGGCCTTACAAATGCTCCGTCCACATTTCAAGCTTTGATGAATGACATTTTCAAGAACCAATTACGTAAGTTTGTTCTTGTATTTTTTGATGATATACTTGTGTACAGCTCCACAATGCAGGAACATATTCAGCACTTACAAATCACCTTGGATATCTTACGAAGTCACCAGCTCCATGTTAAGAGAGAGAAATGTCAGTTTGGTCAAACAGAGGTGAAGTATTTAGGCCATGTTATATCACAAGAAGGAGTGCTAGTGGATTCAGAGAAAGTTTCAGCTATGGTTCAATGGCCTAAGCCCCGCAACCTCAAAGCTATGCGAGGATTCTTGGGGTTAACAGGATATTACCGTAAATTCATCCAGAATTACGGCAAGATCGCTGCACCTCTCACAAAAATGTTGAAGAAAAATTCCTTTGTATGGTCACTAGCAGCAGAGAAAGCTTTTGAAGCTCTAAAAGAGGTAATGACCAAGGCTCCTGTATTGGCACTCCCAAATTTTGACAAGCAGTTCATTGTTGAATGTGATGCCTCGGGGGTGGGTTTGGGAGCTGTACTGAAGCAAGATCGACCCATTGCTTTTCATAGTCAGGCTTTACATGGCAAGAACTTGTTGTTATCTACCTATGAGAAGGAAATGCTAGCTTTGGTTATGGCAATTTGCAAGTGGCGGCATTACCTGCTAGGAAGAAGGTTTTTGGTTCGCACCGACCAAAAAAGCCTCAAATATTTATGGTCATAGAAATTAACTACTGATGCTCAACAAAGGTGGTTGTCTAAATTGATGGGGTTCGACTTCAAGATCGAGTACAAAAAAGGAAGCGAAAATAGAGTAGCAGATGCACTCTCACGACGGGATGAAGTTCCTGAAGAAGGAACCTTGGTGGCCATTTCGTCTCCAATACCGCAGTGGGTAAAAGCAGTACGTGAGGCACAACAATCAACCACAGAGGTACCAGAAATCATTCAGAGGGTACAAGATGGGGAAGCAGTGGGACCCTGGTCAGTGAAGGATGGGTTATTATTTTTTAAAGATCGGTTATATCTTACACGTGATTGCACCTTGGTCCAAGAAGTTGTCAACCAGTTTCACTCTTCTACGCATGAAGGTTTTCATAAAACCTTTCAACGTATAAGGGCAAATTTCTATTGGCCTAAGATGCGAGAAGATGTCCTGGCTTTCATTCGTGAGTGTGAAATCTGCCAAACTCATAAGGTAAAACAACTTGCACCCACCGGGTTACTTCAACCACTTCCCATTCCGAACCAAGTTTGGGAAGATATATCCATGGATTTTATTGATGGTCTTCCAACATCACAAGGTAAAACTACCATTTTTGTAGTGGTTGACAGACTATCCAAGTATGCACACTTCATTCCAATTAGCCATCCATATACGGCGGTAAGTGTGGCTTATGTATTTTTTGATAATATTTTCAAACTCCATAGAATGCCTCGTACAATAGTCTGTGACAGAGATTCTGCTTTCACAAGTGAGTTTTGGAAGGAAATGTTTCGTCTAAACGGAACAAGTTTCAACTTCAGCTCTGCTTACCATCCGCAGACTGATGGGCAAACCGAAGTGGTGAATTGGACTTTGGAGATGTATTTGAGGTGTTTCACTAGCACTAAGCCGAACCAGTGGGTGAAGTGGTTAGCTTGGGCTAAGTACTGTAATAACACGGGATGGCATTCAGTAATACAAAAAACTCATTTTGAAGCAGTTTATGGAAGAGAGCCACCAATGCTGCTAACTTATGTTCTTGGTTCAGCACGGGTTGCATCAGTTGAGGAAGAGCTTTTACAAAGGGATCAGGTTCTGAAAATTTTAAAAGACAACCTCAAAAATGCCCAAGTTTGAATGAAGCAAAATTATGATAGAAAGCATAGAGCCAAGGATTACGAAGTGGGCTCATGGGTATTTGTTCGTTTACAACCATACCGACAAGTTTCAGTGGCCTTACGACGGAATGCCAAACTAGCTCCACGCTACTATGGTCCTTATCAGATTCTGCAGCGCTTTGGGAAGGTGGCGTACAAGCTTGCGCTTCCTCAAGACTCAAGAATTCATCTGGTGTTCCATGTTTCGCAGCTTAAGGAGAAGTTGGAAACTCATATTTCAGCTTAACCATAGTTACCATTGATCATTGAAGGACAGGAAGGGTTGTGGGTTCAACCACAAGCAATTTTGGACACACGAATTCGACGAAGCAAAACGGAGGTCCTAGTTCACTGGCAAGGATTGCCACCATCCGAGGCCACCTGGGAAGATTTACGCCATATGCAGTACCAGTTTCCTGAATATACCCTTAGGGACAAGGGTCAATTCTAAGGGAGGGAGAATTGTTACGTGTGTGGGGTCACGTGGATGTTTCAAGTGGCAGCTGTTCCTATTTTTATGTTATGCATCTTTTTGATTTTATATTGATTTGTTAGGATAGACTTGAGTCTTTTGATGAGACCTAGTCTTTAGCTTCTGTTTTGCAATTATTTCCTATTTTGTAGCTACAAAAGATCACTTCTGTTAGGTGATTGCGTATCTGCAAATCCTTATTATGTAGTACTTCACGTTAGCAGTCCTGTATAAAATCAGGTACTGGCATTGGAATAAATTATTCAGATATTTTTCTTATCAACCTTGAGTTGTTTGGGAGGTAGTGGATTTCCTTGAAATAATCCAGTCTTTTTACTTTATCAGTCCATCATATTACTTTATTAGTCCATCATAGGAAAGGGAACTGATTCGTACGTTCCATGCTGATTGCTCACCTCGTCACCTCCCCTAAGCTCATCGAGGTTGCGCCATCTCTCGAATCACACTACCTTTTAGCTCGGACCTCTGTGGTCCCACTGTCCTAGCACCTAGCAACCCCGAAGGCTCGTTGATCGTCGTTGATGGAAGGACCTATAACAAGTATCAGGTCTCGATCTCTAAGGAAGGCATTGTCAAATCTTGATATCCTTTGGTTTTTATGAGTGATGATTGTTTATGATATGGGTTGTACCTACTGCGGACATGTTTTCAAACAAGAATGAAATATGAGATTTTGGTATTCGGCTTTGATTTATTGATTATGCGGGTTGAAGTTTTAATTTTTAATCCAATTTGTTTTTTGGGTTTCATTTGGATTTGTTTTGATTTGGGGGTGATTGAATTTATATATATATAGATATTTTAAGTTTTAGATTTTAGAAAATTTATTTAAATTTTTTTCAAATTTCTTTTCTGAATTGATATGCAAGGTCAATATTATTATCAGAGTAAATTACACTAACACCCAATTCTTTTGAGGAAACTAAACTTGTTATACCTTATTTTGGAGAAATGATACTCTACTTCCAAATTTGAAAAATAATTAACATTTCACTTTTTTTTTTTTAAGCAATGCCTAACTAAAGAAAAATTATATTCTAATTATTTTAAGTTTAAATGGAGAGTATTCCTTTAAAAATAGGGGAAAAGAGGGCAGAGTGTTAAAGCTATTTTGTAAATTTGGAAGCAGATTGTCATTTCCTTAAAATAAGGTGTAGCGAGTCTAGTTTCTCCAAAAGAATGAGGTGTCAATGTAATTTAGTCTTATTATTATTTTAATAAAACTGTTAGTCAGGTCATCATTTTCCATTCATTACTTAATGGAAATGACAAAAATTATACAAGGATGAAACGTTAAGGATCAAATTGGCACATTTGAAACGTTGAGAACTATTTTGACACAAAGTATAGGTTAAGGACCAAATAAATAAACCAACAAAATTTCACATTTCAAGAATTATAAATATAATAATATTTAAAACTAAATTAACATATGAAAATCTAAACTAGCATCTATTCAATATTTAAAAATATAAATAATAGAAAGAAAAAAAAAATACACAAAATAATAGTTTCATAATACATTTCATCTCAATCACATATTAAAATAGAATTTGACGTTATTTTGAATCTAAAAAATTAACTATGATTGATTCTGCAATAAATTTTGTTGCAATCTCCATTTTACTGTACAAAATCAAATAGTCTATTAAAAAATCAACTTACATTTTATTGCGAAGCCTAATCTTGATAATTCATGGGAAAAGTCAAATATTGTAGTTCATTTTCTCGTACTTTACAAATCAAATAAAAAATCATATTTATTATCTCAATATATATCTATTATTCTTTCTAACTAAAAACTAATTAATTAGTTTTTCCAAGTAATTTTTTATTTCTAACTAAAAATCATACAGCGCAAAGCTTCTTAGTAATTTTTTATTTCTAACTAATAATACTTCTGGTTATGGGCTTATATCTACATTAGATGGTATATTACACCATAATATCAAAAGAAAAAAGAAGAAGTTAAAAGCAATACCACTCAAGATTTTTAGTTAAAACATTTCTATGTGATATAATTATTAATGAGATTAAATCAACCTAGACTTCTACGTGTCCCCACTCCATTCCAAGACTTTGAGCGAGAGAGAGAAAGAGTTACAAACCACATGTAAGGGAAATTGGGAAGGTTGAGAAAAACAACAAAGTTGTCAATACCGTTTTGGTGCCCATTCTGGTTTGGTCATTGGAATGGAGTATTTCGGTACCAATCAATTCCGACATTCCATTTCGGATGTACCGCTATTTCATATATTGGTTAACCTAAAAACCATATACATGCATATATCTATATTGATGAACCTTATTAATTGCTCAAAGTCAAACATATATTTTTTGTTTGATAAAATAAAGTCTTTATAATTTGTTAGTAAGTAAGACTATAAAATTAAGTCCATAACCCAATTTTCTAACCCAACATAATTAATCTAAAAAAAATAAACCAATAAGATAAGCATTATCTCATTCAGAAAAAAAAAGAAAGAGATAAGCTCTATCTAATTTATTTATTTTAATAAAAAAACAATTAAATATAAGTAAGGACTAAGTGGAAAAGTGGAGAAGAATATAGCAAAAAAACACCATGCATGATTGACATGTGGGGGACATTTGCGTGAAAACTTAAGAGACAACAATAGATTCATTTGAATCTATGGTCAGTAGTAGTTAACACTTAACAGAGATGAGAAAAACAGAGAAGAGAAAAACAACCCAATGAAGTATGGAGCCGACGACGACAATAGCCGTTAACGGTGAGGAGATCCCGGACTTCACCCATCACACCTGACACCACGCACTTTGCATCAACTCAACATGGGCACACGACATGGAGCTTGCAGCCTTGTTCACGTGTGAGTCTCGCAAGCCTTATGCTTTAAGTCGTGAAATAGCAAAAGAGAAGTCATCAAAAATTGAAGAATAAAAATAACTTAAAAAATTAAGCTGAGGTGTAAATTTGTGAAGGTTCAAAAGTTTGTGTGTCAAAATTTTATAAGGTTAATAAAAAGTAAAAAAAGTTTCGGTTTTACATTATAGTATAGAGAGATATGTATATGTATCCTCTAAACCCCTAAAGGAACATGCTCTTTATGTTTTTGGATGCACATTTATATTATTTTTGTATGGAGGAGGTTGATTGTAGACAAGTACACCCGTATAGCGCCAGATATTCTCAGATTGATTGAGGTACTCCACCAGTCCACCTAAGCTTGTATGATTGTATTAGGTCAGGCTGGTTGTTGATTGGTATTGGGTGGATCGGCTATGTGGCCTATCTTTTTAGTATTTAAGAAAAATTTGATATAATTCCAAGATGTAATACAATTTTCTTATCAAAAAAAGATGTAATACAATTTTTTAATATTATTTACGTGTGGCATTGTCGGGTGAGAGTATTCTTAGTGAGGAATGTGAATTCTGAAACACCTTAAAAATGAAAGTCATTGATTTTGAGCCAATCTAATAGTATATCAATTTCTCTGTTTTTTTCCCTTTTCATCTTGCCTTTTGAGATTTTACACTTACATTTGTACATTAAATTATAGTTATGACCTTAAAATTGTGATTATTTTAGTTGTAGGTGGGTGGAACTGTGGAACGTAGATTGAGACAGTAACAAAGATTCTGACAAAAATTCGGGTTCTCTTCCAATTATTTTTTAATTATTGGCTAATATTTAAGCTTTAATTATTTATTAATTATTTTTTTTTATTTTTTACAAATATAGGATATCCTTATTGGTTAAAATTTAAGGGGTCTTCTCCCATTTCGGGACCTTAAAGGCTTGTTTGGCACCTATTTTATGAAAACGTTTTGAAAACTTTATATCTTAAAAGTTTTCAAGATATACCTTCAAAATTGGTTTGAAGTTATTTTTGAAAAAAAATTCGTGTTTTGCAGCTGTTTTCAAACTAATTTTGTAAACATGTTTTTAATCCAATTTTGTGTTTGGTAGGTTGTTCTGAATTTTTGTTTTGTGTTGCACATACAAAAAAATCATGTGACAATTCCTCACCTTTTATAACAAAACCCAAACAATTTCACGTGTTTCCAAAGACTTTCTCAAAGCTTCCTTCTCCTCCTCCTCACTTCCCATTTTATTTTCAAAATTTTCTCTCCCAAACTCAACCATGGAAAACAATCATGTAACTGTCAAATTGAGCCCCAACGAAGACCACAAGGCCACCACCACCACTCTCGCTCGGATTGACATTGCAGAGTTCCAATCAACACCAACGTAGACTGACGTAGCTTGAGTCCTAAACCCACTTTTCTATTTGGATCTTCGCTTGTTGACCTAGTGTGGTCGTGGGTTGCTGTGGGTTTGATGTTAGGTTTGGGGATGTCGTGGGTTGCCTTTTAGGGTCATGAGGGTGGGTGTGGGTTGCCGTGGGTGTGGTCACTGGCGTGGATCAATGGTTGTTGGTTGAGGTGGGTGGGTTTGGGTTGTTGTGGAAGAGGGATCGGTGGTTGTTGGTTGAGGTGATGGGTTTGGGTTGCTATGAAAGAGGGATCGGTGGTTGTGGCTTTGGGGTGGAAGAGGGATTGATGGCCATGGGGCGGTGGTCTTCAATTTTGTAATGCATGGAGTCTGTGATGAGTGTGACATGTTAACGTTGGCTTTGTACGAGAGATGCTTGGTTGATAATTACAAATTGCCACTGTTGGGGTTCTCAAATTGTTTTGAAACAAGATGAAAATGCCTTAAAGATGTTCTAGAAAACGGTATGGGGCTCGCGTTTCTGACCATTTTGTTTTCAAAAACCGAATCATGAAACATGGTTGAATGAGGCCCGTGTTTTTTGTTTTGCAAATACGAAAACGTGTTTTGAAACATGATTACCAAACTACCTAACTTGCCTGGTGTAAGAGTGAGTGCTGCACCCTCTTTCCAACATTTTAACATTGCAACCCCAACCAATGTTAGTTGCCGTCCCAAGAGAAGTGAAAATAATGATTATTGTATTATTGAAGGAAAAAAACTCAAAATGTAGCTAAGCACATTTTGAAGAGCAGAACAAATGAATTAAAAAGAAAAGAAAAAAAGAAAATTTAATCCTAGGTGATAGCTGAAGCTAATTTGTGTGAGTGGGAAGGCACGGGCAGTCCCAACTCCCTAGTCCCCACCACATCCCATTTATTGAGTGGTGGTTAAAACTAATAACAGACAACAGTGATGGTTACTTAGTTAGTAATCAGTAATCACGAACCCCAAAGCAAAAAGAAGAAGATAAAATGGGTTTTGAGTTGGGCGCCATTTAGACGCTATTATTATTATTATTATTTAAATATAAATACAACAACAAAACAAAGCGAAGAGCCTATTGAAATCTTAAAGCAATAGTGATAGATATCTTATAAGAGAGGAGGGAGTATTGAAAAAAAGTCCAAACTCATAAATAATTCATTTCAATTCCAGCACTGTCTTCCTCTGTTCAATAGATTAGATTGAATTTCAGTTCTTAGGGCTTTTTCATTTCATTCCCTATCCTTCCTTTGCTATTCATTCATCACAACACAACAACCCATTCTTCAAATTCATGGTAAGCCTCACATCCTCATATCTATATTTTCCCTTTTAAGCTTTGATTTTTTATTTTATAATTCTACTGTTTGCTTCCTCAGAAAAAAACAACTGTAAAATTTTTGTAAATATTTCATCTGATTTCGTTGTTCTATTATTGAAAAGTGAAATTCAACAGTTTTTTTTACTTATGCTGCTCAATTCAGAGTAGGCTTTTGGGATTTAATTTTTAAAAAACTTCCTCGAATTGGAAATGTATTGTATTGTTTGGAAACAATAAGAAAAAGTTTTGACTTTCAATCTGTCATGCCTCATGCCATCCTTGTGATTCCACTTGCATTCTTTCTTTACCTATATTTCTCAATTTTCTTTTGTGCAGCACAAATAAGTACCTACTTTTTCATCTCATCTCATCCGTCTGATTCTCAGAATTAAGGGAAAAGGTGGGTGTTGATCAATTTTTATCTAAAAGAGAAGTAGTCCATTTATGGAAAAAGATGATGAATTAATACTAGTAAGAAAAAAAAGAAAAGAAAAGAAAAGCAATATCATTGTCAATCAAACACATGGAGAGTTATTTGAATGCTACTCGTGAGTAACCTACTACTTTTGCTTTGTTGGTTGGCATTTAATTTCTCTTCTTGCTGGCTTGCGTCTTCTTGTTAATCTTCTACCTTCCTTTCTTGTGAGTGTTGTTTACTGAAATACCCCTTGAGAGAGGTTACATTTGTAAATTTTATGTATATATTTGTTTGGGTTGGCAGATATTGTAAAAGTCTTGGTGATATGGGATGCCTAGTGTCAACACCGAAGGATACTGGTGGAAATAGGAGGAGGCCGGGGAATATTGGGGATGTTTCTGTGTATGTTCCTGGTTTTCGGATTCCTAAACCTGTTGATTTCTCACACTCACTTGCTGATCACTTGTCCCAAGAATTTAGTGGAACGCCTATCTGCTCTTAGAACTCGTATCGTTGTTATGGCCGGTCAAGAAGCTCCTACAGTCACAAGAACGAGGAGAAAAACCCAACATGGTTTGTTGTAGTTGTAGAAAAACTTGATATTGCTTTACTCATATGAAACCTCACTTGTTGACAACATTGGATGATAATATTGTTGTTTGTAGGAGGTTCAACCTTAGCCGATCTTCTGCAGGCTCTGGAAGATTACTTGCCAGTTCTTTTAGGACTAGTTAAAGATGGTAAAGCGTGTATTAGCGCCACTATGATTATAAGAATGTATTAGCTATTTGAGATAATTCCTAATAAAGTTGTTTATCTGTTATTTGCAGGAAGCCATCTACAATACAAGGTACAATTTGTATGGGTAAATCAGGAGGATGACGCAGAGGTGGGAGTGTAGGACTAATCTATTAATTTACAAATTTCTATTTCGCCTTTCATTTCTAGTTCAGAGGAAAAGATGTTTCTAAATGGATCTTTACTTTTGCAGGAAACAGGCATCTCTAATGCTTGGTATGAGGTGTTGTCAGTTTTGCACTTGATGGCAATGCTATCATTATCACAGGCCAACTTATTACTTCTCCCAAGAACATCTGCTGATGGTCACCAGCCAAAGGTATCAGAAGGTAGTTTTTGCTGCAAAACTTTATGCTTGAGCTATCGTAATCTTCATTTTATTTATTTTAAAATTTTCGTTGGCTATCATGTTAAACTGAGAAACATCTAGTTCCAAATTTTTAATAGAATTATTTTAGGTCATTTGTTCGATATAAAGTTATCTCCTTGTTCAACAATTTGGAAGACTAATACCGGCACACAGCATTAGACCTATCAGCATTATTTTGTGAACTTTGTCCAGTAAATGTTGCTGCCAATCAAGTTGCATATTTTCAGTGATAGTCTCTTCTTAGATGGATATACATGGTAGACACAGTGTTCTTCCACTTGTAGCTGTCACTTTATTGCACTTGTTTGATGCTTATTTATATCCATTGAATGTTTCTCATATACATAGTGCTTCTTTTATTGCATATCTAGGACTTACATGTGTAGTTTAGAGGTGCACACATGTGCATTTGTGTAGAAATACTTGATGCAGGGTGACATTTGTGCAGAAATCGTTGAGGCAGGTGGACAATAATCTCTCTTGCAAAAAGTTGGCTGTGTTTACTTCAGTCAGATTTCTTTTTGTTAGCTCAAGGAAAAAAATGAAAAGAGGTTCAGAAATCATCTTTTAAGTTGAATATTTTTCTATGTTGAACCAATGAAATAAAGTAATTGAACCTAATAATATTTTAGCAGACATGCAAAACAGAAGAAATTGGGAAGCCTTTGACTGGAATATGGTTTCCCTTTTCTTTATGAAGATATTATATTATGTACCCCTTGAATTTTTAGTAGCATGGTTAGAAGTCTTGGTATTCTGTATTGGACATGCATTCATGGTAGCTGGCTTGGTGATATTATTATGGGTTCTGAAAGAGTATCGGAACTGAATTATACCAACTACAACCATCTAGGGACCAAAGGAAAAACATGGAAAACATTATAGAGAAACCAAAACTTATAGACAACCACAAACACATGAGATTATTTCGTGATAGACATATTGTTGACATCTCAATGGCTTTGAAGTTCATCTTGCATTTATGAACCTCCAGTGCACAAACACAATGTGACATTGACTTAAAAGAACACTACATGATATTACTTTTCATAGTGATAACCTGGGTAAATGCAATCTGTGCATGTTAGGTACAAGTGAAGCTATAAATACACTGACATATATGCTACGGGTGAAAATGGACAATGGACACACTATTATAGGTTTTTTCATCAGTGATCAATTGTGTAGATAAATATATTAGAGTTCATCCTATGCAAGAGATAGAAGAGCTGATTATTTTGACACATACAACTTGACATTATTCTGAGTGCATTCTTGAGTCCGATATCCTTGATTAGTGTTTGAAATAAATCATAAACAGACAACTAATTTGCAGAACCGATGTTCTTTATTTACAAATAAGTATTTTAATGAAACAAAGCTTGGTATTCTAAGTTCTTACATGTTTTCATTAAAAGATTTGAAACTATTGTGTCTTATCTGTTTAGTGTTGACTTAATCTTTTTAAGAATGGTGCTCAAACTGTGTGTATCTTAAGAGTCAAGAGGTCTGTTAAGATGAAATTTCCAGAAAAATATGGGGATGAGATATAGGTGAGTTGAAGAACCGAGAAAAAGGCCACTCCTGAATTCGTAGCTGTTAGTCATGGAGGTTATTATATAAATATTGTTGCATACTTGTATCAGGAAGTTTTTTACTTGAAAATATCAATTTGGGCCTCATGATGATTTGTCTCGATATGTAACCTTGTTTTAAGTGGTTATGTATGTATTAAGTCTAGTTACTGCGACGGTTATCTTTTGATATATTAGCATAAGATTGTACTTTCAGCCATGTATGATAATTATTCGCTGATTATTGACACCAAATGGCACTTTAAATTGCAAGTAATAATTTTCATTAACATGAAATGAGGACAATGCATAGAATTTAGAATCATTTGTAGTTGTATTTATTTCATTGTTTGCTTTTTGTCTAATTTTTATTTTTTATTATTGAGTGATTTCTATATTCTACATCTACATGTGCTCAAACCTTTGCATATGGAAATCCCAAAGTTTATATTCCATACCATCATACTTGGTTCCCTTCCATTCCAGGTCCAATGATCAACTCTGCAATCAGTGGTGATACTAGTTTTTTGGTGTGAAAGCTCCCTTAAAGTATTTTTTTTTTCTTCATAAAGTAGGCTAAATTACAAATTACACCCTCTAAGTTTGGTCAACTTTCGATTCAGTCTTTTAAGTTTTGACCGTTTCAATTTAGTCCTCTAAATTTGTTTTGGTTTCAATTCAGTATTCTAAGTTTTGACTCTTTTAATTTAGTCCAAGTTTGGATTCATTTCAAATTGCCTGAGGGAAATTATCTCACTTTAACAAGTTTTTTTTTGAAACAAAACCAAACTTAGAAGACTAAATTGAAACGAAACCAAACTTAGAGGGCTAAGTTGAAACGGTCAAAACTTAGAGGATTGAATTGAAACCAAACCAAATTTAGAGGACTAAATTGAAACAGTCAAAACTTAGAAGACTTAATTGAAATTTGATCAAACTTAGAGGGTGTAATTTATATTTTGGCCTTTTAAATTTGGTGATATGTGTGGAAGTTTCTATTTTTTCTTCCTGTTTTGGTGTCAACGTACCTAGGGGTTTATTCTCTGTAAGACAAGGATATACAATATTTTCTGTAATAAATCATTTGTTTCACTGGTGAGAAAATACTATGCTAGTTGAATTTCTCCTTATGTGATGGTTGGTCTTTCGAGCTTAGAGGCTGCTTTCATGATTCCATGTTCATTTTTTACCTTTGTGTTGAATCCTACTATAGAAGTTTCAGTTTGGTTCTTTTGTGGCAGAGAGTAGACGTGCTTCTGTTGACATTTTTTTGAAGGCAGCAGGATACCTAGATTGTGCTGTCCGACATGTTCTCCCACAGTTGTCTGCTGAACTCAGGTTTATATGGGGGAAAGCCTTTCACTAATTACAACTGCCTTTGGGTTATTCTTGGATTTCATGTTTTTCTAGGGTTATTCTTACTTGTTTGACTGCTGTTTGATTGTAGGAGAAATCTTCCAGTAGACCTAGCAGAAGGAGTTCTTCGAGCACTTTGCCTACAAGCATTAGGACAGGTGCAAACTTGTTCTCTGGATGGACTTTGTAGATGAATAGTTGGGGTGTTTATATTTCAGGATTTTATAATTAGAATGTGATATTTGGTGAGAAACATATGTTTGCATAATATTTAAATGATCACTGTAAATAAGGTTTAGGCTATCCAGTTAATAATAAGTTTTTTTCCCTCAAAAGTTGGAGTGGTTCATCTGGCTTTTGCCAATGGGGGAGCATGTTATGGGATCAAAATGTATGAGTTGGCGTGTCATGCCAATGTTTGCTTTTAAATGATCTTTTAAGAAGAACAAGGTACTCTCTATGGGTTAGGATCAAGTTGCTTTGGTATAACACTTTGTAAATTTTACATCACTCATGAACTTTTAATTGGATTGAGAATTTGCCTCACTCACTGTTGTATCATTTGGTTTCCCATGCTTTGTCTTGCATGCCTAATTTCTCATTAACCAGACATTGTATTCTATCCAATCTTCAAATTTATGTTTTTAGTTTGTTTTAATTTTGAGCATTTTATAGTTGGGAAATCTTTGATCTCTGATGGTCATGTATTCGGCAAGCTTGATGGGTATAAGAATGTGTAAGCCAATGGTAGTTTGGTAATACAATTATTGAGTGATGTAACTTCAATAAAAAGTTACACCATGTGTAACTTGAATTTGACCTAAACACATGGTTGTGTCAACTTGTCTTTTTTTGGATTTCTTTTGGCTATTTTGGGCAAGCATGTGAGAGGGAGTGTTAGAGAAAAGTTTTTTATTGGTTGAGTGTGCACCTTGATGATAGGGGTCTAAATATTTGTTGAGCCTCTTTACCAACTAGCTTATGTTTTTGGATTGGTTTCTCCAACAATTAACATGCACCTTGTTTTCTTAAAAGATGATAGGTATCATATAGGAATGATGCAACAGAAAATTCTCAAAGGGGAATGTGTGCTTAAAAAGAAATAAAAGAAGAAAGAAAACAAATAAAACCTGGGAGTCAGGCAGTTAGCGCTAAGCGGTCGAAAAATAGAAACCTGGGCTTCAGCACCTAGGGATTGCTCAGAATCAGCACCAAGCCATTGGAAGAAAACTTCAATAATAACTTTAATGCTCAAGTAAACATACTAATACTGAAGTTTGGAGCCTTTGACAAGGGTGCCCAAGTTACATCAAGGAGGAAATGAGCTAACTTCTTAACCAAGTGAGGAAATGAAACAATTTCTTATGCGATTACATCAAATAAAAGCAAATAAATTAAGTCCTAAATAAGTTCTTTTAAATCAATTGACCCAACTGGCAGGAACTGTCCATTGTCCATCCACAAAGTCACTGGGTGGGCCTTCTTGTCTTGACATCCATAAATAAGTGTGATTGGGGGCTTGGATCTGGTGTCCGCACCAAGGCACTTTCCTTTTAAAGGATTAGTACTATTGTTGGTCCTAGCTATGTAGGGTCTTGGGAGGGTTGGCTTTGCTACAGTCCAATTTTCAAGTATTTTTTTGCATGAAGCGGCTTCTCTTAAGACTTGAAACTAGGCATACTTGCGTGGTACTTTATTTTTTGTTCTCCCTTTTTCATTTGCACCAATGATCTTTCCAATGTATGACGTAGGGTGTTGACATTCAACTTGGAATGGCAATTGATAGTACCAAAGCTACTCTTGCAGTAAAGCGAAGACTTGCATGTGAGATGGTGAAGTACTGGCAGCAGGTATGAACATATTGACTTTTTACTATTGATTGTGAGCTTAAATTTTCCATGCTTCGTCTTGTTCTTTGGATTGTATATATGATTGTTTAATATCTATAGAGTGAATTATTGGCTTTAGTAATCATAAAATCTATAGTCAGCACTTAAATTTTGATCCATGGCAGGATGCCATCAGAGTCTCTTTTGTGCAACATAAGTTACAAGGTTTCTTCTTTTTCTTTTATTATTTGGGTAGGAATTCTAATCTCTTGTACTTTAACACCTATGCAGTTTGCAGTTCTGATAGTCTTGGTTAAGAAATCACTTGTGAACAATAATTAAAAATAACAGAGGCAACGCAACTGGGAATAATGATTTCCATTATTAGTGTCAGATGCATAAGGACTATAGTTTTTTATTTTTCAAATTTTTTTTATAGCTATATGCATAAAGCTTGTGAGCATGTTCTGAGTTGTGAAATCAATGCTCGTATATGTGCATACATGCTTGGTAACTCAAAAATATGTATAAAAATTCAATTATTTCCATTATTTGTTTTTCTGTATCGGTTTTTGGATGAAAAAGTCGATCATTTGATGGTCTTCTGATCTTCAAAAGTGTGTGTGTTAAATTGCATAATCTAAGCTAGAGCTCAGGTTCAAGATCAAGTTGTTTATTTACTCAAGCGGTGTTTGAGTAGATCTCTAGTTTCTAGTGCTCAAACATGAAGTTTTGAGCTTGAGTTGAGCACAGCTAGATTGTAGCCGTATGGTTGGTAACAGCCAGTGTTCTGTGCCAGAGAAAGCTGAATTGATTTGGTCGAAATTTTGTACTATTCACCATTGCCATATTCAGTAAAGTCCAGATTTTATCCATTCTGGTTGTTTCACTGTTCCAGGTAACACTTACAACCAGCTAGAATCTCAGAATGTTAAAGAATACTGGCTTGTGAGTAGTTCCTCATTTTCAGAAAGGATGTCAGGAGAGGATTATTGTGTGTGTGTGTGTGTTAGGTACTTAGGTTTGCTTTATCAAAACTTTTCAAACCTATTAATGATGGTAGTTTATCAGTTGAACTTTGGAATAGAGGGTAAAAAAAGGCATCTTTCTGTAATATAGAAAAATTGGTTTGTGAATGCTAATCAGATAATGATTAACCTTGTCCTTTAGAAAGTACCCCATGTGAGCAATGAAACTGGAATTTAATTAACCGTGTACTGGAACACCTCAGCCTAATAGAATGCCAAAGCACCAAGTGGAAGGGGAACTTTGGATAAAAAGGCGAGGTGTCAGACAAAAACCTTCCCCCAACACTGGTGAGTAGGTGTTGTATGTGTAAGGTAGATGGGGAATCCGTGGATAACTTGTTTCTTCACTGTGTTATGGCTCGAGAATTGTGGAATATGGTCTTTAGCTTGTTTGGGATTCAATGGGTGATGCTGAGAAGGGTTGTTGATCTATTAGCTTGTAGGCTGGGCAGAACGGGGGAGGCATCGGAACGTTGTTATTTGGGGAGCTATCTCTCATTGTGTGTTGTGGTGCTTGTGGAGGGAAAGAAATGCTAGGAGCTTTGAGGGATGTGAACGGAACATTTTAGACTTGGAGATTCTTATGCTCTGAACCTTATTTGACCGGATGGCTGCTACTAGCTTGTTTACTTTCTCCAATTTCTTGGAGTTCTTTGATTATTGTTCTGTAGAAATTAATTGTCTCCACCAAGAACACGTCTAGTGTCCTTGGTGTATTTTTTTTTTCTCTTCAATGATCAATAAAACTTATTACTTATCAAAAAAAAAAAAAAAAAAAAACTATCCCTGCACAAAGCATACTATTGCTGTTCTTAGGTTAATTCTTGCTCAATATACTAATCTGAAATCAATCTGATGTTGTAAATGGGTTGCTTTCATGTAGGGTTGTTTGGAAGTGTTTGTAAATCTGATGTATTGAGCTGAAATTGGTTTGGCTAGTTAGTTACAATTTTCAGAAATGAAGTTACTCCTATTAATGGATCATTTAGAAGATATATTTCCTATTCAGACCTAGTCACTTAGTTTTATTGGACCTAACTGGAATGATTGTTTACCTTTTTATCCTTCATTATCTATTAACGCTTATCTACTTTCAGAATTTAGTTCATATGCCTTATGGACTGCCATATTACTACTTGAAACACCCTTTATATTGGATAATCGCTTTGTCTTTTTATTCATTTATTTTCTCTTGTTAAACCAATCCAAAAACAATGAAACTTTTGGTTGAGTTGTGAGGATCAATATTTTAGAGGAATTTTTTTGATCCCTTTTTAGAGAAGATTTTCATGTATCCACATTGTGTTAGGTTTTGTTGCCAAAAATTAGTTTTTTTTTTTTTTTTTTTAATGATGATGAACCCCACCAAGGTAGGGCCCTTCGGACTCACCCTTGGGTAGTAAACTCCGGATACACCACCCCACCCGCTAGAACTGTGTATTCTGTAATCTAGGGGAAGCTTTTAGTGGTGATGGAATCCAAGATGTCTTGAGTCTACAACTCATCCCAAGCCTCCTACCACTAGGCTGCACCTTGACGGATGTTGCGTATTTGTTTTTTCTTCAGTTACCACTAGAATTCCTTACTTTTATGCCTAGGAAGTGTTTGACATGCGGGTTTAATGAGTGCTCACCCTCTCCCTCTTCCACACCCTCCGCCATTACCACTACCACCAACATACCACCCTCACCCTCCCTATACACCCCTCTATCCTACATCTCCTTTCTACAATCCTGACTACTATCCTAACCATGGTAGTCATTGGTCACCGGAACCAATTCCAAGCCTTTTCTGTCCTCAACCTGCACCCCACCCTGCACCACAGATTATTTCCACAACCCAGATACAGCCAACCCCTCTACAACCAACACAACAACCAAATCAGACCAAACAACCACCCCCACCCAATAAACAGCCCCAAATTTCACAACCCAACAGCCACCACAAAACCACGGAACTCATCAAACAACCAAACACTATCCAAATAGATAACAAATTTTTTCAATTCTCTTGGGGGGGGGGCAGAAATCATCCTTTTAGCATTACGGAAAGGAAATTTAAAATCACCATGGGCAAACTTTGGTTAGGTCCGAAAGATATGGGTTGGTTGGGCAATATTATTGAGATGGCAGCCAGCAAAGCTTCAGGGGGGGACTTTTTCCACCACCACCGAGATGGGTATAAGGCTATACACGTTATTCGGCGCTCAAACCAATATGGGCAGTACCTTGAAGTGTCTGAGTTTCACAGCGGCTCTCGAAAAGGGGTTATTCGTATTCCGGCGGGCTTGGAGCAACAAGGGTGGGCACACTTTTCGCTGATCTGCAAAGGACACCAGAACCATGCAACCCTAACACAGCGTCAAACGATTGTATCCACAAATGAGCTCCGTAGGGAGGTGGCTAGGGCGGCAGGTACGAAAAAGGCAAATGAGGAAGTCAAGCCGCAAATCATGCACCAGGATTTTCTTTTTGAAAATCATGTAACTGGATCCGAGAATAAAGCAATGGGTTTGATTTCGGTGGATATGCCTAAAGATATGGTCAACTCACGGGTGCAACTAATTTTAAATTTGGATTTGGGTTGCGGGCCAGATGGAGCTTGGGTAATATCGCGGGCCGAATTAAAACAAGAGCCCACACGAACTCAATTACCCAAGCCGCCTAATGGACCATCCACTCGGCCCGTATCTCACCAAGTGTGGAGACCGAAAGTTCAACCCATTAAAAAAACCCATCAGAACCCACAAAATAAAAAATCTTCTGAAGCTTCCACACAGCCTGAATGCTCTAACTCGAAGCCATGGACTTCAGAAATGCCTCCGATCCCTCTCTCACCGAACCCATTTCACGCTCTTTCATCGGAGTGGGGCGTGGAGTCGACGGAAACTCCAGAGGCACAACCGTCTTCACTGGTACAAGGAAATTTGTCTAGAGAACTTGAGAGCTCAAAGGCGTTGACCCTCGTGTCGACCCATTCTGACGAAACCGAGACTAAGGTAACGGTTTCTTCATCCTGTGAGACCATTCTTGCAGGTGTCGGTGATGAGGTCTCGCGCACTTGGGGCTCGTCCTCGGACTGGGTATTGGAACTCCGCGACGGGAAGAGGATTTCCATTCCGTTGTCTCTAATTCGTCAACCATCGTTGGTAGAGCCTTGTATCCCGGAGTCAACTGAGGAACCAAAAGTGCTTCTCCTCGAGGGTTTTGATAATATGGGTTCATCGGAAGGTCAGATTGAATCCGAGGAGGACGATGATGAGGAAGAAGATGTGTCGGTGGTCTGGGAGGATCCTGAGCTGCCGAAGGAAAGGGGCATGGTGGTTTGCTGCGAGGAGAATGATAGGCCTTTGGAAATAGAACCTCTGGCTGCTCTGTTACCAACTTCAAGCCATTTGCCGGAGTTGAAATCAGATGAGGATCGAGACACTATTCCTCCTTCGGAATGGGTCTTGGGTAAATATAAAGAGTTTGGGGAATACTTAGGAGCTTCGTATGAAGGGTATGAAGACGAGGTTCTTCAGTTACTTCAGGCCATCGATGCGAGAAGACCCCAACAACCAAGTGATAAAGGAAAATTTTCAAAGGCCACTAAGACTGGGGGCCGAGGAAGCAGAGAGCTGAAAAGATTAACGACATCAGTTAATTATGATACTGGGTCAGCCAGGAAAAGAGTGGATCCTAGGGAGAGGGGGTTAGCTATAACTCAATGAATCTAAAAATTTTATCTTGGAATGTACGTGGGATTAATGATCGGGATAAACGCCATCAACTACGTTACCTAATTAAGTTGTGGGGTCCTGATGTTATTTGCTTGCAGGAAACAAAAATGGATATTATTACCAGGGGTATTGTTCGTAGCTTGTGGGGAATCCATCATTTAGATTGGGTTTATCTTGGGTCAGAAGGGGCCTCTGGTGGCATTCTGGTGATGTGGGATCGCCGTGTAGTCGAAAAAATTGATGAAGCAATTGGGTTATTTTCTGTCTCTTGCAAATTCAGAAATACTGAGGATCAAAATGAGTGGGTTTTTTCAGGAGTGTATGGGCCTCAATCTGATAGGGAGAGAAGATTAATGTGGGAGGAATTGGCTGGTTTGGAAAGCTGGTGGGGTACCCCTTGGTGTCTTGGTGGTGATTTCAATGTGATTCGGTTCCCTTTGGAAAGATCGAGTGCGGATCAGTTTACTCCAGCCATGAACGATTTCTCGGAATTCATTTTTTCTTTGGGACTAAGGGATATTCCGTTGGAGGGAGGCAGATACACTTGGTCGAATAA